>CASHTG010000008.1:0-600000 GCA_949357655.1 Parascedosporium putredinis
TAATTAAATTAGAAAAAGGCAAATTAAATAATAAAGTCTAATAATATCTTAGTATAAAGGTTAGATAAATAATAATAAGGTAAATATCTTATATAGCTTATAATAAAGATATTTTTTACCTATTAATAATATTAGGTAATTTAAAATATAAATATAGATATCTTTATTATTATATCCTAATAGAATTTAGCTTATAAGTCTACTATATAATATATAAATAATAATTTTTAAATAGTTTAATAAAGAGAAGTTATATAGGTAATTCTAGCTGATTTACATTTTTAAAGTAGGTAATATATATACCTAGCTATCTATTCTTAAAAGGCTTTATTTATATTCTCTATTTATTTTAATAAGTAAGGTTAATCTTTATTATTATTATTTTTTAGTTCTTATAAAAGGTCTTATTCCTAAGCTTTATATATAACCCTTTCTTCTATAGAGGGATTCCTAGCCTTATATGCTCTTCTCTAGAATCTCTACTTCTTAAGAGGTATCTTAGGGTTTCTCTAGAGGCTTACCCTCCTTTACTATACTTAAAACTTCTCTAGCAGGGACTAGCTAAGGTATAACCTCTAACCTACTTTAGGGTTCTCTCTTCTATCCCTCTTCTATTATTATAATTAAAGATTATTTAAAGGGGGTCTTTACCTTTATTTTATAATATCTCTTATTTATTTTATCTAGTAAATCCTAAAAGTAGTTAGCTTTATAGCTTATCTTATAATTATAGCTATTATCTAGAAGTACTAACTTTTTATTATAATAGTAAAAATACCCTATATTTTACTAGAGATTAGTTTCCTTAGGAAACTATTAGAGGATATTTTTATAGGTCTTTATATAAGCCCTTACCTTCTTAATATCTTTATAATAGTTATTCTTTTGCTTAGTAAGTTAGTAAAGTTCTTTATCCTCTCCTAATATTATAATAAAATTAAAAAGCTACTAGCTGCTTTTTAAACTAATAAGCTCTTTCCTAATAGCTTAGCTTTAATAGTAAGATATTAATAATTTAGGTAGTCTATAATAATCTTAATAATATAATAAGAATATATAATATAATACTTTTATTAGTAAAATACCTAGATAATTCTTAAGAGTTTAATATTAGGGTTATATAGTAGAGCTCACCTTTATAGTTTCTTTAAAAGGAAAGTAATAAAGTATTATTTCCTTTTATATTTTTAGCTAAAAATAGCTTTTATAATATATTTAGATATATTAATTTTTACTTTTATTTTCTAAAAGGGGTTAAAATATTATAATAAAAAAGTTATAGTAAAGTAATTTTTAAGTTTTAGAAGGTTTTTTATATTTAAAATATTACTTTTATAGGTCTACTAATATTCCCTTTAATAATATTATTAATAAGTAAAGTAGTAATTTTACTATAGTTCTTAATAAATTATTAGTAGAACTTATAAACCTTAAAAGTAAAGATATTATAGATAGTTTAGTTTACTTACTTTTAGATTATTAAGATTTATTCTTCTCTATTTACACCCCCTAAAGCTTAATAATAAATCTTAGAACCATTTACTAAGTCTTAAATTTATATTTTTAGGTTAATTTATAGTTTATTTTCTACTAAGGTAGGTAAATACCTTTTAGATATCTTACTAGTAAGTTATAAGGTTAGCTAATAAATAAGAATATTATCTAAATATATAATATAGATAATATTAATTAAGTCTATAGGATTTTATTAATATAACTTTAGAAGGTTATTAAAGTATTAGCTACCTAAATAATATTATTAGTATTTAAAATACCTATAATAGTAATAAAGACTATCTTCTATTTATCTCTTAGTTTAATTCTCTATTAAATAGTATATATCTTTAAGGTCTAAATAGGTAAAATAGTAAAAGTATTTTAGCTTATTTAAGATCTTATTAATAAAAGGTAATAAAATATAGTTTTTTCTAATAACTTTATTAAACCTTTAATAGTTAATATATATTTTTAATATACTTTTAAGATAAAGAATAAAGACCCCTATATAAACTACTACTTAGTTAGATCTATCCTTTTCTAAGGTATCCTAAAGTATTACTATAAGACTATAAGTTCTTTTCATAAAAAAGGTAGATAAGTTTAAAAGGGGTCTTTTCTAATATTATCTTTAGACTAAAATAACCAATTTCTTTAGCTTTTTACTAAAGTCTCTAATAAGTTATAGTAATATTTTAAAATTATAAGTTTATCTTTAGTTTAAATATTATCTTAAGTTATTTATATTTAGATAGTAAATATATAATAAGAGATTTATAATAAAGCTTAAAACTTTTCTTACTTTTATAAGTAAAGATATCTTTAGATATTATAAAATATATCTAAATATATTAGATATAGTTTACTAAAGGTTTATAACTTTATACTATAAATACTTCTAAAAAGTAATTATAAAGCTTTTATATCTATAATAATCTAGGTTATTATCTACTAGTAAATTACTTTAAAGTTATTAGTTATCTAGAAAAGATATTATCTTTACCTAAAGATAGGAGTTAGTTATCTTATTACTTTACTTCTCCCCTTTATATAGTTTAAGCTTTATATATTTATTAGAAGTTAATAGTTAGTTTACTATTATATTAAAAGATAATCTACTATTAATTTAAAGCTTTATATTTAGCTAATACTATTTTATCTAAAAATCTATATAGGTTATTATATAGTTTATAGCTAGCTACTATATTTTTTAACTTTTGTTAGCTTATGGTTATTTTAGGTAAATATAATATAAAATATTAAAGTAATATAGTTAAGGTTTTAGGTAGTTAGATATTTACTCTAAATATATCTCTTTACTTATAACCTAGTAAATTATATTAAAGTAGTCTTTAAAAATATCTTAATATATAATAATTATAATATATATAGTTAGAGCTATAAGGTTTCTAATAACCTTCCTCTAATAGCTTAAAAGGTTTAGTTAATAATTTTATAGGTATTAAAGATATCTTTTTAATATTTTCCTAAATAAGTTTATCTCTTTTAACCTCTTTATAAGTTTAAATATATCTTATAGGTCCCTATATAATAGCATAAGTAATAGTTAATTTTATACTTTTTATATATTTAACTAGTTTAATATAGGTCTTTAGTAACTTATACTAAGTAAAATAATATAGAGAGGTTTTTAAAAATAATATATATAAAGATATATATAAATTTCTAAAAGTTAAAAAGAAATTTAGCTAATATTATTTTATATTCTTTAAAATAAAAGTTAAAACTCTAGTTCTCTTTTTACTATAATATAACTAATTAATATCCTCTTTATATAATATAATTATTATAACTAATATAAAAGTTAGTACTTTTATATATATATTCTATAAAATATTAATAATATCTCTATTAAAGCTTTTTATTATATATATAACTTATTATTATTTAATTATCTTTCTTAATAAACTAATTATATAAAAATATTATTATTAGTTTATATAGCTATTATTTTTATTAAATATAATATTAAGTTTAAAGATAAATATATTTAAGTTTAGTAAGCTCCTTTCTTTTTATATTTAAAGATCTAGTTTTAAAAAAATATAAAAAGTTTAATTTTAAGATATTTTACTAGAGGTTTATAATAAGCTATAAGTTAAATAATAATAAATAAGTTATAAATAAAGATATTATTAAAATAAATTTTTAAAAATATTCTCTTTTTCCTCTTTATTATTTATCTATTTATATTTAGTAAATAATATTATTAAGTTTTTAATCTTTAAATTAGTTAAGCTATTTCTAGATTATTAGGGTTAGATGGGGTTTTAGGTTTATAAATATTATATTAATAAGGGGTTTTAATAATAGAGGTATTTCTTCCTCTTACTATAGTTAAAGGTTTATAAAGGGTTCTAACTTTTATTATTACTTTTTAAGAGGGTTATAATAAGGTTTAAGAGGATTTTAAAAGGTTCTTTTATATTATTTAATATACTATTTTTAATAGTCTAGCTAATAAATAGAAGAGTAATTAATATAAGGATATTATTATATAAAATAAAGAGGTATAATATATATATAAGTTAATAATAAGATAATAGGGATAGTAAATAGAGAGTAAATAGGTATATATTTAGGGTTTTATTAATTACTATCTTTTTTATATTTTCTTTTTCCTTTCTTTTATAGTTAGTTTTAAGCTTTACATTTTTACCTTCTTATTAATTATTAGTTTCTCTTTTTATTATTTTTCCTTATCTTTATCTAACTAAAAGTCTACTATTAGTTTACTTTAATATATTAATACCTTTACTAACTTATCCTTCTAGTCTTCTTTTAGGTAGACCTCTAGTGTCTCTTAGGGGTTCCTCTAAGGTTATTCTAGTCTATTCTAGCCTTAGGGGCTATTAGTAGCCCTATAGGTTTTCCTTTATCCTAATAGGTATTAAAACCCCTATCCCCTATTATCACCTGCCCATAGTGCCCTTATTATATTCTCAGCTTATTATAGGTCTACTCTTGTCAGTGGTATATAGCTATAGGTTTGCTATACCTCCCCTCCCCCTAGCTAGGTAGTGATCTATCTAGGGTCCTACTACTATACTATACCTACTATCTTATCTACCACCGCTCACCTGCCACACGCTATACTAGCCCTCTAGCCCCTAGCCTCCTGGCGACTGGCGACTCTGCTGGGCCTGACTACCCACCTGCCCGCCTAGGTGGCCGGCTATAGTTGTTTCCCTGCGTCTTCTATTCCTAGGCTGTGGCCTGCCTAGGGTCCTCCCCCATAGTCGCGCCTTCCCTGGTCTCCCTGTAGCCGCCCCTTCCACTGGCCTCCTGTGGTTGCTCCTTCCGCCAGTCTCCCTGCGGTTATGCCTTCTGCTGGCCGCCCTGTGGCTACGCCTTCCACTGGTCTCCTGTGCTGCCTTCCCTCCTAGGTAGGCTAGATAACCTCCCCTTGCTCCTTCTGCCTTCCTGCCTCCTCTGCCCTCTCCCTTTGTTCCTCATCTTCCGCCTTCTATCCTTACTCAGCGCTAGCATCCCCCCTATATAAGGTGCTCTTATAACTTATATAGATTAATATCTTAATAAGTTATATTTTATTAACCTATATACTTTTTCTACTTTTTAAGATATTTTTATAAACTTTAAAGAAAAAGAGAAAACTTTAATTTACTAATATAATTATTATTAAAACTTTTATCTTAGTTATATATATAGATATAACCTTAAATATTTTAAATATAATAGTAAGCTATATAATAGAGAAACCCTCTTATATAAGCTACCTAAACTATTATAAACCTTATAAAGTTATATACTTTAAATACTTAATCTATTTAAAATAGGGAAAAGTTAAATTATCTAACTTATAATATACTAAATAAAATAATAAAGCTTTAGATAGAGGAGCTAAACTATTAGATAAGCCTCCCCTCCCCCTTTTAGTAAAAGAGATAAGGAAGGAGAAATAGATTTTAAAAATACTAATCTATTATTTTTAAACCTAATTAGTAGAGATTAATATAGACCTATTAGCTTATTATCTCTAGATAAAGATAGATAAGAAATATTTATAGATACCCCTATTATAACCTAAAGATATTAGATATCCTAATAAGCTTATTTATTAGGAAAAGGAAAAACTTTAGATTAGAAGAGTATAGAGAAATACTAATTTTAAAGAAGATAGCTTAAAACCTTATAATATAACCCCCTTACCTAATAATAACTTTAATCTAAAATAGACTTTTAACTTAGATTTTAAAAATAAAAAGGAAAAATATTTAATAAACCCTTTTAATAAACTTATAACTTAATAGATATTATTATAAAATATAAGCTCTTAAAAGAGATCTTTATCTAATAGAATATAGATAAAGGAAGATTATCTTTATATATATCTATTACTATTATTATTAAATTAAATATAAATATATTAATATATTAAAAACTAATATATAAGATATCTAAATAGGTAATCTTTAATATATAAAGTTATAAAAAATATTATTTAGCTTTAAACTAAATTATTATAAAGTAAACTTTATAAATAGTTATATATATAAAAGTTAACTTTTAATATAATATATCCTCTCTTATCTTAAAATATAAAGATATATTATTAGTAAGAGTAAAAAAAAATAATATTTTTTAATATCTATAAAAGTACTTTAACTAACCTAAATACCTTTTAAAAACTTTAAACTAATATATAAATAAACTTAATAAACTTAAGGTAAACCTTATTTAGATATATAATTATCTATAGTAATTTTAATATCTTTTACTAATCTTAAAACCTAGAGGACTTTTAGATAAAGTAGAAGGAGATAAGATTATAAATTAGATAGAGATATATAGCCTATAGCTAATAAATACTTTAAACTATACTATTTATTAGCTAAAAGGAAAAAAAGGTATAATAATAGAATTAGTTTTTACTATAATATCTATATTTACTTATTAAATAGACTATATAATAAAAGTAGCCCTATATTATAAACTAATAATAAGTAAGCTAGTCCTCTAAAAATATCTAACTTACCTTATAAAACCTATACCCTTAAAGGTTCTCTTTATTAGAAGACTTTATTATTTTATAAGAAGAAATAAAAGGTATTAGGATAAAAAGAGAACCTAAAGAGCCTCTAATAGCTCCCTAGAAAATAATATAAGAAGTAGTCTTTAAGAACCTATTAGGGAACTTACTAGAAGTCTACCTATAAAAGGATAAAACTAGGGATAGACTAATAGGACTATGTTAGTTGGACTAATAGGACTATATAGGTCTAGTTAGAGTTTTAGCCGCAATTTAGCCCTAACTACCCCTAAATTACCCTATTTCCAACCACTATTCTAAATACTAAACTCTTTCACCTCTATATATTTTTCTACTATTTTCAGTTAAATAGTAATAATCCTCTCACACTATCACCAGCCCCCTATTTACTTCATCTAATATAAGCTAAAAATAGATAATATAGAAGCTAATTATCTCTTAAGAGATATTCTAATAATACTATAAGAAATTTAAAATACTCCTTTTAGTTAATAAATAAAGCCTTAAAAATATAGGTATTTTATCTCCTTAATATTCTATCTTACCCTATAAAATTTATAGTTAGCTAATCGCTATCTAAATATTAAAATAGACTTATATAGTCCTATTAGTCTAACTAATATAGTCCTACTAGTCTATCCCTAAAACTAAAGATAAGTTAGTAGGAAACCTTATATATTAGAGTAAACCTATAAAGACCTCTTAGCTAAATATAAGTAAAGAAAAGTAATAAAAAAGAGGGGAACTTAATAATTAAAAAAGGGGAAGAAAAAGTAAAATAATAGTAACCTTATAAAGATATAACTATAAAAAGAGAATATTAAGATAGAAATAAAAAAAGTTAGTAATTAGTAAAAAGAATATATACCTACTTTACCCTCTACTTACTACTCCCTATTACCTTACTACTAATCTATATATATTATACCTCTCTATTTTATAAGATAATACTTTTATATATTAATTACTTTTCTACTTATTAATTAGACTATTAAAAGTAATATATTAAATAATATAGAAGAACCTTTTAAGATCTTTTAAACTTTATTATTACTCTCCTAATAGCTATAAAGGAAACTAAAACTCCTTATAAACCCCTAGCTATAGAGAAGGAAAGAGAATATCTCTACTACTAAAAGCTTTCTAATAGATATAATATTTATAAACCTAAAAACCCCTCTAACTTTAACCTAAAAATAACTTAACTAATTTAAAAATTAAAAACTTAGTAATATAATCTACTAGATATAAATAGATAAATAATAAAAGAGAAAAAGAAAATATCTCTAAGCTTACTTTAATAATATTATCTTTATTTATAACCTATTTATTATTATTTAGCTTATAGTTTACTATAAATTTTTAATAAAATATTTAAAAGTTAAACTTTTTATACTCCTTAAAATTAGATTTTAAAATATAAAAAAGAGCTTTATTAAATTAAATATTTTTATCTTTAAATTTAATATTATCTTTAGTAAAAATAATAGCTATATAAATTAATAATAATATTTTTATATAATTAGCTTATTAAAAAGGTAATTAGATAATAATAAGTTATATATATAATAAAAACTTTAATAAAGATATTATTAATATCTTATAAAAATATATATAAAAATAGCTTACTAACTTTTATATTAGTTATAATAATTATATTATATAAAGGGCTATTAGCTAGTTATATTATAGTAAAAAGAAAATTAAACTTTAACTTTTATTTTAAAAATATAAGATAATATTAGTTAAATTCCTCTTTAACTTCTTAAAAGAACTTATATATATTTTTATTTATATTACTTTTAAAAAACCCTTTATATTATTTTTATATAATATAAGCTATTAAAGATTTATATAAAACTAGTTAAATATATAAAAAATATAAAATTAACTATTATTTATAATTATTATATATTAAGAGCTTATAGAATTTACCTAAACCTATAAAAAGGTTAGAAAGTAAACCTATTAGGAAAAATATTAGAAGGAATACCTCTAATACCTATTAGGATAGCTAACTAGAACTACTCTTAAGCTATTAGAGAAAGGTAATTAGCCTTTCTATAATCCTCTAACTATATATATTATAACTATTATATATTAAGTATAAAGAAATAAGTTAGGACCTAGGCTAGAGCTAGCTAGTAGTAAACCTAGCCTATAGCCTAACTACCCTCTAAGTATATCTAATATTATAAAGATCACCTAAGTTACTAGTAACTAAAGAAGCTAGCCTAAGACTAATATCTTAGGCTTAAACTTAGCTCTAGAGATAGACTAGAGAGGACTTTAGGATAAATTAGTAATTAAGGATCTAGATAGATATTATCTAGAAGGTAGAAATATAATATAAAAGAGAGGTATAAAATATAAAGCTAGAATAGAAAAGATAGCTTTATAAGCTAAAGTCTATATTTATAATTTTATAAACCTATATAGAACTCTCTCTATACCTATTTTATAATCCCCTTATCTCTATTTAAATATACTCTATATATCCCCTTATAATTTTTCAGCTTCCTAGCTTAAATAAGATAACTTTACCCCCTTTAGAGAGACCTTATACCTAAGCTATTAGATAGATATAAGAAGGCTCTTAAGAACCTATTATTTTATAAGAGACCTTAACCCCTATAGCTTTAGGAAGCTATTCTATCCCTAAACCTTTATAGCTAATAGAGGACTTTATCTATATCCTTAAAGAACTCTATAACTAGTTAATACTATAGTTCTAGTTAGGAGAATATTCTCTAAAAGAATAAAATTATAAAACCCTTTTTATTATATAAAGAAACTAATATAGGAAGCTACCTAAGTTAAAATAGTAGACTAAGTTAAAAGAATTAAAGATAAAAACCTTACTTTCTTAAAGGTAACCTTAGAACCTTTAAAGATCTTTTAAATACTAAACTATATTAAAAATAAACTCTAAACCTTCTAGAGATAATATACTAAAAACCTTCTAAAACTTCTTATTTTTAAAAACCTATTTATTTTTATCTAATAAGATTATTAGTTTCCTAAAATATAAGAATAAAAGTATTAATAAGTCCTCTCTAAACTTTAATAAAAAGGAAGACCTTTAATAAGCTTAGAGGTAAATAATATAACCTCTAAGCTTAACTTAGAGAAGCTCTAGGTAATAAAGAAAATAATAAAGTTATATAAGATTTCTTCTCTTAACTTAATAAATAATTATAAGAGAGATTAGAAGAGATTATAACCTCTCTAACCTATTATAAAAGGTCTATATTAAAGCTAACTAATAGTAAACCTTTATTATAAGAGCTAAAGAAAAATAGACCTATTAGAAATATTAGGTAGCTTTTAGTAATAATAACTAACCTCTAAAATAACTTTAATAGAGCTCCTCTTAAACTCTAGATAATATAAAAAAGTAATATTTTAAAAGTTCTAGATTTAAAGATAACTATAAAACTAGCTTAAAAGAATCTATAAATATATAACTTAAATAAAAAGATGATTTTTAGTATTTAACTATTAATAGCTAGAGTATTTAGCTTAAGACTATCTATAAAATAACCTAAAAAAGGTTTTTATATTAAATATATTTTATATTAAAAATATAATTTTAATTTAGATTTAAGAAAAAGCTAAAGATAGCTTTATAAGCTCTCTCCTTACTAAAGTTATCTTAAAATAAGGAGTTATTTAAACTTATATTATAAATAATAAGCTAAATCTATATAAGTATTAGATAGACTTATATCTAAGCTAACCTTAATATTTATAGAGGAGTTAATATAGTCTCTTAGAGGTTTATTAGATATTATAAGTTTAAGTTAGTTTTAGTTATAAACCCTCCTATATTAGAGTTATTTAATAATACCTTAGTAAGATATATTTAAGCTTATTAAATCCCTTTTAGCTAAAAGATTATTAAAATATTAAATAATCCTATATTATATTATTTTAAACTTATCTTTAACTAACTAGTTATTTAAAGATCTTAATAGGCTAGTTAACCTTTTATATAATTAAAATAACTATTAATTATAAATAGATAACCTTTATTTATAATTATATCTTTAAAGAAAGCTTTAAATATTTTCTCTAATATACTTAGAAAAATTAGAAAATATATATAATATTTATTTCTAGAGATTTTATAAATATAGAAAGTAAAATCTTTAAATTTCTAAATAAAAGGGATACTTTTTTAAAATCTTTATAAAAATTCTTAGATATATTTTTAACTAAAATAGTAAAATAACTATTTTACCTCTTTAAAATAAAATATTAAATTAAACTAGAACTAAAGATTACCTTTTTTAAAGACCTTATTACTTTTTAACCTAAGATTAATAATAGGAACTTTAGGAATATCTTTAAGAAGCCTTTAAATCTAGAAGAATCTAAGCTTTTAAAGCTTTATAAAAGCCCTTATCCTCTTTATCTTAAAAATAGATAATATATTCTAACTTTATATAGATTATTAAAAACTTAATAAAGTTATTATTAAAAATTAATACCTATTTTTATTAATCTCTAAATTATTAAGATATATATCTAAAACTAAATAGTTTTTAAAGATTAACTTTAAAGATATTTATTATTATATCTAAATCTAATTAGAAGATTAATAGAAAACTATTTTCTAAACTAAATATAGATATTTTAAATATATTATTATACTTTTTAGATTAATAAATATATCTATTACTTTTTAAAGTTATATATATTAAATATTTATAAGTTTACTAAACTATTATTACTTAGTTTATCTTAATAATATCTTTATCTACTTTAATATTAAAGAGGAATAAATATAAATAATATCTCTAATTAATCTTAAAATACCTAAAAGTAGCTAAACTTTATATTAACTTAAAGAAATATAACTTCTTCTAACCTAAAGTAAGTTTCCTAAGCTATCTTATTAATAAAAATAAAGTCTAAATAGACTTTATCTATATTAAAGCTATCTAAGAATAATTAAACTTAGAATCCTATTAAGATATTTAGGTATTTTTAAGGTTTACTAACTTCTATTAGAAGTTTATTTTTAGATATTTAATACTTATTTACCTAATTATTTCTCTTTTAAAAGGAAATAAGAATAAAGTAAAGAAAGGAGACTTTTACTAACTTTAAAAGTAGTAGAAACCTTTTAGAAATTAAAAATACTTTTAGTAAAGCTCTTATTTTAGTTTATTAAAATAATTAAAGTAAAACCTAAATAGAGATTAATATATCTATTTATACTATATCTAGAATCCTCTTTAGAAGATAAAGGAGAAATAGTACCTAGTAACTTTCTAATCTTATAAGCTTATAGAGATTAAAAGGAGATAAGCTACTAGATAATAGGAACTTCTAGTTATTATTAAAAGCTTAAAATACTAATATTATTACTTAAAGGAGGGACCTTTTTCTAGATCTTAATAGACTATTAAGCTTTTAAAAAGGTAGTTAATATTCCTATAAAGGACTTAAAAGGGAGAATTACTTAATAAATCTCTAACCTATCTATATTTAACTTTATATTTAAATATTACCTTAAGAAGACTAATCTTACTAATCTTCTCTCCTATTAACCTAACTATATAGGGGAAAACCCTAGTTATTAAAGTATTATTAAAAAGCTAAAGGCTAAGCTATAAATCCCTATATCTATAGTATAGGTTTTTATTTAGACCTTATCTTTTACCTATAGATAAAAGTAAAAAACTACTAATAGCTAGAATAAAAGATAAACTCTATATAAGTTATAATTACTTAAAAGGAAGTAATAATATATTAAGGATATTTATTTTTAATAAGATTTAATAGTAGAAGAGAAGAACTTTACTAAATTAAATATTAGCTAGCTAAATAGAAACCTTAACTAATAATTTAATCTTTAAAGAAATTATAAGAGGATAGATAACTTCTAGTAAGAAATTATAGAAGTAGGGGAGGTAAATAGGCCTCTCTAACTAGATTAAACTAATAAGTTTATTAGTAAGTTATAAGTTCTATAAGATATAAACCTATATTATTAAAAACCTAATAATATATCTAAAGAGAACTTAAAAGAGAATCTTTATATAAAGAAGATAATAGATTTCTAGTTTATAAGGGAGGGCTATAATCTTAAACTAAGGAGTATTATATTATAAACTTATATAATAATACTATAATAACCTAAAAGTAAGATATCTAGGGGTAAACTAAATAGTTAAGCTCTTAAAGAGAAAATTCTATTAAGAGAACCTAGAAGATAATATTTATAATTATATTAGAATATATATAATATATTAAAGTATATAAAAGTTAAAGTATAAACTATATAGGAAACTAAATCCCCTATTACTTCCTAAATACTTTTTCTAAGAAATTAGCTTAGATTTTATTATAAGGCTTTCTTAAAGTTAGATTTAAACTAGAGAGTAAATAGATATAATCTTTATATTTATATACTATTTTATAAAGATAATAAGGTTTATTATTATAATAAAGACTTTTAAAGCTTTAGATCTTATTTAAATCCTCTATAAAAAATAGAATACTATTTTAATATTTTAATAGATATTATTAATAATAGAAGATTACTTTTATAAGTAAATTCTAAACTAAACTTTATTAAGTTAAAAAGATATTTTATAGATTATCTATTATTTAATATCTATAGATAGATAAATAGACTAAAAAGATAAACTTATAACTAGTTATTTACCTTTAAAAGATATATATAGATAAAGATATCTATTAGATAAAAGTCTTAGAGGAAGTAAAGTTCTCTTATAATATTATTTTTAATTAAACTATTAAGACTTTACCTTTTAAAACCCTTTATAGTTATTATTTTTAATTTATAGAATATATATTATAACCCTCTTAACTTAAGGTTAAAAATATAAGAAAGGTTAAACTACCTTTTATATATCTATAAATAAATAACTAAATAATAGTTAATTATAGTTAAGACTTAGAAGAAATATTATAATAAATATAGGTTAGATATTTTATTTAAAGTTAAATAGATAGTTACCCTCTCTATTAAGAATTTCTATTTCTAGAAAGTAGAGAAAAAGCTTATATTAACCTATCTATAAATATAAATTATAAAGAATATTAGGAAATTAGCTTATAAAGTTAGTTTTCCTAAAAATATTAAAAGATATATTTAGTCTTTTTAATAAACCTATTAGAACCCTAATATAATAGGGATAGAGAGGATATTTCCTAAAACCTTTTAAACTTTAAAGATAAACTAGAAATCTAGGAAGTTAAAAATAGTTAACTAATAGATAGATAGTAACTAGAAGAAGTACCTAATTAAATAAGTAGGGTTCCTAATAGAATAAAATAGTTAGGAATTTATAGAAGCTTTAGAGAATATAAAAGAGGTTATTATTAAATATAAGAAAAGAAAAAGAAAAATTTAATTAAGATATCTTTAGAAAACTATAAATATTCTCTAAGAAACTAGAGTTATAAAAGAGGGGAATTATATCTTTATTTATATTTTAAACCTTAATCTTTATCTCTTAAATAAATAATAAAATTATATTTTAACTATCTATTTATATTAGTAGATTATCTATTATATAGAGAGCTAAAAGAGCTTTTATATAAAATATAGCTATAGTAAGCTTTTAATAATAATTTAAATAGTAAAAGTATTAATATATAAGATTAGAGAATAACTATTAAAAGTAGTTCTTATTACTATTTTACTATTTAAATATTTTATAGACTTTTTATAAACTAATAGCTAAATTAGATTAAAAAAAGGTATTATTTAAGATTATAATAGCTAAAGATTATCTTTAGTTTTTAAAAGGTATCTAGTTAATATAATCTATAAGGGAAAGGTTAAGATAACCTTAATTAAAAATAATTAAGGCCCTTAGCTAATTAAGATAGTTAAGAGTTACCTAGTTAATATTAGAGGGTTAGTAATTAATAATAGCTTATATCTATTAGGCTATTATTTAATTAGTTATTATAAGGATCTAGAAAAAAATACTAAGGGTTAGAATATTTATCTAAAGAAGATAAAGGTAGAAGAAACCTATTATTTAAAATAGAGTAATAGCTATTATAAGAGCTAAAAAGATTATTATTTCTCCTAAATAATAATCTCTAGAGCTACTCTATTAAGATATAACTAGATAGCTAATATAAATCTATATATATAATAAATAGCTAAGGAAAATAAATTTAGCTAAGCTTTTTATAGTTATAATATCTATTATATATTTTAAATATAACTAATATATAGCTACTACTAAATAATATAAAACCCTCTATATTAACCTTAGTAAAATAGAGGGAATCTATTAATATTACCTAGTTAATAGGTCTTTTAAAGAAAGGAAAACTTATAATATAATATTAGCTTAAAGACTTAAAATAAGGGGTATAAGTAATCTTAATATTCTTATTAATATAAATAAAGAAAAGATCTTAATATAACTAAATAGTATATTAGAAATAGGTTTAAGATTAATCTTTAGAAGTTAAAAGAAGGTATAGTTAAAAATAATATTAACTAAACCTTAGTTTTAAAGGAATATTATATAGATAGATCTATCTAAAAGATAAATAGCTATATTAAAAGATTAAAAAGGTAAGTAAAAAGGTTAATAAAAACTTAAAATTATTATAAAATATTATAATAAAGAAAGAGAATAAGTAAAAATAATATAAGAAGAATTCTATTTCTAAATAATTAAAAGAAGGCTTTATAAAGCTTTATAGAGAAAAAGTATTTAGTAAAAAGATATTTATAAATTATAAAAGTATAAAAGCTATATTAAAAATATAGCTATTTTAAAGAAATAATAAAGACTATTATATTTATTAAAGGGGTTTTAGGGGAGGAAATAGGAACTAAAACCTTAAATATAATTAAAACCCTTTTAAAATAAAGAGGGAATTAAGCCCTTAAAATTAAAATAAAAGAGCCCTAGACCTTTTTAAATTAACTTTATTATCTATTAAAGACTAAAGATCTTTAACTCTTTTTCCTATTAGGTTTTTTAATAAGTAAAGGTATCTTTAGAAGAACCTTAGACTAGGGGTTAGCTTAAGGTTCTAAGGGGGTAGTTATAAAGGAATAGTTTAGATCTAGGGTAGAGCTAGCTTATAGTAGCTTTAACTATACTTTAAACCTACTCTAAATATATTTAATATTATAAAGATTACCTAAGTTACTAATAATTAAGGAAACTAGTCTAAGACTAATATTTTAGACTTAAACCTAGCTCTAGTAAAAGGACTAAAGAGGGTTTTTAAATAAGTTAGTAATTCAAGATATAGATAGATATCTCTTAGATAAGCTAGTAATCTAGGATTAAGATAAATCTTATCTAAAAGGGTAGAATCTTAATATATAAAAAGAGAAATATAATTATAGAGCTAGAATAAAAGGAAGGCTCTATAAGCTAAAGTCTATATTTATAATTTAGTAAACCTATATTAAACTCTCTTTATACCTATTCTATAAATCTCCTATCTCTACTAAGTATACCTTATATATCCCTTTATAATCTACTTTTAAGAATAACCTCTTATTTAGATCTATATACTAAAGTTTAATTTACTTATAAAGAAAAGTTTATATATCTTAAAAAGCCTCTATTTCTTCTTTTATTAGGATAAATTTTTACTTACTAGTTTTTACCTTCCTCTATATTTTACTTCCTTTCTAAATATAATTTCTTTAATATCCCTTATTATCTTAAGTTCTAATATTTTTCACTATTATAAGAGCTAAATATATATATTAAACTATAGAATTATTATCTATAGGAAAGTTATTATTCTAATATAATTTTCTAATATAGATAAATTACTTAAGTATTCTTTAATTTTTTAAACCTTAATATCTTATCTTCTATTTTCTTAATACCTTTACTATCTACTATATAGCTAGAAATAAATATTTAGATATCTAGTAAATAATTTATCTACTATAATATATAGTTATTTACTAAGTAATATCTTTAAGACCTCTTTAATATATTAGAGGTATTCTTCCTTACTATTACTAAAGATAATAATATTATTAATATATATTTAGATAAAATCTCTATTATTATAGAATAATTAGTCTATATATCTTTATATAAAAGCTAATAAGTTTTTATATTATAAATATTATATTTAATTATTCTAGACCTTATTAGCTAATTATTATTATCTTATTTTTATATTTTAAATAAACTAGTAATTAATAGAAAAATCCTTTTATATTAAAGATAATAGATATTTTCTTTCTTTATAGTTTAATAATTAGTTCCTATTAGTTTAATAATAGGTATATATCTAATAGGGATATCTAATTAAGTAGTTATAAATTAATAACTACTCTTCTTTTCTTTTTCCTACCTATTACTCTCTATATAATAAAAGCTAGATATAAAATTAAATATAATATTATTACCTACTCTATTTTCCTTTTAATATAATATATATTATAAATATTATTTAATATTTCTATTTCCTATATTCTTAATAGGTATTTCCTTACTTTCTAGGTTTAATTTTATTATCTATTAACTAATTTAATCTTTATTTTCTCTTCTTTTAGTATAAAGATAATTCCCTATCTTTAAATATATTAAATTTATTAATAACTTCTTTTAATCTCTATATAAAGGTAAGATTTATATTTATAATTAATACCCTTTAGCTAATTTTATTATTAAAATATCTTTAGGCTTATTAATTTTATATCTAGGTATATAGTAGTCTTTATCTAATAGGGCTTTTATATTTCTATTAACTTAGTATTTACTTTACTAACTTCCTATTTTACTTATTTTAAAGCTTCCTATTATTACTTTTATAGATCTTAGTTTAATAACTTCCTTAATTATAAGAATATCTATTTTATTATTATTAAATTTAATAATCCTTTTAATATATAATCTTTTCTTAATTTAGATCTAATCTAATATATTATTCTTTAATATTACTACCTTCTAGGTCTTTATATTAAAAGCTATATTATATATATTTTTATATAATAAAATAAAATAATATATTATCAATTTCTCTTCTTATTATTTTTAATAAGTTAATATAATTTATTTTAATTAAAATATCCTTTAATAGGGGAATTATAATATCCTATTTAATTATTACTTTATAGGTTACCTTTTTTAATAATAACTTTAAGATATTAATTTTACTCTCTATATATTATAAAAATCTTTAGAATTTAATTTTTTTATATTAAATTAATAGTTATACCTTTTCCTTAAGGAAATTTATATTAACTAGTAATTTTAGTTTTAAACTTTCTATTATATCTATTTCTATTATTATATATTTATATATATTTATTTTTCTAATCTTTCTAAAGATATAATAATTAAAAATTACTTTTCTATAATTATTATTTTTAATATAATCCTTTTATTATTATTAGTTTTTTAAGTTTCTTAAAATATATATTAGGTAAAAACCTTAAGATCTATTCTTTATCTACTAAGAGACTATTTATATTAATATTATAATATATTTAATAGGTTTTTACCTAATTTAAAACTAATCTTAATTTATATATATATTTTACTTACCTTTAATAAATATTTAGGTATAGATATTAGGTTAATTATTCCTCTTTCTTTAAAAGTAAGTTAGTTAGTTTTTTATTAATTTCTTAGTTTCTTATTTTATTTTTAAAAGTAAATATCTAAATAGTAATATAGCTTTTCTTATAATATAAAGATTACTTTATATTTAAAGTAAATATTTAAAATACTTTTTAAGATAGTTAATTTAAAAAAATAAGTTTCTAATATATTATCTTTATTATCTATTTATATTTAGTTAACTTATTTTTTATTATCTAAATCTCTTTCTTATTCTAAGTTACTTCCTTTTCTAATATATTAGAAACCTATTTTAACTAGATTTTATTCTTTTCCTAGATATTATCTTTATTATTATAGATTCTCTTATATTAATAAGTATTTCTTCCTCTTTATAGTTATATTTCCTATATTATCTAAATTATAGCTATCTTTTACCTTTCTTTAAAAATTAGCTTTTATTATCTTACTAATTATTATCTCTATACCTTTCCTAGTTAAAATTAAATAACTTAAAACTATTATTTTTCTAATTTAGATATCTATTTTTTTAATCTTCTTCTCTTCTTTTATTATATATTACTTCTCTATATTAACTTTATTATCCTCTAACTCTTTATTACTATATTTACTAATTTAAAATATTAAAGTTAGTTCTATATCTTTTTAATTAGATTAGTATTTTAGCTTTCTTTCTATCTTTATTATCTAGATATATATATATTTATCTATATTTAGTTATATATAAAATATTTATAGTTTAAGATTTAATCTATTATAGATAATATTTATTTACTTTTAGAGAAATATTAGCTCTTTATTCCTTTATATATTATATATATTATATAATAAAATTTATTATTAGCTTCCTTTTTATATATTTATTATAGAATAAATATTAGTTACTAGTTATATTTATATCTTATAGATCTTAATTTTAAATTTCTCTTATAATATATCCTCTTATATTTTTAAGCTTTTATCTCTAGTTCTTATTAATCTTTATCTATAGTAAACTTACTTTACTAAATAAATATCTAGCTTTTTAATAACTTTAGATTTACCTAATTATCTAATTCTCTTTAGATAGGTTATTTATTATTTCTATATAGATTATATATATAAATAAGTCTATTATCTTAAAGTATATTAATTTTCTTTAATAAATATACTTTATATATTATATTCTATTTTACTTATATCTAACTAGAAGAAACTAATATTTTTAATCTACTATTAGTTTATTTATTTTTTTAATCTTTTATTAAAAACCTCTTTATTATATCTATAAGATATATTATAGATTCCCTTTAGCTTTAGTCTTCTACTAGGTTCTCTAACTAATATATTTACTTAGAGGTTTACTAATATAGTTAGTAATCTTAGCTATCTTTTAGAAATAGTATTTTTAATAAAGGTATTCCTTCTAATAATAAAGTTCCTTTTAATTTTTAATATATATTTATATAATATCTTTCTATTAATATACTTATTAGTTAATATAAAACTAAATAGTATATTTCTAATTCCCTTTAATATTTAGATTACTATCTAGTTAGAATTAGATATTAGTAATTTTATAATCTAAAAGTTAGATATATTAGTTAATTTTATCTATAGCTCTTTATATTAATATATTTATAACTTATTCTTTTACCTTATCTATTATTTTAATATTTCTTCTAATAGATCTTATTAAAATTATTAAGATATTAATTAGCTAGCTATCTAGCCTAATTCCTAGTAGGTCTATAATTCTAAAGTTAGCTCTTCTTCTCTAGACTAGAATATCTAAAGGTTTATTTATAAGGATCTAGGTTCTTTAAGTAGTTATTTTAGCTTTTTTCCTTTTTATTAGAATATTATATTATTAAGGTTTTTAATATTCTTATATTAGTTTACTAATTAGTTTTTAAGATTTCTCTTTTCTTTTACTTAGTATATAAGGTTATTATAATATTAAGATATCTTATTTAAATTTATAAAGATAAATTAAATTTATTATTTAGTTATAATATTTTTCTAATCTATAGATCTAAGTTAAATAATATTATTATTATTATAACTTTATTAGCTATATTAGCTATTATTAGTAAATAAGGTTTATTATAGGTAGACTATTATTTAGTTTAGTTATATATTAGAGCTATTAACTAGTTATTATTAGTTCTTATAGCTATTAGATATTTAACCTATAGATTATCTAATTAACTAATTCTATAAGTATATTAATAAGTAAAAATATTTATTAATTATAAGTAGTTATATTTACCTTAGATTATATATAATAACTATATTATAATATAATATTTAAGGTTATAAAGTTTATATCTTTTCTAACTCTTATATCTATCTATCTATTATCTTTTATATCTACTTACTAGTATACCTATTAGCTACTTAGGTTACTAGTTAGTTATCTATATTAGTTAGTATCTTTACTTATTTATATACTAATAGTATTAATAGATATTAGGACTTTTCTATATAATAGTAATCTTTATAATATTAGGTATACTTAGAGTAGGTTTAGGGTATAGTTAGGGCTTACTATAGGCTAGCTCTACCCTAGATCTAAATTATTCCTTTATAAAATAATTAAAGATAAAAAGAGATATATAAGAATAAATAATTTATAAAAGATTAAGATATAAAAACTTTTAAGAGAAAAGTAATATTATTTACTATTTATAGTTTATTTTATTTTTAATCTCTATAATTTATTTTTAGTTAAATAATAAGATAATTAAAGATTATTTTATTTTTTACTATCTTTTATTTTTAAAATACCTATTTATTATTTTAGCTTTATTTATTAAATCTAAATATTATTTATAAAATAACCTTTAAAAATTATAATTTATATATATTTATATATATATTATCTATATTATTCTTTACTAATATATTTTCTATTTATTTTTATTTTATTTTATCTAAATTATTATCTTATTATTTAATATTAAATAACTTATTATATTCTATTAGTTTTATAATTAGTTTATATTAAAATAAACTAAATTTTTCTTAAATATTATATATAATAAAGTATAAATTATTAAATAAGTTAATAATATTTAATATAAACTTTAATAAGTAAATACTTTTTAAATATACTTTTTAAATAATTTAATTTCTTTCTAAAAATTAATATATATATCTAAAGATCTAAGTATTTTATATTAAAAGATAATTATATAATATAAGTATTAGCATTTATACTTATTAAATACCTAATTATTACCTTTTCGTGACATAACACGTGTAATAGCATGTCGAATCGATGTGCCAGCTTTCTCGATCTCTCGCTTGCTTAATCCTGTGGTAACGCACACCTTCAGTGCTGGTTGCATTTCCCATGAGCCAACCTTTAATCCTGTGTTGCTCAGTGTGGATGCAGTTTTCAGCCGTGTTATCAACACACCATTCGCAAGTGCCTATTTGGGAGAATTAGCTATTTTTCGTGATTGAAGGGTCGAATCAGTTACCTCATCTGTGCACTCCTGGAGAAGCTTTTCTTGATCCTCGATCGTTAACGCTCGTGCGTGGATGACTGTCGGTTTCAAAACCAGCAACAAGATCGGGTTTTCCGGAGCACTGGTGCACGTAACCCAATCGCTGCGAGGATCTAGCTGTGCCCTCATGACTTTGATATTTTCGCGACAAAGGCTTATGACATCCGGATTGGATTGAAGCATATTCAGTGTCTCGCTTGCTGTGACAGCAAGCATGGCAGGCAAGGCAGCAGAAAATGTGAAGGAGGCCGAGGAGACGCGCTGGTGTTCGACGACGTCCTTTGGACCTGCACAGAACCCGCCACCTGCGCAAAGGGGACCGGCTAGGGAGCCAATGATCATATCTACCTGAGACGGGTCTACGTGTTGTGCTTCAGTCAAGCCCCGGCCGGTACGGCCTAATACACCGAATGACCAAGTCTCATCTAAGATGATGCGAAATTTGTACTTTTCCTTGAGTTCAATCTGCAGAGGAGGGTTAAATGGATTCATTAGAATGAGGCCTCGATGAGTGTTTGCGGACGAGAAAATAGGTCCAAGGGTTTCGGTTGCTTTCATGTTTCGGACTCACAAGTTTGGGTAGGTTTGCGAGATCCCCACCGTCTCAAACAGCCCTTCTGTAACAACAAAGCGACGAGTCAGGCGTTTACCGGATTGCTCGTGCGAAACCCTTCTCATTATACGTTCTAGTTCTTCCATATCGCCGTGCTTGAACCACTTGATGGTACTTCTGGAGATCTGCAAGCCCCTTCGGATAGAAAAATTTGCGGCGCTGTCTGCCACTATAATGTCTCCGCGTTTGCAAAAGGCGGGTATGACGCTAGAGATCGTGGAAAAGGCTTGCGCATAAACGATGCAGGCTTCGGTGCCAATGTATGAGGCTATGTCTGCTTCAGTCTTCATGTGCACGTCTTGCGTCCCGTAAAATTGGGGAGGGCCGCATGGCCCTACGCCATACGTGCGCAAAGTCTGAATAGCCTTGTCTTTGATTTGCTCGTTCCCGTTGAAGTTATAGAAATTATAGGATCCAAGATTTACCACAGTTCGCCCGTTGGACAACTTAACCTTTGGGCCACTTGGGCTATCATGTCCATCCATGTTAACACAATGAATGGCCGCACACACAATGCGAGCTAAGACGGATGGGATTCTCTTACCCAACAATGATGGGCATTTTTCATGCTCCATAGTTTCAAGCGTGGTTTGTGGGGGGACAAGAGGTTCAGGCACCCATTCTTCCACAAGTTCATCAATTTCCTAAAATAGGGGTTAGCGAATGCACGACGGCAAGCGGGCAATGTGCGTACATCTTCGCGCAACTTGATGAAATTTTGTTTTTGAGTTGAATAAGAAGGAGACAGTAAGTAGCGAATGAAGAATAGTATAAGGACTAGCTCAATGGCAGATCGAATGGGATCGTTTTGATAGCTTGATCGGACGTATCGGATGAGGACAGCAGAGCCGGGGATTTTTGGAACGCGGTCGCGGTGGTGTTCAATACTCGGGAAATGAGTATTTGAACCTCGTCAAACTCCATTTTGCAGATCGGGCAGTGAGACAGAGGGCTCAAGGAACAGTGTTAGAGGGATAGGCAAAGATGACACAGGAAGCGAATAGATAATAGAAAGGATTGCGCGGGAGGTATCGGGACGCTGAAATTATTTTGGAGTGCTCGGGATATGTTGATTACTAATATTGGACATCTTGGTGTTATGGAAGTTGGTCACATTAAAGTTGGGTAAAAAAAACTACATTATTCTAAAAGCACATATGTAACCATACATTGATTATGCTAGCCCTTTCCATTCGTCCTTTCCGTTTAAGGGTGCACGCGTGGGTTAAATATAGATTTGACACGAGAGGTTGGGATGCCCACTTTGTCAGATAGTAGGAGAGCACAACAGTAGTTATTAGAGTACTCTCCTCTTCCTGACACAGATGCGAGGACTGCAACCGGGGCTCGGGCAGTTAAGCCAAACCGAAGCCCAGACCCCCTGTTCGTTAGATGACCAGGAATTTCAGCTTAGAGTCGAGATCCAGATCTTCCTCGTCTGCATTATCCTCATCAGTGGAGTCGGCAGGGCCACCAGTTGGTTCGGCCGTAGTGTCGTTGTTGTCTTGACCGGCAGGCTGCATGAGATCAAAGTCATTCAAGATGGTGATAGAGTCGGTTGGAATCTTGTCACCAGCTACAACAGGCCCAACAATTAAGGCGACAAAGACGACAAGCATGACGAAATATAGGATTGCATAGCGGAAGACACGCCGACGTCTCAGCTTGGTTTGCTTCATTGAATAGATAGGCGGACGAATTTGACGACTAAATTCTGAAGGTTAGTGGTGACATTCTGAGTGAGGCACTGCCGGAAAACAAGGGTGACAATACCTAGGGAGCAACCAGAAGAGCATCATTGAATGAACGGTGTCGATCTTGGGAATGAGAATGATTGGTAACATGATGAATAGGAGTATGTGCCCAAGAATGAAGTCAGCAGCAAACATGCTCAGTTCCGTGATTTTGCATAGGAACTCGCGGGCTGGTTGTGACACTGAGTGCCAGCCCATCGAGTACCACTTTCCGGTCCAGAAAGCAATATTTGCCTGGTCAGTCTTGAACTCGCGGGTCAGAGTTAAGCTGACTATGAGCTTGAAGACAAATCTTTGAACAGCGACGACCGCAATCATTCCTGACAGGGTCCTGGCAAAGTTGAAACTTTCTAAGAGAAACATGGCCTCGAAGAAGATTAAGAGCATCACAACAGCTACACCATGGGCAATAGCCGCCAAGACACTCCCAAATTTCTTGCAACACATGCTGAGAACAGGCCCCATGAAGCAGGCCATGAAGAAGAGAACGGCTAGGGTTCCGGCGTTGATTGCGATCGGGGCGAAAGCAACGATGCCTAGCCTGAGAAGCGAGCTTGTGGGGCCGGGTGTGTCTTCCTCACTTACACCAGTCTGGGCATTGATGTATAAGTAAGGAATTACGGTTACCGCCACGAGAAATAGCGGCACCAGGATTTCACCATAAAAGAGGTTGGTAAGGGCGGCTCGTGGAACATCGGCAGAAAGCTTCCCTGACGGATCCCCTAACGTTTTCCTCTTGTAACCAGTAATTCGGGTTCGCGAGAGACGACAGAACGCAATCCACGACGAAGCATGAGATCTTGAATTTCCTCGGGACAGCCATCGGAGGAAGTCGCGGTAATCAATGAAAAAGTCGTTCCATGCAAACTGATGAGGGTTAAACAAAAATGGTGAAATGACTAACGCCAAGATTGTGATCCAGAAATATGTTAGCGCTGCCTGCCACATAGTGACCGTGGCGAAAAGCAGCATCATGAGCAGTCTGGCGCCAAAATATATCGAAGGGCCCGCAAATCTCGAGTACAAGACACCGAACGGAATACGCGCCGTTGCGAAGCCTCTTCCGGTACCGATATAACGAGCGCCACCGAAGGACAGGTCTTGCTGCACCGAGTTGGCATAGATCTGTGTCACGAACACTTCGAAAAAGAGCGAGAACGAAAAATCTGTTTCGCGAGGCGTGTTCCGGCTCTCCAGACTCCGCGTTCCGTAGCTTCTTGGACGACCAGGGGGATGAAAGCTAGGAAAGCAACAAAAAGATCGAGAAAACACAACGGTAGACCCAGTCGGTCAATGCGTCAGTGTTCGCACAGCCAGTGGGGAGGAGAGCATCAGTGATTGGAACGTCTCTGTTATAGTTGCAAGGTATTGTCTCGTGCCGGAGAGAGCCCAAATTCAACAAGGTAATCATGAACATTTGTACCGACAGCATAATGAACATGTTATTGATGTGGAAGCCGGCGTGTGCGTAGTAGAATGAAAGGAATCTGTCAAGAGGAAGTTGGGTGCCAAGGTAATAATATTCGCGTGAGAGCATCTGTTCTCCCATACCAGTGCCAATCTTGGTCGTGAAGTTAAGGATAGAGCCAAAGCCTAGATCACGACCTTTACCGCACTGGTAATACTCGCAGTGCTTGATTCGGCCGCCTCGGAGGACTGCATTCATACCGGCATAGATATCCTCATTGAGGTGAAGACCTTTTGAGCCTTGGAGACACCGCCCCTTGTTGTCATGAAGATGCCATTTAGGAAATCCGGATGACCATAGTGGAGTTTACCGCCAATTTGGGCGAGTGTGCGCGCAAACAGGGTTCCGAATGTTTGTTCTTTTCCGGCAGCGACATCGCCGAGGATGCCAATATTCTCCGAGAAAATGTACTCGCGCGCACCAAGGATAGCGACTGGCGCTTTCGCAGGGTTCTTCACGCCTGGGGTATACGGAGACGTGTTATCAACCTTCATTTCCTCGAACTCGGCGAGGACACTTCGGATCTTCAGGCACTCCTCGAGATAGTTGTCTTGGTTGGCGTCGATGAGTTGAATGTACTCTCCGCGATAGAAAATCAAGGAATGGTTTTGATTGTCAGATTTCCCATCGCCAAGGACAGGATTCCCGGAAAGCTGGATACGGAATTTAGGTCGTCTCATGCCGTTTTCCATGATTTCAGAATGGCCATCGATTAACGCAGAGTATAAACGAGGCTCTTCTCCTTCCACGAGCGGAGGCTCTTCATCAAGGTATGCAATTTGGAGGTCAGGATACGCACGAAGCAGGAATTCGGCATTTTCCATCTCTTCCTTTTAAATTTGGCATATCGTTGCATTGAGATAACCAGTTTAAACTTGCGCCGAGCCATGCGTTCAAGCTCCCTCTCGAGCTTATCCGAGTTCCCCCGAACATCTGAACAACCTCGGGATTTTCAACCCTGTAGAGAAGCTTGATGGCACGGCTGTAATTCATGAAACCAGACACGGTGCGGTAGAGTGTCTGTGAGCGAAGAGAGGCCCAGATACGAGTGCGGAGCGTGTATTCCGGAGCAGAGGACTTGAATCCAATACAATAGAATGGAAGGTCATCGATCTTGCTTTTGGCCGAGTCTTTTTCATTTTTTCGTAGTCCCCATTGAATTGCGACGTCTCATCCGCAAGGATTTTGGTGTCCTTAACAAAACAATCCCACTCGTGCGGGTGCAATTGCTTCAAGTATTCAAGGAGCGTGACTCTAGAATATGGCTCATCCTCACGGATGATTTCACGTAGTGAAAGAAGGATCTTCTCACTGTAGTGAGGGATGAGAACTGTGAATGTTGGCATGTTGTCGACGGGAAGGGGCTCTGGAATGGGTGTCGAGAGTGACTGAGCAAAGAATGACAGCCGCCGGTCAGCCTCGCTATGTTTGGGAAAGAATTCCGTTTTGAACGAGTGATCCTCTTGAGAAACGAAGAACGTCGGAGCACGCAATGTCCGCTTTCCTTCTTGCTCCGAGGGGACCTGATGATACAAAAGCTTTTGAACGTGGTCAATAGCCAAAAGGTGCTCCCGGTACATCGAGATGATGATGGCATTCCATATTTGTGAAATGAGGACCTTCGGCTTGTACTTAATTTCCATGTCCGTCGTTGCTAGCACTTTGGAGTAGATACGCTTCGGAAGTCGTGCGTATATGTTCCGCCAAGGGGTCCAAATCGATGACCCGAGATAAAATGATCTTGCAAGTGAAAACAGTGTGTTGACCAAAACATAGAAGAGGTAAGTGTCGAGAAAGAAGAAGAGAAGGTCGGTAAAGGCCATAAGTCCAAGGAGGATCGAGGGCTGGTTACTACACAGCACATTTCCGAAAAGTTTATCGCCATGACAGTTGATCTTCATGATGGAGAGGTATCGAATAGGGTCCCGGAATGACAACGTCAGGTAGATATAGGCACCACCCAGCTTCGTTCCGAACACTAGTAGCCAAAGGCCATACGACATGGCCAGGTCATTACCTTTCAAGCGAGGATAGCTTGCAGTAAAGGTTTGACTAGCCACATATCGACGCGAATTCTTTGTCATATAGCTGCCAAACAGACCACCTAGAGGCATAACGGAGAAGAAAAGGAATGTCGCAACAGCGATGAAGAACTGCACGATACCGAGGATTTTCGCTATGTTCTCCTTGAGTATTGGTTCCTTAAAGCCAAATACGTATACACTAGGGGCGACGTTGATGATGAATATGGCGATCAGAAACAACAGTCTTTTCGTCAAGTGTTGGGCTCCCGCCCAGCGTCGAGGTACGTAGGCCCATTCAGCCAAGGTTGCCAAAATCTGGATGAGTGATGCGATAGCGCCACCGATCGCCACGACGGACCATTGTTGTGATGCCGGAGGCTGGTTGTTCTCACGCTGCTTGTACTTGTCTCCGAGGACAACACTTGGGGCATTATGTGAAGTATAAAACCAAAACATTGTCAAGTGAATGATCCAGATGCGGTTAAAGTTGACGAGAAGATGGAACCATGATCGTGTTTCCTTGTATGTCTTGAAGAAGCACTTCTTCCAAAAGACGTCTTTCAGCTTCAAATAGCGCTCAGCGGGCGGGATGTCAACCAGCCGCGTCTTGTCTTCCATCACAATGCGTTCAATTCCCTCGGGATACCAGAATAGCTGGTTGCAATCATCATATCCAATCGTTTGGTTGTGGTCTCGCTCACGCCGGACATAAACTCCGTCCAGGATCTCGTAGCCTTGATCTCGGATATACTGGTAGAGTGGTGTGATGACGTTGTTGAGATACGTGAATTCTTCCACAGGTTCAACGAGGTTCTGACAAGCCGGTGAGTTCAGGTAATCATCGGCGCATTTAAAGATGAAGCAAAGACACTCGGGCATAAATCGGACTTGGTTGGCTTCTCCCCAGCAAAGAAGGTAAAGGGCAACTTGTCGAACGCGATCATGCTGAGACATTCGATTCATCCGTGTTTTCCATCTGAATTCGGCGGCTTCCAGACTGTCATCGCCTTCAAGTCCTTGAAGGATTTCAGCTTCAGTCTGGCCCTCCTCATCATTCTTCTTCTTCTTTTGCGCGACCGCCGCAAGCCTTTTCCCTTCATATTGGCAAAGCCGACAGCGTCATCCAAGTCAAGATGCGCCGCGAAATACCACTTTCTATAATTGGCGTTGTCTCCACCGATATAATCGGCATGGAGAGACAATAGGGCTTGGTTTGGGGTCATCCGTGATGCCCGTGAATCGAGAAGCGTCATAAAATGGTCGTACATGTTCCGCATACTGTCTCGCTGAAAGCCAAATTTCGATGTAAGGTCGATAAAGATATCTTCGATCTCTTCCTTAGACAGTGGAATCTGGGAGTCTGACGTCCAGGCGGGATAAGGCTCTCGTGATCGTTGTCCTGCAGGCATTGCATTCCCGTAATCCATCCCATAATTGGGGGTAGAGGCTCCAGAAGATCGGTTGGCGTATGAGATTTGCGATGAAGGTGGCCGATAGCCGCGAGCTCCCATCTGCCCCTCGTTATAGCCATTATAGTTCTCATCGCCGTGTCCATAATAGTCCATATCGCCACCCCGGGTTGTGAAGTCGCTGAAAGTCTCAGAATCCTCATGTGATGCATGACGGGGGCCGAAGCCCCATAACCTTGCTGATACTCTCCGTCATTGTAGTTGCCATCGTTATAATACTCGTCTTGATACTGTTCATGCCCATCGTAGTAGCCACCATCTTGATGATATGGGTTGTTTGGATCCGCGTTGTAATAACCACTGCAAAGAAAAGAAGAAAGAAAAAAGTCAGCATGCTCCTTGCGTTGATCCTTGACAAACTCACGATTCATCGTAATATCCATCCCCGCCCTGTTGGCCTTGACTATATCCGTTCGAGTCGTAGTATTGTGGGTCTTGCTGGTGTTGGTAATACTGATCCTGCGGCTGGTCACTTGGATGGCCATAGCCATCGTCATAGCCTTGGCGGCTATTGCCCGCGTATCCTGACATGTTGAGCTATCACCAAGCTAGTACGCGATCAAGTCAGCCCATTAAGTACTTCAAAGTAGTCCCATCTCCGCGCCAGTTCCCTGCGGCTAAGAGTAAAACGTACTTGCACAGGCTTTCATCAGCGAATGTCTCGCGTTAAGGCGGTTCGTAACCTTGATTTGGATTCTTATCGCGCCGCGTTTGGATGCTCGATGCACGTATTTACCATTTAGGTATTCACGACGGGCGGCTTGATTCTCTCGTCGCAGACAAACGAAAACCTTACTTCACGTATCGCCAAACACTCGTCAAGCGTCTTGATCGATGTCGATCGAGACAGCAACCTCTCACCTTAACAGAGATCAAGGCCACTCAAAGTCAAGACGACAGAACGCGGCTGGAATGCTGCTCTTGTACCGCACTGTTGGTGTTGCGAAGAAAAGCACCAAAAAGGGCGGAAGAAGAAACCCGAAGGCAAGAAGAAGAAAAATGAGCTGAGCAGAGAAGTAAAAAGAAAGCAAGAGAAGGACGCAAGATAAGATGGAGGTACAGAGACCTCAAATTCGAGCGATCCTCGGAAAAGAAAAAGGAGAAAGGTTTTGCTGAACAAAGCCAACCAAACGAGTGACGAGGCTTTAGTTCTGGTGGGAGCGAGGTTGTTCAGTGCAAATGGGTTTTCTCAAGATGATCAGGGGGAAGGGTTAAAAGGAGAAAAAGGAGAAGGCCCACCCTGGATGGTTGGGGACACCCGTTTCTCCAAAGTCCGATCCATTGCCAAGTCACCCCTGCCTCAAACAGTGTTGCCCAGCTCCGGGAAAAGGAGAAGGGGTGGCTGAGCGTGTGCTCCGCGCCCCACCTGGTTTCCAGAACGAATGTACCAGTGGCACGCTCACTAATTCAATAGAAAAAGTACCTCCTTCATTGTACCAGTACAAGCCCAGGGGTAGCAGGAGACTTTAATTGGCCACGCCCGTCCTGAACAGGTATAACTCAGGAGATGGCACTTGTTCCTAATGGATAAAACATCAACCCGCATCAACCTCCGATGCTGAAAATCATAGGGCATATTACTCGACCTGTTGCGAAGGTGAAGGAACCTCCTCTAATACAGCCCACCTCCATTCTCCTCTTCTCTTGGCGGCCTGATAGATTATGGGGGCCTCCCGAGTCGTTTCTACCTTTTTCTTATTTTTATTTTTTTTTTATAAACCTGCTTTCGTCCCGTTTTCTCACTTATGGGAAATTTTTCTTAAGGCAATAAATTGCAGACAATGAGCCTTTGAATAGTTAGGAAGCTTGAGTGAGCCAACCAAGTTGGCGAGGACGGAAGTACATGTACTATGTACTGTGTTGACGTCAGTATTGCTCAGAAGCAAGGATATGAACCACCAACCCGTCTGCATCGAAACCCAGAAAATCTGGTTTTTGCCACAAGCGGGTGCCGTGCAATTTCACTGTCATATCTCAAGCAAGAAGTCTCTGAATCTGAGAAGATAAACATTAATACCCCTATATTGCACACGAAGAGTCCTGAAATTCAGTGCGGATTGCTCCTGCCGGGCTACCGTTATAAATCATATATGCATTGTATTGGCACGCTTTCAATAGAAATGATGCCTCTGATGGCATGATTTTCGGCAGAGGGTCAATTTATTTCCTTTCCTGAACAAAGAGATCTTGCGTTGAATCCTCAAGCCGAGATAGTAGGACGAAGAGGAAACGTTCAGAAGCCTAGGGAAGATCTTCGGAAGATTTAGACCTGGAGACTTTAGGTTGCCCAGCCAACCGATATCACGGCGATGTCTAACGGCCTGGGGAGCGTACCTGCTCCGTGAATTAATACAATAAGACCACTAAACCCACTTTCTCGCCAAGTTGCTCTTAACATTTGTTGTCAGTAGTGGTTGTATGGAGCAGCCACTTTCACAAGTAGTACCACCATAATTTTCAGAGCCTGACCATGTCTGAGCCTTCTCTCGCTCCGCAGAGCCGACAAGGTGTGCGGCTGCGACAGCAGTCGAACACGACCTGAGGTTAGTTGCTCGGCACTTCGAGGGCCCCTAGGCACGAATCGACAAGGGAAGCCATCGATGAGACCAGCACTGCCAAACAGTATTCCACAGACAGAGGGCCGACAACATGTCAATCTCCAGGATGACTACATGCACAATAATGGAATCTGTCAAAACGAAGAAATAAAGCGCCCAGATTCCGTCAGGAGGCAGCGTTCAGTCCGGGGAGGGGATGAAACGGAAGAAAGCAAAAAGATCAGTGGCGGGATCCCGGCAATTACAGCAGATGCCAACTTTAGTAACGCCCAACGGAGACAGGAGGGATATCCCGTGGAGCGCGCCATAACCGCAACGAAGGTGGAGTTGGAGAAGAAACCACCCTTACGCCCGTTTTCTGGAAAAAGGGCGACGATTTGACCCCTCATCTCAAATCATCGCCATCAAAAAGCAACACGGAAGGCAGGCATTCAACCAACGCAAACGCGAGGTCGCAGACACGTTCCTTCGAGAATTGGATGCAAGGCTCACGGGAGGACAGCTATTCAAACTGACGGGGTCAACCGGAGGTATCAAAATCAATTGGACGAATCGACTCACGACGACAGCTGGAAGGGCGAACTGGAAAGAGAGCTCATAAAAACAACGACAGAGCCCGGTACGGAAGTTCAACACAGCCATTACGCCTCCATAGATTTGGCCGAAAAAGTCATCGATGATGAGCATCGCCTCTTGAATGTTGTCGCTCACGAATTCTGCCATCTTGCGAACTTTATGATCACTGGCGTCACCAAAAATCCACATGGCAAGGAATTCAAAGTATGGGCTAAGCAATGTTCCGAGGCTTTCTGCAATCGGGGAATTAATGTCACAACGAAGCATTCCTACGCAATAAATTCCAAGTACATTTGGACTTGCGTCGAATGCAGCCTCGAGTATAAACGGCATTCTAAGAGCATCGATCCTCTCCGACATCGATGTGGGACTTGCAAAGGCTACCTACAGCAGACCAAGCCATTGCCAAGGGCGACTCTATCAGAGTATCAACTTTTGTGAGAGCTGAGATGAAACTAATAAGACAAGAGCGATCCCAGGGGATTTCGCAACGAGAGATCATGAAGGTGGTAGCTGATCGGTGGGCCATTCTGTGCCAAAGAAAGGAGGAAACCGACAACACGAACCATAGTACGGCTTCGATTACTACCAGTATTGAAAGCGCTTTCAATGCATTGGAGCTATAGCATCTACCCTCCTCCCTGCCACGGTCACTTTAACAGGACAAGAAACGCGCTGAAATTGAGCTACAGCGTTTAAATATGTTCGCATTACTACATGCTAGTGAGTGCATGAGAACCAGTCTGAAGTGACGCACCCCACATTACGTAGCTTCGCTAGGCTGCCTTGAATAGACCCCAATCTTTGACCTTGAAGGTATCCCAAATCCTCCCGGCATACTCGACGGCATCACCGATGAGGACGCCTTGCTTACCCAGTTCAAGATCCACCTCTTCCTCGGCGTACTCGCCCTTAATATGCGGCACATTTATGGTGATAGCGATGTCTGTAGATTCGCGCTCCAGTCGTACTAATGTGAGTATAATCGCTGTAAAATCCGGCACTGATGAGCGCTCAGTTCTGCTGGACTTGGGGGTTTGAGTGGCAATTAGGGTATAAGCAGGAATATCATTGCTAGTGAGTACTGCTATGTTAGTAGGGGAGGGTTACGTCGGTCGCAGTGGCTTTTTTACGGAAAATTACCGTCGATAGGAGAAAAGGGCTTGAGAAGCTTACCCGAGTCTTGAAAACTGCGTTACTGACGAACTCCACACCTTCACCGTTGCGATTTCATCTCCAACGATGTCTTCGAGATGTGTTGTCAGGGCGGTTCCATCAACCTCCGGTCCACGTCCTTCAGGCCCCACTCTCTCCGTGATATCAAATATAATCGACGTAAATCCTTTTCGTCTATCCAAACTTCTTGGTTGTCTGGAACTTGACGGATTTTGCTGGCGGTGGATCAAAACCTCTGCTCTAGGGAAGGAGTAGATAAAGTGACTCACCTAACATCAACGAAATGCGCGGGGAGATCGCAGACCAGGGCACCTCCGTATAGAGCGGTGAATGAAAACGTGGACATATTTGCCAGAGTAAGGTTGCGTAGTTAAAAGAGGGATGTGAGCTGGCAAGAATGAAGAAGCCTTGGAGCAAGGTTTGAGGGGTCAAGTCCATCCGACCCTTGGGCCTATTAGTTATAGATGGATGTGCTCTGTGACGTAGCCGAGCTCTCCCTCATCCCACCCCGCCCTTCCAGGATACCCAAAAACCTTTTTTAAGAAGATATTATATATAATGATATAATTTATAATTATACTACATTATAGTCTTTTCAAAACATAAAGTATAAATTTGATTTCAAAATAGATATATGATTTTGATTTTGAAATTTGATCTAAATAGAAATTTATTTATATTTTTAACAGTTTTAGTATTATAAATCAAGTAGAATATACAAGTATATAGCTATATTATATAAGCCTACATGACTTCACCAACGCATCTTAGCACTTTGACATATGTAGAAATTCAAATGCTAAGCAGCCTGAATTTTCTGCCAATACCTTTATTCTTATATTTACGACTATTCCTTGGGTGTTTGCGCTTCGCCGCCGCTGGGCAAGTAATAAATACAGTGTGGCCGTGTTTGGGGAAAAATATCATTTGGCAAAAATTAAAATTTCGAACCACGAGGTTCTGTTTTTCCCAAAGATTTTCCGAATGGAGTAATTTGGGCCATTGCTACGGTCACATCTGGTAAAAGGCAAGAGGTGAGTTCGCTAGAAGGTCCCACTCCATGACAATGAGCCCCAAGTTTAAGACTATAAAGCCAAGTTGGTGACTGTGAAGCTGAGTCATCTTGCCTCCGAGGTGGGGTTCTGATTATGGTGCCAATCCCTTGCCTGATGCTTCCAAAACCTCCCCTTGCCTCACGACCGACAGCAACCAGTTACTTACGATCTTGAAACGGACTTATGAAAATGACTTCGTGCATCTTCTGTCGCATTATCAAGGGTGCGTCTATTTACTTAGTGGGTTTGGACAGAGAAATAACCTTCAGTATAGGCGAGATCCCTTGTTTCAAGCTCTTTGAGAGTGAAAAAACCTTGGCGTTCATGGATATAAATCCATTAAGTCGCGGGCACGCGGTCAGTGAAAGCCAGAAGACTTGGGATTGATCGCTATTTGCCGATGCTGATACCAATGTGCTAGCTTGTGATCCCTAAGTACCATGGCGCGAAGCTCGGCGACATCCCAGATGATCACCTCAGCGAAATTCTGGTGTGTTTTTACTTGGTGTCCGCCTCACCTCTCCTCTAGCTTCTAACGAGATCTCGATGGCAGCCGGTCGTTAAAAAGCTGGCTGTAGCTACTGAGGCTATCGACTTTAATGTGTTGCAGAATAATGGCTCGATTGCACATCAGCAGGTTCATCACGTAAGTACGCGCGGTGACACAATGACTGGCCGCTCGCACTGACCTCATGTTCGCACACCAAGGTCCACTTTCACATGGTATGTCTGTCTCTGCTAGATTCTGTGCCTGGCGCGGGTTTTGCTAATTAGATGGCACACCAGATCCCGAAGCCGAGTATTGAAGAGGGACTTGGCATTTCTTGGCCTGCGCAGGCAACAGACATGGATAAGTTGAAAGCTCTTTTCGAGCATCTCAAGTCCAAGATGTAACGGTTTGAGATATCCGTCTAAGTTATACCTGAGATAAAGAATACATCCGATGTGTTCAACTTCTGCTAGACTCTCTCTCGCAAGCAAAAACACGAGTCCTCTAGACGAAGAATTCTTGTACATGATAGACGGTAAAGCCCCCAAAAAAAAAAAAAAAAAAGAAGAAAAAGCATACTGCGTTAGTCCACATCATCTGCGGAGGGTTCGTGAGCCACAACGCTAGCGCTAGTGCCCGCTGCAGCTGGGTAAAGATCAATCATACCGCCGCTCTTGATCATTCCAAGTCGATCATAGAGTGAGCGAGCCCTTAGATATGGGTCTAGCTCCCAATAATTTGTCCGAAGCCTCTCAGCGGTTGTTGCCCGCGCCGCTTGGTGGCCTTGGGCTTCGGCAGGAGTGGCGCTCTGTGCCCAACTCTGGGTCGCACGCTCATATTCCTCGACAAGTCCTCGCCTCGTCTCTAGGAGACGATCTCGAGTAGCGGTATCGGCCATCAAGCGATTCTCGCCATCCAATGGTTCAATATATCTATATTCCCAGTCCTCTTTCCCGTCAACTTCCTTCGGAAGACGCTCTAGATCCACATAACTGGCCATCTCGTTTGCACTGTTTAAAAATGAACCTTGCTGGCAACAACAGGATCCAACCACCCTCTGATGATTTTCCAAATCCCTATTCAGATGTGTTAAACACTGTTTGGAGACGCTGAAGGTTCTGGAAATGTACTAAATGCCTACCTTGAAAGACCCATGGTGCTTTATAAACTAGGACTGCCCCGAGCGACTCGGGATAATTTGCTTCAAAACATTTTATCATAAACTTGACTGGTGTGTAATCCTAAGCACGGGGTTTGTAAGAAAAGAAATCTCTCGGTTCTAAAGGCTAAGACACACCATGTTGGCCAGCGAGAAGCCCGTCATGTCGAATATTATCGTCTGCCAAATGTGTTAGAACGTCTCATGGGTGAAGTGGTATGGTAAGCTTTCTTCGAGGATCGCTCGCTGATGGTAGGGGTTACTTTACCGCCGTGTCAATAGGGGGTCGAAGGAGCATACGGGCCGTTTCTATGATATAAACGGTATTCCTTTCCAGGGCTTCCTCGGCGTGCTCGCCCTGTCGGTGGAGTCGAACCCTCACGAAACAAATCGGCCGACCTTCCTTGTCAGAACCGTGCAAGAAGCTTTTACCCATGCGCATCTGTGCTAGAAAACCGTGACCCAGCTTCTTTGAAAACTCATCGCCGCTGGTCTCGGCTTCTACTGCGGCGGCTTCTCCATGTTTCATGATGTCATCATCAACGTGCATCTCCATCGCCCTCCAATTCATGGTGGAGATGAGCATCACCAGTGCCTTCTCCACGTCCCATTTGCGAGCTCTCAAGAATCTCAAAAGTAGGGCATCGGGGTCATCATGCTTCACCATGCTCCATATTGTATCCCGGATAGATTCGGGAGATTGGCGCGCGATGGTTTCATGAAACTGTTTATTTTGTCCGTACTTATCGTCGAAGTCGGGATTTCCAGCAGCCGCTACCTCAGAAATGGGAGAATCAGCCGTCTCATTGTGAGAGGCTATGTTGCCGCGGCGACTAAAGAAAGAAGGCTTCTTCTTCTTAGCCTTTTCAGTTGCCAACTCAGAGGACGCGGAGCGGGCCTGAATATGCGGCAAGTCGTGGTCAAGCTCACCGTCACCGACGTTGCAGATCCGCAATACTAAAGCCCATAGTTTACGAAGACTTTCCTCCTGTTCTGAGGTGAGGTTGCCAGGACGGCCTGGGGGTATATCGCCTGCTGCCATAGTCGCCGTCGAACCTGAGGGTATATCCGGTTCAAAACAAGATCCTTGCAAGCGGCCCGATCCCAACTGATGAAGACCGGCAGCAATGGCGATTGTGATAAGGGCGAATAGAGAAGCGTGTGAAAGGGATATATTGCTGTGTCGGATGCGCCGGAAAGGTTGTGATTGGGTACGGTAAGCACCAGAATGAGCTCTCCGCCGGCAGAAATGTGCGACCCCTCTTGCTGGCCCCCAAACCTGGTGATTCAACTGAAGGCTCCAGTTGATCCTTAAAGAGGGTGGTCTATAGACAAAGATTGAATATACTGGTCTGTGAAGAGAGGGGTAAAAGGCAACCTGATGAGGAAAATGCATGAAGTGGTCCGTGATAGGGGAGTTGGATGGTGAGAGTTATTGTCCACACAACGCCAATGGGTTTGCGACACAAGTGGGTCGGGTCGTAGGGTCGAGCAGAAACTGGTTGGACTCAATATTATTAGTAGAACAAGAGTTTCGGGTGAATCAAAGCTTAGCTCCTGGATTCCGAGAACCTCCAAGTCTTCTCGAGAGATTGTTTAAATATACTCTTTTTTTTTTTTTTTTTCTTTTTCTCTTTTACAATAATTTAATTGGAACCAGCGTCAAATTTCATCACTCGCTTTTGGCCCTTGCTTTGAGGCTGCTGTGAATATTCTGCTTCACGAAATACCAAGGATATCCCCAGACAACCCTTCCCAACACGTGATATCACTCTCCATGGCATTGGATACTTTGAGCCCCACCTTGTTCGCCTCTGGTCGGCTCGCCGTCGACCTTGTTCTAATAACAAAACCTAGATAATCCTCGTCGACATCAAGTTTGTCACCGGACCTGCTAACGGGCCATTTTCAAGCACTATTTTCAAATGGAGGGGTCCTTTCAAACACTGCGAGACCGAGCTCTCGGTCTCAGAACTCTCGGCCAACCACACCTCTTCGCCCTTCATCCCGTTCGTCCTTTCGAGAGTCTGCGAGGAGAAGCGCTCATCATGATGCGCCCTTTCCACTTAACACTTTTGAACCTGCCTTTGCAGAGCTCTCAGATTCCATCGCCGACTTCGAGGCTAATATGATGCATTTTCAGCTCATGCATGAGAGTCTAGCTCGGTTTAGTGAATCATTTGCGAGCTTCATGTACGGACTGAACATGAACGCATTTTGCGTTGATTTTCCCGAGGTAACAAAAATGATAGGAATTATCAAGCTATGTGCTAACAAATGCCGGTTTCAAGGCTCCCATCAACGAATCATTTCGTCGTGTGAAGCAATGTGACATCCCCCAGGTCAGTGTCTGCACATCGCTCCAGCATGATATAAAGATATCCAATCCTGGTTAAACTACGTGCTTATGGTGCTGGCGGGAAGACATATCACACCAAAAGATCCTCTAGAGATGGATTGCGAAACAACCTACATGTGCGTCTCGTCTAGAACTTGGTTTTCGCGGGATAGTGCCTTACCTAGTTGAAACTATAGGACGACGGACATCTCATTCATAGACAACCCTACTTCGCAAGTTCCCCTAATACGATGGGGATGTCGGCCCCAACGGTCACGCAGACCTTGAACACGAGTGCCCAAGACGGTCGTGCTAGTCGTGGACGTAGCGCCAGGGGTAGAGCGAGAGGCACTGGGCCTAGCGGTCTTGCGCAACCTCGGGTTCGGGGATTGCGATAACTCATGCAGTTTACTGCAGGGGCGTCGAGCCTGCGCACCCTTATTGGGATCACCTAGTGAAGGCATCCAGACATCGTGCTAAATCCTTGGCATTCTGGAAGCCAGCCCCAGTGTTGGTCTTATAACTACTTCCCTCAAGTTATCTCTTCTCTCATGAGTCTGTAGGCATCTCATTCAGATGTCTCCATGTCGTTCCCGTCTTGTGTCGTTACAGTCACACAGAACCCAGTGTTATCGGTCCGAAGACCAATCGCCGCATCAGCTTCCTTCTGAGTATACGGGTCTTCCTGTAGTTTCTTTACCCTGTTCGCAAGGTTGGTTAGTAGAAACAAATCAAATGATATTACATTTCCTGTGATGAACAAACCTCCGTTTGTGAAATTTACCCCGCTGATGTATAAGGAGGGTAGCATTATTCTCGAACCACTTTGCACATTCGACACAGTACCAGTCACCGGACCCCGGTAAGTCCTCAGCACGCATGCCTTTCTTGTATCTTTGGAGATGTTCGGGAGAAGCGAGATCTGCCTTGATTTGATCCAGGTCTCTGGTAAAAAGTGTCAGCAAAGCTATCATTTTGCGTTAAACCTCCAAGTTCTGTGCGAGATGCACGTGACTGTTGTACCTTGTTCTCCTTCTCGTCTTCGTTTTTGTCCGCTTACTTCGAACGCCCATTTTGACAAATCTCGGCGAGCGTGGTCCGGATCAATTTTCGTGTGAACTAGTGACGGTAATAGGAAACATGGCTCAGTGCTGCCTGTTGATCAAATTTTCAACTTCCTCGCAAATGTTGGTCAGACCAAATGCTTAGTCATACACCCCTTTGGACCGACGAGTCTCAGGAAGTCGTGGTCATCTTGGAGAGAAAGGCCTTGGCTGTGATTGGCTGTTATTAGTGGGAGCTCATGCACGGAGAAACGCTCGCAAATACGAGCGGCCCGAGTTGCTGCCGAGGATTGATCTGACGGTAACGGGCCCTCGGAGATGGGTCGGCTCCTGGGCAAATCTCTCCGGCGGGATTGTTTAGTCGGCCACGCGCCTCTAAAAGTCACGACCGAGGAGGTGCCTTCGCTTCAGGCATCACATGTGCGGAGGGGTATCCACCGGGGGCTTGAAAAGTCTGTACCACAGAAAGCACAGCCTAAGGCTCTTTTATTTTCTCACACTACGGCGAGGACATTGATGAACACCCTCAAGCAGCATTCGGAAGCCTACCTACATTTTTATTGTCCTTGCCGGTCGAGCAGGGATTTCTATTTGATGTATACATAGTGTCAACGTTGGACTCAGGATCGCTTGGATCGAACGGAGTGATCCATCCAGTATTTTCTCATTTTTTGTTAGTGTTTTGTGCCTGATTGTAACATGACCTCGGCCTTTGAAGGAGCTTTGGAAGTTTTGCCTCGATAATAAATAATCGAACGACGGTGATTGGCCAGATCCTTGACACACCTTTGTCGTCATAGCTTGGGGTCATTTAGGTTTTTGAGGAGAAATGCCACCACCCAGCCGCTTCTCCGATCGTTATCCGCCGCGTGGACGGGTTTCCAATCCTTAGAGCCGACGGCCAGTCTTTTTTCTCTTCTCTTTTTCCCTCTTCTTTTCCTACCTCCCACCACATCCACACCGAATTCTCCCTTTTGCACTTATCTTCATCTCCATTCACCTTCATTGCCCTTGCGCCAGGAGATATTTCGTTTTCAGGTCTAGTGACGGTGACAATTGGTCCCATCTCCGTCTTCAACCGCGAGGCCAATCCGACTTCAGCTGTCTTTGGGCCTCCTAACGTTTGTCAACTATGGCTCTGACAAGGCATCTCTGCTCGGCGGCCCAGCGGGCGGCCGGCTCAGCAATGGGTTTCGGCGTCCGTCGGATGGCCACAGCCTCTTCTGCCTCTTTAGATAGAAAGGTATGTGGTTTACTGGGCAGGCGGCTTCAGCCTATGGACGAGTAGACGCGAAACTCTTTCTCTCAATCTCTAACCATCGATTGAAACATAGGTCAAGCAAAATAACTGGGAGGAGAGCAATTTCATCAATTACAAGAAGATGTCAGAAAATCTGGCCATTGTTCGCGGAAGGCTGCAACGCCCCTGACATATGCCGAAAAGATCCTCTACTCGCATCTTGATGATCCCCACGGGCAAGACATTGAACGTGGAATTTCGTATTTAAAGCTTCGCCCAGATCGTGTGGCCTGTCAGGACGCCACGGCTCAAATGGCTATCCTACAGTTTATGTCCGCTGGCATGCCTTCAGTGGCCAACCCTACTACTGTCCATTGCGATCACTTGATTGAAGCGCAGGTTGGCGGCGAGAAGGATTTGGCTCGGGCTGTCAGCATCAACAGGGAGGTCTACGACTTTTTGTCATCTGCATGCGCCAAATATAACATCGGCTTCTGGAAGCCGGGTTCAGGAATCATCCACCAAATTCTTCTTGAGAACTATGCCTTCCCTGGCGGTCTTCTGATTGGCACTGATTCCCATACACCCAACGCCGGAGGCCTCGGTATGTGTGCCATAGGCGTTGGCGGAGCTGATGCTGTCGACGTTATGGCAAATTTACCTTGGGAGCTGAAGGCTCCCAAGATTATTGGCGTGAAGCTAACTGGAGAGATGTCTGGCTGGACATCACCTAAGGGTAAGTAGGCAGAATAGCCTCCGAGGATGTGTCTTCTACCTTGCCTTCTACACTCACTAATCACGGTAGCAGATATCATTCTCAAGGTAGCCGGTATCCTGACCGTTAAGGGCGGAACTGGTGCTATCGTTGAGTATCACGGGCCAGGTGTCGCCGGCATCTCAGCCACCGGTATGGGAACCATCTGCAATATGGGCGCGGAGATTGGCGCAACAACGTCTGTCTTTCCATTCAACGACCGAATGTACGATTATCTGGCAGCGACCAAGAGGCAAGATATTGGCGACTTCGCCCGCGTTTACGCCAAGGAGCTCCGTGAGGATGAGGGAGCTGAGTATGACCAGCTGATTGAAATCAATCTTTCTGAACTGGAGCCCCACATCAACGGGCCATTCACGCCTGATCTGGCCACTCCAATCTCCAAGTTTAGCCAAGCAGCTAAGGAGAATGGATGGCCGAGTGAATTGAAGGTTGGGTTAATTGGATCCTGCACTAATTCCTCATATGAGGACATGTCTAGGGCAGCCTCCATCGCTCGTGATGCTTTGAACCATGGGCTCAAAGCTAAGGCGCTCTTTACCGTCACTCCGGGATCCGAGCAGATCCGGGCCACGATTGAACGCGATGGTCAGTTACAGACCTTTGAAGAATTCGGTGGTGTTGTCCTTGCCAATGCCTGCGGACCCTGCATTGGGCAGTGGGATCGCCGAGACGTCAAGAAGGGCGACGCCAACTCGATCATTTCGTCATACAACCGAAACTTCACTGGACGTAACGATGGAAACCCAGCAACACACTCTTTCGTCACCTCCCCTGACCTTGTGGTTGCGCTCACAGTCGCTGGTTCGCTCCATTTCAACCCGCTCACCGATAAGTTGAAGGACAAGGATGGAAATGAGTTCCTCTTAGCGCCCCCTACTGGCGATGGTCTCCCTAGCCGTGGCTATGATCCTGGCCAAGACACTTATCAAGCGCCCCCTAAGGATAGGGCCGCCGTCCAGGTCCAAGTTTCACCCACCTCAGACCGTCTCCAGATCCTCTCTCCCTTCTCGACGTGGGATGGAAAAGATGCGCTGGACATTCCTATCTTGATCAAGGCGCAGGGCAAAACTACCACGGATCATATTTCTATGGCTGGCCCCTGGCTCAAGTATCGCGGCCACTTGGACAATATCTCGAATAACATGCTTATCGGTGCCATTAATGAAGAGAATGGAGAGGCTAATAAGATCAAGAACTTCACCACCGGCGAGTATGGCGCTGTACCTGCGGTCGCGAGGGACTACAAGGCCAAGGGTATCAAGTGGGTTGTTGTGGGTGACTGGAATTATGGCGAAGGAAGCTCTCGCGAACATGCTGCTCTCGAACCTCGCCATCTCGGCGGTCTCGCCATTATTACTCGGAGCTTTGCTCGCATTCACGAGACCAACTTGAAGAAGCAAGGCATGCTTCCTCTTACGTTTGCGGACCCCGCTGATTACGATAAGCTCCGGCCTGACGACAAGGTACGAAATTCCTTTCTATCCCTTCCTCTCACAGTATACCATCTTGGTGTAGATTTAGCGCTAACAAGTTTACTCTATAGGTTGACATCATGTGCACTGAACTTGCAGTTGGCAAGCCTATGACAATGCGCGTTCATCCGAGAAGCGGCCCGTCTTTTGATGTTCAATTACAACACACCTACAATGAGGCTCAGATGGAATGGTTCAAAAATGGAAGCGCCCTAAACACGATGGCTAAGAAGAACAAATGAGCGAGCTGCATTTACACATGCCCTCTTAACTGTTTTAGTATTGATGTATAACTGGCACGGATTTGCGGTTCTTTCCTATTTAGGTTTATAAAAGATTTCATCAATTCACTTGATAAGGATATATCTCTATCTATTACCGAGGTGGCGAAATTTGTGAACAAGCCAACCCTGACTATTAGATGTGATGTTGTTCTTTTCAGTAACTTAAAAAGCCCTATTTCATAGTAGTAGGGAGACGGTTTCCGTTGATGGGTGATCCATGCCACCTGGAAGTGCTTCTTTGATCGACTTTCCTCTTGTTTAGAGAAATATTGCTGACAAATCTTGGACTGCTCAACCTCGATTGAATCCTGCTCTATTAGCTTTTGAAACCTTTCCTAAATGTAATATTCCTCAAGATGCATATGATGGCCTTCTTAAGTCGACGACCGAGCCTTTTCTCTCAGTGTGTAATGACGTTGATTATTACATCGTCAATTCTAACAGTTATCACTTCATGGGAAATTGAGCAATGGGGAGCCTTGACACCTAGCAAGGTTAGCTTCATATCTGGTAAGAGAAGAGGCAGTCTATGAAAAGAGAATAATATACCACTATTAACACTATGGACTCGAGCATATCGAACGAATACATACCCATTTATCTACACTAGCAGCCTGCATACCATTGGCAATATTGCTGCCTTGCTACCTCTGATCTCAACCTTTGAAGCTGAACATGGCACACTTCCCTCATTAGCCTTATTCTTTGGACGTGAGCACGGTCTTTCTAATATGCGTTTTTGCTATATCCTTGGTCTGCTAATAGCTAGTTTATAGCTTTCTCAACATTTCCAGCATTTTTATGGGTTTTCATTGATAAGTTCTTCCTAAAGACTGATATATCCATTTCTGGCGCAAGGTAACCTTCCAAAGCTTCTGAGTAGCCTTATTAAAGTTATCATTTGTGTTAACGGCCTCTTGTACTGTATAGCACATGGGTTTTTTGCTCTTAAGCATAGAACTAGCTCGTTCTCGAGAGGCGCGACCCATCGTCGTTCTTGGACCTCTCCGTATCACCACTCCGCTGGGAATATTGGCGATTATGCTTATCAAAGATATTATGCTCCCGAGCTCGGCACCCATTGGTAATATTTGTGGCGCCTTGATTGGCTATGCATGTAAGAAACATACACGCTGGTGCTCTCTTGTCAAGATGATTAACGGATTTCTCTCCTTAGGCGGCCGCGGATTATTGGTTTGGCTTGCGCCTCCCGAAAAGCTTCTGGGCTGGTTAGAAGGCAGACTTCCCCTTCGGCGGCTCCCATTCTATGTGTCAATGGATCGTAGAAGCGGGCGTGGTAGCGGCCTACCTACTAATCGTAATCTAGAAATGTGAACCGATTCTCGCGAAGAGGTCGGGGCAAGATTCGTGGTCTTCTGAGGACCCGGCCAGTGTTCGGATGAATGTCGGGATTCTGATGTGCATAATTATGTAGGAATTAAGTTTTAGCTCAACATGGGAGAGACAAAGACACTGTGTATAAACAGTGCGAATATATGCGATGCGCAAGCGTGGAAGGAGAATTGAGGATGGCCTCTCCAATATCCACCATCGATGCAAGCGACGTGACAAGTAGATCGAATCATTGTCTTCTTCGATCCCAATTTTATACCCATTTGACATCTCGTCTATCCCTTTTCGAGATGCCGCGACTCCTCGGTAAGGTCATTATACACATCCCCCTCCACCCATCTTTCTCCTGCGTTCCCATCTCGGAGGGAAGCAGCACAGGATACAGCTAATGTGCCAACTTAGCCACGGCACTGCAACTCCGTCGCCACCCTAGAGTCTTGAGGCTTCCGCCATACCTCTCGTTTATCTTCATCGTCATTGGCGTTGGCTGGGTACTACTGCTTCCTTTTAATCACTACTCTCGAAGAACTTATATTTCAGAAAATGCCCTTCTCCCAGGCCAGGTGCATACATACTTCAGTGGAAGCGACCAGAATGTCTTTCGAGCTTTCAAGAATGAGGTGGAATCTGTCACGGGACGAGGAAATCACCAGTACGTGCCATCCTTCGTGGCTGAACTACTTGACGTACCGAATTGACATTTGTGCCTAGGATAAACGATAAATTGGAGGATATTTTGAGCAGTATCGGGCTGAAGGTCGCTCGACAAAATTATACGTACCATTCATCTGGTCACCAATATTCAGGGAAAATATATATGCTATTCTACAGGCTCCGCGTGGAGACGCAACTGAGGCCATAGTCCTCGTAGCTGCATGGAAAACTATGGACAACCTGTTGAATAAGCAAGGAGTTCCTCTGGCTTTAACACTGGCTCGCTACTTCAAGAGTGCGTTAACGTATTGAGCGGGGGCCTTGCAAATTGAAACGTGAGCTGACGAGTACGTTAGGATGGTCTCTTTGGTCGAAGGACATCATTTTCCTCTTCCCCCGGACAGCAAAACCGGGACGCAGGCTTGGGTTGATGCATATCATGACTCTCACCCTCAGGCTTGGGTCAGTTCCCTTCCCATCAAGGCAGGCGCTCTTCAAGGGGCCATCGCTATCGATTATCCTCAAGAGTCCCGGTTTAAAGCGGTACATATAGTTTACGATGGTGTCAATGGACAACTTCCGAACCTTGACCTAATTAACTCGATTGTTCACATCGCGGGTGGCCAAATGGGCTTTAGCGCGGCCATTCAAGGAATGTGGAAACATACGGATAGCTACCGAGACCGGTTGCAAACAATGGCGAAAGGTATGGTCAATCAAGGGCTTGGGTGCGCAACTGGCCCTCATAGCAGTTTCATACCATACCACGTGGACGCAGTGACCCTTCAGCCATTTGGTGAAGGATGGCAAGATGAAATGGCGATGGGTAGGCTTGTGGAAGGCTCGTTTCGAAGTTTGAATAACCTCCTCGAACACCTCCACCAGAGCTTCTTTTTCTACCTTCTCATGAACAAGGATAGGTTCGTCAGCATTGGAACCTACCTTCCAAGTGCAATGCTACTTGCCGCAAATTTCACCATCATGGCGATATATCTTTGGGTCCAGAGCGGTCAGGCGTTTCGAATACACTCTCGTTCTGACCATCCTGTACCATCTAACAAACTGGCGAGACCGAAGCCATTATCATCAGTCGTTTCTGAAAGGGAGCTCTTCTTGCCAATGGGGCTTGTCCTCGGTTGCCACTGCTTTGGCATTGTTCCCCTTTATATTTTCAACAACGCCTCTGCTAGTGTAGGTTCCTTCGCTAATTCCTATCCCCGGAAGGTGACTAGTTGTGGAGCGAGAAGTAGCGCATAGACTGACCATCATGTAGTTACTGGTTCCTTTACTGATTGTGTTCGGCATTTTAACTTTCATCCTCCCCCATATCCTTTCCTGGTCTATCTGTCATTATTTCAGCCCAACCCAGCGGCACTATCTTCTTGCCAAATGCCTATCCCTGCTTCTCTTGGGCATGTTCTTGTCGTCACTGGCAACATTGAATTTCTCACTAGCATTCTTTGTTGGGCTTCTAGCAAGTCCCATGTCCTTTACAGTGCCTTCCTCTCGAGGGAGTCTGTTTCGATTAGTTCTCGCGTCTCTGATGAACCTGATCTCGCCCACAACCGTGCTTTATGCGACTGCCTCCGTCTTTGGCGTCGATGCCAAGTCGATGCTGCTTGACGCAGCTTTTAGTTGGAACATATGGGGAAATTACACCCCATTTGTAGTTTGGTGCATCTGGTGGCCTGTATGGTTGGTGGGGTCTGTGGTTGTCCTAGGTTCCTCTCGAGAGCAATAGACGGCTTCTTGCCCTGGGACTTTGTGGAAGGATTATAGATTTAGACCCCTACTCAGCAACTTAGTAGATCGAGTTGTTAGAAGAGTATGTTGATTAGCCTAGCAGCTCCTATTCCCTCGAGCACCTAGCAATGTTTTGTAATAAACTTAGATTCCCCAAACATCTTTATCCCAGCTTCCATCACTACGCGGCCCACACATCCTTCCCTGTATTCTCAATATAGTGGCCCAATTCATTGACGCTTGCGTCCCATTCAAGTAGTCGTAGCCGCATGTTGCCAATTTGCTTCATATCGAGAACCTTTGGCTGAACCCAAGTGATGTGTGCCATTTGGTCAACTTGGTCGATCGTGCCCCGCAGGAGTCTAAACTAAATGCCTTCATGATCAACTGTTCGATTTCATTGGGGCGAACCTTGGTTGATATAGCGATATCCTTAAAGGAAATGGATCTATCGTGGGGAGGTCGCTGGAAAATAGCCTCGGTGAGGGCTGCTAGGTGAATCTTTTGACGAAGACTGGCAGAATGCTGATGAAGAAGTTCATTCCCTTCAACGTGGTTGGAAAGTCGATCGAAACCATCAAGATCTCCTCGATTAAAGGCGAACAGTAACTCCCGTAGCCAAGGATACTCCTTAGAACGTACAAGGACATCAAGGATTGGGTGGAGAAGGAGCTCGCCAAAGTTGTAAATGCTTTCCGAGACGAGCGCTGCAATGCTTAGATGATATGCACGGTTTTGTTTCTCTTCTGGAGAGAGCGTGGTCAAATCTATACAAGCGAGATATAACAGGGTGTTGCGATAGTAAGCGGCAAAATCGGCAATCATCTTCTCTGGTCAGCCATGTCTAGTGGTTCGTATGTGCACGCGTTACGTTGTAATTTACCTGAAAATATGTTGCATTTGCATCATAGAAGGCCGCGTGAACAACCGTTTCAACCGATGCAAAGCTGTCAAGAACCTTCTCACAGGTCAACAAGTCCTTCCGAGCGCCATCACGGTCGTTCAACTCTAGTTTAACCCTTGCAACGGCTACAGAAGCGTAAACCAGCGCATCTTGGGTGTTCTCATTATCGACGTTCCTTACTAATGCTTCAAGAAAATGGAGCTTCTCTTGGAGGGCTATAATGTGAGATGGTCAAGTCAGCCGTCAGCGTCAAGCCAATGCTATTGTTTAACCGCAGATGATAGATACATGGGCATTGAGTGGAGGCAGCGAGAGCAAGCTCCACAAGTTTTAGTTGATTGATCTTATCGGCGAACTTCAAAACGAAAGTTTTGTATAAGGCAAGGCGTTGTGGCTCGCTTCGGGGGTCACGGAAGAACTGAAGCAGGGCTTCCGTTAGCTGGTGCCAGAGCTTCCGCTCCCAGAAATTTTCGAACTCCAATATGAGACCTTGGAGCTCCTCCGGGGCTTCTTCTCTCTGTTCGGCGAGGAAATCGGGAATCGCATCGTAGCTCATGGTGAGCTTCGCGTTGTGAGTGAGCTTGTTCGGTGCTGGCTTTCAATTTGTTGCTCGGATTCTCATACCAGAAAAATGGTACGATGAGAAAGGCTAACGTTGAATAGCAACTCCTGGGTTATGCCACTCCAAGACCAACAGGATTGGAAACGGGTGTTTTGACGGGTAGCCTTGAATTGAATGACCTGGCGAGAATGAGAGACTGCCGGAGTTAGGCAAGCAATGCGTTGAAATCGCGTCGAACGGCAGCCTACAAGCCTCCGGATGATTAATCAAGACGCTTTTGTAGTGGCTGCCATGTGCTCGTGGGGATCTTGAGTATTATGGATTGTCCAATGGAGTAAAGCTACTGAGGTACAGATTTGCATCAATCCAAGAAAAATTCTTGTTAATAATCATAAGGAAATTAGAGCTATCTCTTTAGAATCAACAAATGATTTATATTTTCACACATAGATAGAAGGGACATTTGAAAGAAACATATGTCCTAAGTCATATATATTTGCCTCGACGTTTTGGCCTTCGCATGAACGTTGTCAACGAGCTCCTGGGCCACAACGCGTTCTGTGACTAATCAGAGTCATTCAGCAGGCATTATTGGCCAATTCAACCATCGCTTCCTATGATCACATGACCCCAAAACCACACGGGCCGGCTAGCATCAACAGCGGAAGATGGTGGCTATCGCGGGAACTTTTCTCGCACCTCCGAAGAAATATCCTGTACGTTCGTGTCATTCGACGACAGCTTCCTTACGAGAAGCTCTATTGAAGCTACCCCCGTAATCCATATCTCAGAATGGCGTCCGTTCCAGCTTCCGTGCGGTCGTCCCCTCGACTTGCACAGAGCATTCTTCGACGCCAGCCATTGTCTGATCTTTCGATAACGCGCACCGGCAAACCAATTCTGCGCACGCAGGGTGGGCGGTGAGTGTGCTAACTCTGGGCGCCCTTTCTTGTAGATTTAATGAAGGTTCGGGTAATACTGACAGCCTGGCGACATATAGCTCGTCTCTCGGAGGTAACTGCCTGTGCCTACAGTTTTATGTTAGCAAATTTGGTCTAACCTCGAACGCTAGGCCACACCGCAACTGTGTTTGGAGCAACAGGGCAACTCGGCCGGTATATTGTCAACAGGCTTGGTCTGTCCATATCCACAGCCCATATCTTCATTCTGCAAGACTGACCCCGATCTAGCTCGGCAGGGATGTACGGTCATCGTTCCCTTTCGAGAGGAGATGGCTAAGCGCCACTTAAAGGTTTCTGGTGATCTTGGACGTGTAATTTTTATCGTATGTTACCCTTTGAATTTGCTGAAGAGCAGTGTCTCACTTTGGATATCTGAGTGACCACTAACGGTCATGCATCTAGGAATACGACTTGAGAAACACCCAGTCTATCGAAGAGAGCATTCGTCATTCGGATGTGGTGTATAATCTAATTGGCCGGAACTATCCGACAAAGTATCGCCTCGCTCAATCATCTCCCGCCTCGACGAACGAAAGAAAGGACACTAACGGCCCCTTTAGAAATTTTACACTTGAAGACGTGCATGTCGAAGGGACGGAACGCATTGTGGAGACGGCCGCGAAATACAACGTAGACCGCTATATTCATGTCTCTTCATACAATGCCGAGCCCGTATCTACGTCTGAGTTCTACGCAACCAAGGTAGCCATACCATGAGCGTCCCCAACATATATTAGTACTGACCTTTGCTTGTGAATAGGGCCGCGGAGAGGAAGTGGCACGGTCTATCTTCCCAGAAACTACAATTGTGCGGCCTGCACCCATATTTGGTTTCGAGGATAACCTTTTATTGAAGCTGGCAAGTGTGGTAAATTTCACAGCGAATAACATGCAAGAGCGATATAGGCCTGTCCATGTATGTCTCTTGTCATAAGACCGTCCTCAGCACAGACCTGCTTTCTTACTCAACTCATCTAGGTTATTGATATTGGCCATGCTCTCGAGCTCATGCTTTACGACGATAGCACCGCGGCTCAGACGTTCGAACTCTACGGCCCGAAAGAATACTCAACAGAAGAGATTGCGGCTTTAGTTGACAGGGAAATATTCAAGCAGCGTCGCCACATCAATATTCCGAAGAAGATTCTTAAACCACTCGCCGGGCTCCTCAACAGCGTCACTTGGTGGCCATATCTCTCGGCGGATGAGGTCGAACGCGAGTTCATTGACCAAAAGGTTGACCCAGCTGCGAGAACATTCGAAGATTTGGGCATCAAGCCCGGTAATATCAGTGACTTCACTTATCACTACCTGGTATGTTGTCAAAATTATATTGTACCCATCCTTTGTTACAATACTAAAGGCTTCACAGCAAGGATTCCGAAGTTCGGCGTTTTATGATCTCCCTCCCGCCACCGAGAAGGAAAGGAAGGAAGAGCGCAAATATCTACATGTTCTTGATGACCAGTGATTGTTGGGTCGGGATAGAATAACTCGAGTACCGTTTCAACTGCGGGGCAGCCCCTAGAATGTGTATATATTGTATCATTGGCACTCCCTTGTTTCCCAACTTCATGTGGACTGGGCCAGTGGTGGCCAACTTAGGGTCTGTGTCTTGACTAATAGAATAAGCTCCTCAATGTTGTCCGCTTCTGTCCGCGGCCTTGGCATCTTACACAATATTTGGCCCACCAGTAAATCAACCAAGTACAGGGTCCACAATCCTGTTTTAAAACACTTCAGTCACGACTCACGAAGCACCGGTCTCCCTCCCCCAAATTCCTTGCCCTAGGGTCCGCCAGAATTGAGACGCTCAATGGCAAGCTCTCCTTACGAGCTAGAACGGTTGATGTCCCCATTTCCTCTACTTCTTTTGAAATCGAGTCAAGAACATTCGTATACTCTCCGCCGTCAACAAAATGGCAGACTTACGCCTAGATGGCGATGATGACCCGATGTACGTAGGCAAGGGAGGAATTAGGAAGTGTAAAACTTTAGGCTAACCCACGTTTAGGGTCCTTTCAGACCACGCGCTAGCTGCCCTTGCGGAATTCCATTCTGAACAGGACGCTCAAGTACGCGAATTTGAAAGGGTCAATTCAATCGCCGAGGCAGAAAGGTCTCGAAACGCCCCTTTTGATATTGAGTTGTTTACCGAGAATTGGGGTAGAAGTCAATTTTGGGTAGCAGACTTTCCCTTTTCTGTACTCCTCGATGGGATCGTGTCTAACGAAATCTCAGTATACAAGCGAGACGGCGGAGTTGCTGGCTGGTGAGCTGCTTGCTGGCACGTCTGCCAACATGAATATTGCATTTGTGTCCACGCCAAGCGTTTTTGTTGCGGCCAAAAATATCCTTGCTAAAAGGCCTCTCGAGAAACGGCCCATTCTCCATCTCCTGGAGTTTGATGAAAGATTCAGGGTGTTTCCAGAATTCGTCTACTATGACTATAGGCGCCCTTTTAGACTACCTGGTATGGGCAACTGTCAAAAGCAGTTAAAATATTGTGATGCCGCAAAGCGCATATCGCTAACATCTTCGGTTCCAGTCACCCTGAAGGGCACCGCAGATCGAGTCATATGTGATCCTCCATTTCTCAATGAAGACTGCCACACCAAAGGTTTGTTCAAGAAAATCCGCGAGAAGATGGGCGATATGTCATAATTCATCGCCCTTATTCATGCAATCGGCACCCATTCTAATTCGATTTAGTGGCTCTAACAGTATCATGGGTGACGAAGGCTCCTGATAACGTGAAGGTCCTCATGTGCACTGGAGAGCGAGTCCAGACACTGATTTGGAAACTGTACAAAAGATTTGGCATGAGAACAACGACTTTCACGCCGAGCCATAGTCGAGAGCTTGGTAACGAATTTCTGTGCTATGCCAACTTCGAAAGCAGTAGCTGGAGGTGGGTCCATGACCAAGGAGAAGGCATAGCTAGTTAGTCCATCTAGTCAGCTATACTTGGAAATGCGAAAGTGTAAGAGACGAGGGCAGTCTGCTTAGAGCCCGCTCTTCGTTAAGCAGCTGCGCACCAATCATAAAGGTTGGGGCCATGGTGTTCCTCCTTTTGAGAAAAAGAAAAAAAGAAGAAAAAGAGAAAAGAAGCCTCTTAGGTAGTGATTAGCTGGACTCCGAGCCATGGAGAGTACGTTGGATGGTGGTTAGCTATGAGTGCCTGGTCACAATTCTATACAGATTATCTGCTACGACTCGGTCTTGGTGCTACTCTACTGCTCGAATACAAGACCCAATCCCTAACGAAACCAAGTATACAATAAAGGCCCTTCTTAGTTACGAGAGATACCTTACGCAGTAGAAGAGTAGGTAGGCTTGTGAGCTCAAGACTTCAGATTTTGTGGCCAATATCACCTTGTGGTCATTGAACTGAAACCACTAGAACTTGCGCGTCAGCGAAGCTACCGATTAGCGTGGGCTTGACAATCACGTACCTGATCTCCTACCCGGCAATACGATAGGTAGTGGCCTGAAAAGCGTGAGTGATGAGCTTACAAGTGGTTACGCCGGCCGTACTTACCTGTGTCGATACTACCCACATGTACGACAACGCCTACTAGATCGTATTCGTGGGCTCGAGAAAGTTCAGGGTGGTTGTGTAGCTGGTGGTTCTGTAAGGCAAGATCGCGACCTTTGCTAGTATACGGCAGCATATTTATTTCCAAAGGAAAATTGACAGGGGTCTCGACTTTTGAGGGTGCTGTATCGTGTCTTCCATGCTTGAATTCAAATCGCTACGAACCGTCCAAGTCAGCACTTTAGCCTTTCATGCCTCCCTACGCTTCGGTTCGGGCTTGGGAGAAGAGAGAGAGAGAAGGGGGCGCGAGAGAGTTCGGACTATGGGCATGAATTGGCCGTGATGTGCTCCAGGTGGTATACTTACCTTGAGATGGATAGCAAGAACGTTTGGTAGGCATTTTATACTAGTATACCGTCTGGCCTGCTGGGTGGACTTGCATTCTTGACACCGATACTCGCACTTGTCCGATTTAATGTACTCCGCATCGAGACATTCCTGGAGAGTGAGCGGCCTAGAATCCACCTTTTTTCGTTTTTGCGCCCATGATTCAAGGCCCAGACTAAGATCCAGGAAGGATTGAACAGCATTGGTGGAGGTGCTGCACTTCTGACATGTTGTTGCGGTGAGAATTTTGCCATAGAAGATTTGGTGGATGACGCAGTTGCAGCTATGCTCACTTCCAACTTCAGGCCGCTTTCCATCACCGTTGCGCTCATGGAGCTCTTCGGCTAAAAATTGAAAGAACTCATGAGCATCTTGTTCTTTGGTTGTGACCAGGTTCTCAAAAGCCTTCTTATCAGAGATCCAGAAGCCGGAAAGTATGTTCGCTGCAGTATACCCGTTTGTGCTCTCTACGGCGTAGAAATCCTGGAATATGTCATCCATGGCACAACTTATGCAGTGAGACACATTGCAATTTGTATGTCCATCTCTTAAGTAGAAGTTGCGAAGAAGGGGGTTATGTAGGAGGCACTGCAGAATGACGTTTTGGTAGCAAGTCGCGCCAGCATTGTAAATTCCCCGGAGGCCATTAGCTCGACAGGATGGAGTCGTAGTATTTGCGGTAATGTATTTAGGATCATCTTTCACTGGATCCGAAGGTTCTTCATGCTTCCGCTTTCGATCCCGTTTATCTGGCTGGTGAGTCAGACCACGAACATGCGTCAGGCGTAGGCCACATCTACTATTAAGTGGGTTACAATCACTTACTCCAGAAAGATGATGTGCCCATCTTCCGAATCCTCAATTCCTCAAAGGTTGCATCCCAAATTAAGTCATCACACATCTGGCAGTAGAGATAGCCTGTACGAGAGTCGACATCTACCATACACGGTTAGGGGCAAAAGCTACTTCTCAGGGCCAAACTTAGCAACATACAAAACCGATGAGCCTTCTTCGAGCCATGTTTAATGCGATCCTCTTCGGTTACTATCGTAGGGCATTGAAGGCAAAGGTAGTTTGAGGTTATGTTATAGGAGGCGTTCCCCTCAGTTGTCTTCGTGGCTTGCAGAGGGCCAATCGGACTATCGAAAATTTTGCGAAGCATCAACTTGTAATGACCTAGGCTTTGGTTGAGGTTTTCCTGGCTTGAAGTGAGGAGCCGTCCTAGGTGCTCTAGGAAGAGCATGTTAGCATCTATTTGAAAAAGGCTGTGGGGGTAGGAGGTACGAACCACAACCAAACATTGGTTTCCCAGCCATCGGCAAGTTGATCTTAGCACCCTTCGGTGGTGAGTTTGGAGTTGTCATGGCCGTGAATTTCTGGGGTTTCACTTGGATTTCGAGAAAAGGCGGTATTGCTCTGCCAGCGGCTAAGGTGGCCGAGAGCGTGGGTGGAACCAGGAATGGAGTGCTCTGAGATGGATATGATACTTGGGATGAGCTTAGTATCGTGTGAAGTCGCGGGGCGGGCAAGCGTCACGGTATTGTGAAGGACAATACCTTGGTATGGAATAAGGATGGCAATGTGATTGTTGATCACATAAAAGTATGATAACCGTTCAAGTGGAGGTTAGAATAGAAACTTGAACGATCAATTCCTTTCCACGCTTTCTGTCAGGCGGAAGGAATTCGTCGGTTGAGCTGTGTATATAAGCCACTGTGCGAATATGATTGTGAAGAAAGCACGAAATGCAACTTGACCGACAGAGGAAATTTCGAGATGAATAAAGATAAATGCATTTGCGCCTCTCACCCACATATGGCCATCTTAGAAAAACATTAGTAATTCGAAATAAGCCTAGCTCCCTGAATTTTCATGCATCTATTATAACCAGGAATTAGGGAATTATCAATCGAGAGGTTCAAAGACTATATTGGATGTATTTGTTGTAGGAAGCGAGTCCGAAAACCACTTCTTGCCAAATCGTAAGAGCCTGATGGAGCATTTGGAGTGTGGCTTTATTAACAAGGCAAAGCCCAGGCATGTTCAAGATGTAGTAAGGTGGGTTGGGTTCTATGAAGTATGTTGTCGTGCGTCAATGCACTCATTGATGCACCTTGGGGCTAACGTCATCGGGAATTGACCCTCAAAAGACACCTCGGTTGATTCGATGCAGGACTAGAGGAGTTAAGATACTCGGTTCGTGTTTTGTCAGACCCATCTGCCAAACCCGTCTACAAAAGTAATACAAGGACATCAGTCACAAATCTTGTCATCCTCCCACTTTACTGCTCGAGAATTGAAAGACGCGTACCTCAACCCTTTCCTAATACTCCAGGAGCCCAGAGCCGACGATTGAGACCCTGTTTCATTCCACACCTAGCCCCGACGGCCTAAATTAATCTAGACATGGCATTTCAAATTTCACCACTTCAGGAGGTACAACGTCTAGGCTCCGCTTGCATCCGAATACTAGGCGGCAACCCTGGCAAGTTTACCCTGCAGGGGACCAACACCTACCTCTTAGGTACCGGGCGTCGCCGTCTACTGATTGACACTGGCGAGGGTAGGTCGTCTTGGAAGCAGGCTTTGGAGGAAACACTTATCCAAGAGGGAGCGGTGGTGGAGAGGGTTTTAATCACACATTGGCACCCGGACCATACAAGAGGCATCCCCGATGTCATGGCACTGTGTCCGGAGGCCGCGGTCTTCAAGTTCGATCCCGAGGCTGGCCAGGCTCCAATTGCAGATGGACAAACCTTTACTGTGGACGGTGTTACTCTAGTGGCTTATCATACACCTGGGCACACAGAGGATCACGTAATTTTTGTCTTTACCGAAGAGCGTTCGATGTTCACTGGAGACAACATTCTCGGCCACGGCACCGCTGTTTTCGAAGATTTATCATCATATTTGGGGAGCCTAGAACGTATGAAGGGGCTGTTCACAGGTCGCGCGTATCCGGGGCATGGACCAGTAGTTGAGGATGGACCCCTGAAGATCTTGGAATACCTGCAGCATCGGCAGGATCGTGAGGCCCAGGTTGTGAAACTCTTAACATCAGCAAGACCTGACTCTGGTCTGCCAGGGCCATGGACCATTACCGAGCTTGTTCAAACCATATATAGCGATATTCCTACTGAGCTACACCTGCCAGCCAGTCGTGGGGTGCTACAGATCTTGGCGAAGCTGGAAGGAGAAAGCCGAGTCATCCGTGAGCGCAATATGTGGAGACTATGAGGTGTCTGTCAAGCAGTCTCAGATTACCGAGGTAGTGACTTGTTAGTTGGGATTTATTCTAAAAGAAAACCTAAGGGTGGCTCAGTTCGATGCTGTTCTTCGCTCATCACTTACAATTATAAACCCTACCCTCGAATTGCGAAAGCGGGACAGCATTTTCACTCTCAGGCCCCAAGACCCTTTGCGATCCAGCCCTATCCCAGTTAGGCACTTGAAACAACTCTACATCTAACCTCGCCGCTTCACGGAGTCCCTTGAGAGCAGTATTTTGGACCCAGAGGGCTATTAAACCCCGTCTAGTTTTCGTCCTAACAAGTATTATACGCAGCTAATTTGTCATGAGGAAAGAAAAGAGTGAACATAAAATGAAGGGCATTCTCGGTGTTCATTTGGCGGATATGATTTAGGATGTAGTTTAGCTATTCTAAATCCTTTTGAACATTTCATCATTGGCCTCTCCATCACACCATCCAGGATATTAACGGCGGTTCTGACTAGGACACCGCTTGGGTATATTAGAACAATCTCCCTTCTAGGCACCTTGTCCTCCCTCATCCATATCCAGACTATTCATCCATATCCAGACTATTCATCCATTTCCCACACAATAGCGCCCCCATGATATATTTTGTCGCTCAGTAATATTACGGTGACCGGATCAAATGTGGGTCCCGGTGGCGCCACGGGAAAAACAAGTGGAGACGTCACGGGAGGAGCGGAAGGCTTTCTCAACTGCTGCCGGTCGTCATTGCCAGCCCCTCAGGGCTTGCTCCGCCTAATGGCAACCGAACGCAACTCAAGCTGGCAAGCGACCCAGGAGAGTTAAGAAGAAGGCGAGCGGCCCCATTTCCTCTCTAAGCCGTATCATATGATGAATGGTGATGGACACCGATGAGGCCTGACTCCTTCATTCCTCCCACCACGTCGAGCGCTTGCGGGTGGCTCGGCCATTTGTTCCCCATGATGCGTGGTACTCGCATGACTCCACCTGATCTACAATTGTCTCCCTCTCTCACCTTACCTGGTTCGCTGCAAGGCAAGAAGCGGCCTCATTGAACCCAATCCACACACGCACATCTATCCAGACTTGAATTCCCGTGAAGAGGAAACCTATTCTCGTAGCTATAAGACAGCGCACATTGCGTCACTAGCAAACGCGTGCTTCGGCCGAAAGTACATGTACCTCAGTCCTCGCGATCACATTTCGACAGTCCTGTTTCATTATAGAATCGTCCGAAGCACTACACTCCTCACGCCTGTTTTGCTACATACGCATACACCATGCATATATCGCAAGAAACGCTTGCAGCTGGTGAGGATTTTTGTGTTCGCCAAGACTGGCTGGGATGTGACCTCGAGTCTACCTCGGAAAAAATAGCCATCATAGTCAATAGCACGAAACTGTGCTGCGTGGATAGTATCTCGAGCAGCCATCCTCAAGCCCCGGAAGCTTCGGAAGAACACTCCATCGCCTGCGAGGCTTTCCTAGTTACATAGGCCAATAATATGCTTAATCCTGGCATTGGCGTTTGACTGAAGCCTGTATTCCTCTTGGCTTGGTTACTCATCTGATCTTTTGTCGAACAACAAAGGATCCACCCCTTCAGAACTACTTATCAGAAGGTGTGCAACGATGGGAGCGTATTGAAAGTATAAATAGTTTGGGAAGCCTCGCCTAGATAATAGGCTTCTTTGCTTTATGGCAAATATCTATGGTAATAACCTTGGCGACCTCCTGCCCATACTACTAAGCATCATAATTTCGCAATCCCAGCCCAATCCCTCAATCCTCGCGCCTTTTGCATTCAGAGGCCTACCTTCATCTTCATTTGGGAGCCAACGTCTGTATTGATCTCTTTTGATAACGCTCACAAGGTGAATCACCTAAGCTCGTCTTTTACTTACACAACATCATCTCATCGTGAGCGCTCATAGGTTGCGTGAGGTTCCTGCTAGCTCTAGCATAGCCAATCCAAATATTAAGCGGCGTATTTTGGGTGACTGTGGGATTCTTCCACTCTCAAATGGACTTCAAGAAGCCTGCGATCTTATTCTGTCTAGCAGGCTTTGCTGGCGCCCATGGTAGCAACCATGGTGGGGACGGCATGTCTATGCCCGGGATTGTGTGGGACAGCGAGAGCCACGTCAAGCCTCTCAATTCTACGGAGCTCCCGCCTACGTATTTCAACTATGGCGAAGATAAATTTTCTATCTATTCTCATATAGCTCTAATGATGTTTAGTTGGATAGGTGCCCTTCCAGCTGGTGAGTGCACTGAAGAGCCCTGTCCTCGGACATTTTCGGGTTGGATCCCTCGGACGGGCCAGCTTTGTATGCCGGGGTAACCGAACCAAAAGATAGAGCCAGAGTCTAATGTATTCATAGCCGTCATGCTATCAATGGCAAAATCTAGGCATGCCCTGCCAGCCCAAATCATCTTCCTCGCGAGCCACCTGGTAGGCTTGGTGATGGGCGTCACTTACAATGCCAACACGCCGGACCTCTACCCCAACAACGCCCACCATAAAATCGGGTGGATAGCGACAGTCGTTGTGATCTTCCACGTGTTTATCAGTATGGCGCAAAGAGTAATTGGCTCATGGGCTAAGAGCTCTACTGGACGCTTTAATCAAGACTTCGGGGCGTACATCCCTATTACGCAGTCGGCTCTCGATACGCACCAAAGGCTAGGCATACCCCCATATCATCATAGTAGCCGGAGTTCCTATGATAGCGGGCATGGAACTGATCGAGAAACGGAGTCCTTCCGCAGTAATTTTGTCCTCACGGCAGCGGAGCGGCCTGCGTCGGATCTCTCAGATAGTACAATGAATCTTGGCGAGACAAGCCCTTTGGACCAAGATCCCCTAACTAATAATGGGTGGTCCCGGTATGTCCCCACATTCATAAACAGTGGATGTTTCGCGCGACGGAATGCGGCCTTGAATGTTTGGTATAGCTTTGTCGACTGGATAATCCTACCCTATGGCTTTGTTTCTATATGTACTGGTATCGTTGCGTTCGGGCGATTTTTTGTAAGTTTTCACATCCACGCAGTCCCTTTTATGAGATCTAGACTTCACAGCAGTTGCTCGAGAATTTACCCTTCGGGCAACGGTTTATGCTCCTTCAACCGCGTTGGGGCCCCGAGAGGCATGATATGTCTGTGTACTGATACTATAATAGGAAGGGCCGGCGGTCTTTAGTGGACTGGCGCATTGGATCAAAGGCGGCGTGTTCTTTTGGCTAGGAATAGTTACTCTCGGAAGATGGTCCGGCTGTTTTGCAGAACTAGGATGGGTAAGGGATCATCGACAAACAATTTCCAATCACAGCCGGAAAATAGTATGCTAATACGTTTGGGAGGGCGGGCAGGCCTGGAACGCTCGTACTAGAAACCTGAAACAGAACTGGAGGCCGTCTGCTGAATTTGTGGAGAGCTTGCTAATCTTTGTCTATGGTTCAACTAACATATTCCTCGAACACCTGGGGGTTGGGGTGGTAAATGGAGTGCCCAGGACTTGGAGCATCTTTCAATCACCGTCCTATTCATTGGGGGCGGCCTAGTAAGTTGGTGCTCAAAGGCAATTGACATTTGCCTTCTTCCTTTCCTCCTATTAGCCAGAAGTCCACTAATTATGGGCCGAGAATAGTGTGGTATGCTCATCGAATCCGTCAACATTCGAGAGCTCCTCAACACCACACTCAAGGAAACGGAAGATATTGTTGCCTTAACGCTTCCAGATACCGGAGACGGAGAAAAAGAATCCGAGGTTGCTGCTCCAGACCATTACGAGGTCTCACTAAACCCCATCCCGGCACTTGTCATCCTGCTGCTTGGGATCATGATGAGCTCTCATAACCAGGATTCCGTTATATCAACGATGGTCCATAAGCAGTGGGGCAATCTACTGGCTGGAGCATCATTCGCCCGTGGCTTGACTTACACGATGATATATCTCAAACCACCGCACTCTGTCCTACCATCTAGACCGCCTACAGAATTACTGGCGGCGTTTGGACTCATTGCTGGAGGCATCATTTTTATGGCAAGCGTAAGTCCTGCTATGCTTACCCTGTTCTTCCTCGCGGGACTCCAACAGGGACCCATGATGCTAACGGAGGGTACAGGCAAGCGATATCATCCGAGGCATGGAAAACCATCAGCTAGATGCGATGTTTATGTATACCGTCACCATGGGACTGGTGGCCCTACTTATGGCATGGATATTATTCCTGCTTGCGCTGAAAGGCTGGGCCATTCGTAGAGAAGTACATTGGCGGCGGGCCATGCGGCTTGAACGAGCGTGAAAGGATAGGCTGTATAGATGGCTCGAGGCTAGCCAAATGACCTTCTCCTTCAATATTGCATTAAATCCTGTCCTGTATTTCGATTATACAGCCGCGCTGTCCACATACAGGCTTATATTGTCGCTGATGTTGTTTCTGGAGCGCCCGGCTATGTTAGCGTATCTCTCATAGTACTACCCAGATATTTAACACAACAGTAGACATATTCAGCACAATAGTAGACATCCGTCTGGTGGTAGCCCCCGATCCGGACGAACTGGCCTTATACTATCGAGTTCGCGACGGATACCGGATCGGTCTCTGCTGCTTCTCTCATTTCCATAGCTTCAACCTGCTTACCTCGAAGCGTTCTTATCCGCATTCCTTATTTTTATCAGTATACAACCCTATCCATCTTCTCAGTGGCCACATGTTCTATCGCATATCTAATACGTCCTCTAGCTAATCTGCCAGGGAGTGTCTGCCAATTACCCATTGCATGAGCTGCTAATAGTTTGGCAATGCAATGCTGGCGGTGTTATGCTTTCGTCGGTGACAGTCTGGCAGTGGCCCGGTTGGTTCACCATGGGTCGTCATGTAAGTAGACGATCCGGGAATCACTCGTACCCAATCAACCGCATGTTAAATGGTTTCTTGGTTGGAGAGGGACAGGCGGTTGGCACGCTTGCTCACTTATTCGTCTGGTAGCTTACATGCTTCCCGGCTGGATACTATCTTCCTTACTCCTTCTAACTTGTTCACAGTAGAGACCAAGGTCTACTAATGTATTAATGCAGCCAGGCGCCTCTCTCTTTTACCATAGGGGGTGTCCCCGAAGGTAGCCATCCTCCTTCGAAGTACATAGCCGGAGGATATAAAGATAGAAAAATGGCTATAAAATATCAAGATATTCCTTTTGATATTTAAGGGTATACAGAGGGTGAATGTAGAAATGGAGGGAAGATTAGGTAGTCAGGCGCCTCAAGTGCTACAAGTAGTGTAATTGATAAGATCTGGATGCGTTTATTTTAGCCGTTATTTTAGGGCCTGACGGGTAGGACGAAATCAGTTAGAAAATGTTTTATATTAGTCAGCGGCCACCACGCCAGAACCGCCCGGCATCCTGATGAGGATGTGTGACCCCTATTAGGCTAGGAGGGGACAAGTATTTGCAAAATTTAGTTACCATCTCTGAAGGAGTAAAATCTAGGCAAACTAGGGTAACTCCCTCTTCCTCATTTCCCACTGATGCCTCCAGAATTTCGAAATCTCAAACCATGGCAGCCCAGATTTCCAATGGGAATCATTCGTATTACTTGAAGCGGGCCACCAAGGAGATTGCTGTTGATTTGACAAAGCTTCGAGAAGCTCCCGATTTCAAGTCGGACTCCGTGACCCTCCTCATTCACGCTATTAGCCAAGGCTCAGCTTCACTTTCGTCGAAGGCACCCAGCAAAGATCGCAACCAAATGCTACCTCTACACCATATAATATCAAAGCCTGATCGCTTGCTACCCTACGAACAATAGAGTACAATATTGGCCAGCTTACAATTGGGGGACGTCGAGGAATGCACTCCGGCGTGGGTCGTGAATTGGTACGTTGTTTCCTCACGGCGCTTAGGTCCTCGGGGTTGGTTGTGGAAAAAAGAAGAAGAATTGAGGCGGTTGAGCTACTAGACGACCTTAGCTGACCATAGACGCAAAGATGACGAAAAACATTGCGACAGGCCAAACTCGGTGTTTTTGTGCGTGGTAGTGTGGAAAGACAAATAATCTAAACCCATACCTCTGCTCCTATGGGGAAACGAGGTAGTTACTATTAAGCATCCGCTGATTCCACCACATCTTCGGTGGGCGACACAATTATATAGATCAATTTTAGACTTGTAAGTACCATGTTGCAATGCTGCCTTCTGAAGACCAGTCTCTCATGCCATCCCCAACGTGTCATAACCACGGATGATCTGACCTTTTTTTCTTTTTTTTTCCCCCGAAAGTCGTTGATCGCATCCTCCTATCAAGCGGCTGTTTCGTCGTAGCATTGTGATTTCACGCATAGTCTAAGTCTTAGTTATAGACAGAAAGCGGCGCATCTATCTGTTTTCTGTGATTACCGGCGAAGATCTATGCTGGGGCGATTAGAGTCGATGCTGGGGCGTACAGAACTGCTTGAACTTCTGCGCCTCCGGGCACGTTGCTCAGCTGGATCCGCAGGTTTTAGCCCCGTTGATTTGGCGAAAAGATTTAAAATGTCCGTCAACGATACTACTCCGGTGAGACGACCAGATATATGGGAGCCGGGCAGAGAAGCTCCAGGAACGATGCTGAAGCCTGCACTGGGAGCCGGGGACTGTGGAGTGGAAGCATTGGTAGGAACTAGTACTGCTGGCTGTGACGTGTTGACTGAAGTGGCCGGTGATGGTGAAACAGAGCCCTCCACTACCCACATCCGATGTGATCGTGTAGCTATAAGCTTCGCAACAGTGTGTGCCAAGGATGAGTACTGGTTAACGTGGAATACAGGAAATGCGTCGCGCCCCTTTTCCAATCCCCGCTCGTTCAAGATCACTGATATAAAGTGCATGCAAGACGATTGTAGCAAAGGAGCACTGGTCGCGCTAGTAAGAAGTCTGACGTCGACGGTTGAAATATTGCCGACCACGTTAAGGCCGTTATCAACAACGGCAACGCTAGTAAGACCTTCATTGTACATCAAAGTCAATGCATCTGCCAACTCGCTATCGCAACTGCAGAGTGAATGTTAGCCCCCCGACACAAAAAAAGGCTTGGGATGATACTCGACCGGCGCGTCGTCTTACTTTACTGCGAGGACCTGCTTGGAAGCGATCCCTAGTTCCGAAATATGGGCCGTATATAGCTTTTCGATGGTAGGAAAATGGAGGCCTTCCGACCAGAAAAATTCTATTAGCTTAAGCTGGCTTAATATACCAATGATTGCGCCCGACTCGTCGGAGACCAAGACCCGGTGTACACCGCTACCAAGGATTTCGATCGCCCGGCCAAGTTTGTCGGTAGAGCAAAGGGTAACCAGGGATTGTTTTCGGCACATTGACTGAATATCGCAGAGAGGGATAACGGAACCGTCACGGGCTTTGATCGCAATCTCATCGTACAGGGCTATATTGTTCTCTTCTGGCTTCGCTAGCCCTATGACGACGAGGAGGTATGTGTTAAGATCATTGAAATCGAATGTCGTCACGGGTTGCTGACCCTGATCATGGTCGGCACTGCGCACCAAAACAACGTTTTCAGCATTGTCTTTGACAAGGGCCTACTCTCAAAGGACTCGTTAGATCTGAAAAGGCATTCTTGAATGAAAGCCGTGGTATAAACGGGCCTGGTTCCTTACTAGAGTGGCATCCTCAACGCTCGTATCCGCCGTTACCCATCGCACATCGCTGTGCGACACCAACTCGCCAACGAGTATATCACGCCAGTCACGACCGGCAAAGCGTGGGTCTGCTGACTTACTCGAGGGCGGCATGCTTAGCAAGTCTTGGATAGCGATTGGAGGCACTCCGGTGAAAGACGGATGCCGCTGGGATCGGGGAGATGGGGGCATGTTTCTCAGATTTTCGGCAAAGCTTTGGCGGTGAGAGGATGGTAGATTCTAAAGCGCTTTCCATGAGGAAAATTTCTCGGCGAGGAATTGGAAATCTGGAGACTTACAATGGAGGCGTGGGATGAAGCGACACTGGCTAGACTTGAAGTGCTTGGCTCTCGCCTAGCATGCTGCTCATCTCTCACAGTCGGAGTAGGATCCATTTTAGTGAATGGATACTAACACTCCGCCTTTGTAGTGGTTGTTAATTTTTGCGCCTTGAGTATAAATGGAGAGCCCGATTGTACTGTGGGCGTACTTTCGTCAGTGATTGAGGATGTTATTGATGGAGCATTCGTCCTGGGAAGGCTGAGGAGTAGTGGTCATGATATTGACCCATCAGCTTATAAGGCGGGGTGTGTGTTTGGGCCAGGAAGGTGGGGTGGGGGTGGGGGTATCCGTAGGACAGACTGGGAGGAGCTGGTCAAATACCTCAGTACTTGTGGGGTCGATGCCATCAAGATTGGAGGCGTGCCGGGTTCACAGCGGCGCATAATAGGAGCAAAACAAGAGTTGCTTTGATGTAGACGAGAAGCTGTGGCTGATAGAAGCCATGAGTACTTCGTATTTCAAAGCTAAACCTTCCTCCCTTAGCGCTTTTAACTTTTCAGCGGATTGTTCTTCTGATATTATCAAAACTTGGAGGTGTTTAGTAATACCTTAGTATAGGTTTGCGATATTAAGACGGTTGGGAATAGGGTCCATCAATTGATCAATGTCATGGTGCGTCAAAATGTTCTGAGTGCGTGACTCGCCACCTTGATCCACGAGCACCTATCCAAGATTGAGGCGCAAAGGCTCCCTAGCTGTGGCTGATGCACAAGCCATCGGTGAGCTGACGGCGGGGTTGACCATGCGGGTTTGAATGGGAAAAAGACCCCTCCTCATAAAAAAGAAAACGATGGTTGGGTTAAGAAAATTGTTAAGACAGTCCGCAAAAAGTCAACCCCGCCAGGTTCTTTCCCTTCCCCGCGGTTGAAGAAAGCTGGACATCCTCACTTGTGCTTTTCCCTGCGAACAACCCCTTGAGAGACTTTTAAAGGGATCTGCACTTCGGCTGGCTACGGATTTAGGATACTACTCGTTCGACGCCGCATGGTCCCGGTTCTTTGTTGCCTTCACCCCTCAATCATTAACCCACGCTCAACCAAAGTCAACAATCTGTGGCTTTCCCTATACATCGGTATCAACCTCGAGGTGCAAGTCCTTTAAAACTGGTGTCTCGTACCTATTTATACCACCGGCGGTGCCTGACTCAATAGTTTCCCATTAGGCGCATCGCGAAGCCCACTATGTCGATGCTTCCCGCTGACGTGCATGCGGAGCTAACGCAACTGCTCCAAGCATTGCAATCCTCAGACAACTCGATACGCTCCCAGGCAGAGGAACATCTCCAAAACCACTGGACTATCAATCGGCCAGAACTCTTACTCATGGGCCTTGCTGAACAAATTCAAAACACGCCCGATGTTTCCGTGAGCACTCTGCCTTTACAACCTCACTCAGATGGTTTTGACCTCACAAGCTAACATCTTCTCAAAGACCCGTTCTTTCGCTGCGGTTATATTCCGACGAATCGCTTCGAAATCTCGGAAAAATGAGAAAGGAGACACCGTCGATATATTTGTTTCTCTACCCCAGGAACAGGCGGCCGTCATTCGCCAGAAGCTTTTGGAGATCCTCACGTCAGAGACAGAACGTGCCGTGAGAAATAAGATTAGCGATGCTGTTGCTGAGGTTGCGAGGCAATATACTGAAGGAGGTCAGTCATTTATATTGCAGCGTTTTCCGTCATCCTCTAGTTTGTGGACCTAACAGAGGGCGAGCCTAGACCTGCCGTGGCCCGAGCTACTCGGTGCATTATTCCAGCTGAATCTCGCCGCGGAGCCCGATAAACGCGAGACTGCGTTCCGAGTATTTGCTACCACCCCCGACATCATCGAAAAGCAACATGAGGACGCGGTCCTCCAATCCTTTAACAAGGGATTCAAGGACGATTCTGTTACAGTATGTCGAGGCCCAGAATGTTCACAACGTGCCATAGTTGTTAATATGTCAATTTCGGTATTTAGGTGCGATTAGCAGCTATGGAGGCATTTGCATCATTCTTCAGAGGCCTTTCCAGGAAAGCCCAGCCCAAGTACTATCCTCTGCTCCCGGAAGTCCTCAATATTTTGCCTCCAATCAAGGAATCTCATGATTCTGATGATTTGAGTAAAGCTCTGGTTGCTTTAATCGATCTCGCGGAGACATCACCAAAGATGTTCAAACCTCTTTTTCACAATCTCGTCGTTTTTAGTGTCAGCGTTATCTCTGATAAAGAGCTCGACAATCTTTGCCGTCAGAATGCCCTTGAATTGATGGCGACCTTCGCAGACTATGCACCTTCTATGTGCCGAAAAGACCCATCATATACAGAAGATATGATCACTCAATGTCTAAGCCTGATGACGGATCTTGGTGAGGATGATGATGATGCTGCTGAATGGCTCGCCTCAGACGATGTAAGCACCCTTTGACCTATTTCCCCTTCTTTTTATATCTTACTCCTTGTTTATTCGTGCCTCTAATGGTCTATCAAAGTTGGACCAGGAAGAGAGCGATCAAAATCATGTAGCTGGAGAACAGTGCATGGATAGACTTGCGAACAAACTTGGCGGACAAACGATTCTGCCACCTACATTCAACTGGCTCCCCGAATGATGACATCTATGGCATGGAGAGACCGTCATGCTGCTCTCATGGCCATATCTGCGATCTCTGAGGGCTGCAGAGAGCATATGATTGGAGAGCTGAGTCAAGTTCTTGATCTTGTGGTCCCTGCACTAAAAGATCCCCACCCTCGCGTTCGTTGGGCAGGGTGCAATGCTCTCGGCCAAATGAGTACGGATTTCGCCCCAAAGATGCAGACGGATTTCTACGATAGGGTTTTGAAAGCAATAATTCCGGTTCTAGACTCTCCAGAAGCGCGAGTTAAGTCTCATGCCGCAGCTGCGCTGGTCAATTTCTGTGAAGAAGCTGAAAAAGAAATCCTGGAGCCGTATTTGGATGACCTCCTGTCGCATCTATTCCATCTGCTTCAGAACGAGAAACGTTATGTCCAAGAGCAAGCACTGTCAACAATTGCAACGATAGCGGATGCTGCCGAGGCTGCATTCTCGAAATACTACGACACCTTGATGCCACTCCTTGTCAATGTGTTGAGAACCGAGAATGACAAGGAGTTTAGACGTCTTCGTGCGAAAGCGATGGAATGCGCAACTCTCATCGCGCTCGCTGTGGGCCGCGAGCGCCTTGGTCGAGATGCTATGACCCTCGTGGAGCTCTTGGGAACCATCCAGGCGAACATTGTGGATGCTGACGACCCTCAGACTCAATACCTTATGCACTGTTGGGGGCGCATGTGCAGGGTCCTTGGTGCAGATTTCCTCCCATTCTTGCCGACTGTCATGCCGCCGCTCCTCGAGCAGGCAAGTGCGAAAGCAGACATCCAGCTCCTTGAGGAAGAAGACCATATAGAGCAGATCCAGCAAGAGGAAGGTTGGGAACTCGTACCTATCAAGGGAAAAATGATTGGTATTCGCACCAGCACAATGGACGACAAACGAATGGCCATCGAGCTACTGGTTGTCTATGCCCAGGTATTAGAGGGAAATTTTGCTCCATTCGTCGCAGACGTCATGGAGAAAATTGCAATCCCAGGTCTTGCGTTCTTCTTTCACGACCCTGTCCGTTACATATCAGCGAAACTCGTCCCACAGCTTCTTAACTCGTATAAGAAGGCCTACGGAAACCCGTCCAATGAGCTCACAGGGCTTTGGCTTGGGACGGTCGATAAACTTCTCGAAGTTTTAACAGCAGAGCCGGCCATCGATACACTTGCGGAAATGTATCAGTGCTTTTACGAATCGATAGAGGTCATGGGTAACGGTTGTCTGAGTGAAGTGCACATGGCTAAATTTATTGATGGGGTACATTCTGCCATTGAAGACTACAAGGATCGTGTAGTCCAACGGGCAGAAGACAAAGAAGGGGCCACCGCCGACGATGTAGAGGATGAAGCCCAAGAAACCCTACTTGCCATCGAGGATGATCAAACGCTATTATCGGATATGAACAAGGCTTTCCACTCTATCTTCAAACACCATGGTGCATCGTTCCTACCGAGCTGGGAGCGGCTCATGGCTACATATGAAAGCTTCTTAGTTTCCGAAGACCCTACGCAAAGACAGTGGGGGCTATGCATCATGGACGACGTTCTTGAGTACTGTGGCCCTGAAAGCAGCAGATATGCCAACTTCATCACCCAGCCACTTATCAGCGGATGTCAAGACGCCTCTCCTGCCATCCGACAGGCAGCGGCGTATGGAATTGGCGTTGCTGCTCACCGGGGGCACTCCTGGGCACAATTCCTCGGTGGGGCCATTCCATGTCTATTTCAAGTCACAAGGGTTTCCGACCCTCGAAGTGAAGACAATGTCTACGCTACCGAAAATGCATGTGCCGCCATTGCTAAGATTCTACATTACAACGCCGCCCACGTGTCTGATGCCCAATCGGTCATCACTCAATGGGTCGACACCTTGCCTGTTACGAATGACGAGGAGGCTGCACCTTACGCATATGCGTATCTTGCGGAGCTAATTAGCCAGTAAGTCCACCCTCTTTTCTTTCCATTTCTTTTTAGAGACGTCGCTTTGCCTCCATTAAAAATTACTAAACCCTGATATCTCGGTGATAGGCAACACCCGGTGGTTATCAGCCAGGCCAGCAAGGCGTTTACATTTATCGCCCAAGGCCTGGAGGCTGAGACCCTTCGCGGACAGACAGCCAGTCGAGTGGTAGCAGCAACAAAGACCTTGCTTCAGACAGCTAATCTGGACCCTACACCTCTTCTTCAGCAATTTTCGCCTGAAGCACAAGGCGTTATTGCCAGCTTTTTGCGTAAGAGCTGAAATGTGATGTTTTTGCAAAGGCTTAGTTACATTCCTTAGATTGCTGCGTTGTGGGTACTATGAAATTTAATACCTGAAACTTAAAGTTATCGTTATTACAAAACTCTGCATCCGATTACAGTGTTTCGGAGATGTGGTTCTTGGCTTCTCATGTGAATACTATTAAGCAGAGCGTTACTGCTATTAAGCCTTCTGCTCTTCTCAGGCGCCAACCTCCATACAACTCTCGCATTGTGGGTCTACCTGGAGGTTGAAACGTCAAGGTGGTCAAGAGCTTTGTTATCCACAGCTCGTCAAGACCCTGCCTCTCTCACAGGTCAAGACGGCCCTCTTCGATGGCCCCACATGGACTGGGTCTTAATACCCCAATGGACTCTATTGATCCCTGGCTTGAGAGGGGCAGGCGGGGGAGGAAATAATTGTTAGGCTCAAAGTATTTTCTCCATCTAGAAGAGGGTGATGATACTTGGACCAAATCGCAGTAACTTATGCTCCCCCGGGCCAGTAAGCTTCGGCGGCCAGCAATGACATACGTCAGTCAACCCAAGATTTTTGTATTTCCCTATTTCCTTCCCTCACATCGGAACGGAGAATATCATATCCGACCTCTGCACCCATTATCGATGACCTCCCTACTGATATGGACCACAATTGTTCATCTTCCCACCACTCACTCAGTTCAAAGTCCTTCAAGTTATCGAAACAAAAACCTGGCATACAACTGCACTTCCTTTCCCCTCTCCGACTAAATACTAGATCTATCTTCTAAAAACGGGCGCACGGAAGAAGAAGCGTCTGGCCCCGCCTGCCTGACCAAGGCAACACTGTTGTGGCAAACAGAATATCCTCCACGACCAGAATATTCGAGGCATTTTCTAATGCCCAGCGAATCGCCTCAGGAGACGAGGCTTGTGTAGCGCGCCTCTCTGCCGGCCCATGTTACCAACGGGACTTTCGCTTGAGGACCTAGCATACAAGAAATCTCGCCACGCCGATAGCATTCCTTGCTTGCACGAACTCACCGGCTCCTATCATTACGCTTTCATCCCGTCGGGGTTGATCTTTTCTTAAAATACGGGGACAATCAGGAGCGATTTCTACGACTGCACTCTCGACTAGGAGGTGAGACGTTGGTTTTATCTTTCCTTCTAATGCAGGTGGTGGCATTATGGCCGCCTTTCATGGGAGCGCGTTTAGGCCCGTCAAGGATACTGGCCACAATAACCAGGATATGACGATAGAATCTCCAGACAACGGCCCGATCGCCTCCCCGGTGATATTGAGATGACTGCAAATGGGGATCCATCCGGTCCACCGATGCAAATTAATCCCGAAGAGGCTCTTACGCAAGGCCACCGTCGTCGCCAGAGCTTTCCGCCACCTATCGGTGCCTCTCAGTCTCCTCCATATCATGTGGCATCGCGAAGGCTATCCCTCATGGATTTTGGAAGAAGTGGCAATGGCCACGAGGCTTTCCCAATATCTCGTAGCCAAACTGGAACCGATTTTCTTGATCCAGAATTGGCCCAATCCTCAGGCGCCTTTGATCAACCAGATGATATTCTTGCCTTAGAAGGAATTTCTCCAGATTTGATGAGCAATATGATGCCGGCTAGCTTCGCGAGTATGACTGTAACCTCTTTAGTTTCAAATTCTGGAACCCTGGGGTTGTTAGGATCACAGGTTACATCAAACTATCCGCATGGGTCTATTCGCACTTCGAGAAATGGGGTCGGTGCCGGAATGGATATCCAAGAAATGTCTCTGGATTCTAAGAGCGCCACGAGTTCCGATGATATACACAGGGACTGTACACGCTTGCAGACCCTAGGGCCATCTATATCTGGCGTTGACCCCCAAGGTGCGCAAACCCGGCTAGCCCAAGGTGACGATAATCATGCGCATGATCGGATTAGCTATGAGAATAGCCACACGGCGCTGCGTACGGCACTGAGGCCGCATCTTCCTCAGCCATCTGGCCCACTTCGCCAGCCGAATTTGCCGAAAGCGTTAATGGAAGAGACTACATCGGCCAGCAGGACGCTGCCCCGAGCGATCGGTAGAAAGGAAAGGCCGGTCTACTCCAAAAGTGGGTTCGACATGCTGCGTGCCCTGTGGTATGTGGCAACGCGGAAGGACCCGGAGATACACATCGGGGCTGTTGATATGTCTTGCGCATTTGTTGTGTGCGACGTTACTATGAACGACTGCCCTATAGTGTACGTGTCTGATAGTTTTCAGAACCTCACGGGTTATAGTTGTCACGAGATCGTTGGGCAAAATTGTCGATTCTTGCAGGCACCGGATGGGAAGGTTGAGGCGGGCGTGAAGCGAGAGTTTGTCGATGATTCCGCCGTTTATACTCTGAAGCAAAAATTTCCGCCCGTCGGGAGGTGCAACAGAGTCTCATAAATTACCGCAAAGGAGGCAAGCCTTTCCTAAACCTCCTTACCATGATACCTATCCCTTGGGACACCGAAGAGACTCGCTATTTTGTCGGCTTTCAAATTGATCTCGTGGAATGTCCGGAAGCGATCTCTTCTGCCCCAGAAACCGGTGGGGTACAGGTGGATTATAAGCATAGCGAAATTGGGCAGTATATCTGGGAACCTCCAAGATCAAGTCACTGGGCCCCCGACCACGGCCAAACCTTGGGAATCGATGACGTCTCCACTCTTCTCCAACAATATATCTCAAAGGGTGAGCTGGCGTCGGACTGGCATCGGCAGTCGTGGCATAAGATGCTCCTTGAGAATGTTGACGATGTTATTCACGTCATATCATTGAAAGGTGTGTTTCAATACGTCTCACCATCAGCCAAGCGCGTACTCGAATATGATGGAACGGAGCTGGTTGGCTCTCCGTTGTCGTCTGTCTGCCATCCATCTGACATAGTTCCTGTAACTCGGGAACTAAAGGATGCTACTGTTGATATGCCCGTAAACCTTGTGTTTCGGATTAGGCGGAAAAGGAGCGGGTATATGTGGTTTGAAAGCCATGGATCACTCTTTTCTGAACAAGGCAAAGGCCGAAAATGCATCATACTTGTGGGGAGAAGGCGACCGGTATATTCTCTTAAACGATCCGATGTTCAGGCCCATGGTGGTGGCATAGGCGACAGCGAACTTTGGGCCAAAGTCTCGACTTCCGGAATGTTTCTTTTCGTTTCTTCTAATGCTAAGGCCCTTCTTGACCTTCAACCAGAGGTCCTTTTAGGCACGAGTATCCACGATTTGATGCGCAAGGAATCGCGAGCCGAGTTTGGCCGTACAATCGAGAAGGCTCGGAGAGGGAAAATTGTGTCATGTAAACACGAGGTTCATAACCGGCGCGGTCAGGTTCTGCGGGCCCAAACCTTCCTCTACCCCGAAGAAACTATCGATAACAGACCGTCCTTCTTACTTGCGCAGATCCGACTCATCAAAGCTTCCTCTAGGGCGTTGGGGCATATGGGGGATTCGGACGCCTCTGTCGAGCGCAGCATACCCTCTCTACCCGGCGGGGCTGATGCTGGTAGCCATAGTACCGATTCTCACTCACCAGCTAGTGGAACGTCGATCGTGGATGATATTATGTTCTCCGAGCTTGGGACAACGAAGTGTTCTAGCTGGCAGTTTGAGTTGCGGCAAATGGAAAAGGTTAACCGGATCCTTGCTGAGGAACTTAGTATGTTGTTAACGAACAAAAAACGAAAGAGGCGAAAGGGAGCGGGAAATGGAGCTCGAGATTGTGCCAACTGTCACACGCGGAATACCCCAGAGTGGCGCCGGGGTCCTAGTGGGCAGCGAGATCTTTGCAACAGTTGCGGTCTTCGCTGGGCTAAGCAGGTAAGCCATACCCTACGTCCGACGTTCCTAATTTCAACCCCAAACCGGCCTGATTGAGATTTATGAATCGCGGCTAACCAGTATCGTTTTGGGGGATAGATGGGCCGTGTTTCACCACGCAATTCCTCTAGGGCCGGTAGTGTGGGTAATGGTGACACCCAGAGTAAGCTTTCGAACTCAAGCGTTCGTTCCTCCCCTCTATTGCAGGAGGTAACAAATGATGTGGCGGGGGATGAGGTCGACGACTCAAATGAGGACCTGGGACAGGCCCCTGGGAGCCCAGGGCCAGCCCGTGGGCGATCGAGCGGGTCGCCTTCGGGGAACAAATTCAGCCATTACCTCCCGCAAGCCAGCCGTTGCTCGAAGGAGGAAGTGGAGTTGAGTTCGAAATGACCTCGATTCGTGAAGAGTAGGATCGATGCATTGTCAAGGGCCAGCAACACATCCACCGTTGTTTTCGGGAATCTTCTGAAAGTTTTGCCATCAACGTCCGTTTTGCTAATGCTAGAAGTACACGACTGAAATGAGATACACGCACATATTTTGCTTTATATCTACTTTGAAGCTCTTCATATACGCGCGATGATCTGAAATCCATAGGCGCGTGTACATAATTAACAATGAGGTACTAGCGAAACATTAGATGGAGTTCTACCTCGGTTTACCTGGTAATTGATCTAGTATCGTCTTGGTGCTGTTCGACTCAGTTTAGTTCGTATAGAGTCCCCACTCAATATAGGTACTGCCTCCAAGCCGAGCAAGTGCTGTACATAATACACCAGGCTCCGCCAATTATATGAGCCTCTTAAGATTTTCAAAGCCACCTTCTAGGTCAGTGGCCAACACCTGCTTTAGTGATGTGATGATAGGCTGACATAACTGGTCAATCATCCCGGTGCGCACCTCTGAGGCTCTCACTAAACCTAGTGACGATGAGTCATCGTAGTTTAAATAGTAGCATTGTCATTATCCTCCCCATTTCACACTGGTTAGGTATTAGACGCCTGAATGTTAACAATTCATTGATTAACCCCTATCATCACTTCACCATAACGACCAACATTAGATATTCTTGCTATTAGGCGTACATTTTTCCTTCTTTTCTTTCTTGATTCTCCTTGTCGAACTAAGATACTTGTCCTTTGCTAGGTTATCTTCTCATCCTGTGGTATTATTGTTAGGCCGCGATCGAGCCAGCATACAACTTCCAAACTTCCCCACTAAGCTCTTTAAACATATCCATCTCTTCGCCTCAAGAGGGAAATATCATTTCTTGGTTCCCCTTACCTTTGTTTATATGTTCTGCGTTCTATAAGAATACTGATTATCTACCTGTGCCTTGTGTCTATCAGCAACCTAACAACTCGGGTGAAAGTAGCCTTGCGGTCATGGGCCACGTTTCGGGTGGTGGCAACATTCCCATACACTTCCACGACGAGATGCAAAAGGGCCAAACAACGGCCTTCGCCATCGCAGAACCCCCAGTCTCGCCTAAGCTCGGCGACTTCAACCTGATTTACAGCTTCCTGGGATGTCGGGGAGGCCGATCGCTAGGAGGGTTCGTTCACCATGACTCCGCCTCGCCACACTTTTATAGCCCGCAGAGGCCTGATACAACGACTAAACTTAATATTGATGAGTTCATTCGTGTCAATGACGGAGGTACCACGAACTGTATCGGCGGGGCTCCTGGAGGGAACGATATGGCCCCAACACACGCTGAACCGGGTCTGTCGACTGCCTTGGCCGAGCTGGAAGATTTCAAAGGCGATCGTATCTTGCGAGTACAAGCTGAGCCAAGCCCCGAGAGACCTCTAATCCTTGGTGACCTGCCAATCGCGAACTCCCCGAACCACCTATTCTGGAAACTGGAGCGAGAGCGGCGGATTGATAAGCGAATTATCAACCGTCTTTATCCGGACCTCGAGTTAACGACTCACGTATTCATTGACATGTCAAATATATATATCGGGTTTAATGATACGTTCAAGTTCTTGAGGGGCATCCCGGACTGTGATAGAACTCCACTCCCGCCGATCAACTTTGACGCCCTTTCACGGGTTCTTGAACGGGACCGGATGATCGGTGCCAGAGAACTTGTCGGTTCCGCGGCCGATCCTGATAACTTGACTGATCTACCCAACTATTTTGGAGATGCAAGGAAACTGGGGTACAAAACCAGCATCTTACGACGAGTGCTCAAGCCGAAACGAATATACCGCCGCCCCCTCCCTCGGGTGACACCCCCACCCACGGGGTTCTCCTCGTCGGAGAGTGGTGAGTTTTATGGCATCGCAGGACGAAAAATGTCCTACAGAGAGCAAGGGGTGGATGAAATTTTGCAGTTGAAGATGGCGAATACAGTGATGGAATTCTTAGGAGAACCTGGAATTATGGTTCTTGCTACAGGAGATGCTGAGAAAGCAGAATATTCTGACGGCTTCCAAAAACAGGCTGAGCGCATACTCAGTGTTGGTTGGCTTATTGAGGTCGTGTCGTGGAAGAAGGGCCTTAGTCAGGCATGGAGGCGACAGTCTTGGACCCAGAAATGGGGTAAGCAATTTAGGATCATTCTCCTTGATGATTACATTGACGATGTACAAGATGCTTAGGCATACGCTTTTACGAGATAGTGAAATCATATACTTGGCGTCAGCTCTACATCCCAAGGAATAGCCTTTAATGAAGCCCAAGTTGCCTTGGGCTGAAGGGGCGCTCGTGAGAGAGCGCAGTTGGATTGATGCATATTACCGAGTAGACCTATTTGCTATCTGACAAGATTACCCAAACCCATTTCGACGTATCTCGTGCCCCCTCCTTTTCCCCCGGCGAAGGAAAAAAAGATAGTTGGAGACGGTTTTAGTGTACAAAAGAGATGGCTCTTCGTAGTGACAGGGCTGTTGAGATCAGTGTATGTGGTTATTGCGGCCGTTTGGCTGAGTACGAAGTAGTTCCCTCGCCTTTTCTTTTTCCGGGAAGGGGAAGGAAGAGAGACCTGCCTAATTAGGAAAGTACCTCGTGTTTGGCCTAAATTGTCCACGCTGGCACTTATTCTTCTCCTGGGTTTGGTATTGTTGTCTCGAACAGACGCCAACGCCCTCTCCGACTTCCTCTCCTTTGGCGCACAATTGCACCCACAGTTTCAACTAGCCATCCTCTAAATGTGAATTGACCTTACCTGCATCTCTATCATGGTATTTTCCCAGACTGGAATTTCCCTCTAACTTGTGGTGCCTAAGAGCTACTCATTACAGCAAAAGCTGTTCGAAGGCTTTCACACCCCTCTGAAGGCCGATTTAAGACACAACCAACTCGTTAAGCCAGGATGAAGCACCGCAGGCTGCTGGCAAGCCTTGCGGGCCTCCTACTAGCATTTGCGTCTACGCCTGTCCTTGGGCTTCCGAAAATCTCGGCTTCGATGCGAGCAGCCTTCGGTGCTGGGCCATATCTGTTAGAGCTGATGTATGTAACTAGCATTTCTAGGCATTGTATGTCAAATACAGGCTTTTGTGATGCTTATTCTAATAAAATTAAAGAGAAACCGCAGCTACTGAGAATACCACTTCTTTCTTTCCGCTCCTCGACCATGTCGCAGCTGGCTATTTTGCGGATGCGGCAACCGAGAAGGAGTTGTACGAGAGGTTCCTCGCGCTCCTCAGGGAACATGATTATCTCTCTGACCCCGAGTCGCTATCTACATTTAAACTTGGCCTCTCAATGAGATCAGCCGCTCCGAGAATTGAGGCACACTATCAGTACTACGCCACTAGCGTTGAACTGGAACACCCCGATGATGACACCCCTGCGATACCTGGGTGCTTCTGGGCACATCGCGATACTGCAATCATGGCTCCTTTGAGTCGCGTCTTTCTGCTAGTTCGCCCTTTACCTTGCCATCTCTGCCCTTTGATCGAACTCTTGGGTGGTCTGGGCCCTCTGCGATCCTGTACACCGACCTCACCTCACCGACCTTCCCGGCCCTTCATAGATCGCTTGCAGAAAGAGCCCTGCGCGGCGACCTAATCTACTCTGTCCGGTATCGCCGTGAGAGACACCTTCGAAAAGAAAACTCCCCGCTTCCAATCAGCGGGTATGGGGTTGAACTTGCGTTGAAGAAGACCGATTATATTGTGATCGACGATAGAGAGGCGACTGGCAGCGAAGGTTCCGGTCTTCATTCCAAGTACGGCGCGGAGGCCCAGCTCGTTTTAGGTGACGAGGAAGCTGTGTCTGATTTGAAGCCCTGTCCAAAGCCGAGGTTTCCACCCTCGGCTTAAATACCGCGTCTCTTATTCTCAAGCATGAAAGGCCATTCGAAGCCCTGGTGAAAATTACGCAAGATTTTCCTAAGTACTCATCATGGATCGCCGCTCACAATTCCTCCGAGGAGTTCGCTAAGAAGCAACGCGAAAACCTCGGAGGCGTAGTCCCCCAGGTGTCAACATTCTTTGGATGAATGGCGCACAGCTGATAGAGCGCCAGGTCGAACCCTTTACCCTTTTGGATCTACTTAGACGAGAGCGAAGGCTGATTGCGGAGGCAAAGAGTGCTGGCTTGACGGGCTCGGAGTCGATTGCATTGCTTGGTCACCCTAATGTGACATCCGCTAAGGTTGATGGTGGTTTACCCAGATTTGACTGGACGGATAATCTCGAGGGTGGGAAAGTCATCATCTGGCTTAACGACCTCGAATCTGATGCGCAATATGAAGAGTTCCCCTCAGCTCTAACGGCGGTACGTCTACTCTACCACACCTTGGCCCGTGATAGCCCGATAACTTTGAGCTAACCCTCCCCTCCCTTGTAACCAGCTTCTTCAGCGCACATACCCTGGCCAAGTCCCTCGAGTACGACGTAACTGTTTCAATGCCGTTCTGCCCGTTGATGTTTCTAAGACCGACGATTTGAGGGTCGCACTGCAAGCACTGGCCTTTGTGAATCGATTGTTACCCGTTCGGTTTGGCATCGTGCCTTTTTCGTCCAGTGTTGAATCTGCTAATCTTGTCAAAATCTTTTACCATCTGCATGAAAATCATGGGCTTGATGGCCTTTTTACGTACATAGAGCCGGCTGCGCAAGGCGAGCACGTGGTAGCGGATGTTGAAATCTATGATGAGGCAATTGGTGTTCGTCCGCCAACTGACGGATTAAAGGTGCAATCGCTCGAAGAGGTGGTAGGTTCGAAATCCTTGGGAGATCGGGCTCTTCTCTCTGAAAATTGGATTAAGAGGCTGAGTGTGGCTTCAGGCACGACACCCATTTTTGTCAATGGGGTGGTGGTACCTCGCACAGAGAATTGGCTCCAAGGAATGGGTATGAGGGTTAACTCAGATCTTCAGATTCTCCGGGAAGGGCTGCAGTTGGGGGAAATTGATGAAGATGCGTTGGTTCAACAAATTTTCCTGAAGGAGGCTTTGGAGGTGCGGAATCTTCGTATCTTTGCCGATGAAGAGAAGGAGCTACAGCTCATAGATTTGGGGAAACTGTATCGCGAGCATGCCTCGCTCCTCGGGAAAGCACCCGTTGCGGGCGCGCACGCGAGTTCAGCAAAGGAAGACTGGGTTGCTATTACGGTCATTGCCGATCTCAGCTCCGAGGACGGCTTGGCGCTCCTCCTCTCGGCTGCTCAGTTCAAGACTGGCAATCCTGGGGCCCGTTTGGAAATAGTGCACAACCCAAGGGCGGGGCGAGCCCCGGGGATGGCTTGGAGGCTGCGCTGGCAGGTCATCTTGACAAAGTCCTCAAAGCTGGCACTGTTGAAGAGATTAGGTCCCTCCTCATTGAAGAGCCGCCCTCATGGACAAACGTAAGGCGTTGCTCAACGCCTATCTCGCATCGGTCAGCTTTGAACCAGGCTCTAATGGCTTGCTCCTGAATGGCCGCGTTATCGGGCCCCTATCGAAGAACGAGGTCCTTGGTCAGACTGAGCTCCAGCAGGTTCTAGATTTGGAGCGGAAAGCTCGTATCCATCCTGTGTATTCGGCCTTGTCTGATTTGAAACTATGGAAGGCAGTCAAAGACCCACTCACTGCAGCTAAACTCACGTCTATTGTGGCTCTCTACAATATCAGACCTACCGGAGGGTATTTTCGAGTCCGCGCCACCACTCCGAACCTCCATATTCAACAGCTGGGAGAGCAAGCACACAACTATCGAGGTTGGTAACGCCGGGTCGGCTAGTGTGCATATAGTCGGCTTGCTTAACCCAGCGAGTGAGCAAGGGCAGCGCTGGGCACCCATCCTCAAAGTGCTCTCAGAAGTTGACGGCGTATATATCAAATTGTTCCTAAACCCAGATGAGAAACTTGAGGAGCTCCCAGTCAAGCGATTTTATCGCTACGTTCTAGAGTCAGGACCGACCTTTGATGAGACGGGAACGGTAAAACCGTCTGGAGCCTGCTTTAAAGGTGTACCGTCGGACGCCCTTCTTACCTTAGGGATGGATGTTCCGCCTGCCTGGCTCGTGGCTGCAAAATCTTCTGTGCACGACCCGGACAATATCAAGCTTAGTCTTGTTAAAGGCGACGTCGATGCTGTGTATGAACTACGAAACATTCTGATCGAGGGCCACTCACGCATGACTACCAAGAATGCTGCCCCTCCAAGCGGTGCGCAGCTTGTGCTCGGGACAGAAAAGAACCCACACTCAGCGGATACCATCATAATGGCCAATCTCGGTTATTTCCAGTTCAAGGCAAACCCTGGGATCTACAATATTCGTCTTCAGAACGGGAGAAGTTCGGAAATCTTCGAAATTGAAAGCGTGGGTGCCTACGGTTATGAAGCGTCGCCAGGGGATGAAGGTACTTCCATCGCGCTGATGGATTTCAAAGGCACTACACTGTATCCACGCCTGCAACGTAAGGTCGGTATGGAATCAGCTGACGTCCTGTCACACGGCTTGGAAGAAGCAGAACTGGGCTCGACACCCTTTTATCGCGCGGCCTTAAGGCTGCAGCCGGCATATTGGGGGTATTGATTCGACCGCTGCCGCTAAAGCACAGGGGTCGGCGTTTGACGAACAGGCCGAGATTAACATATTCTCCGTTGCTAGTGGCCACTTATATGAGCGCATGCTCAACATCATGATGCTTAGCGTTATGAAGCACACTGATCACACCGTCAAATTTTGGTTTATCGAGCAGTTCCTGTCGCCATCTTTCAAGGACTCTATTCCTCACTTAGCCCAGGAGTATGGGTTTAGGTACGAGATGGTAACCTACAAGTGGCCGCATTGGTTAAGACAGCAGAGGGAAAAGCAAAGGGAGATTTGGGGCTACAAGATTCTCTTTCTTGACGTCCTATTTCCACTTTCTCTGGACAAAGTTATTTTTGTAGATGCCGACCAGATCGTCCGCGCTGATATGATGGATCTCGTCAATCTAGACCTTGGAGGTGCCCCTTACGGATTCACCCCCATGTGCGATTCCCGTACGGAAATGGAAGGATTCCGGTTCTGGAAGCAGGGTTACTGGGCGAATTATCTTCGCGGACTCCCTTACCATATCTCGGCGCTCTACGTTGTGGATTTGAGGCGCTTCAGGGAGTTGGCCGCTGGCGATAGACTTCGTCAGCAATACCACACTCTCAGTGCGGACCCTAACTCCCTTGCCAACCTCGATCAAGACCTGCCTAACCACATGCAGTTTATGATTCCCATACATAGCCTCCCCAGGAGTGGCTTTGGTGTGAGACGTGGTGCAGTGACGAGAGCCTCCGAGACGCGAAAACGATTGACCTTTGCAACAACCCAATGACGAAGGAACCTAAACTTGACAGGGCTAGGCGGCAGGTCCCCGAGTGGACGGTGTATGACGATGAGATAGCCCTTTGGAAAAGAAGCGGAAGGCGTTGCCGGCGACCGAGGACCGGGACGGCGGCTCATTAACTCAAGAGCGGGAGCAAATTAGAGAAAGAGGGGAGGCGACCGAAGGGCAGGATACGTCTATTGTTATCGAGAGAAATACCAAGAGTCGTAAATGGGAGGAGGAACCAGCATCTCGGGCAAGGGATGAGCTGTGATATCACGATATTTTGATATTTCGATCACTCGAACTTGAAACTTGGAGGGCTTATCACGCAAGGTAGACGCTAGGAACACGATTCGGTAGGGCCTAGGCTCTCAGGTTTGAACTCTTTGGATATCATGATCGTCGCCATTGTTCTAGCGTTGTCCCGTAAAAAGATGTACGATTGGTTTATCCTCCCTTATAGGTAAGCACAAAAATAACTTCATGGTCTCTCCTACTTGCCAATGGCGAGATCAGGCCTCTACCCACAAGGTTGATGAGTTTGTGAAGGCTCTTCACACCCCGCGATCAAACTATGGGAGCAGCAAAGACAGGGGGAACGTTAAAGGGGACGTTAAAGGGGAGGAGCCCTATTCCATCAACCAACCCACAGTATGAACCTTCTCAAAAGTTCCATGGTTTTTTTAAACATAGTGGATGCCGAACGAGAGGTGATAGGACAAGGGGTCGTCGGTCACAGGCGAAAGATTGACTCGCTTGAAACCCATGCCGAAAATGGGTGAAGGATCTAGGGTGGAGTAGCCGTTTGAGACGAAGGACCATCCACGATCAGTTCTTCTACGAAGAAGGGCTATCTCCGAAGAGAATCTTGGATACGTGAATGATACGATGACTACAGAAGCGGCGCCCGTCACAACTAAAAAAAAAAAATAAAATAAAGGCAAACAAGGAAAGAGTTGACGGGTATGTTTGTTGGGGGAGGAGCGCTATCAAAGCTGGAGGCAGGGAGGTAAGGGGAGAAGGTCTAGGGAATCCAATGAGGACCAGAAAAGTCCCCCTTCCTCCCTCATAAAACTGCGCAATTCTTAGGCATTAGGGCCACACCAGATTTCAGATAAGTTAGGTGGGAAGGGGCATGCAATAGATAACATTGTGGCCCTGTGACGAGAGAGGGAGGCTGGAAGGGAAAAGAAGGTAAATGCTACATAGCGCACAGCCTACATAACGACCTATTTGTATTTATCAAGTCAGCATACTGGTGCTCTCATTCCCCGAAACTTCGTGAACGCGGCTAAAGCATGAGCAGTAGTGGAAGTGAAGGCATAGGGAAGAAGAGAAGAAAAAGAAAAAAAAAAAAGGGGGGTTCAAAGAGGTGATTCATGATTCACCGTTCACCATTATACTTACGCAATCACCGTCACCCTTTCCTTGTGGAATACCCATTTCCTCAAAGGTCGAAGGTCCTTGGCCGTTCGGACGTGGGGGCGCAGATACGGTCGAAGCGGCTGAAGGTGAGGCTGGCTTTTGCTGCGGGCGTTGTTGAGTCGGCGGCGCGCTGCCGATTCGACCGGGGCCATCGTCTAGGGGCCGTGGTCTGTCAATATGGCTGACGGGTCGGGGACCGGGATGGCCATGCGGCGAAGGGTGAGCAGGCAGGGAGTCAAAGCGGTCAGGCCTTGCGGCGTTCGGGGCGCCCCTTCCGTACGACTCCGAGACGGGGCGATGAGGTGGCTGTTGCTGGCCAAGTTGATTAGGGCGAGAGGATGTCCGGGGCCCGTAATCTCTACCAGCCAGGGCGGGCTCACGGGGACCCTGGGGCCCCGGGTACTGACCGCCTGCAATTGAGCTAACGGGACGCTGTCCATGAGGATTAGGCTTTTGCAGGCGGCCCTGGCCGGGATTTTGTGTGGGGCCGCCTTGACGGCCGTCATAAGGTTGGACGGTGGCCGGCCGTGGCGGGTCTTGACGGTAAGGATCTCGCCTGAAATCACCCCCGTTGCTGGGCTAGGGCTTGCCTGCCTATAGTCGTTCGACACCGGTGGCTCCCACCCCGCGGCATTGACCCGACCGCGCTGGTCTCCGGGCCCTAAGTTCCCTTGCGGTGGTCTCCCCGAGGACCCAGCGCTGAGAGGTCGAATTCCAAACGCGCTCATGGGCCGATCTGCGGCGGGTCCCTGAGACGCCCGGATTTTGGGGTCGAAATGGGGGACAAGGGCGGTCGAATGGCGTCATCCTCTGGGTAGGGCGCTGTGGACTGTGCTCTGGGTAGATTCAAGGGCGCAGGCCGATCATCCACCGGGTAGGGGGCCGCCGGCTTAGGTTGACCGGGGGCGCCGTCCACGTTGAGTGCAAAGGCTGGTGCCCGCGAGTCCTTCAGGGATAGGCGTGATATATCGGGTACATCGGACGCACCTTGATTGGCGCCGATTGGCGGCATGTGAGGGGAGATGCGAGGCGAGATACGGGGTGCTCCGCATCTCCCTCAGACACGACAGGCATGGCAGCCGGCTTTTGGGTGAACCGGTCGGGACGCTTTCCGCGCATAGAGCCATGCTGGGATTTAATCCTTGTCAGAGTGGTCGTTTCATGATCGTGCTTGGTAAGAGTCTTTTGCTCATTGATTGATTCAAGGCGGCCAATGGCGTCTTTATTTCCGTGTTCGGCGGCAAGTTCGTACCATTTTTTAGCCTCGCGAAGATCCTTGGATACGTGGATGCCGATCTCATGATAATAGCCCATGGCGAATTCACCGGTGGCGAGCTTTCCGTCAGCAGCCTGCTTCGCGTACCTGTAGGCCAGTTGCTCGTTCTTGTTGAAGAACCCTTCATAGCCGAATAGAAACCAGCGACTAACTCCTAGCGCGGCCTCGGCCTGGCCTTGCTTGGCGGCAAGGCCATAGTAATGGAGCGAAAAGGACGGATTGAAATCGCATCCTAGTTGACAGAGCTCGTAGGCCTGACCGAGCTTCAACTGGGCCTTGGCGAAGCCGAGGAGAGCGGACTTCTCAATATAACGTTTTGCTAGGGGAGCTGATAGGGCAGAAGACCTTCGGGTATGGTGATGTCGGGCAACTCCCGCGCAATTAGGAGCCCATAGACGTAGGCTCCCTGGGGTGCATCCTCATCGGCGGAGTCAGCAGCAGCCTCAATCAGGCTCAAGCCGTGATGGTAGTCTTTAATCTGACCGTGCTGGCCCATCAGGCTCATCATTCCGAGGCGGTAGGATGCCGCGGAATCTCCGGTCTCCAAGCCACGCTGGTAGTGTTGTATTGCATTTCTCATATCGTTCGAAGCCTCGAAGAGCATGCCCATACGATATTCGGCCCGCCCCGTACCGAGCTCGGCAGCTTTCTTGTAGCCGTTGTAAGCCTCTCTTTTGTCCATTCGGTGGCCGAACTTGCCGAATTCGAGCCACTTGGATCTTAAGAATAGGGCATCGGGATGCTCTTGGCTGGCAAGGTGATTGATGATGGTGAGGAATCGACCCGCATCTGATGTTCGGCATTGGGGGTCGGAGGTCGGGGCTTGCCATCGAGTTCCCTATCGAGATCCTCCATGATGACTTCGACCCATGCAAGGACCTGTTTCGCCCAAGCTAGCTGCATGGGCACGTTGTTGGAATGTAGCGTCTGCTCCCGGTTGTCCCAGAGGGTTTGCTCAATCTCTTCAAAGCTAGGAGGTATACCATCACCTTTGACTTTAGGAAACGGTGAAAACGTGGGCGCATCGTTTGACACATGGGCAGGCTTCAAGATCCCGGGGCTGGGTTCGCTCGGAGCTGTGAAGGAACCTGGCCTCGTAGGGTTTAGGGTGTTCGGGGCGGCTGGAGGGGACGTGAAGCCCGCGGAGTAAGAGGATTGAGGGGCCGTTCCTCCCCCGGGTGGAACTCGGTAGCTTTCGCGCTCGACTCTAATCGCTGAAGGTCATTCTGCATGTTTTGAGGAACTTCGGGCATGACCCTGCACCAGCGGAAGAGGGGTTAGCAAAGAAAGAACCTTGAGTAGGAAGGGGAGGAGGAACAGATTCCTTGTTCCGATAGCATACCTTTGTGGCAACGGGGCATAAACCTCGGGCATGTAGTAGTCATCGAAGCCGCCTGGCACGAAGGTTGCACCGAGCTGGGGACCTTCAAGTGAGTCTGTTCTTGGTGGATTCACTACATATGTCAGAGGAAGTAGGGTGAAGGGTGGCGGAAAGAGGATGAGAAAAAGCGCGCGGTCTCGGCAGCCTAGCACGGAGCGTATGCCTGCCCGCTAGGAGCCTGGCCCTCTTTGTTCATGGCGAGACTCTTCGCCGGAACGCTGGGGATTCGGAGTTTCAACGCGCGACTGGTCGGGAGCAGGTTTCACGCACCATCCCACAAGACTGGATGAGATCGGCTGCCCCCAGCGTTCCCCAGTTTTTGTAGTGTATGCATGGGAAGCGCCACGAGAAAAAAAGGGCGTAGGGAATAGGGAATAGGGCGACGCGGATCAAGAATGCTGTAAAGGGAGCAACTTACACGTCTGCGCATGCTGCTGCTGCTGAGGTGGGGCTGGCGGCTGCTGCCCATAAGAATTGTAGTAGTTGGCCATTTTCGTTCCGGGTCTTTGGAGAGAATGAAGACGCCCACACACGTCCGCAGAGAAAAAGGGCAATCGGGACCCAAAGGTTCTCTGAACGGTGGGGGAGAAGTAGCAGTGGCAGGATCGACAGGAGGCAGATGTAAAAGGCGTTGATGATGAAAAGGAGAGACAAGAATGCTAGGAAGGAGCTCAGAGAGGCGAAGAAGAAGTGTTAAAAAATGGCGACGAGAAGGGAAAAGAAGGAAGTGGTGAGCTATGGAACAGCCACACCTTGGAAGAGGGGCAAGCTTCGGGCTGAGGTCTAGAGGGTGATGCTGTTTCGGGAAAGGAAACAGAGGGAAGATTTGGTTGGAGTGGGTACATTCATGTACAACAGTCTGGAGGGGGAAGCGCTTTGAGGACAACAGAAATGGGGGTAAGTATAGCGGGGACTAAACGCGTTGGCAATGGATGGAGGGTGGATGGATCAGGAGGGAGGCCGATAATTTCTAGGTAGAGGGATTGCTCAGTTTGATCCATCAAGTAATCATAAATCCTTTCTCACTCCTCCCAACAGAGAGGGACGGGGAGAGGGACAAGGTCTGAAGCCAGGCAGATCGCGCACCCAGTCCAAGAGAGTGGCCTAACAGCCCCCAAAGCGGCCAATTTCCTATTTATACAATCCTGCCCATCGCGCACCGGAACGCTGGACGCTTCTTCGCTTTCTTACGGGCTTGCGACGAGCGAGGGGCGACACAAAGAGAGACTCGAGCCAGCTGTGCCACGGGCGCACATACATACAATCTTACATTGATCCATTGCAATACAAATGCCCTCGGCAAATTTTTATCTTATTTTAATATTTTTATTCCTGTTATTATGTTCTTTCCAGCGCCGTTTCCTTGATTTATTACACTACTTCGTAGTCTTTGACTGGAACCGCGCCCGCGCCCTCTCCGTCTGCCTGGGCCCACCCAGCAATATTGATGGGGCTGCCATCTCGCCAGCCAATATCCCCTGAAACGGCACTACCAGGAGCAACAATTTGATCCCTCAGGTTGACGGATCCGCGGATAGCATCAGCCGTCTTTTGAGGAGGTGGTTCTCCCTTGGGACGGCAACCTTGCTAATATCCACGAAGCTTATGTACTTTTGTTGACGCCTCCCCATCACTGACTGCATCAAGCTTTCGCCGACCTTGTAAGCCTTAGCCGCCCAGTTCGAGTCTTCATGTTACGAGAATCTACTGGTTTGCTCCCGGGTCTCTGCGTCAACCGCACGGCAAGGTTTGCGCGAAGAGTTATCGACCCTAGATCCTACTATTACATTTTGATTAGGAACAACGGACCTCTCTTCCTATCTCTACACACCTCACCTTCAAAGCCAGTGCTGGTCAATCTTTTGCGCTGGCGTAATAACCTCCATCATTGAGCTTGCCCTCCCTCCAAGCCCAAGGGCTTGAGCTAGGGTTGAGTGACATCCACGCAGGCTTGCTCGGCGGGCCAAGCCACAGGCCGCGCTTCCGAGGCTGGATCCTTTGAGATGATCCGTGGATCGTGTGCGTAATCACGCCGACTCGCCATACGCGGATGTTTACAGTCCCTTTGAAGAAGCTCTGAGCCAAATCATCACATTTTCTCGGAGACGATTATTATAATGCATCTGGAAATCTCAATTTCGCTGCTTCCTCGACTCCGTTCCGTCCCTGAGCACGCGCCTTTTTCATGCAGAAATTACCCACCCCGGGTTTTCTTGAGAGACCCTTTGAGGGGCAAAACTTTGCTTTCAACTAGCAGCCGTGAACCGCCAGCTAACAGGCTTAGGGGTATCTCAGGTCAAAGCCAGCAACGAGTAAGGTTGTTTATATATTTTACCTCTGTGAACGAGAGACTCCCGAACCAAGAGGGAGCATGCAATGTTAGGCTTTTGATTGACGTTAGTGAGCATGCCCTTGAGCTATCCGTTTTTAGATATATTCTGGCTTCCTTCAATTTGAGATAGACGCACGAGGCGACGCGGGAAAAAATGGCTTCAGCGTCGCAATCAACTCCCAGGCTGGAGGGCTTGGACAAGGCTGCCTTGGGTGCCAGGGGACGTGCGACTTCACCACATATTGTGCTATTTTCGGGAGTGGCTATGCCAGCATGGTTGGCGTCCAGCTTTTCAGGGGTCCCGGCAGCTGCGGGAACTGCGGCCCCATCCCCACCATGCTCCAAATCAAGAGCGCTCCTTGAGGCTGTGCTGCTCGGAACCTCTTTGAGGAACTGAGCTGAGAGGGCACACAGGAAGCTGGATCAGCCGCAAGTGGGTGGCATCTGCTCTTGCAAGAAACGCAATGGCTGGTTCAATTCGGAAACATCTACCTTGGTAGGTGAAGGCTTTTGAGCTTTTCATCTTGACTGACCTGCTTCAAGGTCAGGCATGTAGTCAGTCGGGTATCATCCTCACCTAGCCTTTCGGATGGTTGCGAGGGATTCTGCTATTTCGAAAAGGTGGACTTTGCTAGAAATATGCCCTACGAGAAAGCAGAGCCTCCAAACCCCCGCCCTCTGTTGCCTTGGTATTCCCGATCTCTTTACTGATCGTTCGGTCATCTTGGACCCTGCTTCTTGTCTGGGCGTGAACGGAGATAAAATGATTCATGGCTGTGTCACCTCGAGATATGTATAAGGAATGATTTGCTCTCCCCCAAGTTTCTGCCTTGAAGCTGCCGGAATAAAAGAATTCACTGGATGAATTGTCATAAGTTTCATGGAGTTGGGTGCGAGTTCGGTAGGTGGGTGTAAATACTGCTGTCTGGTATTTCGTCGAGTGTTGATTTGATTGCTTAGTCATACCTGGCGTTCTCATACCCAATGGTGAGCATCGACGGATGTGTGCGGACAAGCTCCGACCGCCATCGTCGTCAGTTTGTCTGCCTTGACATTTCCTGAGTTTGCATCTTCTTGCACCCTCCCAACTAACCCGACGTGTATCAGCAACCATCAACCAGCAAGAATCAACCTAAATATTGCCGATAGAAAAACAAGGCAAAGCCTCGTACTTTCACGCGAAATATTACACACCTTTTCTCCGAGCCGAGCGATACCAAGACTTATCACAATGGCGGAGCAAAGCGTGACCCAGATTGTCTCCCAGCTCAAACAATCTCCTCTCCCCTACGAGGAAGCTTCCTCCCTCCTCTCCCGTGCCAAGATACATCTCCTCCATCTCAACGCTCTCACTCCCACCCCGACCACTCCCGCCCACCTACTACCCTCGCTCGATCGCTCTACGAGCAAGGCGCCCTCGCCTCCATTCGTGCTCGCGATGCCGCCGCCTTCTCCCGATATGTTCAGCATCTCCAGCCCTTTTACGAGCTTCCTCCGTCTGTTCTCACACCCGAGACTGCGGAGCGCAACAAGGTGACAGGCCTTTATTTGCTCCTCCTACTTACCCAGGGCAAGTATGGCGCATTCCACACCGAGCTTGAGAGCCTAGCGAGTCGGGAAGGCGGCAGCGACGAGGCGGACAAATATCTCGGTTACCCGATCCGTCTAGAGAGGTGGTTAATGGAGGGAGCTATGATCGTGTCTGGAATGCCATGCAGAGCCGCGAGGTACCCTGCGACGAATACAGCGTGTTCTCCGAGGTTTGTTTACTTTCTACCAAACGCACCCCCGTTCGAGTTTTGGGAGAGCATCGCTTGCTAATTATGCACTCATTCATGAAGATTCTTACCAGCCAAATCCGATCTGAGATCGCTAGTAGCTCTGAGCGGGCCTACCCTAGTCTGCCCTTGAGCTCGACAAAGTCCTTGCTTTTCCTCGAATCCGAGGGCGCCGTAATTGACTTTGCCCGCGAGCGCCGTTGGGTCATACGCGATGGCCACATCTACTTCCCCGATAGTGAAGCTGCCAGCGAGCAGGATTCCGCCGCCCAAGACAAGGATTTCAGCAGGACTATAATCGAAAATACCTTGGGTTATGCCCGTGAGCTTGAGACGATTGTCTAGGCGCGTGCTATGGGGCCATGGCGTTTTCTCTCCCTTTATTCCCCGAGGAGGGCAAGGGGTATTTCTTTTAAGTGAAGAATAGTTTGGGTTATCTCCTTTTATGCCTCCACAGGAGGAAGAGCAAATGAGAAGGACGAGGGGGCCAATAGCAATAGACTTACGGGCCACTACACTGGCCCTGCTCCTTATTAACCTCCCCGTAAGTCCTGTAATCAATTGTTTCAATGTCGAGTGGCATGTCTGGGACTAGGGATGGCGAGCTGCGAAATGCCTAAAGTAGTGTATGAAATGGATGAGCGAATAATATACACTTGAAACGGATACACCCTACATCTTGACAGAGAGTTTCTACAACAAAGACGAGTGCAAGGCGACATGGCATCAGGACGAGAACAGTCCATTCAACCTTGAGGCGACGGTTTCCTGGACACCAAGGGAGGTTTCCTCGGGTGGAGGCGAGCGCGGAGTGAACGATGTACGACCAGCACCCAATACGATGAAGTGATGTTAACGATGAACCAAAAAGGGGTGCCCATTTCGCGACTACTCATACTACATACTATGTCATCAAGCGTTGACGCATCAAGACCCTCCTTCCCCCGCATTCCCCTGTCACTACTTTTTTAATCCCTTCGCCCAGCAACCATTGGGAGGTTGTGCCAATCCGGACCCCCTTCGGTCCTTTGCTTTCTCTAAACCCGAAGCCATATCAACTTTTGCTCTTGTGTTGGTGCTGCATAAGGATAATCTAGGAAGGAAAGAAAAACAAGGGTGGTGAGAAAGCCCAACTTTGGAACAGGGGAGGCTTTGCATCTATATTATATCCCGCCTCCCACCTCGCAAAGTTGTACCGGCATAGACTGGGCTTCAGGCTCGATTTCGCAATGGGGCGCTCAACAGCCCCGGGCGATGCCATTGTTTCTTTCCCCTTCCGCTTGTCTTTCCTGCCTGTTTCTTTAGAAGAAGAGCTTGAGACCACTGCCGTGCTTTCCAATCTCGCAGACCTCGCAGACCTTGCAGACCTGACCCTTGTACTTGGAATGATACTTTGACCCGTCGAACGCGCATTCCTCGAAAGAGGTTCCGCTATAGATGGGGGTGTGGCTAGCTGCGCACACGTCGAACTCCGCGAACTGGTCGAATTCAATCTCGATGGCATCATTCGGGTTGCGTTCGCACTGTTTCTTTGTTTTGGTGGCCTATGTCTCGTTGGTTAGCAAACAAACGGTTGGTTTTAGGTTGATGGCCTATAAAGGCAGACTTACGTTCTCAACGATCCGGCTCGAGCCCCCGTTGGCAAGAATTCTGTTTGCAAAGCTCAATGCTAAGCCAAAGTTCTTGTTGCGGAATGCCTGCTGCATCGCACTCCCCAATACTAGTTGGCGATGAGGAACCTCAATCTTGGGGATGGTAAAGTACGCGGACAGCTCCAAACTGCGCTTGAGCAATTGGGGGTTCTTCGCCACCTCATCAGGAGAACCCAATTTCCTCCTGCTGAGCTCAATTGACATCGCCACGGCGTATTCGCTAGCTGATGAGATGAGCTTCTTCGCTTCCTCGACTTCACTTTCGCTTGAGACCGCATTGATCAAAACGGCGTGGAGAATATCCTTGAAGAAGCGAATACCGTCTTCGAGCTTGTTGGTCTTCATGGCGTCATAGCCCTTTTGCAGTTCATTGGTCGCCAGATGCTCAAGGCTACGAGGAACGATGGGAAGAACCTGCCTGGGGTCGTCTTCCTCAACTGTGCGGCGGACGTAGTTGACAAGGGCGGGCAGGCCCGAGGTGGCGGGGAGATAGGTTTTCGACGCCGAGTATACCTCTAAGAATCTAGGCTTGAGCGGTGCAAAGTTTACAGCACCGACTTGGCGATTGAGGAGCTGCATCGCGGACTCAAACGAGCCACCTGCAACGTGGTCAACTGGGAGAGGAGAGTTGCGAGCCCACATCTCCGCCTCGCTGCTTCCCGCGCCGGCAGCATCGGTGCTTTCCACATTGACAAAATCGCTCTCGAGCTCAGGAACGATGTCGTCGCCCATATCCCAACCTGCGACATCCTCATCATCATCGATATTGGCAGCGGCCCCGTTTCGCTTCTGAGTGGTTTCATCCTCATCTTCGTCCATAGGCTCTCCCTCAACCGGCTCGTCGTCAAGAGAGAGACCCTCAACTTGACCAAGGAGTGCCTTCTCGAAGAAGGACTGCGAAGTTGCCTTCGTAGGCCAGTTTGCTTTGTAAGTGGGGACGACAGGCTGGGGAGGTGTGAGACCCTTGCCAACGCTAGGAATTGCGAGCTCCTCTTCTGTGAGACCCGTGGCCTCAAGAATGGCTTGGCATTCATCTTCGAGGCCATGAGACTTCGCGGTCACATATGCCAAGGGATCTGTCGATATAGGTTAGCTTATTATCCGCTGCTGCCCACTGTAAGACGAGACATAGTGAACCACGGGTGGGAGGGAATGGTTTAATCCTTACAGAGGTCAATTTCCTTGAGCATCTGGATGCGATCCTCCACATCGCCGAGATAAAGGGCATTGTGGAAGCGCGACGTGTAATCGCCACGGTGCTCGGCAATCTTCGCCATTCTAGCGAGCTTAGCACTATCACCGGTGGCAAGGTATAGGAAGGACAATTTGTCAAACTGCTTGAGCTTTTGGTAGCACATCTCAACAATCTGATGAGCGCCGTGTGCCAGGGCCTCGTTGCCTAGCCGAGACCAGAGTTTGGGCTTATCTAGCTCCTTTGCCATTTCGACGGCAACATCCAAATTACCGCACTCGATAGCGAGTTCAAAGCGAGTAGTCGGGTCTTGCACAAACTGGAGGGCAATCTCGGGATATCCCTTCTTCTGCAGGTAGGAGATGATGGACTGGCCAACGAGGCTCGAGGTCCGGATGATATGAAGCATCTCTTCGTAATTGCGCTTGACAAGGGCAAGTTTGAAGCGGTACTCGGTCGGATCAATGTGGAGAACCCTTGGCTTGGCGTATCGATCCAGGCAGTAGACGTTGCGGCCCTGGACGCGGACAAGGTAGACAGTTTGGTCGAGAGTACGAACAATGCCGTTGTCACCGTTGAGGAGTGCATACTTGACGTGGTTCAAAGTGGAATATAGCAGCACGCCTGCATCGTCCCAGGTAGCGCTCTTGATTCGGATGGTCTCGTGTAGGGTGCTGAGCTGCTCGAGCGCTTTGGATACGATGGTGATGTTGTGCTTGCTTAGAAGAGCGGCTATTCTGCCGTCGTTGGACCACACGACATACTTGACGCCGTTGACGGCGAGCTCGGCAACAGTCTTCTTCTGTTGAATATCGTAGAGGTAAACAGCCGTCGGGGCAATAATAAGGAGGTTTCCCGTACCACCAAAATAGATATCGGTGGTGCCGTGAGGAGGCTTGAAAGAGCGAGTCACATTGTTGGAAAGGTCCTTGATGTCAATGGTTTGCGCAGCAGTGTTTAGCACTGCGAATCGGTTGCGAGCGACAAATATGGCCGAGTTGCCATTGCCCCGTTTCGAGTCAGTCGACTCAATGGCACCTGACCCATCGCGAGGAAGCTTGAGAAGCTCGTAAGAGCCTCCGTCGGCCGGAGAGGTCACGAGTATAGACTGATCAGCCGGGTTGTATGACAAGGTTCGGGGAGGAGTCCACGGGTTTCCTAATTTCTTGAGGACCAACATCGTCGGACTCTCTGCATTCTTCTTGAAGTCGTAGGACTTGATGTGCTTGTCTTTGGTGATGTAGAGAAGCGTATTTTGGAAGATGGCTGATGCCGGGCGCTCGCGTTCGAGCTTGAAGACCATCACTCCGTTGTCGTGGCCCGCAGCGAAGAGGTTAATCTCAGGGTGAGCGGCAGCGACCCAGAAGCGATCATTCTCCCTCTTGAAGGATTGAACGGCGGTTCGCTTGTTCAAGTCCCAGACACGTATAGTTTTATCCTCGCCTACGGAGAGGATTAAATCCTGGTGAGGATGGAATAGGCAAGCAGATACGTTCTGGAAATGTCCGCGACACGTATCTACCTCCCAGGCCTTGGTCTCACTCATACGCCAGAGTTTCACAAGCCTATCGTCGCCTGCAGAAACGATAAGGGGCATCGTTGGGTGGAACGCGACCCAGTTCACGCCCCTATCATGGCCCTCTAGAACAAACTTTACTACCGCATCGGTATTCCCAAACATGTCGGCCTGGTTTTGATTCGCACGAGAAACCTGTTCCTCAAAAGACATGGAGGTAGGCGCGGAGTGCTTCTTTCGTAGCCCTGAGATATCCCAAACTCGAACGGACTGATCGAGGGAGGCGGAAACTACAAGATCCTCCTTGGGGTGAAACTGCGCACACATCGCGTAGTGGTTATGGCCAGTCATTGTGCAAACTATAGTTTGTTACGTCAGTACAATAGCTCTAGGTTGATCCTAAACGAGGATCTGGATGAAGGCAAGGGAGCCTGAAGACGTACTCAGAGACCGGTTCTGCCAGTTCCATATCCTGATTGTTTGGTCGTCGGACGCGGAAAGGATCCAAGGCAGTTCATGGTGAAAGAAGACTGTACGAACGTAATCCAAGTGGCCATTCAGTGTAAAGAGACATCGTCGGCTCTGATAGGACCAGACTTTGATCTTGTAGTCGTCACCTCCAGACACGAAAAGCGGCTGGGTGTTGTGGAAGTCGACAGATCGAACAGGACCATCGTGCTCTTCGAACCGATCAATAAGGGTTCCCATGCGGTAATCCCACAGCTGAATGGTAGAGGAATGGAGAGACACTAGAATCCATGGGCTGCATCGCCGCTGTTAGAGGGCGAAAGGACCACGTCGACGGAAGCGGGTCGGTGGAGGAAGAGGGGGAGGGGGAGGGGAAGAGCGCATACCGCTTGGGGTGAAAAGCGATGCCCTTCGCCCGAGAGGACTTGGACTCGAACTATTAAACCAATCGCGATTAGATGGATAAGATCCTTGGGGGAGTACACCGAGCTTGGTGCTAGTTGGGAACGTACCTTGGTGAGCATCCCGGCGGTCGACATCGTGGCCAGCGTAGTGGGGACGGGCCAGAGCTTCAGGCACCTGGAGTGGAGAGGGGATAGCCGACCTGGGGTTTAGATTTTATTTTTGGCTCGAGAGAGACGCACCGTTAGGATAACGACGGCATGAATAGTGTGATAGAGGAAGAAAAGGAGAGAGCGCGGCAACCGGTCTCGATGTGGTGACGCAAGGTGGGCGACCAGAGAGACCAGCTATGCTTTTGGAGGTCCCAGGGCGGTAGGGGAAGTTCAATTCGGTCAGCGTGGCATGTCGCTCAAGTGTGGGATGTGGGCGGTAGGGGTGCTCAGGGGTGTTTAACCAGAATTTATCCTAGCCAGTTGACATCAGCTGGTTGAGCTACCCCGCCATCAAGACGTGTGCCCTGGATGACCACGCAAGCCACTTCAATTGATTGAGGGCTTCAATGTATGTTGTATTACAAGTAGTAACCTCTAGATGACCTAGATGGGCTCGCCTGGTCAACTTGAAGCTAACCCGGGAGCTTTCACAAATGCCTCTCTTCGAGGATAGACAAACAGGGTTTATTTCGAAAAATTCTATAATACTAGATGCCTTTAAGATCAATGTTGAACATTATACATGCAATGCATGTCTAAGAGATATTGTATGACAATTCCGGGGTGTTTCTTCTTTCACTCTTCACGCACACCCATGCTGGGGTGAAGCTTTCCTGATTAGTGGGAAATGTACTGAAAGACTCCCGAGACCTCGTTCTCTCCATGCTCTTGTCGCAGCAGGAGATCCTGTATCGTGCCGAGCCCGGCATTTACAAAATGATTCCAGGTGCTTGTATCGCCGTACAGCATGCCGGGGGCCTTGAGGAACTGTTTCCCATCAGGCCGGCACCTCTTGCACTTAAACGTGTCGTGGGTATCAGAAGTTGTATCTGGCCGGTACTGGAAAAGTTCTCGCAGACTGTCCAGAGAGAAGTGCCGCTCCACGTCCTCGGCGGAGTCGACGACGCAGCTAGAAAGGCTCTGCTTGTGGCTCTGCCGCTGGAAGATTTTTTCCTCAATCGTGCCGGTCGCGATAAATCTATACACGAAGCAGTCCTTTTCTGCCCATCTCTCCAGACTCGAGCGAGAGCCTGCTGGTCAGCGGCCGGATTCCAATCCGGGTCGAAGAGCACTAGTCTGTTAGCGCCGATGAGGTTCAACCCACAGCCACCGGCCTTGCTGCTAAGTAGGAAGACGAATTCATGGCCATCCGGGTCGTTAAACTTGTCGACGAGTTTTTGGCGCTTGTTGACGGACATTGTGCCGTCTAGCCGCAGACTACCATAACCGCGCGCGCGACACAGCCGGTCAAACAGATCCAGGGTCTGGGTATAATTGCTGATGAGCACGATTTTGTCATTTGTATCTTGGCGAATTCTTGCCAGCATGCGGTCCAAGACTTGCATTTTTCCCGAGTACCAAGGCTTGATATCACGATCACGCCCTCTTGACTCCTTTGGTACGTAGTCTTCGGGAAAGCATTCCTCCGAGCCTGGAAGATCATCGGCGAGATTGAGCAGGTCAGGATGGTTGCAGAGCTTTTTCAAAATGTTGATAGCTTTCAGAGGTTGACTTCCCTTGCCTCGAAGAAGAGCTTGGATATTGGGGCTGGTGATGAAGTAGTTGTAGAGGCCGAGCTGGAACGGTGCTAGGTTGCAGAAGACGACGTGTTCGTATTTGATGGGGAGGTATTTTGATAGAATGTCGTTTGTCCTGCGGATGATAAACTTGTTGACAACTCCAAGGAGCTCACTCAGACATTCATCACCTCGCTGTCGCTCAGCTTCAGTGGCGGCTGCGTCACGGCCCCGCAGGATGGCCAGCTCGAATCTTTTTCGAAATTCTAAACGCGAGCCGAGGAGATCCGGATTTGCGAAGCTGATAAGCGAGAAGTATTCAGACAAGTCATTCTGGATGGGCGTGCCCGAGAGGATGACGCGGCGGGTGACGTTCAAGTTGTTGAGGGAGCTGAAGGTTTGACTCTCTCCATTCTTCAAGCGATGGCCTTCATCACAGAGCATGAGCCCGATTTTAGTGTGCTTCAGCTCTTCAACGTTTAGGCGCAGCGTTTCATACGAGACGATGATCACAGGGCGCGTGACGGCACGGCCAGATGCTATCGCCCACTGCCGAAGCTGACGCGTGAGTTCCTCTTTGGAGGCCTTGCCGTCGATAGCGAAGGGGGTAATGGCGTCTTCCCCAGCCACTTGACAAGTTCATTGGCCCAATTCTGGACTAAACTCGAGGGACAGGCAACGATTGCCTTTTGAATGGTAGATTTTCCGGCATCCGGCGATTGCTTTAGCAAAGTCCACAAGAGGGTGATGCATTGCAGGGTTTTGCCGAGACCCATTTCGTCCGCCATGATGCACCCATTCGCCTTTTCGTCGATCATGCCAGTGACGCAGCGGTACATGAATTTGACACCTTCGATCTGGTGGGGCCGCAAGACCTTGGCTAACCGAGGATCGATCACGACAGGCACGCGGGGGTGATCTCCTTCTACTTTCTTCTTGATGCCCAAGATTTCTGCTAGACTCTTGTGAACAAGGGGCTCGTCAAGTTTAGGGCCGACATCTTGCTGAACATTTTCCACGTTGGCTAAGAGCTTGGGCTTGGGTTTATCATCAACAGTCGGATCGTAAAGGACAATAGCAAACTCGCCGCTCGGATCATATAGCGGTTTTGCTACGAAAACAGCACCCTGACGAAGGCCTAGGGTGGGCGGTGGCCGATTCGCGTTGTACCCGCCCGTCTGTTTGTTCAGTAAAGGGATAGCGAAGCGTTTTCTAAACACCGTCTGCTTGTCTTTGACTTGAAAGGTGGGAAATTTGTTGGGATCGCGGTTGGCGAGAGCCAGTCGCTCGATGCTTGTCCAGTCGCTCCCGTTGGAGACATCTCCATCAGCTCCGGAGTAGTCGACCCTCCTCCTTTTGCGAGCGGGCCGATCGGAAACCGGGGTTCGGTTTGCAGCACCCGGGGTTCTGAAAGGTTTTCGAAGTCGATCCATAGAATTCTGAGAAGGCCACCGACCGGCGGGTTTCCCGCCCGTTGGGGAGGTGCCGTGGTTTTGTCCCTATTTTTTGTCAGGTCGAGGGCAGCGTAGCGAAGAAGATACGCTTAACGGAAGGAGGAAACATACATTGAAGTCTATAAACGCTTGGCGTTAGGCTCGAGGTCGACACGGGCGACACAAAAAGACGAAAGAGCGATGCGTTGAGTCCGCTTGTTCACTACTATTAGCGGTCCTCAGGGCTGCCTGATGGTGGCTGAAAGAATCCCCACTCTAGCTGCCACGATGACTCCCAAGAACGCGAGAACGGAACTCAAGTCAAGACGCGTCTTGGTAAATAATAGCAGTGCCTCAAAGGAGCTCGCACAGGGATCAAGTCGCGCTATCACGTGCACGCTAAAGAACTTGAACGCCAGGCCGTACTTGTATTAGTCAGGCCAGGGTCGGCTGAAAACGCCAACCCGAGGTTGGCCGAAGCCTCAGCCCGAACTTCGGACCACTTGGGCTGTCCCCACCCACACACACGAACAGTTGACTTTGCAAAGCCAAAAATTTGCAGGCACTAAGAAATTTCAGGAGGCGAGTACTGTGCCCGAGCCAGAGGGACGCAGCGCTGGGTCTTGAGAATATGTGGCGTTAAGATTCCGACAAAGGTCCGGATTCTTCTGAGAAGCCCTCTGGAATATAGATTCATCTCCCGCTGCCCAGTGAAGACGCGAATTGATCTTAGCCGAACGCCTCAACGCCTGGAGGTGATTCTAGGTGGTTTTAGTGTTTACGAAACTTGGCCGGATATAGTGATTCTTTGCCTCCCGACATTGGTTGCGCTCCTGTTTTAAATGCCCCCTTCCTCCCTGGCCGAAGACCTCCCGTCCATGTGCTCTTTGCTCGCTAGACTTCACTACTTTCAAAGAAGAAGGAGTATAGAAGAGGGTTAAATATCTCGAATTCCTTCGCTGCCCATCTCCCATTCGCGAGCGTTTGTTCTGCTATCTTTTCCTTTTTCTCCCCTCTCTCTTCTTTCTTCTTACATATCGCCCTCACGTTTCCCTCCTTTCTTTCTCTTGGGCCCTAGGTTTTTTTCTGGGTTCGGAAGACCCCCACCCGTTTTCATCCATCTCCCTTCCTGCCGAACCCACAATGTCGGTCCCGACTACTGCCGCCACCCCCGTCGCACTCACAGCGACCCCTCAATTTCAACTCCTTCTTGCCGAATATCGCACATCCATCATCGGCGGCACGGCTCTTGGGCATTTCGCTCACTGGCGCTATTTGACTCGATTTCGGCGACTTGATCCCTCTGTGCTTAGCCATAAGAGCATCTTCCGGTTCTATGGTGCGGCTTGGGGCTGCGTTTACCTCGGCGTGCTATCGGCCTTAACCTATGTGGAACGTAAGGCCTTGCGGACCATCTAATCGACACCCTGATCCCGCACTCCTCTCGGCGATTTAACTGAGACGGCACTTTATCAAACAACCCTTCTGTACAGTTTTGAGAACGAGGGCCTAGAAACGGACCAACGATTCATACGCGGTTTCGATCCTCGTCCCAATCTCGTGGGGCAAAAGGAAGGCTGCCGGCGACCTCGTTCTAGCACGAATCTGGAGTACTGAACGGACGGGTCCGGCCCCAGCACGGAACATGTCGGCTGACTTTTGGGCTGGCTACGTGAGCGGGGCCGTGGGGATCATCATTGGAAATCCTCTGGATGTTATCAAGGTTCGACTACAGGCCAAGGATGTCATGGCCGTCCAGAGCGCATCAGCCTATGCCAGCCAGTTTCAGAGCTCCTCTTCTCTCGTCACAGGTACAGCGGCGCCTATTTTCGGATATGGTGCTCTCAACGCCCTACTTTTCGTCTCGTACAACCGCACAGAGGCAGCACTTAGCACGGCGTTTGGGACGAAGAAGAGCCTTTGGTCAACATGGATTGCCGGCGCCGTCGGAGGCTTGGCGACGTGGGTGGTTAGCACCCCAACCGAGCTGATCAAATGCCGTGCCCAGGCCGCCGCTACCCCGACTTCCAGTCTATCAATCATGAGACAGATATGGAGGACAGAAGGGCCAAAAGGCCTCTACCTTGGCGGTGCGGTCACCGCTTTGCGAGATGCCATCGGCTACGGGTTTTATTTCTGGACATACGAGCTCTGCACCGAGACATTTTCGGGGCTTGACAAGGGCGACCCGACCCTTGCCAAGGAGGCTTCCAAGGTGCTGCTCTGCGGCGGCCTTGCGGGCATCGCCACGTGGGCTAGCATCTTTCCACTTGATGTAATCAAGACGCGGGTGCAAACCCAACCATCCCTCGAAAGGCTTGCAGAGACGTCTCCGCTTTTATCTTCACTTCGCTCCACGACGCCGTCGCCATCTCATGAGGGTCGGAGGGAGGTAAGGTACGGGGCTCTCCACGCGGCGAAATTCGCGTACAGAGAGGGTGGGATCGCGGTTTTCTTCCGCGGCCTGACAGTTTGCTGCATTCGAGCGTTTCTCGTGAATGCTGTGCAATGGGCGGTTTACGAATGGATGATGCATGAGCTTGGACAGGGCCGCAAGCAGCGGAACCTTTGAGCAACTGGTGACGGACGGCCAACGGTGATTGATGCAGGGAACACATCCTCTTCCTTACACCTCCATTACATGCATGTGCATTCTTTTTGCTTCTTGCTCTATAGATCTGTGCCCATAGAATTCGCTTCAGTACATATAATTGCTGATTATGATCCATGATCCATGAGTCTGGCTGGTATTATCGTATCGTTTCCCCAGTTGGCCATACTCCCCCTGTTAAGTGATGATGCCTAGTCCGGTGTTTCTAATGTGCAAATTAGATAATGTCCTGCCATGGGGAAATGCCCCCATATGCCCCAAGACCCGGTAGAAGCAGTACGTGTAGTCTATTTTTCTAGAGGAAAGAAAAGAAAAGTCTCCGGAAAGTAGCCGAACTCGGGCGTCTCCACCCGGTCCTTCAAAAGTCTCCGGCGATTGTCTCCGGGCCCGTGTATAAAACTGCGCCGACGGCACCCGACCGATCGAAATCTGCTAGGCTTGTGTCGCCATAATTCACTCCCATTTTTATTCTTTGAACCACCAGCTTACAGCTTGATCCCAACCAACGCTAAAGGTATTCTTGCAATCTTCAGTTTGCAAAACAACACACCGTCTCTCCATCCGGAGCATAGATCCTAGCCCAACCACATCATGGCCGAGCAAAACACTAACAAGTCCCTTTCCGAGGTGAACAAGTCGTATTGGGAGTATGTCTACATCCCGGCTTTAGCTTTCCATCCCCAGCACTCATTCTTCTTAGCATCTTCCCGAGCGTTTCCATCCCTTTGTTGGGCAAGTACAAGTGAATGCTAACAAGATACAACCTATCCCACAGCGAAAACGCGGACAAGGTATTTGACCAGGAGTGGGTCAAGGTCCTCTCCAAACTCGGGACGCGCGTGCTCCAGCAGCATGTTGGCCATCTTGGCCTCCGCGAAGGGGGACTCGGGACCCGCCAGTAAAGATGTTGGACTACGCATGCGGCAATGGTCTCGCTTCCTGGGTAAGTTGATGGCACCCGGTTGTACATTCTCCCCCTACCGGTTCCCATCCCGCCTTTTCTTCTTCTCCTTCACTGTTCCTTTCCTCCCGTTGTACGTTAAGATTGGGGCAGCGCAGTGAAGCCTCCAAAACTTCACCGCCCACCACCCCTTGACACGAACAAATGAAAATCTAACATGCTATTCGATGTGTCCACTCCCAGGCCTTGGCTCCCTACGTAGATGTCATTCGTGGAATTGACATCGCGCCTGGCATGGTAACTCAGTACAACCAGCGCGCAGCGGAGGCCAACTTTGAACCATCGACCATGTCCGCCGTCGAGGGCGATATCCTCAACCCTCCGAGGCACTGGGCTCGCCCGACATGGCGAATTTCGATGCCGTGGTGACGTGTATGGCGCTGCACCACTTCGAGCACCCGAGAGAGACTGTGCGCGCCCTCGTCGAGAGGCTGCGGCCGGGGGAGCTATTGCCATCACGGACTGGGCACCTACCATGAAGGGCGGGGCGCTCGACGAAGCGGTCAAGGAGCATGAGTCGAGGAAGGAGAAACACGCGGCGCACGGGACCATCAATAAAGAGTTTTTGTCGCCGGAGAATGTATTGGGCATGTTTGAGGAGGCTGGATGCGACATGAGTACGGCCTACTACATCGTCGTGGGTGAAAAGTCGCACATCCCGGAGGAGATCGCCAAAGTCCCCGGTGGCCTCCATCCTACCATGTTCCTAGCGCTAGCGAAACGGAAACTGTAAAAGTTGGAAGTAGGAGGGATTGGGATGGATACTCTCGTATGGGTGACTCTATACTACTTCGCAGGTTAAACAGGCTTGTGGGTTACTCGTTTGGCGAGATGGTCCACCCGATGCCGGAGATAACCTAGCTACCTAGCCAGATACAAGACCGGGGCGATGCATCTGACCTGTCAAAGGCACGCGGCCACGAGTAACATGGAGAAAGAATATATGGATGAATTGAGCAATGACGACGTCTAACAGTGGGGATGCTAGCGGTGATTGCGGCTCCGATATGCGTTGGCCAGAGGTGGACTGTTGTGATATAAGCCGAGCCACAGCCGAGCGAGGTCCCGGTTAACCTACGGTGATCGCCCCACCCGCAGAAACGTGGGGTCTCCATTATTGCAAGTTTTGATTTTTAAAGTGCCCTCTCCACCCCGGAGCCGCGGCGCCGACCCCTTCTAAGAGTAGTAGTTAATCACGGAGAAGAGGACCAGCACTTGACGCTCTGGATGAGGGGTTCGCGTTCCCACCGTGGGTCTCCTCAAGCTGTTATTCTAAGTAGCCTTCTCTCCCTATTTTGTTTTTCTACTTGCAAAACCTAGAACCTAGATATAAGTCCATTGATAATCGATTGATCCATTTGTCGGCAAGACTAAGATGATGTCGGTTTTCACTCTTTAAAAGAGTCCGACCAGTCAATGCCTTTGTGCGTTGGGCGACCATCCCCCCCTTTTCTGTAGCCAAAGTGGGCCATATTTGGCGTTGATTTACGATCTCCACTCTTGACAGAAAGATAAGGGCCTATCAGTGATATGAATACTACCCTTTCTTCCTCTTTTCCCCCTTCTCTTTTCTTTTTCTTTTTGACAGGACGCAACGGCTAACACTTCGATGCTCAAGACCTCGGGAGTGAGATGTAGCCGGCATGTGAGGTTGTGGTGTTTTAGCCAAAGCTCTCCCACCTTATGTTTCTTGTTCCTTGATATAATTGTCCCTAGACAGCGCCAAGGGGGTTTGAGGACCGAAACCGTGAACTTGAGGTTGGGGAGGCCGAAGCGTTGTCGGATCCTTCACCGGGCCGGAAGCTTGGCGGAAAAAAAGGTGTGGCAGCACAAAAGAAGGTCAAAGACTTGAGGGGAGTGGCCGCCACCTTGCCGACTCCCCATGGATGGACATTCATCTTGTGTTACATCCATGGATGGATCAAATGGTGGATGTATCCCCAGAAATGTGAGCAAGGTCGACAGCCGCTAGGCATCGTTCTAATTATGTACGTGCACAACTTCCGCTTCCTGCACACTCGACCCCTACCATTATAGCCTTTCCCCGGGACAACTGATTTAAGTCGGTGGTCGGTGGCAGCTAGGTCTGGGCAGGTCAAGTACTTTAACCATTTTCTCATCAAAGACTCATCCTCCTATAACGGCATGACTAGCTCGAGGGTAACATGTGTGATAGCAAGTTAGCGCGCACTCGTGGGTTGCCACATGGGGTCCTGTGGAGGGGGTTTCCGCACTCGGGTGAGCTGCTCAGTTTTTCTTCCGGCGAAGGAAAAGCTCGACCGGCGAAGCAGGACACCAATTCATATGGTTGGTTCAACTAGCAGGGCATTGGGGATAATGGCGATCGTAGATTTAAGCAAATATCAAGGTTGAAGCGATTTACAAGTGCTCTAGTTATCATTGAAGAGAAACATGGCCCACCATCAATGAACGTTGCCACCAGCGTTGATTAGAAGGCCTGGCCGCTCGCAAACGCCACAAGGAAAACGCAGTGTCACTCCGCGCCCTTCTCCTGACCATCGTTGATCTTCCTAACCAGAAGCTTCTTACTGGACCTCTTCTGTTCCTATTAGCACAGACTCCACGGTTCCCGCTCTCGAGTCTCCCGCCCCACCGCCGGGACTAACCCTTTGAGGGTGTCTTTTTCACCCATGCCGAAAGAGGGGAAAAAAGAACCAACCAAAGACGGGCCAAAGAAGATTTTTGAAAAACAAAAGCCCGGCAATCCCTTCACCCGCCTCGCCCCATGCCTTCAATCTTGCCTCCGATCTCTGGGTCCGCCCTCGGCCGCGCCAGACCTGCGCGAGCGGGGACTGAGTTGCCAGTTTGGGAGGGCCCCATAAATGGGTCCCCCTGCAACTTGACTCTTTCTAATATGAGTAAATGCTCCTTTTTCCTGGTTCCCATGACGAAGGGAATCTTTTTTTTTGTTAACATTTTAGCGGTTGATGACTCCAACAAGCTCGTTCACTCACTTTTCCGAGATCCTCTCCTCGTCTTCCCCGTAGGATTTATGATACATTAGCACTCCATTTCTCCCTCTCTTCCCTCCCTCTCCCCTCCATCCCGTTCCTCATCTAGCTAACAGTTCTATCTCTCTTCTTCCCCTCTTACCCACACGAACACCCCCAGACCTCTTCTTTCACTTCCTTTCTTCCTCTCTTTCTCTCTTCCTCTCCTCTTTTCTTTTCTTTTCCGTCCTCGCTTTACTTTCTTCTCTCTCTTTAATATTCTATATGCGTAATAGGCTTAAACATGCGCTCTTCTAGATGCTAGAGTCTCTCATCGTGATAATTTGTTCCCAAGAACTGCTACCTCCTCCTCCCCAAAAGCGAGCCGCCTTGTGTCCAGATCTTTATGCCATCCAAACATTGATCTAGACTCTTCAAAATTTGCCAAAGTTGAAATTTGTTGAAGTAGGATTTGGTTCAGTTATTCCTGACCTACCTCGTTAGTGATGGAGTTTTCAGACCCGGAAAAAGGGCAGGCCTCGGCAGCGTGATGCCGTCTGACAAATCCATCAATACGCTGGCACACGCCTCCGCCGGCCCCGATCCGGAAAAGGCACACGGCCGAGACGGCTTCGGCTCCGACCACCACCTGGGTCGCCGGCACGCCGACGACGAGGACGGCGATGATGTCGAGGAAACCGACGACGACCACGACTCCGAGTCCACCCGTGCCGGCGAAATCCAGCCCGTGCAGTCGCGCTCACAGAGCATTATCAATCGCGTTCTTTCTACACGTTCTATTGACCCCGGCCCACCGCCTGATGGCGGGTGGTCTGCTTGGATTACAGGTGAGTTTCCACAAAGTCCGCTTTTCCCTCTCGTCTTTCTTCTTTCTTTTTGGAAGGGCAGGGGAGGGAATTGTCACTTAATTACAAAGGATCTAGTCTTGCTAATTGCAATCATGTTTTCCTCTCCCTTAGCCTTATGTGCGCATCTAATTGTAATGAATTCATGGTAAGCCACCCAACCCAGCTTGACCCGGAAAGCATCATCCACTAACAGCCGCACTCCGCACACAGGGGCTTCATCAATTCCTTTGGCATATTCCAAACCTACTACGCCGAGATTCTCGACATGCCCCCGTCCACCATCTCCTGGATCGGCTCCATCCAAGTCTTCCTCCTCTTCTCCATCGGCACCTTGACCGGCCGCATCACCGACGCAGGCTACTTCCGCCCCGTCCTCATAGCCGGTTCCGCTCTCCAGGTTCTCGGCATCTTCTCCGCCTCCTTCGCCTCCACCTACGCCCAATTCTTCCTCGCCCAGGGCGTCTGCATGGGCCTCGCCAACGGCTTCGTCTTTTGCCCCACCATCGCCACCTTGTCCACCTACTTCTCCTCCAAGCGATCCCTCGCCATCGGCATCGGCGCCTGCGGCAGCGCTACCGGTGGCATCATATTCCCCCTCATCGCCCGCTTCCTCATCCCCCGCGCCGGCCTCCTGACCCTCCGCACCATCGGCTTCGTCCAACTTGTCGCCCTCGTCTTTTGCAATTTCTTCCTCAAGCCCCGCGTGCCCCCGCAAGGCCGGGCCCCTGGTTGAGTGGGCTGCCTTCCGTAGCCTCGAGTATTCCTTCTACGCCATCGGCGCCTTTTTCTTCTTCCTTGGCGTTTACTTCCCCTTTTACTATCTCGCCTCCTTCGCCACCTCTCAAATCTCCCCGCCCATGTCCTACACGAGCAGCCTTGACCTTTGCTCATGCTCAACGCCGTCGGTGGGCCCGGCCGCGTCTTACCTAACCACATCGCTGACAAGGTCGGCGTCATAAACATGCTCATCCCTAGCTGCCTCATCGCCGCCGTCATCGTCTTTGGTTGGATTGGGGTTTCAAGCCCCGCAGGTCTCTACGTCTGGACTGCGTTTTACGGCTTGGCCGGTGGGGCCATTCAAGGTCTTTTCCCTGCCGGGCTCAGTTCCCTCATTGACGACCCCAGAAAGCGAGGCACCCGTATCGGCATGATCTTTACCGTCGTCAGCTTCGCCACCTTGACCGGACCGCCCATTGCAGGCGCCCTTATCCAAGCTGCCGACGGCAGCTATGTAGGGGCTCAGTGCTTCGCCGGCGCCTGTTTATTGATAGGCATGTGTTTCATGATCGCTGCCAAAGTAGCGAGGTCTCGAAAGACTGGCGGTGATTGGAAAGAAAAGATATGAAGATGGGACTACATCACCCAGTTGTCGCATGATTAGCGGTCCATGTGGCCTACTGTCTTCAAAATAGGACCTAGCTAATATCTGTGGATCTACGGATCGATCCACTCCATTTTATCCTACATCCAAAGGTGGATGCCATCAAAAATGATGAGCTAGTGGGAGGAGGGGGTGCCTTCACTCCTGATTTATAACTCGGGCTGGATAGCTCTCAATGCATCTAGGATTTGCATAACCGGTGTTTAGCATTTAACAATCAAAATTTATTTCTTCATCCTATCTTCGCTGGTAGAAATATGATACGTAGTCAAATAAGATGTAGAGAGAGTCTATATGCATGGTTCTTTTGAGATCATGACGACATCCCCCGTTGATCCGCCCTGTCGAAACACTCGCCTAGGATGAGCGTGAGGCGTGAATTTAAGGGATACCATTGGGGGTTAAGCTAAGGCCATTGGCCAACTGAAAAGCTAAATAGAATAGATACATACATCCGGATCATCGTATCTGAGGGAATAAGTACGCTTAGTGAGGTAGATTTTAGAGCCCCCGCCTTAGTCGTGATACTCTTCATGGCTTGAATTTTGAGACGGAACGCTATGGGCCGCCGAGCTATCTCGGGTCACGGCGGCAGACTCCTGCTCCTGCAACTCTTCTTCGAACTTGGCGGCAAGCATTGCCGCGCCGGTGGTAGTCGTGAGTAGGAAGAATAGGGAAAATATAGGAATAAACTCTAATATCATGCCTATCGTGCCGAACCAGAGATATTCCCACGATCGGCTGCGGATCTCCGCCTTTGTATGCTTCTTGTCGAGCCCGCGCAGCTTGTACCACCGATAATGCGCTAGTTTGCCGAGTCTGGAGCCAGTGATGAGGATGAAGGCGGGAGTCCCAACCCAGGGGATCAAGTTCAGCGGCAGGAAGAAGATCAGTTCCAACATTTGCTTTAGGCTCCAAGGGGTATATATGGCGGGCGTTATGGGCTTTCCTAGGGCCTTGACGGAGTCCGGCGCGTCGAAGTGACATATCCGGTGAGGGCTAACCAGATAGCTCAGCGAGTGGTTGATCAAGGTCGCCTATGAATATGCGTTAGTATCGAGACGAGGGCTGTATCGTTGGTTAAATTAGATGGTTAGAAGGCTCAACTCACATCGAAAATGTCTACTCTCGCCTCATCAACGAAGAACCCTTCAAACAAAGCCTGATGGAAAAGGATTGTGAGCATGAACCGCGAAGGTCTGGCAAGCTTGTGAGAATGGTGGGAAGGGGAGTTCCAAACCTGAATAATGACAAAGCCTTCACCGAGCACCAGCACGACGGCGTTGATCCACGCACTCCATCCCTGCCAGATAGCCAAAAAGGCAAACTGGGGCAGGAACGCAAACGTGAAGAGGAGAAAGTACACCAAAGTCGAGATGAGTGTCAGGGGAGAAGACGTCCGTACAAGAGCGGGTGAAACTCGCGGTGCTTCAAGAAGTACCAAACGCCGCGCAAGGGATACGATGCCGCTACTGCCGCCCGGCGGACGCGAGAGACTGGCCGGTGGAGCGGTTGGTGGAGCGGCCGGAGGAGGGCCTCGAGGCGGGACGGCGTGAGAGACGACTGGGACCGTGACCAGGACGGCGTCGCAGTCGCATTTTGAGCTTCCATTTTTTTTTCGTGTTCGTGGATGCAAGGGGTGGGACGTGTTTTCGCGATCGCTGGGCCGAGTAGGCTTTCACGCGGGTCTTCCCTGACGTTGACGCTGCCTAATGGGAGGCTGCCCAGAGTTGCGAACGGAAAACCTCCCCACAAGATGACTTCAATGGCTCAGCAACGTCATACATTGAGTAATACACTACATCCACGAGCTCAGCGGGAGAGATGTGGGGCAGTGAGCCCGATTCGGCAGCCCTTTGCAGCCGTTAGCAGCTGGCAATATTTTCTTGCCGCTCGTGGTTTTACAGCCGTTTCTCCCCACCAAAAACCAAAGAATGGCATCCGACCAACGTGGAGCTGGCTTGACAGCTTAGCTTCAATCTAATTCATCCACTTCCATGCACCTTTAGCCTTGTACGTACAGTGAAATCGAGCGCCACGCACAGGGGTAAATCCGCTCAATACTCTAAAGCCGGCTTCCCCATTGGACAAAGCGAGACGGCATGTGGAAATCACGCCATGTTGCCGTTACACCGTCCACTCAGATCCAAGTACACAGTGTATCATGACCACAATCTCGCCGGAGATACATCTTAGTGCCGGGAATGGGCCACCGGTCGCGATCCTCGCGAGCCGCTTCAGGAAGCAAGCTGTGCCTCCGATGGGCGGTGGTTGATCTTGATTGCAGACCCGCTTTGACCGGTTCAAGGCACCGACTCTCTCGGGGTGGGCACACCCGCAATCCTTCCTTCAGCCGCCGGATTCGAGACGACTACCGCTCTCGGGCGCCCGGGGCAGGGGCCCGGCCAACGTGTCGATTCGAGCACACAGTACGGGGCTCAAGGCTCGCTGGCTCAGCCAAAAGCAGTCCCGCACATCCCGCGCGCGCAGACACAGGGTACGAAAAGAGCAGCCCGCCTGGGATGGGGCGCTTTTCCAGCCCTGCCGTTGGTGGTCTTAGGGGCTACCCTCGGGGGCTGCTCTCGAATGAAATCAATTCTTGCGCCCTTGCAGCGCTGCCTCTGTGCTTGCTTTCCTTTTCTCACCTCCTCTCGCTTCCGCTCTGTCTTTCTCACTGTTAACTACTGTCTGCGCTCTCTCTCTCTCTCTCTCTCTCTCCCTCGCCTTGCCCTGTCTCCTTTTTCATGCTTTGCGTAATAATAATCTCCACCCGCACAGGATGGGATGGGGGCCTTTTCTCTGCCGTCAAATCGGGGAATCCTTAAATGATAGGCGAGCAGGGGGCTGTTGGGGCTAAAAGTGTTCCGCTCAAGCAGGAGACAGGTAATATTGCACGATCAAACCCTCCACGGGACCCTCAGGACTCCAGGGACCCCCAGAAGAACGCAAATCGGTATTCCGGCGCCCCCTGGTTAGAAGAGCGTAGTTTCGCAAATTTTTGAAGCCCGTGAGGGGCTGTTGTGTCTCCTCATCTCTCACAGATTTCGTTGTTTTTTGACTTCCCCGCTCTTTGATATCTCCCCTGTCCCGCTCTCCCCTTGCCTCCCATCATCTATTAGGCTTCTCTCCTCGACATTCTTCTCACATCTCCCTTCTTCTTTCCTCCTCGTGTTTGCTTCGATACTTGTTTGCTCTTCTTTTGCGTAACACATTTTTCTCGATTTATTCTCGCCTCCCACCTGACTGGATCGGACAATATCAGCAATGAGTAACCCCGGAGATATGCCCCCGGCCTCGCGCCCAACTCCGGCCAACTTCCTGGTCTTGGTGCTGCTGCTAGGGCTCGAGTGCCTCAGACGGCGAGCGACTCGGGCCCGAAGAAGAGGAACCGGATTCGGTTCTCTTGCACGACGTGCCGTGAAAAAAGTGAGTACGGTTGCGTGGAGCTGCTGCGTCGAAAGAGCCCGAGGGTTCTATCCCGAATGCTATACCCTTTTTCCTTACTTCTCCCATCCTCAACTTTTCTTCTCCTCCTTCTTTGGTCCTTCTTTGGGGAACGAGGGAGAATTCCGGGTTTTCTCCTGGCCCCTGCGTCCATAATCATCCCATGGCTGATTGCGTTGCATTGATCTGAGGCTGACTTCCTGGGTGTTTCAATAGATTGAAATGTAACCGATCGCAACCCTGCGATCAGTGCATCAAACGTAACATCATATCTACTTGCAACTACGTGCCATATTCTTACCCGCGCGATGTCCTTCGGGCGCAGGCGGCTATTTCCCAAAGGGGCGGCCGCTCGCCTCCCATGGACTCCAACGGACAGGAGAGGCTCCGCTACCTGGAGCATCTCGTAACTGTCTTGCGTCGCCAGCTTGCGGAGCGAGGCGGAAGTTCGGAAGATTCCTCGGCGTCCTCCGCCAAAGCAGCAGGAGCCAAGCCGCCGACTGATACTAAGCTGCCAGAGACGCCCGGAGATTTGAGCGGCGTCAAAATTACAACCCCGCCGGGAACTTGGTGGGAGACCTTCGCTTTGTTGATGCTGCGAACTGGGAAGCAATTCTTGATGATGTCAGTCACAATTTCTCCATTGTCATTGGGTTTCGCGCCCCCCTGTTACGCCTTTTCCCTTCTAGATAAAGTGCCTGCTTTCTCTTTCGAAGACTCTTTGCAATCACCGTATGCTACCATAAGGGACGTACTAATGAGTTATTTCTGCAGGTCACGAACCTTACAGACCAACTGAAGACCGCTGATGCCGAGGAGGATGATGGCGAGTACCCGGTCGACTCGCTGGTCACCGCATCGGGGCCAATCCTTCTCTCGGGCTCGTGGCAATCGGCCACCGTGAGTGAAATGGTTGAATATTACATGCCGCCACGGGGCGTAACCGACCGCCTGATTGCGCGATTCTTTCAAGGAAAAGAGCCAGCCTGGCGTAAGTTTTTTTTATACAAGTAGAGCCACGAGGAGATCGCGCAAGGATGCTAACATAGTTTCGCTCTCCACAGTCATGTTCCATGTCCCAACTTTCATGAAGCAGGTAAGTCACTATTGGTTTCTGTCCTGCTCCCTCGTCTCGTTCCCCCTTCTCCGCTGGGCGCGATGTGTGTGCTCCATATCTGCAATTTTTCTAATGTTTCATTCGACGTCTCTTAGTATGAAGAATTCTGGGAAAATCCCCAATCCTACTCTTTGACGTGGGTCGGTCTCCTATTGATCATGATCGCCCACGCCGCGCTCTTTGTCTTCGAGGAGATGAAGAGGTGCCTGGGGGTCTCGGGCAGCCCATGCACGTGTGTGATTTGTACCGCGTGTACTCGGCGCAATGTCTGGCCTTGGACGACGTTACCAAGCCTGGAAAGTACAAGGTGGAAGCCCTCATCCTTTACTTTGGTATCGAGTATCTACGACTGAGCGATGCCTCACGTGGAACCTCGATCCTCATGACCATGACGGTCCGCTTGGCCATGCACATGGGTCTCCATAGGGACCCAAACCACTATAGCAACCTCTCCATCTACGAGACGGAGATGCGTCGCCGTCTCTGGACGCTGCTTATGGAGATTGACCTCCTTGTGGCGTTCCAGTTTGGTCTTCCGGCCAATGTGCAGCCACGGTACTTTGATACTGGCCTCCCTCGTAACTTCTTGGACGAAGACTTTGACGAGACGACAACAGTTGTGCCGCAGGAGCGCCCGCAAACAGAGCGAACCCCGGCACTGTACACAATCGTTAAGTCGCGGCTCGTGGCAGCGTTTGCGGATATCTTGTCGACGGTCACATCCCGTGACCAGCCGACGTACGGTGAGGTGCTCCGGCTCGATAAGAAGCTGGAGAAGGCGCACGACGATATTCCCCCTCTCCTTCGGATGCGGACTTTTAGCCTATCAATCCCGGACCCGGTAGACCTCATCATGCAGCGACTCTGGATCGAGCTCATGTACCAAAAGGCGCGTATCGTCCTGCACCGTCGATACTTCACCGTGGCGCGGTCCGACAACCGCTACAGGTACAGCCACTTTGCATGCATTGATGCTGCGACGCTGATCCTGCAGCACCAGTTCGACATTCACAACGAGATGGTCCCCGGCGGCCGGCTTTCCAAGGAGCGCTGGTTCCTGTCGAGCCTGAGCACGCACGACTTCTTGCTGGCCAACATGATGCTGTGTCTGGAACTTTCGCACCTGCTGCGGAAACGGGATGGGGACTTTGACACGACGCCGGAGCCCATCGACAAGGAGAGGCTGCTCAACATCATCAGCACCTCGCGCACGATTTGGCAGGCTCGGTGCGACGAGAGCGCCGAGGCGACGCGCGCCTTCAAGATCTTGTCGAGGATGTTGACCATCTCCACGGGTGTGCAGTACGATGGTGCGCCCGAGTCGAGCCCCATGGCGGAAATCAGTCCCGCGCAGAGGCCATCCTACCAATTTGCCCAAGGTAAGAGCCCTTTGTTTTTTTGCCGCCGCCCGTCACTTCCGCCACTCCTAGGTGGAATATTTTTCTTAGGAGTGTCTTTTTAATTGCTAACTCAACTTTCTTCCCTCTTAGGTATCAACTTGCGAGACTTTGCCGAACAGCACTCTCATCAGCCGTACATGCACGAGCAGCCGCCGATGGCTCCGTGGCCGATGGCGCAAGTGCCCCGGCGATGGCGCCGGGAATTTGGCAGGAGCAGCCCGTCCCTATTCCCATGGCCGAATCGATGGGAGATGCGGTTCCCGGAATGGATTGGGTGAGTTTTTTTCTTTTCTCTTCTTCTCTTCCTCCTATTTGGCGATGCATGTGCCATTCCTCTTCCCTCATTCACCTTCACTCCCTCCACTCCCTCTTTTTATGTGCCCGAAACACAAGCTAATCAAGGGCCCTTCTTCGGGGGTGATGATAGTCCAACTGGGATTCCCAAATTCTCAACGCCCCGGCGGAATCCATGGAGATTCCGTGGACCAACTTCTTCCGTCCCTCTTAGGATGGGCAGGAGCGCATGGGAGCCAGCCCGGGCGTCAACCTGCTGTTGCTAGGCTCTACCTCAATTTTCTTGTCTCTTTTGTTTGTCTTCCTTTTTCGTTCGGAATATGGTGGTGGTTATGACGAGATAACTAGAATGACTTGCTCTGATGAATCTAATGACCTCAATAATAAACCCAAAAAGCAGAAAACAGGAAAAAAAAAAAAAAAAAAAAAGGACGTCAATGATGGGGGATGGGAGCTGCTTTACAACTCCTCTATATCAGATTAAACACTAAATTCTTGGGTACTTAATTCAAAATGAAAGAACTAGTTCGAGACTCTCCATGTAGAAGGAAAAACGGGTGCAGGGCTCTAGATAGATCCATGATGGCAATGGAACCCATTCCATCTACTTGTTCCATTGCATCATCAACTCCCTTGTTTCGTTTCGCGTGGCGCGAGGCCGGGCCAGTACTCCAATCCTTCAGCCTTGATGCTCGGGTTCAGGACAGTCCGTGGATTTTTCCATGCTCCCAGATAACCCAATACCGAGCTCAGATTGTTCAGGTAAGATAGGCAGCCACTTCCATTACCAATTTTTTTCCCTTTCTCTGTTATCTTTACACATCCACTCTACTAGGGTGCTCGCCTCTTGAATTCTAGTATCCATTATTTGGACTTGTATGTAAGATTGTTGCATTCGTTGGGGTCGACCGTCCGGATTTGTCGCAGGTTTGCCTCTTGCCTCTCTCAGTGTTGACTTGACCCATGGATCGGGTTCTCCAGCACTTTCAAGTTGCTGGCATGGATCATGTGCCTTCCGTCTCAGCTGAATGGGCAGACAGCCACCTGGATCGTGCATTACCCCGGAGTCGGGCCCTTCCCCAGTGGGAAATTCGCCCCGATCCCTCGGAGATGGCGACGCATAGTCTTTCTTCGACGGGCTGAGTATTATTACGCATTGATGCTTTGGTTTATTATAACAGTATTAACGACGCCTGACGCATCGAGTGAATGTCGACGGATTGAGGTTTCGTCGAGCGCAGTCACAAAAGATCTACGCCACAATAGATTTTTGGCTCATCGCCGAGTGACGAAACCTCCGAGATGCATGGCTGGGTCCGTGTCTGTCGAGAATTGTATTTTCCTTCCCTTTTCAAATGTATTCAATTCTCTTTTCTCCCCTTTTCTCTTTTACCTTTGTTCTTCGTCTCCTTCCCCGTTTCCTTTCGACCGCTCGAGACCGAAATCTGACCAAGGCGGAGCAGCCGGCTTGGCAACGCAGACTCAAATCTACATGTTCAAGCGCACGCATACTAATCTAGTTTGCTGCCACATCGCAACTGGGGAGCGAGGGGGAAAAAACGTTGAAAGGAAAAACACAAGGGGGTAGTCAGGCACATGAGCGATAGACAAGGGGATAGAGGCGGGAAGGAGGTATTGCGACGGCTTTACTCGGGGCGTCGACAGGGACGATTATATTAATTATTTTTATTCATGTTGCTCAAGTGGGCGTCCCCATCCGCTTGGGCTCGTTTATTGCGAGAGTCGCTGGGTCGCGCTGTCGCGGCTAAAGTGAAGTGGAGGCAAAGATGGGGGGCGGGGACGGGGATTGGAGAATCTGTGGATACTTCCAAAGGTTGTAGCTGCCTCTCCAAAGAATACGTGAGGCCTGCGCTTTGTTGGTCATGCACCACCGAGTTTGTCTTTTTCCTCCGAGTTGATGAATCCAGATGTCTATGGAACTGAAGATCGCTGCTGGGATTCCCTTCCTAGAAGACGACAAGCCCTAATTTTAGGTGTTGGTCCACGAATCCCGCCGTAAGGAACCCCTGAACAAAGAGGAGATCGACACCATCGCGCCAGCACGAGGCCCGCTCGCGGCATACGTTCTTGCGGGTGTCACAGTGGACATCTCCGCCCCTTGAATCATTTTAGAGAGTTCAATGTTGCCTCGTTGCGTAATCCCCTCGTCGCGATAGCTACTACTTCGAGGTGAGAGGGAGAAGGGGTTAAAGCAAGTCCCCATCTGATAAACAGATCCATTAGCCTTGAACTGGGCACGGGAGAAAGAGTGGAGAGTGGATGCTGGCGGGCGTCTCTGCCTTGAATTACCATCAATCTCATGGTTGATCATGCCCTCTGATCACAAGGAGAGCTTTTAGAAGGCCGAAACACACACAAGTAGCTTGCTTGTGATTAGGGTTCGCAGGTTTGGGGGAGAGAGGTTCAATTCGATCCGAATCCGGGTATTATCCAGGCACTGGGGATGCTCTATCTTGAAATGGATCCATATCCATACAGATCCATTGTTTACATATCGATTAGAGCCCTAGGCTGGAGTCTCCGCCACTCGCTTCTCTCGCTGATCCCGTGTGAGTTGTTAGTCTAACAAGTCGAGCTCTCGTTTCCATACAATCTCGCCCTTTTGCCCTGCCCAAAACTTGCAGCTAGAGAATCCCAAGAGCCTCGCCGAGCCAAAGTGTGAGCCGGAACCAAACAAACATTACCACTAAGGGCCGTCCCCGGTTCGATTCGCCTACATGGATCAATGGTGTTTACTCGGACAAGGGTGGCTCACTCCCTCCACACATTAACCACTGGTGTTCGAGTGCCCGCCCTCCTCCCTTGATCCGATCCGTCCAGTCCCTCAATCGGCGCCGCAAGCGGAAGGCCACCGGCCGTGAGAGGAGACGAGACCAGCGGGAGGGTGGGGTGCAGGTGATTTGGAGTATCCTCTCCTGCAACTTTGTCAAACATCTCTCCTCTCCATTAAATTAGTAAAGTGGCTCTCCAAAAGAATCCCACCATACCAGCCGATCCTGCCCATCCAGAATCCTACCCTTCCCCGGGTTTATTCGCCCTCTCACGATCTGCGGAGTGCGTTGGAGCCCGCCATGGTTGCACTAATCGAATCGTAAAAGGAGAGCTAGAAACAAAAGGGGGGAACTCCTGGTGTAGACGTCACCGGCGTCAACGTCAGCGTCGCGACGCTTTGGGGGCGGGCACCCTATCGTCGTTTCAGCCGGGTAATTTTGCCAACCGCGCCCACCCACCGTCGGCCTTGGATTCGACGCACCACCATTTTGGGCCGGTGGGGGATGGGAGGGGATTTTGTTCCAGAGCCAGGCTATACTAGGCGCGGCGTGAACCAGATTTTCAACCACCGGTGAGGTTCGGCGATCCTCGTCCCAAAGAACGGGTGGGTTGGATCCATTCCTCTCAGCACACGGTGATTTCCCGTCTTGCAAGGCAATGAACCCATAGATCCAACATGATTCTCGCAGCGTAGGTGAGGAAACGGTGCATTAATCCATGGGATCCATTTCCGTCCCTGGATCATTCAAGCTTTTTGGCGGCAGGGCGACTTAAAAATTGCACTGTGCCCACTTACACGCTTCAGGGCCATCCATTTGGTCCATTGTCGACCGCCCGCATTCGACGAAATGTTCCGGCGCCCGGCTAGGCCCTCGACGGATAATACTACTATATACTAAACCCAGCGGGCAAACCCATGTATATAGCAATATTGCCGGGCTACCACAAAAGAAGAGAAAAAACCTGCCCACTTCCAGTGGTTTGTATAAAGATGAATTACAACCGCATGTCTTTTCCCTTTATCCCTTTGTTCTTGGCCTTCTCTTTCTCTTCCTCCCTTTCCCTCTTATCCCTCTCGCCCCACCCGTGACCTCACCTCCTCCTCCTCTCTCCCAAACCTCACCCTTTCTCTCTTTCCCTCCCTTTCTCTCTCTAAAACTCGTTCAAGATGATCGCCAACTCCCTCCTCGGCGCCCTCGCCCTCGCCGGCACCGCGCTAGCCTTCCCCATCGAGAACCCCATCAGCGTCATGAAGCGCGCCCCCGAGGCCGGCATCGTCATCACCAAGTGCGCCAAGCCCGGCGTCATCGCCCTCGCCTACGATGACGGCCCTTACACTTACACCAGCGAGCTCATCGACATCCTCGACGAGGGCGGTGCCAAGGCCACCTTTTTCTGGACCGGTACCCTCTACGGCTGCATCTACGGCCAAGCCGAAGCCGTCAAGAAGGCGTATGCCTCTGGTCATCAGATCGCCTCTCACACCTGGTATGTTTTTGTAACCTCTCAACTCTCCCTCGGCACCCTTTTGGCTCCCTTGTCCCCCGCTCTTCTTGCTAACGAAACACCCACCCCTCCTTCTAGGACCCATCCCCAGTCCTTCGGCAACATGAACGCCCAGCAGCTCACCAGCGAGATGCAGCAGGTCGAGGAGGCTCTCGCGAACCTTGTCGGCATCAAGCCCGCGTACATGCGACCCCTTACCTCGCCACCGGCGGCCAGGTCCTCCCCACCATGCGCCAGCTCGGCTACAAGGTCATCACCGACGACGTCGACTCTCAGGACTGGAACGGTTGGTCCGCCCAGCAGAGCCAGAACGCCTTCTCGCAGGCCGGCTCCGCCGAAACGGCCATATCCCCTCATGCACGAGACCTACGCCAGCACCGTCCAGCAACTCACCCCTGGCTCATTAACTGGGCCAAGCAGAACAACCTCGAGATGGTCACCGTCGCCGAGTGCCTCGACGATCCCGATGGCATGTACCAGCCTGGCAACTTCACTTCCACTGGAAAGAACAGCTGTTAAGCGGCTTATCGAGAAAAAGAAAACCCTTCTCCTACGCCCACTCTGACCTCCCTTCGGATCCGCGCTGGACCGGGCTCCTGCCCTGTGCTCTTTTCTTTCTATGGTGAAGACATCGAGGGCCGGGCGCTTGGGGGAGATGCAATGCAGGGTTGGTGGGGCCCAGGGGTGGTATGGGATGGAGAGAGGGAGGAGGATTGTCCCCGTGATGTTTTCGGCGAACCGAACTCAGAGGCGGAAGAAGGGAAGAGGCATAGCGAGGAAGCATGGAAGGGGTGTACATATATCGAGCCACGGGCGTCCCCTCCCCGCCCGTACTTGGTTTCTTCTTCTTCTAACACATTTATTCCACTCGTCACGCGATCTTCGAGAGCGTGTGGCACATAGCGTATATAACACCCCTTCACACATATATCCACGTCTCTTCACGACTAGCTTGGGAAGATGAGTCCACGAATCAAAATGAGAAAAAGAATGAAAAAAGGCAGGACCAAAGAACAGAAAAATGGCTTTAAAATTGTTTACAATCATCATAGTGCTATTCCTTCTCGTACCTATCTATATGGCTCGTGACGGACTTCCTTGTAATCAGTTGCTGGCAATGGCGAAAAGATCTGGCCCGAGTAGGAGGAGAGAGTGAAGGCATGCAAGACCAGCAAACTAATGAGTAAGCCAGAGCTTTCACAGCAATCCTTCAGTCATGGGCTAGTAGATATCTTTGGTACTCTGTGGGATATGCCCATACTCCGCAAGTAGTCCTCAAGGTCGGGACTCTTCTAGGCGAGATGCTATGACTAGAGATATACTATGCGTGCCGCGAGAGGACGCGAAGAAGGCTTGGGCGCTTCTCTTTTCGGCGCCCTGGCTTCGATGCTTGGCTCCTTAAGCGTGGTGCCGAAATTTGGCCTGGCGGTGTTTGGTGCCCTTGCTGTGCCTCCATATGCTCCAGCGCAAAAGCTCGGATGCCATGAACGGTTTAGACAGCGCTGCAATGGTCTCCAAGTGAACTTGGATTTCGCCCAGTGCCATGGTGGTAAGAACGACCAGAGAGTGATATGCCCAGCAATGTTGGTGACTGCGATGCAGTAATTTTCTCCTTTTGGGTTTACGAAACCCTTGACGTTTCTCCTTATCCTTCTCACTACTCTCATCTCCCGCCAAGATTATTGACGACACTGCCCACCATGACGGCAATCTCACGATCCCACTTGACCTCCTCCCCATCGCCGGCTTTCCTATTCTTCACCGCCAGCAGCGCGCGGGGCGTCTGCGAGCCCTTGATCACGCATTCCCTAATGGCGTCGCCCACGTTAGCCCGGTTGGTCTTGAGCGTGCGAGCCACCACGCCCCCGCGGTTCGAGAGCTCCTGCACGCGCGACACCATGTTGCTGGCCAGGGTGCGCCAGTAGTACGACGCCAGCGAGCCCGTCTCGAGGTACCCGAGCAAGGGCTGCAGCAGATTCTGTTGCGGCTGCTGCTTCTGTAGCTGCGCGGCGACGGCAGCGGCGGCAGCGGGACCGGCAGCGCCGGCGGTAGCCACGGGTGGGGCGGGGAGGAGGCTCTCGAACAAAGGGTGGTTCGGGGCCTTGGTGGTGTCGAGGATGAGCTCCAGTGCGAGCACGTTTTGGCACTTGGCCGCCACCTCGGCGAGAGCTCGGTCCAACGTCGGCAACTGGCCTAGCGCGCGCCAGGGTGGTGGCGCTCGCCTGGAGGCTAGCACGCAGGTAGGCCTCGAGGGACTGGAGGAGGAACTTCGGGGTCCATTTTTCAGGCTTTTCCCAGTTCATGGGCGACAGCAGGTACAGCGTCGACAGCGACGAGAGCAGGCGCGACCTCGCCTCGTCCGCCTGGTTGAACGTGGCGTCGCCGGGGACGTTGAACTCGCGGAGGATGCGCTCGGCCGTCTCGCGGACCGCGCGCTCAATCGGCGCAATCACCGCGTCTTTCAAGCTGCGCACCACGTCCACCTTGTCGAGGCCGTGGCCCTCCTCCCCGGGCTTGTTGCGCTCCAGCACCTCGCGGAGGAGCAGGATGGTGTGCGCGCACCGCACCAGGGCCTTGTGGTCGCCCTTGGCGGGCTTCGCGGCGCTCGACGACGAGGGTGTCCCGCTGGACCCGGACCCCGAGATTTCGGCGTGCTGGACCTCGAGCTGCCGTCCGAGCTGGAGGCAGCGGCTAACGGATCGGGCGAGGCGCAGGGATTCCCATAGGCGCGTCGCTACAACCCTGACCTCCTCCGCCTCGGCGTGCCTATCAATGACCTCCTTCTCGAGCTGGCGATAGCTGTCGTTCAGGCTCTTGATGTGCTGGTCGAGCTCCGAGATGATTCGGCCGCTCGCGTCATTCTGGTCTCGCGTGTATTTGAGGAGGGGCACGGCCGATTTCGTGGTTAGCACATCGATGTGCGAGTCAATCTCTTGGATATCAAAGAGGACTTTCGACAAGGGTGTTGACAAGTCGAGCGGCAGGTCGTTGGCATTGTTGGTGAGCAGGACAAGGGAGTTGGCAAATGTCTTGGGGTTGAAGTCGGGGTCGAGAAAGGTGTCGTAATCAATGTACGACGGCTCCTCTTCGGTCGCCATGCTGGCACGGCTCGACTATTTGGGGTGTCGGAAAGCTTTCAAGAGGAAAGGGAGCGAGACGATGGGATGGGTAGTCAAGAGGTGAGACGCCCAGGGCCTAACATCAATGCTGCGAATGACGCAAGAGGGGCAATTGGGGGAGCAGATTCCTCTTTCACGGATTCACCAGCCAGCGAGTTCGTCAATCGGGTCTGTGCCTCGCACTTGTGTGATGTGGGGCGCTCATCCCACCTGAGCGAGCCCTCAAGCTCGGAAGGAAAATCAAATCGCAGCAGCGTGGGTGTGGGGTAACAATGCTCCACGACCAACCAACGTGTTCTACACCTTGCAATTCCGTATTCGTCGGCTTTTTTCCTTGAGCGGCCTGCACGCATTGATCCATCCGCGGTGATCCATGCTGCCATGGATGGATGCTAGACAACTTGGAGAGGAGTCGCGAGGGGCCCAGCTGTGAGCAGTTGTGGTCTATGATGATCAACCGTGGATCTCTCAAGGAACACGAGCCTGGGAGATTTCTCGCTGATAATATGGAAGAATCAATTGATCCTTCCAACTGGCAGTTGAGTGATTTTGTAAAAATATGTCCGAGACGTTGACGATCAATTACAGTGCGAGAGAAGACACTCCATCTTGTACCTCTCTCTCCTTTGGTGTGTACTCCAAATGTTCGATTATGGGTCCATGAATGGATGGATGATGGATGTCTTGAATCCGAGTTTTTTTTTTTCCTCGAGTACCTGACCTCAATGAGCTTGACATGTTGCCAGCCTCCTTTTGGGAAGCCACTGTGGATACGCCGTTACTTGTAACACCAGAGCATGGTCGCACTGATCTCAAGTAGTATTCCGCACCACCCAGGATAATAGGTACTTGGTTGCGCCTCCCCAAATTTGAACCCACGGCCTGCCCGTTTGTTGCCTCCGCGCAGCGGGTTTCTTTCCTCTCCTGTGGTGCTGTCTCTCTACTTGTACCAGTGGTTGGTGTTGTGGCACCCAAGGACCACCAAACTGGCCGGGCAAGCTTTTTAGCGTCTTCGGCACTGTCGGGTCATCAAAATAGCGCAAATATTGGAGCGCGCTCAATGACCCCCGTTGCTACCTCCCGCTCTGCTCTCTATCGCCTCCACTCCAAGGTCTCCTCCTCCAGCTTGCTCCTCCTCCGCCTTATCCGTGATTGTCCATCCGAGAGGTCCATTGACGAATACCGAGCCTTCGCCATCCGTCAAACTTCCAGGTTCTCACACACACGCACTGGAAGTCTTTTTTTTTGCTTTTCTTCCCCTTCCGCTCCTCTTCCTTTCCTTCTCCCAACCCTTCTCCTTCCCCCAATCCTGTGTTCTGTCCATCCACTTCGCAATTCCATCTTGAGGGCTGCTTCGCATTGAAAGTTGTCGCGTGAAGACAGGATGAGATTTGCCTCGCAGCCTCAGGATTGATTGGACTCACCCGCGCATCCCGCCCCGCCCCTCCCGTGTCTGCTCTCGTCTTTTTCATTCCACCAGTTCAACACCGCAAGCGCCTATCTTGCTACGGTTGCCCTCGTCGCGTGGGAGTTTAATCAGAAACCAAAAACACCGTTTTCTAGGATTTGTCAAGAGTCCTTCCTACGGTTCAAGGCCGTCACCTCACCATGGCGGACTCGGATATCTGGGGCGTGATCCCCTTCCCATCCGGCGCTAATGAGACGGACACTGAGATTGCCGGCGGCCACCTGGACCTCGATACTCTTCGCGAGTTCGAATATCACCTCTTTCAGAATGACACCCTATCCAACGGCACTGACTGCATCCTCGCCTTCCAACCTTATGCCGCTGCCTACGTTTACCCCAACGGCACCTTTGTGAACTCTACCTCTTGCTACCGGTCCTTGTACCCCGTGGGTGCCCGCGGCAAGACCGGCGTCGCCTTTGCAGCTCTCTATGCCTTTGCCCTGGTCCTCATCATTGTCAACCTACGCAAGCATGGCCGTCTGTTCTTGCCCAAGGAGAAACGCTATTTCCCCATCGGCCGCAGGTGGCAGTGGTACTGGGGCTCCATCGTCTGCGCTGCCGCCATCATCGGTCTGTTTACCGGCATCGATGTCGATCGCTACTACGTGATGCAGATCCCCATCATCCTCCAAAGCTTCTTCTGGTATCTTTTGCAAATGGCCTCCATCGCCTTGGTCTGGGAAGCTGTTCGTCATTGGGGAAGCTGGAGCGAACGGCAGATCCTCGATGGCGACATCTATGCTTTCAAGGATGATGACCGGAGATCCAAGTTTGAGTTTTGGTTCCCCTTGTTCTTCTATCTCTGGTGGTGGCTAGTACGTGTCATGAACTCTTTCCCTGTTACTTTTTTCTTTCTTTTTCCCTTGTGGCTACTAACCGTGTTGGCGTCCTTATAGAGCTTTTTCATGGTCATTCCGCGCTCGTGGGGTAGTATCCAGCTCCAGCGTTCTCCAGAACAGACTCTTATCAGAGCCAAACCAGCAGCCACCGACACGAGGTTCAAGGTGGCCGCGTTCTTTTACTTCGTCTGCTGGCTTACCATCGTGGTCTCCCTTTTCCACTCAATCAAGCATTACCGGGCCCGTCGCCATGGCCTGCTAACCGGAACGTACGACTTCATCCGCTCAATTCCCCTTCGATTTGCGCTCATTCTGCCTTTGTCCCTTGCGGGGTTGCCTACCAAGCTCTGTGCGCCTTCGACTTTGATGTTTCTCCTCTCAATGTCAATGGGAATGTCATTGCTATCTACGTTGGCGGTTATCTTCCCACCCTTCTCATCTTGGCGATCCAGGCGGCACACGGGTTTGGTACCCCCAACGAAGACCGAGAGCTCCTGCGGCAACGACGAGCACGCGGAGAAGAGCTTGATCGAGAACTCGGCATTGTTCATAAGCCGTCTTGGTGGCGTCGACTGAACGGGCCTGCCTCTATGAACATGAGGGACATTATCGCTAGAAATGTGAACGAGGTTAATGGCGGCAAGACGACCGACCCAGACCGCAAGAAGCCGGATGGGGATCCTTTTACCGATGATGCCGCTGCGAACGGCCCGGACTCGTCCGCGTCATCCTCATCAGGCACCGTCACCGCACCTGGTTTCGACGCTCGTGCACGCCCCATGTTCTCCCCTTATAGCGGCAAGTCCGAGCAACGCCGCACGGAGAGGACGCTGCACCACGCTGCCAGCCTCCTCTTCCCGAATAGTGAGGATGCTACGACCGCTCGGGAGTCGCGCATTGCGGAGCTGCAAATGGACGGCCCTCCGCCTTCGTATACTGAGACCACCGACCAGGTCTCGAGGACCCAGAGCACCAGCAGCGATAGCACCCTCGCCCTTTCCAATGCGAAGCCCCAGAGGGTCAAGAGCATGTTGGATATCTAGGTGTCGGTGAAAGCATGCGTTGCTTGGTTACGATTAACCTGCCGCAACGTGCGTCGCGATGCTTAGAATCTAGGTCTTCCCTTGCATATAAGGCGAGCTAGAGCCATAAGAAACAAATGGCAAAGAAGAAGTAGTGTGTGTGGGGAGGACAGAGGGACGAATTACAATGGTTATTTATAGATTTGGCCAAAAGAGGCTATCCAGGAAAACTCGCGGTTATCATGATGCGGCGTTGTGGGTCTTTTTCTTCTTATTATATATATCTTTTCTCTCTTTTTGTTTTCTTTCTCTCTTTTAGCATTGGGTGGCTCCTCATCGATGATATCAGTCTCTGTCATTCAGAGATATGCCTCTTCACCCTCTTTTATACTGTATCTTGGAAGGGCCGCATCTTCTGTGTTGCGTCCATTTACACTTGTTAGAATACTCAAATCCTGACTAAATATGAAAAGAAATTGTTCAACGAGATTGCTCCGCGATGCCAGTTTATCTAACCAGCTTTGACTCACTATCACCGCCATATCATGTATGATCGTGAGAGGGGACTTGGGACTTTTGCAATAATACATGTACTGCCCGATATCAAAACTCTTGGAGTGGAGAATTTACTTTCGCCCTCAACAGAGACGAGACGATGGAAGTTTGAGTTCTGGAGCTCCAACCCTTGCGCCTATGAAGCATTCGACTACACTATATTAGATGACTGGGCTGAAACGGGCAGCATGAACATTGAGACGTTCCAGAGCTCTTAAGCTTGCAGACAACGCCCATTCCTTTCCCAAGAGCAACGCGTGGCAAGGTGCGATAGCATAAAAGGAGAGAGAGACAAAAAAAGGCAAGCGGCGCCAGAGCGGCATTTGTGGGCTTTTCGGGAGTCGAAGGATCAAGACAAGACATGCATGCACCTTGTCGCTTTAAGAGCAAGGGAAATCTACAAGTATGTGCCTTGACACCCAGTTCCATAGATGTCGAGTCTGTTCAGGAATAGCGCACAAGCACGCAAAGATCCTAGAAGCTGAGAGAGGCGCCTCTTCTTCCTCGCCTCATAATTAAGTGTCTCTTATGACAAGACAAGGCCAAGATCATTGATATTATTTGCGATTGGGAGGGGGATAATAATAGGTGTGAAGGTGCGCTTGGGTGGTGGGCCAGGCCGAACGGTGATCGGTGGTGACAGGGATTGAGCCATTCCGTCAAAGAAAGCGCCGGGCGCCCTGTTTCTCCAAAACCGGTCTAGCCACCGTGACCAGGCAAGCTTGAGGCAGGCCAAGGCCACCCTCACCGCTCCCACCTCGCAAAAGCTGCACCCCTCCCAAGCCCTTCCGCCCACTGCTGATCGCCCAAAACCGGTCACGCTCACGTCACCGACCGCGGGTGATTCCCCCTCCCACCGCGCCTTTCCTGATTTGCCAGCGTTCCCCCTCCGAGCAAGCATCCGCACGCGACTGGGAGAAACCCCCCACACCTTCTTCTCGTCTTCCCCCAGGACGTGGTGCTGGAGGAGGCGATCCCATTAATCGCGGGGCGCCTGCTGACCCGGAGCCATTTCGTCACTGAACATGGACAATTAGAATACGGGTCAACCCCATGCCATAGAAGAAAACAAATTATTCTTCATTCCAAGGCCTCGGAAACCTTAATACGGATGGATATTGGATTTCGGGCATTCTCGTGTGGCCAAAATTTCTCTTGGCCGACGTAGCGTGCACATGGTAGATCCTCTTTAGAAGATGCGAATGCGTAAAGCGGTGGCTAGGTGGGATCGCAATGCACTTGCCCCCCTTCCCCTCTGCCAGGTTGCCAGGCTATGAATAACTACTCGTTAGTCCTGGTCTAGTGCGATAAACCAACGCACGCAGCAGGACCCTTGTCGGAGTCGCCCATTATTCTGGGGAACGCCTCAGCTTCCCTGGACAAGTGCCCGTCGCACACGGCGATCTCTGATGGGGAGCAGCACGAGAGGTGTGTGGAGGCGTTGTTCTGCCCACCCTTGTGTTATCTGAATCTTGGTCTCTGGTTTGATCTTGGAGCTCCCTCCCATCATACCCCTTGCCCCCTCCGCCGTTCGCTTGCCCGACATGCGCGTGCTGCTCCCTCCTCTTGAAATGACACTGCCACCACAACCTAGCATCACGCAGCCTTATATCTTGCCCTTCTCTCCCTCCCTCCTTTTGACTCTCGTGACTCTTCTCAATCCCCTCCCATGTCTCAGCTGTTCTGCCTAACCGTGAACCCGCGCCGATTTCCCTGACTAGCATTCTGGGGCTCTCCTCGTAAATCTATGCACACTTACACACATACATACCCACTCACTCACACACGCACACACACACACCAACACGCCGAGACACGCCTTCCTTCCCAGACGCCCAAACACACCCACCCACAAGGCACACTCACACGTATTCCTGCGCACCCGCAATTATATAAAACCGTACCTAGCTGGCCCAGCGTGCCTTTTTTGAAAATGGCGCCTTCCAATACCGCACGATCAGATTCTTGGGCCGCCAAAGCGTCTGCCGACGAAATGCAGCTCAAAGCACGAAAAGCACGACATTTCGAAGAGACCGAAGCCGCACTCCCTCTCCTCAAGATCGCCTCCCTCCCCGCCCAGCTCCTCAATGTGACAAACGTCCTCGCGTACCTAGGTCGCCGGAACCCTCGCGCGCCAGGTCACCAAGGATGACGTAGTGTGGATGCTCGACAACGTCGCCTTCAAGCCCGGTCGGTTCAGCGGCTGGCAGGCCGAGTTCGTCACCGCCGTCTTTGAGCGCGAGTCAAGGAACGCCTCGTCGACCTTGTGGGCGTGATTGCCCGCATCATTGGGCTCGCCGACGAGGCGCAGGAGTTTGAGACCCTGGAAGAGAGGCTGTTGCCGTTTGTGTGGGATCTCCGCCCCGGGAGGAAGCTCACCGCCGTCCACAGCGATAAGAGACTTGCGCTTGGGCCTACGGGGCCGAATGGTATTGCCGGTGACGTTGTCAAGCTTCCCGCGGGCGAAGCCGGCGCGCTCGCAAAGACGCACGCTGCCGTTCCTCAGGGGGTCACCGGCATGCTATCGTCGTGGACGTACTTTGCCGAACCGGAGGGCTGGTCCGTGGTTTCAGGTATGTCTTTGACTTGTATATTGCGCCGCGTCGCAGATTCATGTGTGCCGAGGCTCTTGCCTGAGCCTTGTTAACTAACATTGTACGTAGACGTCGACGATACTATCAAAGTCACATTGACTAACGACCCTATCGGGATCCTCCGCGAGACCTTTATTAACACCCCCGACCCATTCGAGGCATGCCCGAGCTGTACGCTACCCTGAAGGACATGCTGCCGCGAGACACGCCGTGGTTCTACCTCTCAGCCTCGCCCTATAACCTGTATCCCTTCCTTCGAGAATTCCGGAATCAATACTACCCCCGGTGCCATTCTCCTCCGAGAAGTCAGCTGGCGCACCGTCGCCGGCCTCCTCACGGCGTTAACAATGGCCACCGAGCAATACAAGGCCGAGCGTCTCGAGAGGATCCACAGCTGGTTCCCGAAGCGAAAGATGATCTTTGTCGGCGATTCCACCCAGTCCGACCCAGAGGCGTACGGAGAGTTGTATAGGTCGTATCCCGGCTGGGTCAAGGGTATCTTGATCCGCAAGGCCACCGACATCTCGTCGGTGGGTATTGAGAGAAGAATGCGCCCGAGAGGTTTGAGGTTGCATTCAAAGGAATTCCAAGGAAATCTGGCACGTGTTTGAAGAGCCTGAAGAGTGCCACCAGTTTCTTCGCGACGTGATCAGCCGAGGGTAAGAGTTTGGGGTAGAGGACTTTCTCGTCTCTCTCTCTCTGTCTTTTGATCGGCTTTTTTATTTCTCCTCGTTCATCGTTTGATTCGGGCTTCTCTTTTTCTTTTTCTTTGGTTTATAGATTGGTGGCTGGCCTGCGGCTGTCTGGCGTCGGCGTTTGCTGGTGTTAGTATGGACGGCTACGGAATACCCTGAGCTTAGATAGACGTGGAGGATTTCCTAGTTTACGAGCACCGCTTCAATAGGTGGAGCGGAGCGGATCATCTCTTGAAGCCGTTGTATGATAGGACGGGCTCTTTTTCGTTCCTTGATTTTTTGACGACGTCGTGTACATCAGCTAGATCCTGAATGAGATAACACCTAGATTGAATAAGAATACGTGTCTGGTCGTTTCCATCTCTGATTCAATGCAAGCCTATGTCACTAAGGCAAAATTCGTTAAGCCATGCCTGAACTATTTGGCTTCTTTTCTTGATGTACACTGTAAATATGTGTGTTCCTTAATTCCTTACATAGTACCCAGGGCCGATTCCCTCCAAAATGTTGCAACGCGCTTTCCTGCCGGTAGCTGTCGGATTAGTCCTGTACCATAGGAGGTGTTTGACCCCTCCTTGGACTCGGCGACTCCGCGAGGACCTTCCCGTTGCGTATCAACAGTTTGTACGACACACAGCCCGGCCAAAACGCGCGCGACCGAGCAGCCCCAGGCTGAGAAGGCTGCACTGTTCAACCTCAACGAATACCAGCGGATATTGGGCAGCAGCCGTCGTTCTCCCACGTGATGTAACCTGGGCCGTGATACTAGGGTCAAGTTCCCCGCCCGCTCCATCTCGGTCTTTCAGTTCCGGCTCTGGCACGGAGCTCCACCTTCAAGTGTCTAGCTGCGTTTGAACTCGGAACCGGACCTCGCGACTCCGGTCCCTCCGACCCCAGCACTAAAAGGGTCCACTAATCCACCATACCTCCCGTGCAACCCGGCCTGTCTCTCCTTCAAAGGTTTGCCGAAATTGGAATTCGGCCGGGCCAAACCATGGGACTCGACATACTTTACCCCACTGCAGGCGATCCTCCCACAACTCCCACGGTTGAGTAAGTCACCAAGCTACAAGGTGAGGCGCCATTACCGACGCTGACACACTGCTTTATAGTCTGATTTTGATCCATGGCCTCCACGGCGATGCGATCAAATCTTGGACAAACCCAGAGACGAAAGCGTTTTGGCCGAGGGATTTTCTTCCTCTGGATATCCCTCAGGCTAGGGTTTTCACCTTTGGTTACGATGCAGATGCCGTGTTTGGGAGCACAACCGCCAACATCGTCGACCATGCGAAAGACCTTCTTAGCAGTCTGGTGGATGAGCGAGAAGAGGAACCGGAAATAACGCGGCCAATCATTTTCATCGCTCATTCACTCGGAGGAATTATCGCAAAACAGGTATGTGTGTGTGTGTGTGTGTGTGTGTGTGTGTGTGGACTACTTCTAGCCTTGATATCCCTCGATGACTTGTGGGTTCTAATCATACTCCTAGGCTCTATTTTCGGCAAGCATAGAGCGCCAATACTACTGTATCAAAGAGTCAACCCTTGGGGTCGTCTTCTTCGGAACCCCACATCGCGGCAGCGACAAGTTGGAATATGGAAAGGTTCTGGCTGATGTTGCTAGCAAGATAATGAATGCTCCTCGTTCGGCACTATTGCAGGCATTGAAGGCAAACAGCCATACACTCCTGCAACTAACGACCGACTTCAGGCACCAGTTGCCACAGTATCATGTCGTGAGCTTCTATGAGACGAAACCCCTTCGGCCTTTGAAAGACTTGGTATGCGTCATATCCAATTCCTTTTCGGGTGTAATACTAATTCCGCTGTGGTAGATCGTTGCCAGAGAGTCGGCATTGTTGAACACTGTTGGCGAAGATCAGCTACCCGTCAACAAAGACCACCGAGCTATCTGCAAATTTGCAAGACGGGATGATGAAACATATAAAAGCTCATCAAGAGAATAGGCAGGATTACAAAGGCACAATCCGCCATTCAGACTTCGATTCAACCAGCCAGTTGTACGTTAAGATTGATATAACGAGAGATAGCTCTGGGAGCTGATAGAGCCCAATTTAACAACTGATAGACAATCTACCATTCTCTGTCCCCTTTCCGAAGAATCTCGATTTTGTTGGCCGCGACGTCGTTCTCAAGGACCTCCAGAGGATACTATTTCACACCCCTGGCCTCCAGCATGCTGCCGTCTTTGGCCTTGGCGGCGTTGGGAAAACACAAGTTGCTCTCCGTATTGCTTACTGGGTGAAAGATAACCGACCAGACCATTCGGTTTTCTGGGTGTCAGCTCTTAGCCATGCGGCGTTTGAGCAGTCATATTGTGGGATAATGAATGAAGCCGGGCTCCAGCGGGACGACGCAGAGGATCCAAAACAGACGGTTCGGCGCCACTTGAACTCGGATAAAGCGGGACCGTGGTTTCTTATCATCGATAACGTCGATGACCAAGATATTGCCTACACTATAAACAACTACCTCCCACATGGGGAGAGCGGCCGGATCCTATTCACAACCCGTGCCAAGACGGTTGCAATCTCGCTCGCCGGGAGCAACTATATAAACCTCCTCGAAATGTCTAGCACGGAATCAAAGTCGTTTTTCAAGAGTGCTATACACCAAAAGGAGTTGCTTGAGAACGAATCAGGAGTAGATGATCTTTTGCAGCACCTCACCCATCTACCATTGGCCATCAGACAAGCCTCAGCATATATCAATGAAAACGAAATAGGTATAGCCGATTACCTCCAGTTGTTCAACAACGATCCAAGGAACAGAGCAGAGCTAATTGGCAGCAATTTCCTTGATAAGACCCGGAAAAGAGAAGATAATGCTCTGTCTATAACATGGCACCTTTCGTTTGATCAAATTTCGAAAACGGATGCTACTGCTATTAGGCTGCTCGAGTTTATTGCGTGCATCGAACCGAAAGCTATACCGCGGTCAATACTTGCCGTTAAAGGGTCCACAGATCCCCAAATTTTGAGGGCGCTTGGAACACTCTGCGGATATAGCTTTCTTAGCAAGCGCGATGGCGACGTATACGATATGCACAGTCTAGTATACACGGCAGTAGAGCTGTGGGTCGGAGAGCGAAGCGATAGAGAGACGCAAGAAATGCTAAGGGGGTAATTGAGCGTTTCGTCGAGGTCCTCCCCGCTTACCACCAGAGTGGCCTCGAGACCTGGAGGCAGTGTGGCCCACACGCGCTGAAAGCGCTTCAGAAATTTGAGGGGCCATACCTCGGAGCATCCTCTGCATTATACCGCGAGGCCGGACACTATTTAGTGGGAGGGTGGAGAATCAAAGAAACAATCATACACCTGACCCGTCTTGTACAGATAGAGGCAAAGACTCTTGCAAAGATCACCCAGATAGGCTTACATCACAGGAACAACTCGCAATTGCCTACCAGTGTAATGGCCAGACTCAAGATGCAATCCAGCTGCTAGAGCATGTTGTGGGGATACGGGCAAAGACTCTTCCAGAGGATCACCCAGATAGGCTTACATCACAGCAACAACTCGCAATTGCCTACCAGCATAATGGCCAGACTCAAGATGCAATCCAGCTGCTAGAGCATGTTGTGGGGATACGGGCAAAAACTCTTCCAGAGGATCACCCACGTAGGTTTATATCACAGCTCCAACTCGAAATTGCCTACCAGCATGCCGGATTTGAGATGGAATCCAGCTGCTAGAGTTCGCTGTGGGGATAGGGGCAAAGACTCTTAGAGAATCACCGAGATATACTTAAATTATAGCAGCAACTCGCAATTACTTACTAGCATAATAGCTACATGTAGGTTTAAGATAGAGTCCAGCTACTAGAGCATATGAGTAAAGACTCTTATAAAAGATGACCCACATAAACTTATACCACAGCCCCAACTCGAAATTACCTACCAGCATAATGGCCAGACTTGAGATAGAATCCAGCTGCTAGAGTATATTATGGGGATATAGATAAAGACTCTTGTAGAGAATTATCTAGATATATATAAATTATGGTATAACCTTATAAATTGCTATATAGAAAATAGCTAGATTCGCGATGCAATCCAGCTACTACAGCATGTTGTGAAGATGAAGGACAAGATTCGTATAGAAACTAACGCAGCTATGCTGCATCACAGTATCAACTTGCAACCGCTTGCATAAAAACGGCCAGAATCGCGATGCGATCCAGCTTGTTGCGAAGATAGAGGCAATGGTTCTTCCCGTGGATCACCCAAAGAAGGGGTTGGCGCAAAGTGCTCTTGAGCGAGCGCGTATGGACATGTAGTCCGAGGGGGTGAAGCGATCTCTGGGGGCTGCCATGATGGCTGAGATGCAGGTTTGTGTGCCATGAAATGATATAGTATATCCGTGGATGGGTCGGTGGACTGGTGCTTGGGGCTTTCCCTGTTGGCAAGAGGTAGTTCTGATCTACTACCAACTAAACATATATATATATATCTGTACATTTAGACATGCGAGAGACTGCATAATCAAATCGATGGATGGCGAGAAGACATTATTGCTGGAGAGCGTTGACATGGCTTGATGCACGACGGTCGCAGCTCTGGTTATTGACTGAAACGCCGGGAAAAGGTCGGCTCATTGTGCGCGTGATGACATGGGTGCCAACCATCCCCATGACCTCTCTGTCCGTGGCTATTCCTCGAATCAACCGGACGTCATCCAAGGTGTAGCACAGCACCTCGAATTGCGCGCCTTTGCATCGAATTTCTCTTCCCTAGAGCGTCCGATGCCTTTTAACAAACGAGCATTGTTCCTGGCTGATATGGTTCCGAGATGACGAGCCGCGCTCTCTCTTCCTCGAGCCTGTTACCGATAATGCCAGGGATGCCGACATCGTCCTGGGCGGGTTATCAGGCCCGCGCAAAGGCGCTCCTCACGCATCCAGGAGCTGCGGTGGTAGTAGCTTTTGGCTCTTCGGTATCTCCATGACCTCTTCTTCCTTTTCTTTCCGAAAGTAATACATGTAGACTAATTTAATGCGGAAATAAAAGGTCTGATCAATAATGTGCTCTACGTCATTATTCTGTCCGCCGCCCAGGACCTCGTGGGAAACGTTCCCAAGGGGGTCGTCCTCCTCGCCGATGTGATGCCGTCTTTTCTCACGAAGCTTGTTGCCCCATACTTTATACACAGAGTGCCATACTGGCTTCGCATCCTTGTGTTTATCGCCCTGTCGACGGGGGCATGCTGTTGGTGGCCATAACCCCCAGCCACAAATCCGTGGCCACTAAGCTGGTGGGTGTGATGCTTGCCTCCCTTAGCAGCGGTGGCGGGGAGCTGAGCTTCCTCGGTCTGACCCATTACTACGGCCACATGAGCCTTGCGGGCTGGGGCAGTGGCACCGGCGCGGCCGGGCTGGTAGGCGCTGGTCTATACGTGATGATGACGGATTGGATTGGCTTTTCTGTCAGGACCACGCTCTTGTTCTCCGCCGCGCTGCCCAGTATCCTGTTTGTCAGCTTCTTCTTTATCCTTCCTCATGGGCCTCTGCGGACAGGCGTACAACCCAAGGACTACGACGCACTACCTGAACGCGACCTAGAGGAGGACGAAGTCGACAACCTACCACAGTCGGCAGCCTCATCCGCACTCCTTGCGCCGGGCCCGTCCGTAGCTGCCACAGCATATTCGACACACTCGCCGCAACAGGGCCTGACGTTCAAGGCGCACCTTCGACGGACTAAGGCGCTTTTCGTCCCATACATGGCCCCACTTCTGCTTGTCTATATCGCTGAATACACCATCAACCAAGGCGTTGCCCCCGTCTTGCTTTTTCCACTGCAAGAGACTCCGTTCAGGAACTCCGCGAGTTCTACCCCTTCTACGGGTTTCTTTACCAGCTCGGCGTCTTCATCTCGCGCTCATCCACCCCTTTCATCCGCATACGCCGTCTCTACCTGCCCTCCTTCTTTCAGCTGGGTAACCTTGTCATCCTCTTCCTGCATGCCATGTTCTTTTTCATCCCCTCGGTCTATATTGTCTTCATTATTATATTTTGGGAGGGTTTGCTCGGCGGCGGGGTTTACGTCAACTGCTTTGCGAATATCCTCGAGGAAGTACCAACTCAAGACAGAGAGTTTAGTTTGGGTGCGACGAGCGTGAGCGACAGCGGGGGCATTTGCATCGCGGGCCTGATCAGCATTTTTATCGAGACTAGATTGTGCGATTGGCAGGTCGGTCAGGGGAGAGATTGGTGCCGGAATATCAAGGTCTCGAGAGATTAGCATCCGTTAAGGACCATTGCCGGAACCAGCCAGTATCCGTTAGTCACTAGCGCATCATGACACCTCAGTTTCTTATCGGCTAGATGCGAAAGGACAAGACGTTCTGTTTCGAAGTAGGCTGATATCAGTGAAATGCCATTGCCAAACCCAAAACCCCATCGTAATCTAGCTCATGAGCCGTGATGGAAGGTTAGCGGTTGATAGCCCACGGGTTCGCTTCCCCTTTGCCGGCTAATCAAGACACGGGGCTAGCATACATTTCTGATGCCACAAGATGTCCCGGGTCGTCTACAAATGTCTGTACCACGCTTGTTGCGAACTCATCCCTTTGCTTGCCACTGTGTACTGTCGAACTACTCTCGCCCCGCGGAATCTCACGTCTCTAAATGCCAACTTAGTCCCAGTTGCGATCATAGTAGGATCTTGGCTTATGCTGGCTGAAACGTAGACTTAGATACGAGCCACGGAAGTATTAAGGAAACGGAGGGCGACGGGGAATGAAAGGCAATCTGGGATTATTATGCTACAAGAATAGAAGAATATGTATGCTGCATGCAAGGATGGATCCATGAACGCTTCCCACCACCTCCCTAAATAAATGCTATTTACACACGAAGAAGTAAATCGCCTGCATGTCACCTTTCTAAAATTCCTGATGAACGAGACACGAGTAATCGGTCAAGTCTAATGAGGCCAATCTCCGCTTACCTCTCGGCAACCACCCTGTAGCTTTCAGGAGGACCGAGCTCGCTGGCGGTGACGCCGCCCAAGTCGATGACGATCTTGGTGGCCACCATGGTGGGCTCGAGAAGCCAGAGCTTGAGCTCATGCTTTCCGGGGCTAAGAGCACCGACTTGCGAGTCCTTGATCCAGGCGTTGCGAGTGACGGCACTATCCCAGCCGGGGGCTCCTGACCGGCGTCGGCGGCCCAGGGGACGGGCTGGACAACGGCGGGGTTACCTCCGTCGACGGAGACGGCGTAGCGGTTGGCATGCTCGGAGTCGGCGTTTTCGGAGGCGGAGAGGTAGACGGTGACCTTGGCGTTGGCGGCTTGGCGGTAGGTCCAGAAGGGGAAGGTGACGGCAGCGCCGGTGGCGGGCTCCTGGCTCGGGGTAGTGACGGGCCAGAGCTTGATGCCGGCAAGAGTGCGGCCGTAGTTGGGGATGACGGCGTACGTGGCGTTATCGGCGCCGTCGGTGACGGCGGCGAAGTGGTTGGCCTCGATGGAGACGACGCCTTCGGACTCGACGTGGCCGAGGAAGTCGGCGGGGGCGCCTCGACCTTGCGCAGGGGCACGATGACGGTGGCGCCGGGGCTGTTGGCCGGGGTAGTGACGGCGACGACGAGCTCGGCGGCCGAGTTGCCTTCGGGGACCTGGTCCCAGTCGACGGTGATGATGGAGCGGGCGCGAGAGGGGGCGGCGTCGGTGCTGATGTCGCCCGACTCGTTGGAGACAGTGACGTAGGAGGCGTTGGAGGTGATGGTGTAGGAGAGGGAGCCCTTTTCGCGCATGAAGATGTCGACGTAGCGCTGCTCGTCGGGGGACATGTACTGGTTCATGGCGGGCACGGTGACGGTCGCGGCGTCGGTACCGGTGTCGGAGTACTGGATGCCGATGCCGAGGAGCTTGCCGCTGCCGCCGCCGCCGCCGCCACCTCCGCCGAAGAAACCGCCACCACCGCCGCCGACGCTGGGAAGAGGGGGCAGGGAGTTTTGGGCGGGTTCCTGCCAGTTGTTGTAGCCGATATGGGTCTGCTCGAACATGCGGTTCCACTTGCCGCCGAGGAGGCCGTGGAAGCGGGCGGTGATGGCCTTGTCCTCTTCGAAAGCGTTCCTAGCCTCCTGGGCCATCTCGTCGGCGCGGTAGCTGTGCTGGTTGGCGTAGCGGGAGCCGATGGCGGCCTTGGAGTAGATTTCGAAGACGGTCTTACCGGCGAGGACGGGGTGGAGGACGATTTCAAAGTAGGAGAACTGGTCGGCCTCGGGGAGGCTGTCGTAGACGGCCTGGGCGCGGACGACGAGGGCCTCCCACTCGGCGTAGTTGCGCTCGGCCTCGTCGTAGTTGGTGGCGTGGAAGGCAAAAGGGGTGATGCTGAGGTCCTCGTACTTGCGGCGGGCGCAGAGCATGCCGTACTTGTTCATGATGGAGGCGGTCTCGGCGGCGACGTCGGGGTTCCACTCGCGGGCGGCCCACTCGAGGGTCCACTTGTCGGTGGAGGCGGGCTGCTGGAACTTGGACATGTCGTAGGCCATGGACATGAAGTGGTAGATGGGGAGCTCCATGGGCTTGAGGTCGCCGACGTTGACGATCCAGATGCGGTCGACGCCGCGCTCGTAGGCGAGGTGCATTTGCTCGTACGTCTTTTGCTGCTGCATGGTGTTGATCCATTTGTAGTTTCGGGGGCGCCGACGTAGTCAAAGTCTATGGGTTGGGGGAAGGAGAAAAACACGCATCCTTGTGTTAGTTGATGTGAAATAAAAAGAAATGACGGTATGGACGAAAAGAGTGTGCAAAGGGAAAGGGGGATGGTGTGGACTTACGGTAGTACATGCCGGAGCCACCGACACGCTGGTTTTCCTTGGCGGTGGGGATGCGGCGGATGTTGCCTCTGTTGTCGTCGGTCCAGCAGAGGGTGACGGTATCGCTGACATCCATGCCCTTTGCCAGTAGCCGGGGACTTCCTTGTACATCATCCAAGAGTGAGGGATATCGGCAAGCTCGCCGCCAATGGTGGTCTGGAGGGTGGACTCCTGGAACTTGATGACCTCCTCCATGGACTTGGAGTTGAGGGTGGCGGACGCGGCGTCGCCGCTGCCGCGCATGCCGACGGTGTAAATGGTGTACCAGTCCTTGGCGCGGGTGACGCCCTCGGACATGAACTTTTGCACGTTGTTGCGGTTGCTGCCCCAGTCCCAGTTTCCCTGGCAGAAGCGGCCCTGCTCCTTGTCGGCGCGCGCCATGGGTTCGTGGTGGGAGGTACCCATGAAGATACCAAAGTCGTTGGCGAGGGGTCCGCTCTTGGGATCGTCGAGGTAGAACATGGAGTTCCACATGGCGGGCCACAAGTAGTTGCCCTTGAGGCGGAGGATGAGCTCAAAGACGCGGGCGTAGAAGTCAGAGTTGAAGGGGTTCCCGTACTGGCTCCGGGGTAGTTTTCGGCAGCCCAGTTCGTCAAGCCGGGCGCCTCGTCGTTGAGGAAGATGCCGCGGAACTTGACCGAGGGGGACCCTGGACCTTGGGCTCCAGCGGGGCGACGATGGACTGGCGCTGGGTAGGGTTCACGTCGGCCCACCAGTAAAGGGAGAGACGCCAATCTGCTCCGAGACGTCGTAGATGCCGAAAATGGTGCCCCGGATATCGGAGCCGGCGATGACGAGCGCGACGGGCTCGTCGGCGTCGTCGGTGACGACCTGGGCGACGTACGACTCCCACTTGCCCTCGATGGCGGACACGTCCACCTTGCCGGCGGCCACGAGCTCGTCGACGAGGGCCGACTTGCCCACGGTGCCGATAACGATGGCGGGGCGCCCGCCGCGGGCAGGGCGGTGCCGTCGGAGACGACGGCCTTGGCGCCGAGCACGCGGTTGAAGTCCTCGGCGAGGTCATTGGTCGCGCGCTTCACGCCGGTGAAGTCGGCGGCGGCGACGAACAGCGCGGGGGCTTGCCCGCGGTGGCGAGCTGCAGGCCCTCGGCCTCGGTGTCGAAGATGAGCCAGTTGGGCACCGTTACGTTTTGTCCTAGTGCGCCGGCCGGGAAGGACGCGACCAGGCCTAGGACCACGGTTGCGGCGAGGCGGAGACCGCCGAGCATGGTTGCGCCGCTGGGAGTAGGTGTTCGGGGACTTGTAGTGTTTTTTTCCTTTTTCTTTTGCTCTCGGCCCCGTGGCTCTTATGGGGTGTAGAAAGGGGGAACGAATGGACACAAATAAAGGAAAGAACGTATAGAGAGAACGAGAGGCTAGAGGTGCACGCGGGGCGTGTTCCTACACTTGGGAAGCGTCCTTGTGAAGTCCCACGCAGAGAAATCACCGACTGTGAAGGGGGCCCAACGCGATGACGATGATGATGATCAAAGTCTCCTACGACCTAGGCAAAAGAAAAGAGGGAGGAAAGGAAAGAACTCAAGAAACCCAAGAAACCCAGGAGCACTTCCCAACAAGGGCGCCGCCGCAATCTCTATTATACGAACCGGCTTGTCCATTTTCTTCTCTCTGTCTCTAAAAGCTCGTGGCACCCTATATTCTAGAGTAGGAGTGGCGGTCACGGTCACAAACGGGCCTTAGTACCGCTCTCCCTCTCTCCCGCCATTCCCCCATAATCATTCTCCATATTGTGAAAAGTGCAAAAAGGAAAAGCAGCGCCCCCGTCCATAAGGATCGGAAGCCGTGAACAGAGCATGTGCCGGTTAAGCTCATATGTCGAGATTAAAAACCAATAGCGGCCCCATTTATCCTTCAAGAACCGCACCGTTCAGCTCAATGCTTGGCTTTGGGGGAAAAGCCCGCAAAGGCGATCCAAGAGTGGTAGTGGTTCTCTCTCCCGTCCCCGGCTCCGCGAGCGTTCCCCTCCCTGCCATGTTCTCCCCCATGGACGGGATGGACAAGGCACCGGACACGGGGCAGGGAGGGAGGAGGAGGGGGAGACAAGGCAGACGGAAAGAAATTTTCCCACGAACGAGAATTGGGATTTTATTAATGCATGCACGAGTTCTCCATTCTTGGTGGGCCTCTTTTCTCTCGTTGGCTGCCTTGTCCACGGGCCGATGTGTCTGGCTGGGCCGGGGAAGAGCACGCGGGGGAGAATAAGTGAGGGCCCCGAGCCAAACAAAAGAGTCATAAGAGGAACAATTGGGACGTGAACACCCTTTTTGCCCAGGGCAGAAGGCAGAGAGACAGAGGACGGAACTGCACTGCACACAGGGGTCTAAAGAAGGAGATGGAGTGATGCCCAAATTATGGCATACTTGGCATGCCCGTGAGCAAATATGGCGGTTATACGAAGACCAATAGGGCGACTCTTTGTTAAAATGGCATCCCGGCAGTAAAGAGGGAATGCCCCAAGGGAGAAAGACAGATTTCGGCCATGGACGGCGCCATCAGAGGCAGCGTGAGAGCCTACTCATCACATCCCGCCAAACACCTCGCTAGATGCAAAATCGCGTGGCTCGTGGAAAATCAATCTCTTCCTAAAGCAACTCGATAAATCGGGTATCGAGGGCATATGGGGATCCGGGAACCCATCACGTCCAATCGGTCGAGAAAGCGAAGAGGAGAGAAAAAGTCTAGAAGGTCATGTTGGCTACCACTAGTAGTTGTTGCGGGTTGTCCAAGCTCCCATGTCGCCTCGATTCGCTCCGGTTATAACAGCCACCAAAACAAACCACCCGCTCCGGCCGATCAGGCGACGCACATTGATTGGCAATATAGCCGGTATATGAAGCCCTGGCCTGACAAGACCGGCGCCACGCTCTATCGCAGACTTGATGGCAGCCAAGGCATGACGGCCCTGATAGATTGAACGCGGTGTATCCATCGCCACAACATTGAATCGGAACCGGAGCGGGGCAGGCTGTGGCTGGAGTCAATGTGTTTCTCAAGGCCCGGACCAAGGCAGCACGACTGTACTTCTTTCCCTACTTCTTCTTCTTTTCTTTCATTGCCTCCCTTCATTTCGACTCGTGATTGAACCACTGATCCCCTCCTTTCAAGTATCATAGAGACTGGTGAGACTGAAACGCCTTCGAGTGCTGCCAAACGCCACTGAGCTGGTACACTCTGGAGGTTCCGTTTCTTCTTGTCCCCGTTGTGATGTTGGAATGCACATTGCATCCCTTTCCCTTCCCAGTCTCATTCTAGTAGCTTAGTATTCATAAACATCTTGAAAAGAGCCATATCATTTAGTTCTGGGATCGCCTAATCTCGGCCTTCAAACAGAACTTGACCGTAAGCTCGTTGTTTTCCATTCCAAGGTAGAGATGATGTGAACCCGAATCAGATAATCCATGGCCCAAAAAGGTGAGATGCCAACCGGAGCACCTTGCGTCCTCCTCGCCAGTGTCCCCCTCGCCCGTGTCATCCTCGCAAGAATAGTGTCCCCGCTCCGAAGTCGTCCCCTCTTCTCGCTTCCCAGACCGAGGGTGTGTCCCGCGGATGTCTGGTCCTTCTGTGGTTCCTTTTCCTTGGTCACCGGAGATCGGATATATAGTCTGTTAATTAAACTAGACGAGCCGGGCTAAAGAACCTCGTTAGATGATCAGATAAGATAAACACTCTTTTTCTTTTTCCCTTTTGTATCTCCAACTCCCTCCTCTTTCCCTCCCCGGTCTCGGAAGTGCCAAGAACATTTCCCGGATCTGCTCGGGACGTCAGAATGCCAGACGGGCCCTCCAGCCTTGTACTGGTGGATGAGAGCCGGTCGCTTCTCTCACCAAGGTTTCTACGAAGCCAAGGGGATGGTTAGATGCGTGTCGGAGACCCTTTTGTTTCTTCTTCTTTCCTTCCACCCTTTCACTTAATCAGGGCAATGACGAGGCACAGAGAGGGTGTCTGGCAAGCTTGTCCGACTCTCGCCCACCAGAAAACCCTCTCAGTCCGTGATGCTATAGCCCGCTTCCTCTTCCTCGTCTCCCAGTTGCTTTCTTCATCTTTCTCTCCTCCATGGAGCGCCTTGCATATTGATTAATAAAAGTCAAGCGCATCCACACATCCTAGGCCCGGTTCTTCAACGCTCACCTAGTTTTACTTGCGCCCCCGCGCCCGGTCGCCGTCCGTGACTATCTGATTGGCCTGGTACCTGACGCGGCCTGCGCACCTTCTGATCACATATTAACGCCTCCTTTCGTTTAGCTGCGCGACGATATTGCTCAAAGATGCAGCTTCCCCCTTTTTCCCTGACATCTCAAGATCCCTTCGCCCTGTAAGGGACCGCCACTTTGGGTCCCCAGGTCCTCTCCTTCTCCGAGAGCAAACTAACGGTGGAGCTCCACCTGCCGGTTGCTAAGTGAGGATGTAGCCAGCGACCCGTCTTCTTCCCTGTGCTCTTATCTCTTGCTCCCTCTCGTCTACCCTTGGCATCGCGCCTATTATCAGCTATCGTTGGCATCATTGCGGTGAAGGCCGATAGGTTGTTGTCATGTTCTCAACCCCTCGGTGGGCGACCTACCGCGTAATACTTTGAACAAACCACCCTCTTTCTCAATAAATGGAATCTTTACCGAGCCTTCCTGGCCACCTCTTCTATCCTTTTCACATGAAGCGAAGGTGCTTTTTACGCGCGCAACAGCGTAAATGAAGTTCCCGTCAAATCTAACCGGGTATCCAGGCAAAAAGCCCCGGCACCTCCCCTTTCCCCCTCCCATGACGTTGGACATACCTAAGCCGAGATCGTCCAATGTCGAGCTCGTAAGAATGGGAAGCGACCGAACCCGGCGCGAGACTTCGCATCGACAAAAAGGTCAGAAGCTATCCGACGTAGGAGTACCGAGCGTAGATTAATGACCCGCGACGGGCCTATATCCTCGCGCATTCTATATCAATCAAACCATCTCCCCTCCCTACTCCTACCTCTCCACCTTGGTCTTTTCGTTCCTTCTTTCTCTTTTCATCTTCACGCGCGTTCAAAGTCTTCATCCTCTCTAGCAACAAGAAAACCAAGTGCCCAGAAACAATGAAGTCCTACAGCATCCTTAGCATCGCCGCCCTCGTCGCGGCCGTCGCAGCCCAAGAGCTGACCGAATGCGCTGTACGAACCACTACCCTCCTCCCTTTCTTTCCGGAAGGAAGCAGTATCCTTGAATAACCCCCTCAAGGAGCCTCGCTACCAACCCAGAAAGAACAAGAAAAATCTGGAAGAAGAAACAGAATAAAACTGACCTTGACTAACACTCGTCATCACAGGACGCTTGTATCCGGGAGGCCATCGCTGCCGGTCGCGAGGAAGGCTGCCGCAACGCGCGCGACCTCGAGTGCCTCTGCGCTAGCGGAGCCGCGGGCGATACTCTGAGGGATTGCGGCTACTCCAAGTGCGAGGCCGAGGATATCGACTCCATCCTCGCCTACGTCGTAGGACTCTGCGAGGGTAAGACCTGTTTCTCTTGCTAGTCAATACTCGCGCCGCGTATCATGATGGATAGTGATGGTTTTTCTTCATTCCCCACCGTTTCATGGCTAACGAAACTGGAATAACAGAGGCCGGTGTCCCCATCACCCATAAGACTGACCGTCCCGAGGTAAGCCCAAGAGGAACAGCGCCCCTTTGCGCTTTTCCTACCAGATATACCGATGGATGACTTGCTCACACACGGTGTATAGGCTACTCCGGCCCCTACCGCTACGGGAGAACCTGAAGCCCCCGCCGAGCCGACTGAGGCTCCCGAGGAGGAAGCTCCTGAAGAGGAAGCCCCTGAGGAAGAGGCTCCTGAGGAAGAAGCTCCCGAGGAAGAAGCCCCCGAGGAAGAAGCTCCCGAGGAAGAGGCCCCTGAAGAGGAGGAGGCTCCCGAGGAGGAAGCCCCTGAAGAGGAAGCTCCTGAAGAGGAGGAGGCCCCTGAAGAGGAAGAGGAAGAGGAAGAGGAGCCTCCTAGGAAGAAGTCCCCGGTGGCCGTCCCGTAAGTACTACTGCATCCAGTATCCGTCCTCTCCAAGAGGTTTCACAATGTCCATTCTGACTCGCGCCAACGACAGCGACCGCGAATGTAATGAGCTCTTTCCTAGCCACCCGAATCACGCCTGACACCTCTGCTTCACCTTCTCTGTCAATACATTCACTTCCCCCACCCCCATTCTCCCACTCTCCCTAGCACGGCGACAGGGTATAGCCTCCTGTGGCTTTCGACTATTGCTATTCTATAGAAAGACATGGCTCTCACGGCGACGGGCTCCGCCTCTCCGTCTCCCCACCGTCCTGCCTATCCCTTGGGGTTAGCTGGGTAAGCCATTCGCGAGCGGCATCACAGGTCTCACTCTCCGACTGTATTGGTGCCTTCGTTCCAAAGGCATCATTCGCTAGGCCGCTTTTGGGTCGTGGAGACGGTCATCTAGATCCTTGTTTTTCTTTCTCTCTTTTTCTTTTCTTATTGTTGTATATATACGTATATATATCCATATCTATATGGTTCTATTGTTCCTCCCACCCTTGCTCGGTCTTCCCGCGCTTGATGACCCGTATCTCTTCCACTCACGGAAACATCCAATGTTAATAAATCGAAACCGGCCCTGATCTTGACTTTGAGCAAAGTTCCAGGACTTAACTAGATCTTATTACCAGAAACCTAGCCTCGCCAACATCTGAATCTCTCGTAAGATAAACTTAGAACAAAGAACCCTTCCCTCCCTGGCGATGTATACCCCAGAGGACAAGAGCAAGGGTTCACCCGGTTGACAAAAGCACACCCCAAAAGAAAAAAGCCAAGGCTTCCCCGTCTCCACCGCCTCCATCCATCCCGGCTTGGCTCTCATTTTAGTGCTACAAGTGTCTAGAGACGCCGTTTGCCGGCAGGCACTCTCGACGGCCGACAGAGAAGGTCAAGACGTACGAAAGATCCCGTCTGAACGTTTCCTCCCCATTCATAATAGTGTCTCTAGGACATCTTCTTCCTTTCTTTTTTCTTTTTTGTTTTTTTTTTGTTTTTTTCTCTTCTTCCCTCCCTTCCCGCTCTTTCGCCTTCTCTGTTCAAGACAGACCAAACCAGTCACCATCACCCCCACCATCGCTGTGGGTCGCCGGCCGAGCACAGCGAGATGCAACCATCTGCAGCCCAAAGGCTCCCTTCCCCTTCGCTAGGAGCGGGATGGGGGCAACGGCGTACACTCTATTTCACGGAAAAACAAAAGCCCATCGCTTTGCCCGCAGGCGTTCCCCCAACCTCGGGGACAGGGAGAGATGATACGTTATTTCAAAATAACTCGTAGAGGTTAAACAAAGGGGGAAAGAGGGCAAAAAGGACGACTCGCGGTGAGGATTCGGCCGACCGGCTCGCTGCAGCGCGCTGCCGAGATTGAGCATCTTGGCGCGTTGTTCAAAACGTCGGTCATGGAAAACAACTTTGAGCTCTTGATAGCACCAAGTCCCTTGTCCAACGGGCGGTAGCACTGTGGTCACGGAGGAGTCCTAATGAGTTCTAGTCAGGAACAAAGCAAACGCCTCTAGAAAGAAAAAGCAAGTTTATTTGTACGTAAAAGGGAGGGGGAATTCTAAGATCTATCCTGAACGTATTATGTGGTGTGGTATGTCTGTGTATGTGGGCGTAGTAGGCAATAGTAGCAAACCGGTGAACAAGCTCCAATACTAAATCTCAGAATAATCCTAAACGCCAAGTGACGTCACGAGCGCGCGAAGGAAGGAGGGGAGGTTCGAAGACATGGCATTGCTTCTTTTGTCTCTTCCCTCTCATTTCCTCCTGTATGTTCCTCCTGCTTTGGGCATCCGTAAGTCCAATCTTTGGTCTGGGCCTAATACCAAACAGATCGCTACGTACTCTTTTTGGAATTACATAGATCAATTGTAATACATGTACACTATTAGCGTCTGGGACGTGTGTGAGTGTGTGGGCGCGAAAAGGAGGGTTTCAGTTGCAATGGATCTGAAGGAATGTCGGTACCAAGTGGGTTGGCAGCGTCGTAAGCGAGAAACGTCTGGCGGCAAGGGTTCGAGAACCCAAGTCGTTCGTCGTGGAGGCGGGATAATACACACGACACCACCACACATCTCAGTTGAGTATTATACCGAGCATAGCACAGTCCCTGGATCACTCGAGACTTTGATATCTAATTTCCTTGCTGGGTTCTGTTTCATTCTGGAGGGGTTTCTTCTTCTTCTTCTTTTTCCTTTCGAGACAAAATCTAGGCCTCTTTTGCATTAAACCTCGCAGGAGCCTTCTACCTCGGTACTTCTCCATGACTGGCAACTCCAGGAACTACACGTGTGCTCGTGGTTTGACTCCGGGGTCGGCTTTTGCTCATGACATTGCCATGGATGTACCCCGTGCCACTTGTCGAACCTACCACCAGCGAAACTCCACTCAAGCACGAGGTTGCCGACTCCGTGAATACTTGCAGACCCCAAAAAAAAAAAAAAAAAAAAAAAAAAAAAAAAAAGAAAGGAAAAGAAAGGAAGAAGAAACATTAAGTATTGAAAGCGCCATGTTTTGTTTCCCCAGGGGTTGACTTCAATCGCGCACGTCAATACCAAGTGCGCCACAAGTTCACCGATTTTTAATTGGAAGACAAAAGAATGATGGCTCTTTTTTTTTCCTTTCTCGCCGCCTGTTTTAGATCGATCCGACAAACGATTCCTTTCCTTCCCATGGTGTCAAAGAGTTTAGATGCAATGGATCTCTCATACTCGTGCCACGCACACCTGTGGCACGAGTATGGTCTCAATCGGACAGGTGGGGAGTGGATTGGAGTTGTCGTGGCGGGCCATTGTTCGAGACTCCATGTACCGTATCCTAGTCAAGGCACCAGTCAGTTACTTGACCTCCTCACTCCCGTCCATTCCTCATAATACCGACAATACGTACGTCTCCACGCCCAAAAGGTGACCGGCTCCGATGCCCGCGTACCGCACCGGTAGCGTGGAGTGGAGGCTGCGTGAGCGCGAGGTGAGCGCGCGGGAAAGCCAGCCAAGCCAGCCATCAAATTGATCATGGTTGCATGGAGGTTCGCAGAGTCGCAGGGTCGGCATGGTTCGGTGAATGCAACGCTAAAGCCAAGGGGATTACGCAAGCAGACGCGGGCGGAAACCCCGTCACAGAGGAGCTCCGCTGCCCCCTTCCGTTTCAGAGCCGACCTTCCCGGTCCTGGCGCGCCACCGGAAGGGCTCTCTCATCGAACCAGACAACAGACAGCCCGTTGGGTGCCGATCCTTACCATATGCCGTAATGCCTCCACTTGTTGTCTTGATGTCTCGATCATGTCCCTAAGCCTACAGCGGCCACTGGACCATCACCATCCGCCTACCAAAACCTCCATCCACCAATACGGAGCGCTTGTCGCGTGACCACTTATCGCGTGAGCAAGAAGAAAAGGAAAAGAGAAGACATGCCATCATCATTTTTTTTTTTTCATAGGCTCTTTCGTGGTAAGCCAGACAACCCATTCGCCCCTTGCAACGACTCCGGGTAGAGAGCACGCACCCCTACGGTACATGGGTATCTCCAGCTTCGAGTAGGCAAAAATATCAATTTCAACAAGTAGACAGGGGAAAGAGAGGGAAAGTCACTATGATGTCGAACGAGCCTCCCTGATGGCAGTTGTTGGGGGTGTATCGAAGTATCGGCGGGAGTGGAAGCATGTCGGATCTGGGCGGGGGTCTTGTCAAACAGAAGCGAGTGGGACCTTGGTCGGAGAGGGAGAAAATCGTTCCCCACCGTAGGAAAAGATCTGACAATTGGCTTGCGTGGCGGTTTCACGAGGCGCGGCGCATCCACACAAACCAAGGAGGGTAAGCAGAGAAAGGGAGAAAATCAAGAGAACAAAGGAAAGAAGCAAGGGAAAGAAAAAAACTATGCTTGGTCGCTGCGCTTCCGCCTTGTCACCTCGTCTCTTTCTGTCATCCCTTTCTGTCATCTCTATTCTGCATCTCTTAGAATCCTCCTCAGGGGGTTTAGAGTTGCTCGGTTCGTTCAGGCCCCGTCTTAGACCTATTTTAAGTAGTCGGGACATTGGCGATCCCAACAACCTCCAACCTTACCTGGTTCTGTGATCGGCGGGCGCCGGAACAATCATTACACTAGGCCAAGGAAACACCATGAAACAGTGCTCATCACCCGTGCCTTGGACCAACTCTCCTTCCACTACCTGTTGACCCCAGAGGAGAGCGTCGACGAGGTTTAGCATACTTGCTAGATGAGCCCGTTGATCACCTTTGTTTTTGGTTTTGATGTGAGACTGATAACGGATTGGTCCGTTCGTCTATTCGCTCGTCAACCCCTCGCACAGCTGTCAGAAGCAAACAATGGCCCTCTGAGGACACGAACACATGAACACACGCGCTGGTGTGACATCGCATATTGGCGAGATGAACGAATCCTGAATCGTGTGTACAAGGCTCGGGGTTCCCACGAAATCGACTAGTTATGTGCTCGAGGTGTTGTAAGGCGTCTGTCAATCTCCTCATACCCTAGCAAAAATGCCGTGAGGGATGCTGCTCTTGTGAAGCCCGCAGACGTGATGTGACCATGGTGGAGTAGCCGGAACTACCCCCAGTTTTCAACGAGAAAAGCTTGCACCGCAACATGACCACGTCGATGTTGTGTTCGCTGCTCTCGGTGGTGGAGAATTCTCGACGGCTTGCGTCCGGCTCTGGCCTGGTCTCTCCTCCACTGTGCCGCCATTCCCACAGTCCGATCACGGTCTCTTCAACAACTCGTGGTGACGTATACACTTGATACCCTCAGACCAAGGCTTGCGCTAGCCCCAACTCCGCATTAGGTTTGGCAAGGGTTGACTACCTACTTGTAGCTAGGGCCGGAAGAGATCCAGGCCTATTGTCGTCGTCAGCAAGTCAATATCTTAAGACGATTGAAATGGCCGGTCCAACGAGTGTTTTATGTGCTCGACACCCCGATGCAAGTGAGTAGGCAATAGAACCTGTGATGACTTGTCTTGCTGGATCCGGTGTGAGTTCTCCCCTTGACTTGCCTCCTCGGGCTTTGTGGGGCCTTGAAGGCGTAGATAGGATGGGATTCCTCCTTGGATAGGACTTAGTTAGATACATGTGTCGAAACGGTTGATCGACGGTGGCGAATTACATGTCTGATGGGGCGGACGGTGTGAGAGGACGTAGTGCAAATGGCGATGTCGTATGCCATCTTTCACACGGCATTCCTTTGAATGATATTCAGAGCGCTCAATGTTTCTTTCCTCGTTCAAGATCTCTAGTTTCAAGGCCATGATGTTTTGGTAATGAACGGGGAGAGAGAGGGGGGGCGCACTAAGAAACTCTTTCTTTTGAGCCGCTGCATCGCTATTGCAAAGATTCACGCACAAATATGAAAGAGCGATACGAGTCCAGTCCGTCGAGGCCGTACAGTCTAACTTGTTCCGCTAAAATTTCGCCGACCAAGACATCCATAGATCAACCCCACAGCCATGCGAGACCACAAAGACAGGCACAAGTTGACCTCCTAGACAAACCTATAATCTGCTATAGAGAGGGTGATGGACAGGCATGGATCCGATTCTCCACCTTGGAGTGCCGCTCTAGAGGCAATTGAACGCGAATGGATGCCTGGTTGAATATTGAATTGGCTGAGGCATACCTCAAAATCAAATGCTCAATTGAGCCAGGAACAGGTTGCCAAGTGGTGGGTTTACCTCAGAAAGAGAAACAAACTAATAGCTTCAACCATTATGCTGGAAAATGATCAGATGGAAATCAATCCAACTGACTTCAATGATTTTGGATGTGGCGCCAGCCAATGCTCCAGTCAGGACCGTGCCTTCCTTAGTGCACCATCCCTTCCTTTCCTATTTCCGTTTTCTTACTCTACCTTGACGGTTCCTTCCCCTGGCAGCGCTCACACTCCGTTGTAGGAAAGGATGGACCTCCGTACCTGCCATCTCATGGGGAGATGTGGGTCTAATCAGCAACCACAGACACAGTACTTGTATCGCATAATACAGCACTGCCATCTACGATCTACATCAAGGGTCGACCTCCACTCCACGCCTCTTCCTCCTTTCTTTATTATTCTTTTAAACAAATCCGACTCCCTCTTCCTCTAATTTCGATTCTGGATTTGGGGATTCCTTGTTCCGGTTGCCTCTCGCTCTCACTTTCGACACCACGTGGGAGAGCTTTTACTAACACCATCAACACCTTATTCACCATCGTCGAGCCGCCGTTCCCGACGTCGCCTCCCCTCCAGCCTTTTCAGCCAAACCACTTGTCACTCGTTGCTACCCACTAGAAGCCCAGGTGCACAGAAAGTAAATCTTTCTGAGAAAAGAGAACTATTCGCTCGAGTCGTATCCTACCATCCATTCTTTCACCATTCTCTCTGTGCCACGACGGAAGGAGTTCCACACGCACCCCAGGACACAGGGGGTTTCGACGCAGCGCACCTACATAACTCTGCCTCAAGATTTGGCGTATGCGACTCAAGCTCGGCTAGAAAGAGTGCCAGTGACACCACTCGATTCATTCCAGTCCTAACTGGCCAACTGGGGCATCTTCTCAGACTTTCTCCCTCACTCTTTTAACTGCTAGCTCTTGGAGGTAGAAAACGTCATCGGGCTTAAACGAAAGCTCTTGATGATATCTTAGGCTGACTAGTCATCGTCATGGTTTCAAAATCAACGGGCCTTCCATTACCCACCACAGCCTCACTTCGAGGCTGGAGGCGCAAGACTCATAAAGCCATTAGTATTGTCTCTGCCCGAGCTCTACGCAACAGGCTTCGATGTATTCTCGGCTTATTCGTGTTGGTCAATGTCATCGCCATTTTCTCTATACCTGGAAGGTTAGCAGTTGTGACCCTCGGAGGTCAGGTGGGCCCTCTTTTGCGTTGGCATGGCGCAAAGGAAGAGGTCGGCGGTCTACGCCTTGTTGTATTTGGAACTCCCGATCTAGGGATGCGCCGGGAAACGGGCGGAGCCCTGGAGATAAGAGCTGGACCGAGCACCTCTGCACCGAAGTGAGTATGGAAGAGCTACTACCCTGTAGCAGTTAAGGGCGATCTGTTTCGGGCGAAGAAAGTGACTGACTCTTTTGCTATAGCTGCGTTGCGCGAGCTACCAATCTCTAGTGCCGGCGATTGACGGAAAGACGTTGGATCCAGCCTTCACATCCAACTCAGCTTATAACACAACTCTGAACTATGTTCACCTGTCGCATGATGCATCCATTCCTGGCTACGACTATACTTTTCTCAATAGTCAATACCCCTCCCGGTTCACGACGACCTAGAGACCCAAGTTAACAAATTCCTTGAGAGCAAACCCCGAGGAACCCACCCAAGGAGACGCTTTGGATTTTCAATTTTGGATTTTGGGACATCTGGGCTTTATCGTCGATGCCACGTGAGATCGCCGAGGTTGCCATTAACCGAACGGTTTCGGACATGTTCCAACAGATTGAGATTCTCTACAAGGCCTCGCTCGTCGAGTCGTCCATCGCCTTTTCCGATTTCTGGGGTTATTCCGACCCAGACATAATCGAAAAACTTGAGAACAACCAGCTCTCTGATGTTCGTGGCGAGCGAGAAATGTTCCGCGTTCTGATCCCTCGCGTTGTCGACCCCTCCATCACTCCAGGTTGGGAATCTATGCGACCCCGTCCCCCTCTCCTCATAGCCTGGCCGTCCATATGACAAACGCCGCCTACCTAACGGAGCGTTGGAACGACGCCCTCTGGCTTCAAATGGATCGCTGGGAGAAGCTCCCTAATCCGGTACCCGCAGAGTCAATTGCAACCGGATCCGAACGAGCCGAGGCGCGCAAGCGAGACGTGGGACCCGGTGACTGGAAAAGGTCAGCTGCGGACACCAGGAACCGTGAGAACAAGCAGCAGCAGCCTAGCTTCGATCTAGAGCCCCTCCTAGCACCCTTTCCCCGCCGGCAGAGCATGGATTTTAATGGCTTCAACTTCGTCCGAGAAGTCCTCATCGAGGGACAATTCCGGGGTGCTGGGTTCACGGACATGCTAGGACGTGGCCAAAGGGCCATGGAAAGCCTCATGTACTACGATGAAGCATGGAGACCTTGTTCCGAGGGCGACCTTGACGCAGCACCGCGCCTCTTTAGCCAGCGCAAATCTAGCAACGAGAACGGGACATGCGCTTCTCCCGACAACTTCTTTTGGGACACACCATTCCTCCTCGGCAACAAGGCGGCGCACACCCTCGCTCGCTTCGCCGCTACCGAAGCCAGCATTCGCCTCTCTTTATAAACTTTTGGAGCCTGCGGGGCGGGGACGTTCCGCCTTCTTTTTTTTTCACTTTTTGGTTTGCACTTTCTTTTGTCTTTTCTATTTTCCACATGTACATTATCTCGTATGTGTGCATGCATCACTCAACTTTAGATGTACACGGCTGCTCCTTGTACCCTTGGACGGATTTCCCTTTCTCTATCATTTCAGGCAGCATTCCGCATGGCGTTTTCTGGGGCTTAAGGGTTTTATATGAATGTTTTTATCGATGCATCCGAGGTGGAGAAAACCACGCGTCCTGACTCACAGCACCGCAGAGGGCTTTTCGGGAATTTCGGTGCCAAAATGGTACACCACATAGATGGACGGAAACATACTATGGAGAAACTGGGATATTAGAATGGCCCTAAAAACCGGCAAATAGGCCATAGGCAATGTTAATGAGACATCGATGATGGCACTTTGCCATATCATCTACAAACACTTGCACGCCATCTCTTCCTGATACTAGATGCCTCTGATATCGTAATCTAGCTCTAGAGGAGTGTATTGTCGAGGGGCGGGGTTTTGTCTACGACTCATTTTGCTTGTGGCCGAAGATGACGGCGTCCGGCCGACGTGGGCGGGGAAAGTGGGTCTTCGGGAATCGAAATTCCGCCGATCGCGGCCACGCCAACATGCAAAGCCGCCAATCTCTCTCAGTTGCACATCGTCCCTCATTACTTTATCCCCGAGTGCCTTTTGATGAGCAACTATCTTCAGATTCGGCAATGGGAGAAGGGAAAAACCTGTTTGTCAAGCACGAATTCAGCTGTGCTCCAGCACGAATGCATTGGAATGTATATATATGGATGCAGATCTAAGATGTGACGAAGAAAAGAAGGAAAGAAAAAGATATATAAACAACGAAGGGAAGCGAAAATATGCAAACGATGAACCTCTACCTTGTTCCATTCCGCGTTTGTTCTTTGAAAGAGATGCATCTGGTAGAAGAGAGCGCGATGGTGGTGCATCCCAGCCTGAACGACGACCAGCTCGAAAAAAAAAACAAGTCCCAAGCAAAATTCGATCAAAATCAATACCAAAAGTAGCGGTAGTATGCATCATGTCATCGTCAAAGTGGCGTGCGTCGTAGGCGGGTCTCATCGGACCTCCGTCTTGAACCGTTCTTCTCGCTCACCTTCCCAGCGGCTTGTTCTTCTTTTTCATGGTTCCTGGCCGAACGCCGTACTGGAAAGTTATCCGAAAATCAACCCGAATTCGGAATATATGCTCCTCAAAAGGCAACCTGTATCGAGAGCTAGAGAATTGGATATCCCGATCCATCCACCTATTTGCCTTCTTCTCAAGGAATAAAAGGGACCGGCGCCATGTGAATGCAGGAATGCCCAGAGTGTTACAAATGAAGCCAACAATCCAAGGCTCGACGGTGAAAATGCACAAGGAGGGTTACAGATGCGATATAGACGTGCGAGTCGGCAGAATCCGGGGCAGGCTTGGATGGTTCTAGTTCCCTCAAGTGTTGGTTGGTTTCCTGCCGTAACAAGCGTGTCTAAATAACGGCGGCAAGTTGGTCAGCACAAGTAGACGGACAGAAGGAGCGAAGCCGAAAGAAAAGAGGCTGGAAACAAGAGCCCTGGGCCGGAAAGACTCACAATAGGAAGTAGGGCATCAGCTTGCTCCGTCGCAACGCTCTTCTCATATTATCCACAAAAGCATCGATGGCTTTGTACTCCCAGCCCATGACCTCTTTCAAAGGTAGAGCGCAAACCCTTCAATCGACCCGTCGATAAACTCAGCCGTGAAAAGACCCAGCTGCTTCATTTTCTTGTCCCTAGGCCATGCGCCAATCGGAATCTTCCAGCACCGGTACACCACGTCTTCGAATCCGGCTCTCTCCATCAGCTCCCTCATGCTGCCCTGGGGAGGCGGGAACTGAAAGCTGCGGCCCGACTTTTCGCTCGCTTCTAAAAGGGTCTCGTACCATCTAGTGTAGATGTGGTCGGGGCCCACGAGGTCGGATTCGGAGCGCGTTTGGATGTCGTAATCACAGCTCTCAAAGTAGCCGCCGGGTTTTAGGCGCGAGAAAGCTTGCCCGTAGAGCCGGGGCCAGTCGTCGATGCAACCTCCCAAGTGGCGGATGTGGATGTAGTCGAAGTAGTTTGGCTGCCAGACCCAATTTAACTGAGCATCGTCTATGAGAAAACGGCAGTTAGGTGGGACCCAACTCGGTTGAATTGGAGAAATATCGGTTCCAATGACTTCCGCGGAGGGAAGCATATCAGCCACGTCGCTAGTGACCAGATGCGGCACAGCGCGCTCATTAGTCAATGCCCGGGGAGTCGCGATAGCAGTAAGACGCTGTCACTCACATTGCCCATATCCCCGTTCCAGTCCCGACATCCAGAATTCGCTGTGGATTGTCGCCGATAGGCGCCAGAAAGAGCTTGTCGTCGAAGAGCAGCGTCATCCAATGGTGTCTACACATTTGGTCAGAAAAGGATCCCGCGGAAGCCTTCGTTTGTCTTGGGACTTTCAACGCCCAAGGGGATGCGCGAGCCGCCACGGTACTTACGTTAGATCAAGGCCCTCCATCTGCTGTCGATCGTTGGGTCCCCTATTCACACAACATGAGCACGCCTACAGAGTGCAGGATAAGTACATCCGGACGATTCTTTGCTTACCAGTACGTTGTCGAGCTTGACCGCTGATAAGTTCGGCCGTGAATACTTCGGTAATCCAAAATGCTTTCGGTGAGAGAAGCTGCCGTAGACATGGGTCCACTAAGGGGCAGGGAATGTTAACAAGGTGAATCATTGCCATTGACTAACAAGGAGAGATTGAGGCACGGTAACGAAAGGCAGGGCGAACATACGTGGCGTCAGCAAAGGCGGAGTCGGCGTCGGTATCATCGTCGTTATCAGCATGGTTGACAAGAGTAGGATCCTTGCACATATGTTAGCCTTGGACTTCTCCTCTCTCTCGAGTGTTCTTCCAGTCGGGGCGGCAGCCTCAAAGAGAATGAAGATCTCAGCACGATGCGACAAGCGATATATCGTTAGCGCCAGTGAAGCGACAAGCGACTCATGGTAAGTGCGATTCAGCGGTGCTCGCTAAATGTCCGTACTGATGCGTCGCAACGCCGTCCGATCACTTGCATCAAGAAAGGAAAACAAGACAGGAAAGAGGGATAGCGCGGTACGTACACCTGGGATCGTGTTGGAACCTAACATCTCGGGGTTCATCTGTTCCATTCCCGGCTCAACATTGGACGGGCCCAGGAAGAAAGTTGGGATGCGGTGGGCGCTGTGGCAAAATGGGTGTCCGCACGATGGCTACGGCCAACAGTGCTAAGCCGACTTGAAGGGGGTAGTAACACGTTTTAATGAATCAAAAGAGAGGTAGGTCAAGGAAAGAAAGAAAACTTATAAAGAGAGAAGAAAAAAAAAGAAGAAGAAGCGTGGGAAGAGAAGCAAGGAGGGACGTCTCCTGGGGAATTCTTCAGAGAACCGGCCGGTTGGGTCGCGGGGCGGGGGACGGAAATTATAGAAGCCCCTTCCCAGAGAACCGGGAACCGACAAGATGGTTCAAGTTTTTGGAGTACCAGACTGGCGGGTGCGTGCTTCCCAATCCTTTCCCGAGGGCCTCGACTTTTGCAGGGCAGATGGACTCGGAGTGGGGAATTTTGCGATTGAGAGGGCGAGAGAGAGGACGATTTCTCTGAGCAGGCTGTGACGAAAAGATGGTGACAAAGAATCGAGATAGGGTATTATTGGGGGCGTGAAGGTGGAAATAGAGAGGCGATGTCCCTGGCTCTCGAGCAACGCAGAGTCTGAAGAAGGTGAGAGAAGCCAAGGGGGGATGCAGGTGATTAAGGAGGATTGAGGATTCGATTTGATGAGACGATGTAGACCTCCTTCACCAATGATTCAAACTTGCAGGAGAAAATGGGGAAACATCGAGGGGGGAACGAGGAAAACAAGAGTGGAGATCTAGCAAGGGTCGAAGGGGGAAAATGAAAACCAAATATTAATATTAAACCACCAAGACGAATCCCAATCTCTCGGGGACGCATGCACGCAAGACGAAGACTGGGGTCGGCGCTGGGGGTTGGAGACTGATGGATACGTGTGGGAGTGGTGTGGGGGACGGAAGCTGCGACCAGGGTACAAGGCTCACAATCTCCCCAAAAAAGTCAAAGTCAAGGCCGGCTGGGCGGATCTGCCAGCGCACTCAACCACCTTCTCGCTTCTTCCCTGTGCCGCTTGCACTTTTGGAAGGAGGTGTGTTATCGGTAATACAGAGAACAATTGGACCCGCATGCCCATCCAAGTGGGGGCTCGGGAGCACCCCGCCAGCTGTGGACGAGTCCTCGGCCAAGATGCAGGACGGGGAGGAGCGACCGAGCTTTCGGGCACGACCAAACTGCTGGGAAGGTGCCGATGAAGGAGAGGAGGAGCGGAAAAAGGAAGAAGGGAAAGACTTGTCGAGTACCTGCAAGCTTGAGTGCCCCATGCGTAGGTAGGTGTCGTTGCTGCTAGCAAATTAGTCTGTCAATTGTCTGTGTAGGTACGAGAGAGAGCACCAGGCATATACCTGGACCTTGCCAAACGCAAGCCAACGCCGGCTCTTGTGTAGGGCTTGATGATCAATTTCAATTCACCAATGAAACTAAATCCTCACGACGCTACTTGGCTAGAAAGCAAGGCAAGGCAAGGTAAACGCCGCCACATTTCCATTCACGGAGTGCTCTTTCTAAATCGTGGATCCTGCGAACCACTCAGCTCACAAGCGTTCTCTTTTCCCGGTTCTTCTCTTGCGTCTGTTTCAACGGTCCGGTCCAATACCTCAAATTTCTCGCCTTATCTACGCTAGCAGTCCTACACCTAAAGAGAGAGTAGGATAAATTCGCAACGGCTCAGTGGTGCATCATCATTGCGCTGCAGTGCAACATCATCTTCTGACCAATCTTTTTCTCGGAAGAAGAGGGGGTAGAGATGTGTTGGGAGAAGCGAGGTTGTGGCAGGGGGCTGAGGGTTGCCAAAGGGTTGGAACGGAACCAGTACCAGGGGGTGGGGATTGTTCTCCTGATCGTACTTTTTGAGGAAATGCATTCATTTGCTCTCCCAATGGATGGGTGTACTGACGAGAAGGCGCCGAAAATCTTTGCCTAGAAAAAAAAAAAAAAAAAAAAGGAACCGCTCGAGGAATCATGGCAGCCTCTTTGGTGGCCTACGAACTGTATTCTAAGTTTCTTAGATTCCCTACACTCTATTCTTCAAGCACCACCTCGCAGCACAGCAACGCGTCAGGCTGCATTTTGAGCCTACACCCATCTACGTATATCCCAGGATTCAGTCACTGTTGGCTTTCGGTTCCCCGAGGGCATCGTGTGGCAATTCGCGTGGCAATAACGATATCGGTTCTTAAGGTCAAGGTGGTGCATGTTCTTTCCACCACCTCCTCTCAAGCGAACAAAGGAAGGGCAACCGATGGCGCTGGTACCGCCAGACCGGGTCTTCTTTCCCTCGGGTCAATCAGCAGCTTTAGTTAGGTAATAGTGTTGAGCCAAGAGCAGATCTAAGCCCAAAGCAGTTCGTTCATCTCTAAATTCTCGCGCTACTCGCAGGATGTGCGGGTGCGGGAAGCAAGCACGGCCAAACGTCGCACCTGGGGTTCGTCATTGGAGGATCCCGAGCCTGACTGTGCTTGGATTCGCAGGCTCCCCACGAGCGTACGGGGAAAGGAGGGAACTAGAAAGAAGGAGGACCTCCCTTGTCGAGTCGTCTCAGAGCAAGAGATAGCTGGGTTGCTCTCTCTTTCCCTCCTCTCAAGATAAAACGAGTGGAAATGCTGATCGCAGGGTATGAAAACCGGAAGAATGATTTTGGGTTCAATTGACCCTAGCCGTACATTACTGAATACATCGCTGGGGCGGGGCGGAACGTCCTAGACCGCAGTTGGACGGCTCGACGAACATGGGGCACATACAAGTACAAAAGCTTGCAAGGTCATAATAGAACAAGGACCATTGTTGCAAGCCAAGCCTTTCAGGCAACATAAACTAAGACGCGGGTGCTGCATGGCTGCTTCCGTGAGTCGAGGTGGTTCAAACTCCCCGAGCCACACTCCTGGCTCGAGTCAGTCTGCCGGATCATGCCATCGATAGGTCACTGCGCTGCGACTAATATTCTTCGCTTCCTGTCAAAAATGTCACAAAAGAAGAGAAGAGGGGGCGGGAGCTGTTGCCCCGGTTTTTCTTTCAGACCTTGAGGGCTATTATACCTGGGTATATATGCATGGGACCAGGCGAATGCCACGAAGCGAAACACACGCCAACCACACATGGGTTCTATTGTTACCCAGATCGTTCCACTCAGTCACTGTCAAGTGGATCCAAAGGCCATGCAGGAATGGACATGGTACGCCGAAAGATCCGGTCAAAGTTGAGGAGATGAGGGGTGAGGGGAGAATTAGATGTCTTGTCTCTCTCGAGGTCAGCTTGGAGGAAGGCTTCCCTTGTAGGGAGTTTCAAAGGGGTTGAGCCAGCAATTACTAGACCAGCCCAGGAGAGGGAAATTCCGCTAGAGTGGGTTGCATGGTGTGGGCCAGCCAGCCGCAAGATGACATCCTGGTCCTTGGGAAGGTTGGCATTAATCATCCACACCTTTCTCGGTCAAGGCCACCGCACCAGTCTCCAGCCCCTTTCGAAAGCGTAGCTCCAAAGTGGTGTCCTCAGGGTGTCCGCTTTATTATTATTCCCTTCTTCCAACCTCGGTAGAGGGCGCACGATGAGATGGACGGTGAGTAAGGCGAAACCTCAGTACTCATATTGGTCCCGGGATAAACGCAACCAAAAAGGCGTTGATTCTCTTTGGATAGTGTTCGAATCACACTCTCAATTAGATGGTGAGCCGAGCGAGTGCGTGGAGTTGTTTGTGATGGTCTTTAGGGGACATTGAAACGGTTGATAGTACCGACCGGGTGGCGCATCCTTCTGTGCCGGAAGATGGCCCCAAATGCGCTTGGAGTCCCGAGACTCTGGCTATCTTGGAATCATGCTAAGAATAGCTCTGACTATCAATTCCTCAACGGGATGCCGGAGGCTAGATCAGCCTGGCTTTCTCCTCTTTGGTGTCTTCCTCTCAATGTCGAACATCACGGATCGTCGCCGAATGGGTCTCCAGCCCATACCCCAAACTCTTGGCCAATATTGCCTGCTCTCGTAGTGCTCACAAGGGATCCGCCGGATTGACAGAACCGAATTTTCTATCTCTCTGTTACCTGAGAGCCGCTGATAACCAAAGGGAAACGGAGGTGAGAGGCTTGAGCAAAAGAACCGGCCGTGGCATGGCTCGTGATCGCCTTTCCAATTTTGCTTCAAGCACACATCAAGGACTTAACGAGACGACTTCGGTAGGAGCCAGATCACGATGCCTTCCGGATGAACTCGATGAGCGTGAGTTGTGTCCCCAATTACTTGCCCGGGGCCACTAGTGTACTGTCAAAAGCGAATCCAGGAGGCATGGACCGTTTCTCTCCCCGTCTCCCGCTTCCCAGCGATATTAAAAAAAAAAAAAAAGGCTGTTGGCATTATCAATGAGTTGGAGGTGTGCACTAGCGTGCACCGGCGGGTTCTTTGCCTCCATCCGACACTCCGACGGAAGGCATCCGAAGAGTCATGTCCGCCCCTCATTACAGCGCTCTCCGCTAGCATCCCGAGAAACATCACCGGGTCTCCCTCCTGCGCGCGCTTCATCCTCCTTGAAAAACGTAGGAAAAATGGAACTAAAGAAACTAACAACTCTGGCGCATCTCGGCCCTGAGACTCCACTCCGCCTTCAACCCAAGAGTGGTGTCCTCCACTGCGCCCTCCCGGATGAGGGTAGATATCATCTTTTATCCAAGAACTCTCACGCGGCCGAGGGCGCAGGCCACAAATAGGTGCACAATGCCCAGGCCCATGTCGATACCCTGCTGAATTCGCTTCGCGCCGCCCCGTGGGGCCGTAGGCACTGATCACGAATCGGTAGAGTGAGCCGGCGCAAGCACCAAGGCCTAGAACTTGACTTGAAAGCTTACCTCCCCTCTTTCGTCCAATACTAGGCGCTTGTAACGAAAAATGATCATCAGAAAGCTGCCCATTCGAGGGAAATGGACTGGATACAGGAGATGAGCTGCCATCTGCCTGCTGTGGGGAAGGGTCAAATAGCTGCACTGGATGTCACCAGGCCGCTTTTCTATTTGGGAGCTCTTCCACCTGGGGGCTCCCTCCCGCCAACCAGGTCTAGGCCTTCCTTTAGGCGAGGGAGGGGTGAACTGGCGAGAAAAGCAAAAGAAGCTGGGTGGGTTGCACCGGGCATCTGCAAGGGAGAGAGGTCTGAAGGAAGTACCGGCTAGCCGGTATCATCATCTGCTTTTCTCGGTGTGAGTTGCATGGAATGTGATGAACTCTATCGGATGTTTCCTTGCCTTGCGGGCGTGGCAAACTCTTATTGATTGGAACTATTTTACGAGGGGCCAAACATGGATCCCCGGGGAAAGCCTATTGAGAAAAAGTGCCTCGCAGCTTCGAGAATAGTGACATGAGGCGCACCTGTCAGATGAATGACAGCAACCCCTGCTGTCAAAACATTCGTCAATGGACGGATCATTGTCAAGCACAAACTATTATGCCAAATCCCCTCTTATCCCAAAAGAAAACATGCCAATCCTAATCTCGGAATAGTCGCACAGGGCGACTATAGTGAGGTCTCTCCTCCAAGATTTCACTTCTCTCTCTCGCCGTCTTGATCTCTGTCCCTATGCACCTCAATTTGTGGGAGGATTCGAACAAAGTATCAATACGGTCCTGCCCGGAATTAGCAGCTTTTGGTGTTTGCCCCCTGTATCCCGAAATGGAGTAGGAGCTGTGGAGGGCAGGCAGAAAGCGGTGAATACTTCGATGGCCTTTTTTTCTCGAGCTGGCCGCTGCTAGCGGGACAGAACCCTCACTCTTCTTTAAACTTCACCACTCAACTTTTCAGTGCCGTGCTCCCACACAACCTCACGACAAGAAATAACCAATCTCAAGTCCAAAAGGGCACCAGTTCATCTTCCAGACATCTTCTAGATTATTACCTCGGTATATGCGATAAAAAATTGCCATTCTATGGGCCCTTCTCCGCCCGTTTCACCAGCGCACCGAACCACTCACCTGCTCACAGAACATTTGAAGACCTGGCAGGGGAGGAGGGCAAAGTGTGGATGATTAGCGAGGCCCCGGTCGCGGCCCAAGATGAGACCGCAGGACCCTTGCGCACACAAACAGACACACAAAACGAAGAGGACTCATGACATCGAGAAATATTGAGGCATCGCTTTTTCTGCCAAGGCCCGCATGTGGAAAGAGAGCGACAAGGTAACAAGAAGATATACACACATTGTTAACTTACACCCGGTACGCGACACATACGTATCACTTTCCACCTATTCTCCATCATACCAACAGAAAAGGGGAAAACAGACAGGTAAAGTGAAAAAAAAAAAAAAAAAAGAACCTCCTACCCCAGCACGCCCTTTTCCTTCCAAAAGACTTAAACATACACTAGAAACGTTGGAGAAAGAAAAAAGATAACAGAAAGAAGCGACATGCCATTTGCAGCCATATCATCCTGGGGTCCCGCTTTTTGCATCCTTGTGATTTCTCTTTATTCATGGGGAGAGGGAGAACGTGGAGGTATCATCTCTCCGCCTCCCTCAGTCCCCTTCCCTAGCCAGGGACTTCCTTTTGGACGGAGGAAGGTGGAAAAAGAAGAAGAAAGAATCAGGACAAGAAAAGAAGAATTAGCACTCCAAAGTTGCAAAACCAACACCTTCTTTCATTCAACTGCTCACGTTCCGGGTATACCACACTTGCGCTTGTCCTCGTGGATCTTTTAGTCATCCTCTGCACACCTCTGCCGTCCTCTCTACATCTCATCGCCCTCCCCTTGCAGCATCGATGACGAATTAGGTCAATGCTGCGTATTAGCCACCGCTCATCACCCTGGGACACACATTTATTCCTCTTCCGAGTCCGACGAGTCGCTGCTGTCGTCGTCCATAGCGGTTGGCGTTAACGCTGTGATAGAGTCGTTCGCCTTGGGAGATGCCGCTTGGCCACCGCCACCTGCTCGGAACTGATCGCGGATGCCCTTCAGCTTGCTGATGCGTTCCTCTTGTTCGCGCGCGTTCATTGGCTTGTTCTTCTTCTTCGTCTTGGGCGCTCGCGAGTTTGCCGTCGCGTCCGCCTGGGGGCTGCTCCCGCGCCCTGCGTCGGCTGTGGCGTCGCGCCCGAAGCCCGTGACAGCCTTGGAACAGAGGTCCCACAGCTTTTGGATCGCCGTTGTGCTCAATTGGTCAATATCTAGCTCCAACACACCGGCATTGTTCTCCTATAAAGCGAAAAAGAGGTTAGAGTCGTTCTTCGGTAAGCCAACGCAGGCACGATATCGTCATTTTCAGACGTCGGACAGGGTAATCCCCGACAGAGATGCCCCGCGGCGCCCAAAAGCTCCGATAAAGGTGGAAATGGACGACTACTTACTGCTTGGCCAGTATCCTTCTTAATGATCGAGATAGCTTGCTCGATGCTGGAGAAAGAGGGATCGCTGAGCGCTGTGGCAATCTGGTTCCTTTCGGCGGCACCCCAGCTCCGCTCCTTCTTGGCCGGCTTCTTCGCCGTCGCCGTCGCCTTCTTGGGTGCTGCGGAGCCCGTCGATTTGCGACCACCGGCATTACCCTTGGCCTTGGCCGTCTTGGTGGCGGCCTTGGCCTTGACGGGCTTGTCCGACTTCATCGCGGCGTACTTTTGCTTCTCCGCGAGCAGACTCTGTTGGACGGTAGACAACACAGTCGACTGGAGCCTGATAAGCGCCTCGTTGGGCAGGTCTTCCATGTACAGTAGGTTCAGCTTGGTCGTCTCCTCCTGAAGCTTCTCCTGCAGCGTTGCAATGGTCGCTGCTAGCACGGCCGCGTCGCCACCGACTGCCACCTCGACTTCCGCCTCGGACTCTTCGTCGCTGTGACCGTCGGACGCCGTCGAGCCGGGCTTGCTCGACGCGTGTTTGGCGAGCCACTGGTCCTTCTTCGCCATCTCGGACTGAAACAGTGACTTGAGCTGCTTACCCTGAACGTGCACTGGTGTCCCGTTGGTGTTGAACTTGAAGCAGTTGTTGAACATGAGTTCCATGTCCTGCTGAAACTGCTTGGGGTGGGTGTACTCTCCCGCGTTGAGCTTCGTCGAGATGGTGCTCAGATCCATCGGCTTCTTGATGACGTTGAAATATGTGGGGATGCCCAGCGCCACGGGATCCACGGGTACAAGGAACGCCGCGTTGAGATGGTAGTTCCTCTCGTCCATTACTTCGCGCAGGACCTCATCGCAGAACTGGATCTCGGGTTTGAGGTGCTTCTTGGCCACCGACGACTTGGACGAGTAGTCAATATCCTTGCTCTTAGGCGGGTGAATAGCCCGCTTCGGTCTGTCTCCGTCCGCATTCGTCGATGCCCTCCTGATCTGAGGAACCCCTCCAGGCGGCAGCGCAAACGTCTGATCCGCTCCATCTGTTGGGCTGACCGCTGTGCTCGAAGCCCGGCGGTTTGCCTGGGACTGCTTAGGCTTCGACGCAGGGCGCTCAACAGGTGCGGGCTTGGGCGCTGGCGCCTCCACCGGGGGCGGCGGCGGCTGCTGTGTTACCGCGCGCTGCTCGTGGTGACGCGAGGGCATTGCCTTGGAGGTGGCCTTGGGCCGGGGGTTCTTCCTCGGGAACGGATAACGCCTTGGTCCACACCGTCTCGACAACGTTGAGACCGGCGAGAGTTATCTCGTGGTACTCGCCGTTGAAGGCTAGAGTGTTGGTGTAGATGAGCGCAAGCCTCTCCTTGAAATCGCCGAGGGTAGCGTATACCTGCTCGCGTAGGGCACGCTCCAACTCGCCGAGATCAGTGGGGTCGTGGATCTTGGCCAGGTAGGCATCCGCTAGCGAAGGCCACATCTTTGAAACGGAATCCTTGAAGTGACCGCCACTCTTGGTCTTCTTCACCCCCGCAATGATGCGCCTGATCTCGCGTACTTGGAAGGGGGTGATCTTACGAGCATCCAGGCCCGTGTTGTTCCAGTTCTCGATGCCCTGCAGGCCCTTGGAGTTCTTTACTCCATCGGCTACACTAGTCGACACCTGAACTTCTTCCTGAGGTTCGGTCCTCGCCCGCTTAGCGAGGGGCTCGTCGCCAGAGTCATCATCACGCTCTCGCGCGAGCTTAGCTGAAGAAGGCGCGTCATCCATCGCCACGTCCCCTTGATCAACAGTAGGGAGTCAACAAGCGCTTCGTCGGTGATGTTCAGTTGAGACAAGCCTTCAGGACCCTGTGTCGGCACGTCTTGCTCTGATGTAGCGGATTCGTCCTTTTGATCAACGGTCATAGACTCCCCTTGTCGGCAGCCTTCTCTTCAGGCTCTCCTTCGGTCGGTTTCGACACAGGCTCCTCAGCGGAGGTATCTGGCTTCTGTTCGTTGGGCGAGGGGGCGGAGGGTTCGGTAGGTTTCGCGTCGGACATGTCAATATCCTCGTCCTGTTTCGACTCAGGCGCAGGAGTAGACCCCTCAGCCTTAGGGGCTGGAGAGGCTGACTTTGCTTCGGGCTTGGGGGCTTCCTCGTCGGCTTTCGATGCAGAAGGGTCGTCGGGCTTGTCGGAAGAGGCTTCGTCGTTGGTCTCGGTTACTCCGTTCGTTCCGTTGCTCTCCGGTTTGCTTGCGCTACCATTAAGTTTGGGCGCCGTGTCGTCGTCGACCGCTTTAGGGCTCGCCGATTTATGCCTACACATCGCGTAATGATAAGTAACAGCTCAGAGGATGGCAGTAGCGACGCCTTTCATTCGTCCCCTTTGGGGCTTCTGTAGCTTTGGTGGGTTTATGTCACCGAATACAACAGTAGGGAAAGAGAACAGCAAAGACAATACAAACTTGCCAACAAGATGCAAGCTATGAAAGAGTGGAGTGCGCATACCCATTGAGCTCAGTCTTTTGTTCCCTAGACACCTCGGGGGACGCAGACTTCTGCTCCAATGTGGGAGCATTGGGTTCTGGTGTCGCCATGGCCGCCATAGATTTGAGGCGGGGCGAGAAAAAGAAAAGGAAAGAAAAAGAGTTTATGGAGACGTCGGCTCGCTCGGAAGTGTCAGGGCGGCGCCGACCGAGATGATGAGAGTTCAACAGGTGCCTCGTCGAACGTGATGCATGCGACAATGTGGAGGAGGTTGTCTAGTGAACAGCTCCAACCAGCAAGTTGCGTGAGGCTCTCGGCAGCTACTTTCTTTGCAATCGCGAAGCAAGAGGCGCTTCAGCGCGTAATGGTTAGTCACGACTAGGTCGGTAGCGCAATGGCGAGGAGAGGTGGAGGAAGTGAGGAAGGCTGCGCGTGGAAGGTTGCAGGTCTGAGTAGCGCGTCACTATGCGATGCGCCGCAGATATCCTGACCTGAAAACGACAAGGGAATATATCGCAATGCGCAATGCGCGTCGCGGGACCTGGGCGGGCGTGAGGGGAGAGGAGACGAGGAATGGAAACGATGGGACAAAGAAGTTCATGTGGGCGCAATGCGCGATGCGCCGGCTCACAACAAGTGCCAACTTACCGAGACTAAGAGTGGCAGGTGCCCGCCTAATTAGGTATTTTCTTCGTAAAGATGAGCGGTTGATCGCGACAATTGCGAAGGCGCAATGGGAGTCAGAGACGATTAATGGATGAAATGTCGCGCGCAAGACCGGATTAGAGCTTGAGGGGAGCACAGGTCGCGATATCGTGAAAAGTCAAGTGTTGTTGCGTTGCGTATTAGGTAAGGAAACGTCGCCAAATCTATCTCTCTCAGGTGGAGGAAAAAGAAGATGGAAGAAAATAAAAGTAGACTAGCCAGGCCTTGATGGTTAGATTGCGAAAAAGAAGAAAGTCCCCAGATGAAGGAATGTCGGGGGTTGAATTGGGGGTGGTCGCGGCTGAGGATTTGGGGAAGAGGTGGATTGAACAGGATTGGATGATGGACGAAGATTGTGGCGGAAGCTTCCTGTTGGATGATTTGAAGCTTTTCGAGAAAAAGCGCGTGCACGTCAGTTGGGTTTTCCCGACTGGCGCGCGACGTGGTATTTATCAGAAATGCGACAAACACACCCCGTACCTTCCTCCCTCTTTTTTTTTTCTTTGGGTCGAGGGTTATACGGAAAACGGGAAATCTGGCTTTTTATCGGGGCATGGGGAATCGGGGAGGCAGAAGGACTGGGTAGAAAATTTTATGGGGCAGAACTCACCACGAAAGGGCGCTGGTTGGTTGGATTGAGGGTGGTCTATGCTTTGTGCACTGAATTGAGGAAGAGGAAGGGGCGCACGGGTGACTTTTGTGCGGGAGAAAGAGGGTCGAAAACACGTGAAGGAGTGGGACGGACTGATGGGAGTGGGAGGGGGTTTTAATAAAATCGGGAGAAGGAGGGAGAAGAAAAGCCTTGCATTGAGGAAATTTTTCTGGTCAAGGCTTTTGGGCGGTTGACAATTTTTATGCATTTAAGGAGGGGGAGGGTGGCTTGTTGTGGAGCGGGCTCGGACCAGAAATTGAGGGTGCCACTGCCCCTCAGATAATACCAGCTTTCTATTGGCTGCCTTGGCCTTCCAGCCACATCAAATTCCACGTAAGCCGCCACATTCACGCACGTGAAAGAGTGGCGTCCCCTTGACACTGACCCGTGATGCGAGATTCCCCGTCCTGCACTGCGCTTTCTCCCTTTGTTTACTCGCTACAGCAGACTACAAGAGCTTCTCGATGATCAGAGTGTGTTGCGGGGTGAGGGGTCTCGAACTCGAATTTGAAGTTGATGGCCCTTCGAGGCCGAGAATTCAGAGTTTAAATCCTCCTTTAAACTAGCCTCGATGCTGAGTTATTACGCCTGGGCCGTTTTCGGGTGGTTCGGGAGATGCAGCAACCTCGGGCTTCGAGAAGCAATTGGTAGGCAGCACAGGCCGAGCAAACAGAATGCTGTCGATACCCGCCGAACCGTCATGCGCCTACCAAACGTAAAATCCTCGAGCTTCCATGGTAGGCAGCACTTTGAGAGGATTTCGCCCCCTTCTCTTTTCTTCTCATCTTCTTCTTTTCTTCCATTTTATCTCATGAGAGCTCTCCTCATTCCCCTTCCTTGGTAGGTTTTGCGACTCCTCAACGAGCCGACGCGGCCATTAGTTGGTGTACCCGAGTCCGGTACCTACAAAAGAACCGGAAGAATGGGAAAGGACTCCCCCGCGCCGGAGTGAAAACTTACATGTAACCTGCTGGCGAAAATGACAGTGTGGAGGTATGCGGTGGCGTTGACAAGAAGAGAGAGCGACATGAGGGCGGGCCGATGAGTGGGACATCGCGCGTGCATGTTGAGCTGTGATAGAACCTGTTTGCTTCTGTTGCATCTCTTCATTCGATCTTCTTTACGGGAGCCAACCCTTAAGCTGCGATGCATTGTCATTCGCAGCACATCCCGATGCGTCAAAATCAACAACCTAAGCATACAGAGGAAGGAGGAGTGAAGAAGAATACAAGGAGAAAAAGAAAAAGGAGAAAAGCAAAGAATTAAACAAAAAAGCTTACGTGAGAACATTGAACACCATAGGACCAGAAGATCAGTAAGAAAATGTGTCCTGTTAAGTGAAACGTAAGCCCGAAAGGAGCGAGCAAGACCACAAACGAAGAAAAGCAAGGCCACCCAACAATCCCGTCCGAGGCCGAAGCAAGACGCTTCGTTGGCGCTCCTCTTGTGAGGGGGTTGAGCTGAGACCTCAAATGCCGGTAAGTGGTTGGTCTGTGTGGATATAAGCTCTTTTCCTCTTCCCTCGCCTCCAAGATAAAGCCTGACGCCATGAGGTATCGATTTCCACTCCACAATTTAAGGCGGTTTGAAGATATTATCCTAGTCGAGTCATGGATGATGATGTTGGTGAGAGCTTCGGCACCTTCCCGTGCAGGCAGAGAGGAAGTCTGTTCCACTCAAGGAGCTTGGACCATTTCCTACCAACTTAGAAGGACCTCCAACAATTACGATATGGAATAAGAGAATATGCGGCAATCCGCAACAAGGATGTGAATGTTCTAGCACCGTTTATCGAATGTCCTACTCCCTGCGCGGCGCCCCCTTGACCCAAGAAAATCCACACCGGGTGTCAACAACCTCACGCGGCCAATCGCCTCGAAGCTCGTCTGGATTCAGTCTAGTCACAGGCAGGGTTGGGAGCAATCATGGACAGGGGGTCTGGGCTGGGAAAGCTGGTTCCCAAAAACAACTTTGAACCAATCAAATAAAAGAAGAGAGTCAATAGCCAATTAAAATAGAGATCTGTTCGTGTTGCGGAACCAGGATCGATGTCTCTGCCCTAAAGGCAATTTCCAGCACAGCCACACTTTGGTTATCCGCACCCCTTCCCCCTCTATCGCATGAACGATTATTACCGATGGAGGTGGTCCTTGCTTTCACCCCGAACGCTACCTGAGGTGTACTTGTGCATTCCTGAACAAGCTCGGTCGGGTTGAGAAGGAAGCTCCTTCCTTCAAGGTTTCGCTCCCAGCTCGTCGCGTCGCGGCTTCCATCTATCAAAGTTTCGAGATCCTTGCACTTTCTCTCCACCTTCCAGCGATGCTCCGATAATCCAAATCAAGAGCAGGAGGAGTTTCGTTTCCCTAAAAGAGAGAGAGAGGATGGTCGCCCCATCGCCTCAGCTCCTTCATCAAGGTAAAGGGTGGCTGCAGACATTAGACTCAAGCCTGGCAGTGACGCTCCACCTATTCACGTGACATTGAACATGCTCTCTCACGTGATTTTGCACCTTCTTCAAGTGCACGGTTCAAGTTGCGACGGACTGGAGGAGCGGTTTGTTCTGCGTATGTAATCTAATCGGTACGTACCAAAATGGCTTGTCTCAAAGAATGAACTTCGATGTTTTGGCGGGGAAGGTGACTTCCCTAAAAGGACGAAAAAAGGTCGAGAAGAACGGCAGAAAAAAGTTTCGGCGAGTGGGAAATTTTCAAGGTCACCATTGCCCAAAGACGATAGACCGCCTCCCCAACATTCCCTACAACAGAAACAACGCCGACTCCCCGTATAATAATCGCTAATATCCTTGCGTTTGCGTGACGGAAGTTTAGGCCCTTGAGGTTTTGCCTGTGTCAATCTTTAGCATTCCGACCACCTCGTGGGCTTCCCTCTGTCCCCCACCTTCACCTCCATCACCGGAACAGACGCACGAGCGAAACATTTACACCACATCAACCCATTCAACCCAAGCAAAGATGTCGGCGAAAAGGAAAGCGCCGTCCAAGCTGGCGGCCCCTAGCATACGACCTAACGCTCGTATCCCCACGAAATTGTCAATTGACGAAAAGAATACGTCTGTCGCCGAGTCGGATGCGCTCGCCCTCTCTAAGACAATCGAGATCTCCTCCGATAGCGAGTCAGAAGAGGATGTCTCCGATGACGAGGAGGATGCCGAAGATGAGGAGATGCAAGATGCTGCTCCTGAAAGCGACGAGGAGCAGCCAGAGGCCGAGGTTTCGGAAGAGCCTACAAGGAAACGGACAAACGGCGGGGGTAAGCGCCCGGCCAACGACGGGGAAGATGACGAGAGCGACTCGGAAGCCGATGCAGCGCCTACATTCGGAGACTTGCTTAGAGAGCAGCAAACCATCGACGTGCATGCCGCCCTCGCTGGCCAGGCGAGTGGCGCCTCGGGTGCCCTCGCCACCCAGAGCACAACCCGCACAATCACAGTACCCTCGGCGTCCTCGCTTGGCACGGTTCTTAACCAAGCACTTCGTACCGACGACACAGAACTCCTCGAGTCGTGTTTCGCCACCACCGATCTCGCCGTTGTTCACAATACTATTGAGCGACTCGATAGCGGTCTCGCCGCGAACCTACTTATGCAGCTGGGCTCGCGGTTACACCAACGCCCCGGCCGCGCCGGAACCCTGATGCATTGGGTGCAGTGGACTCTAGTGGTTCACGGCGGTGCGCTGCGGCGCAGCCCGAGGCACTAAGCAAGCTTGGTAGGCTCCAAAGGTGCTCGCCATGCGAGCGAGGGGGCTCAACAGCCTTCTCGTCCTCAAGGGAAAACTCGACCTCTTGGATGCACAGCTCAAGCTACGCAAGAAGATGCAGGCTCGGCAGGCTCGCAATCCTAGCGGGGACGACGACGATGAGGATGACGAGAACGTGATCTATGTCGAGGGTGAGGATGATATCGATGGCGACGAGGCGGGCGCGCGGAGGAAGAGGACAGTCGTCGAGGACGATGACGAGGTGGACGAACTCCTCCTAGCCAACGGTATCGGCGGAGATTCCGATGACGAGGAGATCGATTTGGATGGCGATGATTCGGATGTGTCGGATGGGGACGAATCCCTTGACGAGGATGAGGTCAACTACGATGATGTGGATGATTCGATGGCGGAGGATGACGACAGCGATGTCGAGGCGGCACCCCCAGCCAAGAGGGCGAACAAGTCACGCTAAAAGGACTCAAGTGAGTAAGCAAGGGGGAGAAGAGGGTCAGGGTAGGGGCACTGGGATGGTAGATTCTGCTCTTTACGATAGAGAAGGGTACATGTAGTTGGCGCACGGCATACTGCAATTGGATTCATTTTTTTCTTTCGCCTCCTCTCCTTTTGCACCATCTCTCGCCTTTACTTTTCTACAATAACTCATTGGCAATCATGCGTTCACGATCTATTATACCATCAGCAGCGAACAGGATCTCGCGATGATCCGGAGCCGACATACTATCCGAACAACGTGCCAATGTCCTGAGTTTGCAGGCACCAAGCCCAAACGCGCGCGCGCGAACGATAGCTCTAGTCTCGGGCATGTTTAGCGACTATCTGCTTCCTCCGTTCTCCTAGCATAGAACAGCAGCCTTTTGATACTTGCGACGCCAAGAATCGTAGGTTCTTCAGCAATTCCACGCCCACGGGCTCGGGACGGCCTCGGGACCGGTCCACAACGGCGGGCGAGCAGAAGCGGGAAAAAACCGGGACTCAAAGGAATGATGCGACTACGAACGAAGCGATGATCAATAAAGCAGCCGCAGTTTAATGACTTTCATGCTCATCCAAAATCTGTAGATAAAGACAGTTGGGAGCGGGAGAAGGAAGAACAAACTAAAGAAAAACGACTGTACAAGAAAAAGAAAAATGTCTAAACTGCGAGGAAGTCAATGGTCAATCCCCCAAGGCATCCACAACAGCGCGAGCGACGGAAGTGAAAAAGCAAAGATAGTCAGTCCATGATCGCATCGAGCAGTAGAATGGTAGCCTTCCATCCAAGTCAGAAGGGGCAACACCCCGGTTTGGGCAGGGCGGAGGACCAAGTTCCACCCTCGGGCAAAATCCCACGCTCGGGCGGACGACAATCCCCGCCAACCACAGGCGAGCGGCCGGGTATTTATGGGACGCAAGAACCATGAAGAGCAGAATCGAATTGGGGCGACCACTCGTCATCCGGGCAGGACCCTCTACGTTTCTTTTTCCGTCTGTTCTCTTTCGGAGACCGATGCGCCGCTAATCCGGTAGTTGGAGGCCGTAGTCACTCTACGGGCTGCCCCAATTCATCTAAAGGCCGCGCTCTCATTCACTCTGCCCCCTCCCCTGGCCTGCCCTTACATTAGGAGCTCTGTTCCGAACCCCGGGACGGGAAAATGGAGAAGAGTAACGTATTTTACAATTTCTGGTTTAAATAGGCGACGCTCCCGTGCGTTTTGTTCTTGGTGAAGGGAAAAGGCTCGAATGACACTCGTCACCTCTTCTTCAATCTCCTTCCGTTGAAGATTATAAGCTCAATTGACTGAAGCGAGTCCTGCGTATAAGTGCAGACTAGCAAGCACTCCGACCCTCCTAGTGAACAACAACACAAAAGGAGTTCACGAGAAAAAAGGGAAGAGCACGGCCGTCCCGGATACGAACCCCAACTTCTTTTTTGGAAAGAAAAAAATGGCCCGCTCTCTACTCTCCCTCTCGGGGCTCGCCCTCCTTGCACCCCTCGTCCACGCCGCCGAACTCAAGCGCATCACGGCCGACTTCGGGCCTAACCCGACCAATGTGACGTTTAACCTGTACGTTCCCGACAAGGTGGCGGCCTCGGCGCCGTTGTTGGTATACCCGCACTGGTGCCACGGAACCGCGGAGCAAGCGTTCGAGTACAAGCCGTGGCGGGGGCTGGCGGACACGCACGGATACATCATCATCTACCCATCGAGCCCGTGGGAGGCAGACAACTGCTGGGACGTGTCCTCGTCCGACACGCTGACGCACGACGCGGGCGGCGACTCGCTAGGCATCGCGAGCATGGTGCGGTGGACGCTCCAAGAGTACGACGTGGACCCGGACCGCGTCTTCGTCACGGGCGTCTCGTCGGGCGGCATGATGACCAACGTGCTGCTCGGGTCGTACCCGGACCTGTTCGCCGCGGGGTCCTCGTTCGCGGGTGTGCCCGCCGGCTGCTACGCCGCGGACGGCTTCGGGGTGTGGAACGCCGACTGCGCCGAGGGCCGCGTGACCCACTCGTCCGCCGAGTGGCTCGCCCTCTCAAGGCCATGTACCCGGGCTACAAGGGCGTGCGCCCCAAGGTGCAGGTCTTCCACGGCGACTCGGACGAGGTCATCCACCCCGTCAATTTCGCGGAGCAGATCAAGCTGTGGTCCGCCGTCCTGGGCACGGGCGCCGAGCCCACCGAGACCGTGGCCGATACCCCGCAGGCGGGTTGGACCAAGACGGTGTACGGCGACAAGGGCCTCCTCGAGGGTTCCTCGCCGCCGGGGTCACGCACGACATCCCTGATCAGGTGGGTGAGGTCATGCGCTTCTTCCAGCTCGACTGCGCGGGCAGCGATTGCTTCTCGAGGAAGACGCTCGAAAAGCTCGAGTCGGGCCCGTCTTGCAAGAAGAGGAAGGCTAGGAAGGCGTAAATGGGCGAGAGAGAGAGAGAGAGAGAGAGAGAGAGAGAGAGAGAGAGAAGATGAGAGGGCTAGAGGGAGGGAGTATGGTACTGGGAAGAAACAAATTGGGGTGGGATATCGGCCACGGAAGTTAAAAGGACAATTCGTACTATGGAAGTTGAGGTAGTTTGCCTTCTTTCTTGTTCTTGGCCTTTTTCGAATTCTTCAAATGTATATATATTTGCGCTTTCAAGTGTGTACCAGACCATCTTGTGAGAATATACAAAACTCCTTTTTCTCAATCGTTAGCACGACTATCAGTCGATCCAAGGTCTTCCGAGGACCGGTTGATCATTCTCGTTTAGATTCTTCCTTGCTTCCCGTTCGAAATGAGATTGGGTATCCAGCTGTCCCATATCATTTCTCTAAATATACATATTTTGCCCTTTCCTGGATTCTCTTACATACCATATCACCTGCCAAGATGAACCGAGAACCGATGTCTGATACCCAAACCCAGGAGAAAGGAAAATCTAGCCCAAAACCGAGGCTGGTGAAGGGTAATGCACAAAAGCGTTCCTTGCCTTCCCTTCCCTTTAAAATATCTCTCCCCATGCCTCTTCTCCTAACAAGTCCTCACACAAACGTCCTACACGCTACCTTCCTTCTTCGTTTCCCACGTCTCATCCATGGGCAGATCCGGGTCGATGGCAGTCCCCAAGTCCCTATCCTCGAGGAACCGCCTACCGACGAGGTCGTTGGGCAGGTACTGCTGGCTGACCTTGCCGTCCCTGTAGTTGGGGGTACTTGTACTCGCCGCCGTAGCCGAGGTCCTGCATCAGGCGGGTGGGGGCGTTGCGCAGGTGGAGGGGCACGGGGAGGGCGGCGACGCCGGGCTCGCGCAGGGCGGAGAGGGCGTTGTTGAAGCCGCGGTAGGCGCGGGTCGATTTGGGCGCGAGGCAGAGGGCGACGGTGCAGTGGGCGAGGGGATACGGGCCTCGGGCATGCCAATCTGCTGGGTGGCGGTGTAGGTGGCGGTCGCGAGGGAGAGCATGGCGTTGTCGGCGAGGCCGACGTCCTCGGAGGCGACGACGACGAGGCGGCGGGCGACGAAGAGGGTCCTCGCCCGACTGCAGCATGCGGGCGAGGTAGTAGAGGGCGGCGTCGGGGTCGTTGCCGCGGATGGATTTGTGAAAGGCGGAGATGGTGTCGTAGTGCTGGTCGCCGGCGCGGTCGTAGACGAGCGTCTTGGTCAGCGAGGCCTTGATGCTCTCCTTGGTGACGCCGCCGCCGCCGCCGCCGCCGGGCTGCCGGGCCAGGGAGAGGGCCATCTCGAGCAGGTTGAGGGCGGTGCGGGCGTCGCCGTCGCTAAAGGCCGCCAGGTAATTGAGCATCTCGTCATCGAGCAGCGCGGACACGGGCGGGCGGGCGTCGTGCTCGGCCTCGGCGGCGAGGGCGCGCTTGAGGATGGCATGGACGTGGGCGACCGTCAGCTTCTCGAGGGTAAACGTGCGGCAGCGGGACAGCAGGGCGGCCTGGACGCGAAAGGAAGGGTTCTCGGTGGTGGCGCCGATGAGGGTGACGGTGCCGGCCTCGACGGGCTTGAGAAAAACGTCTTGCTGGGCCTTGGTGAAGCGGTGGATCTCGTCGCAGAAGATAATGGTCTTGCGGCCCGTCAGCGCCGCCTCGTTTTGCGCGTCCTGGAACATCTTCTTGACCTCGGCCACGCCCGTGCTCGTGGCGTTGGTCTCGACGAAGCGCGACCCCACCATGCGGGCGATGCACCGCGCAATCGTCGTCTTGCCCGTCCCCGACGCGCCCCACAGGATCATGGACGGCAGCTGGTCCGTCTCGATGAGCGACCGCAGCACGCCCCCGGCCCCACCAGATCCTGCCCAAACACGTCGTCCAGCGTGTCGGGCCGCATGCGCTCCGCCAGCGGCGCCGACCGGTGCGTCTTGCTCTTCTTAGCCGCCGTCGGCGTGTGCTGGTGCGCTGTCGGCGAGAGCGCCAGGTTCCCCACGCGGCTCTGCGTCTCGGCGAGCGGCGAGCTGTCGCCCCCGGCCCGTCGTCAAACGTGCGCTTCTGGCCCGCCAGCGGCGCCGGGCTCCCGGGCCGAGGTCGTCGTGGACGAGGACGTGGCCGTGCGCTTCGCCGCCGGGGTCTGGAAGAAGGCGGCGGCGGCGGCGGGCCGCTTTTGCTGAGAGCCCGACGGAGGGAATGCCGGGCCCCGCTGGGCCGGGCGCTGCCGCTGCCGTTTAGGAAGGCATTCGCGCCGTTTTGTGAGGAGGAGGAGGAGGGTTGGCTGGGGTTGGGGGTGGGGGCGTTGGGGTCGTGTATGAATTTCTCGCACTGGGAGTCGAGGTGCTTGTTGATATCGGAGTCTTTAACGGGCTTGTTGCAAGCCGGGCAGTCGATAATCATCTTGCTCTCTTTTTCTCCGTGCTCTTTCTATGCTCGTGTTCCCCTTCTCTTTCACACGCATGCACACGCACACACACTGCCTCTCTCTTCCTAGCCCGTCTTTTCCCGCCCAATCCGTTCTCTTCCACCTCTGATTCCCTTTTCCGTTTCTTCTTCTTCCCCCTTTTTCAGGTGGCTTTCTCTCGGATCGCTAGGTAGATTATCGGTATTACGCACGCTGCATCGACTGGTCTCGTCTTGAAGGTATCGGTCGTCGTGGCGAATTCAGGTGGGAGAAGAGGATTAGGAATGTGGGGAAGGCGAGAGCTAAAGGCGAACAAGAGAGGGTGGCCTTGGTGATGCTTTGGATTTCTTTCCGCTTCTACATTCCGTTCCAGCTCGACGCGCGGGTTGGATTTTTTTGGACAGGGGGTTTTTTGCGTGTGGGCGTGGACGTGTGGTAAATGGCACAGCGCAAATGGAGTGACGCGTGCCGCCAAAAGCCTGGCGCGGACTCAATTCGCCTGCGACGTGCACGCCAAAGAGCTGGCCATTGAGCTCAGGTAAATGTGGGGTGAGCCAATTGGTGGCGGCTGCACTTGTCTTTGGTTTCCAGTGGCTTGGGACGTGGAGAGATGACGGGTCTGTCACTCCATTCATCCAATCCATTCCATTCCAGGTCTGAGAGATGACGCACGTTCATTGGCGTGGAATCGAAGCTTTGCAGGCCTACGAGGATTCTTCGTCCCTTGGGCTTGATACCAGTTTTGTGATGGCATTCTCACATACTCGCTCGGACACTGGACCGAACTGGCCATTCAAGACCTCGACGGTCACTCTCACAACATTGAAGTCGGCAGTTGTGTGTGGCGTATACTCTTGATCCAACTCTCGACATTCAGTCGGGGTGTCTGATCGTCTTCAGAAGATCCGTCAAGCTATAAACTGAGAGTTTTGGCATCCACAGTTCCAACGCATGCTAGCTGTTTGTTTGACAGCAGCATGGAAGAACGTAGAGACTCCTTGTATAGGTATATGGGAAACAAGACTGAAAGAGTGATGGCAGAAACAAACGATGCGTACATCCATCTATTGTAACAAAAATCTCGCCATGCAGATCGGCGAACACCGTGCCCCTGGGCTGAAGCTTCCACTGATACAGAATAGTCCATCCTTTCACTGGTCCCACGCCAGTGTCGTCATTGACCCGTCGACGTCCACGGCATATGCGTGCCTGTCCCTCTCGAGGTTTCTAGAATCCTCGCCGGCCAAACATGTTCAACGCGGTGTACCTAGCAATTCCTCAATCACGCGAAGAACACAGCATTCAAAAACGATTTGGCATAGGGTGAGGTTACCAGTTCCTCTTCACAAGATAAAGGCCGTCTTCAGAACCCTTGATTTTCCTGGCTATTTGCTCCTCGGCAGACATCAACCACGCCAAAGTCGACAAAACTGTATATATGTATAGAGTGAAAAGAGTTGGTCAATTGATTGATGAATGATGTAGTATCTCATCTACACCCGCCCGTTTCGGGCACCCTCTAAACCTGAACGCCTCATGATGCGAGTTCCCACCCAATCCCCTAAGCTGTGGATATAATATATATACAAGGTGACGAAAAAAAAAAGAAGCTCCCAAAAACGAAGGATGCTACAGACAAATCCCCTAGGTTAAAATGTGCGTGGGCGTGGATTCTGGCGTAGGTTTGCTAGCGGTGGTCGTGGGGGCAGAAACCGGACGTCATGTGTTCGAGTGTGTCGTCAGGCCAGGAACCACCATGTACTGTTCGTTGCGCTCGGTTTCCGATGGTCGGCAGACACAAATCAGCCCCTCCACCCGCCGATTCAAACACCAACGGCAGCCTCAGCGAGCTGCGACCGCCTCACCAAGCCCTCATAGAATTTGAAAAAATACATGGAGGAGATTATGTCGACCTTGCGAATTGTAGATTAACGGCTGGGTGCCTTTATACCATAAAGGATTCGCCACATCCGCAGGATTGCTCTGCGCATTCATCCATAATTAGTAAATGGCTTCCACAAGCCCAAAGCAGTCGCAAGAAGAGAAAGGAGGTTAGAAAAAAAACTCACTGATGTTGGGATTCCGAAAGACAAACTTCTTGCTCAGCATGTCCTCTTGCCAATGCATCTCGCTCCCGATGACGCTCATCAGCGCCCGGTTATCAATCACGAGCTTGACCCCATCCTGCTCCACCACCTCGTCCAGCAGGCTGGGCTTATCCACGTACTCGAGGTCGTACGCCAGCCCGCTGCACCCCTTTTGCTTCACGCCCACCTTGATCAGCTTCGGCTCCGGTAGGTCCAGCAGCCGGCGGAGCTCCCGCACCGCGTCCGCCGAGATCGTCATGGCCGCCTTGCGGGCCGCAGCGCCCTAAAGGACCGCCGGGGCTTCTGCTGCGTCTTTCCTTCTGTCGCCGCCTCTGTCTTGTGCGTCGTCGAGGTCGTCGTTTGCGAGGAAGGGGCGGATGAGGAGGAGGGGAAGTGGTGGTGGTGGTGGTTTCTACGACGGGTGTCGGTGTGGGCGCCGAGGCGTTGTGCGACGCCGCAGCCTCGCGTTCCTGCGCAGACGACGAAAGCGGTGCGGGCTGTCTGAGGGGTACGATTGGAGGGGTGCCTTGGGAGGGGCGGTAGCCTCGGCGGCGCTGCTGTACCAGGCGGCGGGGATGTCGTATGCCGCTTGGGAGGGCGTCGTCGCCCTCGACTCTACGAGGAATCGTCGACTCGCTTGCGTCGCCGGCAGCCGTAGCAGGATCCGGGTAGACTGCACCGCCGTCCGCGTAACCGTCTGTCGGGCGAGCATGGCTGTGCGGTAGATTCAAGTTGGGGCGTTGAAAAGAGACCTGGTTGAGGATGCCTCGCTTGGAGAAAAGCGTCTGCTAGGTTTACGGTTTGTATGTAGGATATTGATGGTAGGGACGTCCTGGTCGGGAGAATATTTGGCGCGTTGCGTTCCAAACAGATCCGGGGAGCTTTGAAGAAAAAGAAGAGACAAAGGCGGTTGCTATCGGTGCATGACAGGCTTTGTCTCCGCGGGGGTAACCTTGGGGCGTGTGAAAATGGCCAATGTCGAAAAAATTGATTCGTTGTAGTCGGCTTCGCTTCCTTAAAAGAAACTCTCTGCGTTGCGGAAATCGTCGAGTTTGCCTTGGTGGAGGATGGGTAGTGTGAAAAAGAAGGGGAGAGAAGAAGAAGTAGGAATTGATGGTTTGATTTGTCAAAGGGAAAAATAGGTTGGGGTGTGATGATAATAGGCCAAGGAAACCGGAGATGCTCGTTTTTGGGGCCGACCCTAGTATTTCCCTTGCGTCCGGTGCACTGCAGTCTCTGGCTGTTTGGTTGGGGGTGACAGGAACAGCAGCCGCAAAAACATTCGAGCACACAGAATCGTACCAGACAACGTCGCTCGGAGCCGAGCTCTATTTGATTCTATTGGGGAGGGGGGAAGCAGCAACCCAGGCATTGGCAGGTAATATGACAGTGTCACTGCGCTATGGATACGGTACGAATGGTCAGTTCGAATTTGGTCTGAACTGGCCAATCATAGACTTTCAATTTGTCAAGTTTAGCCCTGCTCGCCGCCAATGTCCTTGCGGGTATTACTTGTACACTATTCTTCCTCGGACAAAGAGGCGGGTCCTCATTGCCACCTTGATGACTCCGAGAAAACACACCTTCAGTCATCAAAGGAAAGGCTCTCGGGCAGGGGGAGCCGTTAGGCAAGAAGAAGAGAAGACGAGGCCAGAGCCAGGTACCGCAGCCTAGCTCCCCTTATTCCATCTGAGGAACAATCCCGATTCAAGCTTAATCGACCCCTGGTCTCTCAGGCTAGTGAAGCTCCATTGATGTTTGCCACCAAAGCCTTCAGCTTGCTGGTAGGAGAATTGGTGACGTAGGACCCCTCATCCGTACTGGTGAGGAGGCCAGGCTGAGGTGTGGTTTTTGTTGTGCTCATAGGAGAGCTCCCCAACCTAGATATAGAGAAGAGCAAATTTTGGTTTCTTACACGCTTTCTTCACAATAAGCCCCGCCTTGGTTCTGCCATTCGAACTATCAAATTAAAATAGTATCTCTCTCTTTTTTACAGTAAAAAGAGACGCTAAAGTATGCGTACTGGTGCTATTTGTAACTGCTATTACCTCGATATATATATATATATATAGATATGTTGATCTCGTGTCATTCAACTTACCCCCTTCCTGATGGGTATACAAAGCTGTGCTCTCTCCCCCACTCCCCACTCCTTCGCTCGTGCTCGCTCCCCAGGCCTCTCTCTCCTCACGAACCCCCAAGATACGTCCTCACATCCCCCACCGCCTCCCTCGCCATCTTCTTGAGCAGCGTCCTCTCGTCCGCCTCCCTAAACTTGTCCCACGTATCCAGGCCCTCCGTCGCCTGTATGCTCAGCGTCTCGTACCCTTGCTTAATCACCTCGGCCACCTGTAGGCTCGTCAGCTGACCGCCCTTGCTCCGCTTGCCGCCCCCTTCCGCCAGCATCTGCTTGTAGTGCGTGCTGACGCTGATGAGCGTGTCAATCGAGTTGCTGTTTCTGCTTCCCAGCCCAAAGTTGGTCTTGAACTTGGTCAGTACCTCCCCGTCTCCACCACCTTGTAGAACAGGTCGTCGTACGCCGCCGGCGTTGGTAGGAACGACTCGCCCGCCGATAGCGCCAGCGCCAAAACGTTGACCACATGGTCTAGAAGCGTCCCCACGTTGGGCAGGTCCTTGACATCCGCCGTGTACGTCGTCAGGAACCGGATGAGTGAGAGCAGCGACCGAAACAGCTCCCCCAATGGTATACCAGCCGCGTCTTGGTCCGCGACATGTACGATATCGCGCGCAGCGTGATGCCCATGCAGAGCGTGTAGAGCCCCACGTCCAAACGCCGCCGCAGGTTGTGGTTGATGCCGTCAATCATCACGTCGAGGAGCGCTGCCACGAGGGCCCGTTCGCCCTTGACCACCGGTAGGTAGGGTTGGCGTTGGCGGCATAGTCGCACCGTCGTCTTGCTCTGGTCGCTGCATAGGCGCTTGCAGATGGCGGCGTCTTCGACCAGGAGTCGGAACACCATGAGGTTGAGGTGCGAGTAATGCGTCGTCCGTGATGAGAGGTAGGCATGGTGGAGGAGGTACGAAGTGAGGGAGAGATAGCTGGCAAATGGCTGTTCGCTCTCCTTTTCCGCGGGGAGTGTTACAAGATTCATGCAAAACAGCTTGTTCGCGTGCGTAAAGTCATACGTGGCAAGCAGAGTCGCAGCCTCCGCACCGGGCCTATATTACGAGCAGGTTAGTCCCCTTGCCCTGCAAGTTGGGTAAAGAAAGGTGAGAGGAAGAAAGATCACAGGCGCGCAACCAACCCTCCCTTGGTACTTACAGATCCGTGAACATCTTCTTCATTGTTTCGGCATCAAACACTGCCTTCTTCTTTTCCACCTTCTTCCCCGGTGCGATGGCCCCCAACCCAATCATGTTGAGGGTGCTGCTCAGGGTCCACGCCTCGGGCAAGTCGTCCTGCACCTCGATATACTGGGCTCTTAGCCCTTGGCAAGTCGTCCCCATGCTATGAATAATCTTCTGTATTGTCGCCTCGTTGACAAAGTCACTCAAGCGCAGCTGGTAGGGATTCTGAAACTCAAATTTGTTGTAGTTGGAGAGGAGACTGAGGAGGAGGAAAGGCTGGATGATGGATTGAGGGGATTCGCAATCGCTGACGAACTGGCCGAGATAATCTCGTTAGCATTGAGGTGGCCTTGGAAAACCCCATTGGCATCGCCATCGATCACTCATACCTTCATTATGGAGGGAAAGAGGTCTCGTTGGATAAGATATGTCAAGAGCGAGGTTTGATGCGCACCAGCCGTGAAGGCCAGCAGGACCTCGACGGCCTTTTGCCTCAACTCAACTGCATTTCCCACCCTCTTGTCAGTACGCGCTCATCGGAAAGAGCTAACCAACGACAATGCACATACAAGGCTTCTTCTTCGAGCGTATGATGCCATCCAAAACCCCGACGAACTCGGTCAGGACGGAATCGACGCTATCGATGCCCGCGAGCAGCGTGATGATATCGGAGCTCGGATGCGCATACTTTTTCGAGAGGACACACGAGAAGAAAAGGGCGAGCGTCTAGATTTGTACCAATAGTTAGAGATCGCTTCTCTTGGAAGAACGCGGGGTGCACCACCGCGGGCCTAAAGCCAAGACAGAAGAGGGAAAGGGAGAAACAAACGTCGAGAGAGTGTATATCCGCATCATTCTTGCCCGTCTTCGCCGCGGCCATGGCCTCGGAAAAGAGCGACCGCGTCTGCCCCTCCAGATGGAGGAGGTCGCCCGGCTTCACCCCATCGAGAATGCGCTTGAGCGCCGGCCTGTCCGGTCGCAAGAGGAAGAATTCACGCCAGAAGCCTTCCGACTTTTCGTAATCGTCATCGTCCTAATTCCGGGGTAAGAAAACAGTCCGTGGTGTCAGCGATTTGTGTATAATGAGGAAAAAAAGGGCCCGTTGCTTCGACTTCGGTGGTGTAGCGTGGCCGCGACAGAGAAAGAGGGCGAGGGGGGTTGAGTTGGCCCTTGATCGCCTCGACTTTAATCGTGAAGCGCGGGGTTTTCGCAAGCGTCTAGACATACCTATGCACGAGGCGAGTAAAAGTTAGCAGCGCATTCCCTTTGTGTTGGTACAGCTGCCCTGTTGACCACCGACAAGTGTGATGACTCTCCGGTCTAGTCGAGAGACTCCGAAGCTCCCATCGACGTGGGCATCCGTACGTGGGGTAAAATGTAAGGGAAAAGGGTACGATATCAAGACCAAGCATACCTTGAACAGAGATTCGTAGAGCTGCACAACCTTGGGCTGGAACACCTCGGGCGGGAGCTGCCTCGTCAGAGGAGACGGCTCCATCGTAGCTCTTTTCCAGCTCTCTCTCGCGGGCGGTTGGTGACCAAGAGCAAGACTAGACCCTCGGAAAACAAACCACTGTCGCGATTGTTTTCTCTTTTTTTCCCACCCGGTATATTAGAGGGTGTGCTCTCTCCTTCCTCCCTTTTCCCGCCCTTGTTTTCTCTTGCTTCCTTCTCTTCCCGTCTCGACGGCACGCGCGCTTCCTGTCGGTTAGGAAAGGGGGAAGGGGGAGGGAAAAAGAGGACGATTGCTCTAGCGGTTTTCCGTCTGCCGAGGTGGTGCTGGTTCAGGGAAGTTGCGAATTTCTGTGCTCAGCCTCGTCCTCCCATATCTTTTTTTTTTTCCTTTCTTTCGCCAAGGGGCTTGAGCTTGCGCTATCGCAGACCACGATTCGACCCCATCATTTCCTAAAGGGGGCGGCGTTCTTTCCAACGGCGGGGCGGGTTCCCCTTGCACTTTACGTCACAGTGTGAGTTTGTCCCTTCTCGAACTCATCACTTCCTTCAACGCTTGAGAGGCTCTTACCTCCGCCATGCAGGTAGCACACGACAATGTCAATATATCAATCAAGGGCAATAATTATAGCTCTTGTTCAAAATATCGGGTAACGCTGGCCAAGAGGTTGAATAATGCCGATATTAAGACTTGGGTCGCCGTGCAATATCAGGTAACCAGGAAATCAGAGATTAAACTAGATAAATTGGTGGGAAAGCTCCCAGTGAAGGCGCCATTGGAGCTGTAATCTTTATTCCCCTCGAAACAATTCCCTTCTCTCAAAGTGAAACCAAGCCTTTGTGGAGGGGGTTCTCGGGGCTTTACGATCTCAACGTATTATCACGGGATATGGTCTCGAGGCTGGAGAGACTATTTTGAAGCGAAGGGTAAAGGACCAGGTTCAACACCAGGACAAACAAACTTCCGCCCCCTTGCGATCTGCGGCTGATCTCTCTTCCCAAAGTCCCGAGACTTGTGTCCAGCCCAGGGCCAACTTTTGATGCTCAGCACCAATTTTTGGTTAGCGTCCCTGGGCCGGCCTCCCCTGTCACTCAGGGGTTTCTCATTCAATTTTGGGATGACAGTTGACAGGACTCGGCGATTGCCGAGAAACATCAACTGGGGTTTATTTCTCCCCATCAAGAACCGAAACAAAAAGATAACGCACGTTCACAAACACTGCACAAAGAATTTGAAGCTCAGAGTAATCTCAACTGGGGCCAAATTGTATCTTGAATCTATAAAGAGAAAGACGAGGAAAAGAGATTGCAACCGATTCCAATAGAACGGTGCTAGCGCTGGCGCTGGCTATACTATAAAATGATAAGTGCGGTAAGTAAAGGAGGAGCTGTCGTATATGCCAAATGGAAGCAAGCCCCTTGGGAGGAAAAATCCGCGACAGAGAGAACAAGAGATCAAGGCTACAGAAAAAAGAACGCCAATCTACCAAAGATCCTTCGTGTCCAGGTTTGCAAAGCGCACGGCCATGCCACAATAAGTGAAGAGGAAAGACGCAAGCAAAACGGAGTCCCAGCCGGATGGAAGCGAAGCCCATCATAGCGGAAACCGGAACATAACCTGTTGGGAAAGATGTCGCACGCTTCAGACCAAACGAAGCAAGTAATAACCAAGAAAATCCATCTAAGCCAGGGCGCCCAATTATCCAAGTCGAGTTGTAAGGAAAAAGAGCCGAGCAAACGCTATGAGATTTGAAATAACAAGACGAGATTGAAGACCCCGGCGCATGGGGAAGAAAAAGGAAAAGGAAAAAGCGGTAAAAGAAGTGGTGCCATGTCGGAAGAGCCATTGCGTTCGGATAGAGGGGACGCGCAGGCTGACTGACAAAAGGTCAAACCTCGCATGTGAGTCGGGTAAAACACCTATGACGCCCCGGTAGGGGAATTCGGCACGGAAAAAGGAAGGCCTTGATCACGGGCCAAGGGAAAAGTAGTGCATTGTCCTCCGGTTCTTAACAAGACGTCTGGATCGGGAGGCGCGGATGAGTGACGAAGACAAGCTCCGAGAAAAAGAAATATGCCCGGGGTACCGAAACCATTGCTGGAATCTCTCAACAAGCAAGGGGTGGTGGTGTACATTCGCCAACCACTCAGCGGGCTTAAGCCATCAAGCTACCCTCCGGCCGGGGCCGGCCCCGAACGCCGGGCGAGAGTTCGTCGAGGTCATCCTGAGCTCTCGCCCAGTTGTGCACGTAAGCCTTGAGGGCCCTCCACCGAGCGCACCTTCCGGGCTCCGGTAGCTTCTCAACCTCGTCGTCCCAGATGAGGCCTTTGGCGAGAATGGCAGCGTCATCGCGACGCATGTCGTCCAGGCCCAGTCCCAGTCCTGTTGTGCCGCTGAGCTCCTCGTCAAACGCCCTTGCTGAGGCGGGATAGCTGAGGAGAGGTAGTTGTAGACCTGCGTGATAAAGTGGTCATCAAACTCAGTAGCGATGCGTCGCTCCTTCTCCTCCACCGACATCCTGCGTCCCACCCGTGACCAATCTACCGATGTTACTGGAGAGGGAGAACGGCAGATGGAGGCGCTTCCGAGGCTTTGAAAGGGGCTGAGTCCCCGGGTCTGGCTCATGGTCGGGGCCCGGCTGGATGCACGGGAAGAGGCCCGGGTGGCGCAGTTGCCCCACAAACCCGCTGTAACTGGGGTAGCGGGGGAGAGAGCACGGCACGCTGCTCAGGCTCGGCAGCTCGACGCTCTCTCTGGACAATAGACAGGTAAGAGCATGAGTCGGTGACGGACTCAAGGGCGAGGGCATGAGGCTGCGACTCGAGAACCGAGGCGCACGTGATGCTCATGGCACCTTCGACCGCTGCTCTCTGCTGCTCTTCAGCCGAGTTGTAGCAATATCCGCCCCAAAGGCCCGACTTCTGTGTCAGGTCTCGGCGGCCCTCCTCAAAGGCGCGGAGTGTATAGGGAAGGTCAGTCGAGAGCCTGCAGGGTTCGGGCGAGTGGCACCGAGGAAAGACAATGTTGTCTCCTAGCAACGGCGGCGAAGCAGCCCTTCGCATAATCTCAAACTCCATATCGACACTCTCATCTTCCTGGGGTTCGGCGCAGATGGCGCGGGCAATCCCTCCTTGTTCCTTGTGGAGCTTGCGGGGCTTGGGGGCAACAATCTGAATGTCGGCGTGCGGCTTGTCCTCGGTAGGGACAGGCACAGACGCGGGCGCGCACTGAAGCTCTTCCTTGGCGGGGACGGCGGTGGCGGCGGGGCGTCTTCGACATGGACCTTTTCCCTATACCAGTCGATGCTCTCGGGCTCAGACTCGACATCCCTGACGTCCGAGACCTCGGAATCGATCGGTTCATGGTGTTGAACTTGCCAAGCTCTCACTTTTGCTCGGCATGCTCCTGCATAACCTTGTGCCACCAGCCGAGGTCAGTGGACCTCCGCCTCAAGCCCGCACCCCTACCGCGCACACGGCGGCGGGTATAGCTGGGCTGAGCCGAAAACCGAGACTCTGAGGCTGTTGTCTCGCTGTCGCTCTCGCGAGAGTAGAAGTGGTTTGCGGCACCCTCACGGGCTCGGTTGCTGGGAAACGCGGCCAGGGCTGCTTCATGGAGCTGACGCTCGGCTCGGCGGGCGGCGAGTTCGAGGAGGAAATCGTCTTCGGATTCGTGCTCATGGTCGTCGGCGGCGAGCGGAGGGGCGGCGGTAGGCACTGTTTCCTCCGGCGGGCCGGCGCTTAGTCTTGGTACCCGACTGCTTGGGCCGGGCGTAGGGGTATCGTCGGCTCGGTCGGTGAGCCGGGGCAGACCCACGTCACCATCCCGGCGGCCTCGTCGCATGGTGTCGAGGGGTTGGGGAGCGTAACGCCTCAGTGGACGGAGGGAGCTGGATTCCAGGGTGTCGGGGAACCGGAGCGGGGAGAGGCGTCGGGGGTGAGTTCCGGCATCGGGAGGAAAGAAGACTTAGAAGTGGTCTTGGCGGCCATGTTGGCGGAAAGGTGGGCGAGGGGGAAAGGTGGAAATAGCGGTTTTGCGAGAACCAGATCGGGAGGTGTCGTTTACGTCGAGATTCGGGGACGAGAGGAACGTGGACTCCATCTAAATCGGGAGAGATTAAAGCGTCCTTGATTAGAGGCGCCGAAGGGCATGGACAATTCTCGCGAGGACCGAGAACCGTTTGAAGCCATAGAACTGCACTTCTGGCAAGCTGGGAATGGGTATAGTCGTGGCGAGGCTAGAGCAGGCAGTGCGGCTGTCGCCTGTTTGCAGCAGGAGGAGGACGGAGTCGTCTTATATTGATGAGCGAGTAGATATGGAGAGTATTCCGCCTCCACGATATCTGGGGTAAGCATGGAACACAAAGAGTTGATCGTGTATAAGATGGTGGTTGCGGAGCAAAGTGGTGATTGCTACTGCTGAAAGAAAGGCTAGTGGTCTGAAAACAGGAGGGGAGGGAAGAAGGATGGAGGATCTTGAAGTTGAGGAGGCGCTTGAAGGATAATATTGGGCAAGCTGGGAAGGTACAAGACGCGGAATGGAGAGACGGCAGCCAAGCGGTGGTCAAGTGCAGAAAGGCGAAGCAATTCAAATCAAAGCGAAGCAAAGTAAACGCAGGGCCCGTCAATTCTAATGGACAGGGAACAAGTATTATCGACCTGCCTAAAAGTCCAAGACCGAACCCAAAAACGACACCAAGACCCAAGAACCCTCCTCTCTCCGCTCCACTCGATTCCAGTACAAAGTACGTGGATCCAGAACAGGCATTTACGAGCGTATTGCAGAAATATCAAAAGGGGCGGCCGTTCGGCTGAGGGTATTACCACAAGCGCACGTACCGGTCTGACAGTGGAGCAGGAGCGATGCCAAGTAGTTCTAGTGTAGTGGATGCGTCGACGGTGTATGACGAAGGTGCGACCGAATTCTCGCCCGGGTACCCGAACACTACATTCCCAGTTTTTTTCTTTCTTTTCTGCTTCTTCAGGAAGTCGCTTCTTCTTTCGGCCTTGGGCGTAGCCTATTGGTTACCTTGGTAGAGGGGAAATGGCTGAAGCCGTGGTACCTGTACCTATACAGTGCGCTGGAAAAAGCACAGCCTCCAGCCAACGCAAGCCGTGCAGACGTCAGCCGAACAGGTCAGCCCGAAGATAACAATGACTTGTGGACATTGCCGGACCCAGGTCAGGACAGGGCCAGCCCCCGTCGCCGGGCAGCTGGGCCAAACAGGAGCCCTGTCAGCAGTGTCAGCAGCTCTCAGGCACAGGCTCTGGACAATATTAACTTGGAGTGGGTTGGGCGTATCTGCGCTGAATGTGGTAACCAATACGATACTGGAGATTGAAATCAGGAGCAAAGACACGGGCTCCCTCCTGATCGCACTGTGACGGTACTTGTACCTCTGAGCCGACCATTCCCCGTTTTTCGTCCTTTTGGTTTTCCTTGGCCATTCCAGACTTTCCACGCACCTTCTCTTCTGGATCCCAACCGGAAAACCAAACCCTGGCCGCTGAAGTCTGTGTGGTCAAATGGATGTAGTCATGTCTCGATCTGTCGAATGTCTCCCAACGTGTTTGGCCAGAGAGGTGGCACAATCGTCTGCCCACTGCCAGCACCTCCTCGCCCGAGAAGAAAGTTCTCGCGCTTGAGGATGTTGTCGCCCTCTTTTGTTTGTCCTTTTCGTCCCCTCTTGTCACAGATTGCTGGTGGGCTTCATTCCTCTCAAAGAAAGAGTACGTGCACTTTGTTGCACCATTGTACGGAATGCCGATGAATCCGCCAACTATTACGAAGCCATCGTTGGGACTAGACCGACTCGAGACCAAGTCGAGACTAGGCAAAGTCAGAAGAGGCCCGCTCCAACACTTGTCGGGAAGGGGCTAATTATGCAGTCGTATCGACGGAAGGATGCGGCGAATATCGGGATGGGCGATTGCAGGGGTTGCGTCGGTTGCTGCATCGAAGAGTCGGCCCCAGCCACTCTCCCTGCCCAACCAGCCCAGACTCGATTCCGGCTGCCCAATCCAGTCGCCGGAAAGCTCGAAAAGCGTCGACCCCGGTTGGCCTTGGAAGGCCCATCGCCCATTCGTCGCCTTTTCCCAACCGTGAGACGGCCTAGAACTGCAGAATGACGAAAGGCGAGGGTTTGGGAGGATTCGGAGAAGGAGATCATGACTACGACGATGTGGCAACAGAAACAGAGTTGGGGTTGGGCTAACACTAGAGTTGCTCCATCTAGATCTTCTGTACGATTGAAGCCGGGAAAAATGGGGTGGTCCCAAAATAAAAAGGAAGAAAAAGGGGTCGAAAAAGTCTTAAAAAGGCCCGCAAAACACGGCACCTTGACATTGGCTGTGATGTCAGGAGACGGTGATGTCGGCTTCGTCTTCCGGTCAGCAAGCAAAAATCCCGCTTCATGTTGATTCCAGCATATGAAATTCACCAGTCTCGGACGGGACCACCCGCGTTCTCTTGCCGTTTGCATTAACACCTCTCTCGTTTTTACATGTCCATCCCGGGCGGCTCTTCCTCAATTCTCTTCTGCTTCTCTCTTCTTTTTTTGTCCTCAAAGATTCTTTTTCCGGTCGGGAGGTATCATTGGGCTTCATTTACAGAAGGGGATCAAGGGTGCCGCTGCGCTGACCATCTGTTTCGAACCCGCTTGTATCAATGTGTCTTGCCACGTCGATCTGGCCTCACTGCTCTGGCCATTTCTCTACGGAATGGCACAAAGGATCCCATTCGCAAAGAGGTAGCAGCAGCATTTGATCCTCGGTTGGGCTGCAATGAAGCTCCCAGTGGACCCACCTTTGGTGCTTGAGACAAGGGGACCAGGTCGAAAAATGCCCTCCATTGTTGACGGTCGAGAGCAGTATCTCGACTTCCCGAACCGAACCGGATCTGGACGGAACCGACGAGTGGGCAACCGAGCAAATAATCGATGCAGAAACGAGAACAGAAGAGAAAATGAAATTACGACTTCATGATGTGGCATTTCCAAGTCATATCACACACGGCGTACTACTGATACGTATCGCGTCAATTTACCTTTTTCGTAGCTTGATCGTGTCCTGAATGACACTGTGATTCGCGCCATTTATTCGTTTAGGTCCTTACTCGCGAAGCCATTAAACTCAGGTCCGGGCCCAATATCGCTCAAGAGGCTTTTGCCAGAGGCCAACTCAGAAGCCACCGTGATGGGCCAAAGACGAAAATACCGCGCGGATGATCCCATGGTATACCGCCCACCCGCTCCCTTGGTTTGTAGCGTCTCCAGCATGGCACATGGAAACCAGAAGTGACTAGTGTAAAAGCAACTTCACTTGTTTGAGAGTGGAAAAAGAAAAAAAGAAAGGGCTGTAGGTAGGTAGAGGCGCTGAATATGCGAGTCAGCCCCGGGTCGAACTTGGACACCACAAGCTTCGCTTGTTCTCCCTCGCATGGGAGGTGCATTCAAGCAAGCAAACCCTCGGAATATGGACACCTAGGGATTGGCCCACGAGTATCATATGGCTCTCCCTTTAGCCCGGTTTGTTTTCTAGTCGCGTCATCTCCGCGATGCACCTCCCCAGCCGAAAGAGAGAAGAAGCAAATTTAGAACCTGGGGACTGTGGAAACAAGAAAACCATGACCATCCATCTTATCCCTCATACCTCATGTCGTCGACCCCAGGTGCCGATCCAAGTGCCCGCGCACCATGTCACCCTCAAACGTTGCTTTATACTTCCTCCGTCCCTCCTTCTCGCATAAGCGCGTGTGAGGATGAGGGGAAGCAGGGAGGATTGGGCTGCCGCTTGGTGTTGCCTCTAGCTAGTGTCATGTATGGCGATAAGAGGGTGGTTAGGCTGGGGCAAGGCGATGCTTTGCCAAGATCTGTATCTGTATCTTGATCATGCTTCACAGTCCCCCGAGGCATGTGAAAGTTTGAAGCACCCGCAGCGCGCACCTCCATCATACCCGATCCTCCCCGCCCCGGGCATCTGCTCCTACATTTTGTACATGACAGGTCGAATCTTGAGTGCGGTCGTGTTGATATCTCATTACCTGCGATGTTTGGCATCTTGCCGTATGTTTTGGCATCTTGTTTTTCTTAGCCTTGCCTAGCCCTTGGAAGTTCCAGGATCAAACTACCGTATCAGGCATGTCCACGCAGCGAATCCAAAGCGGCCTCCTTACTCGCCCACCAGGCAAGGTTTGACGGAAAGTTTTTTTCATCTCTCGAGCTACTAAGAGGAGCATTCAGGTTTGCTGCATCCACTGAAGAATGGAGAGAATTGACAATCTATGAAACCTCATTTCTTGTGTTTTTTTTTGCGGGAGCCTTCAATCCTCTCCCTTGGCCCCCTCCTTGTCTCTCCTCCCACTGCCCTGCCCCGCTGACGGATGACGACGGCGCCAAGACTCGGCGCCCAGGACGCAGGCCAAGACCCCCGACCCCTCCGCCGGTGGGGCCCTTTCTTCCCCGCTCAGAGAAACATCATCTCGTTGCCCCTCCCTTGGGCCCCGAGTACCCAAAAACACACAAAAACAGATATGCACAGGATGTCGCGTGTCGCGAGTGCAGTCCTCGGTCGCTGACCGTTTTGCGTCCGGTGCGTGGCTTGGGAGGAGGCTTTCTCCCGGATCGCTTGGTCGCCTGTTGAAGGCCAGCTGCGAATGAGGGATCTTTGTGGAAGGGAATATGGGTGTGGAAGGGAATATGGGTGTGGGGGTTCGGGGGTGTGGGGACCCTTCCATCGGGCAATGTGTTGAGCGATCGACATCCTGGACGGGGCATTGCTGAACGCCTAGTTATTCTTGCTAGTCGCGAGAGACCCTTGAGAAGACGTCAACTAGTTGAGATGAGGGATGAGGCACCGCACCTACCGGCGTGGTGTGAATGTTTCGATGAACTTCACTCACCAAAGACATCGAGTAGACAAAAGAGAAGAGAGAAACCCATGGGCTCCTTTAAACAGATGTAAAGATGTCGTATTTACATGTGTTCTTGTAGAAACGGTAGTACAAACGCCAATGGAACATCGCCATTCCTTTTCTACGAGGCCTTGCCGTCCTCGGCCGCTCTGATCACACGACGGTTCATCTTGATCACGGTCTCGTTTTCCGTTGCCGATGACTTGAGTGCTTGCGGGGCTCGCGCCCGTTGCTCGCAGCTATCTTGAGAACACTCGAGGTGGCGCAAACCAAAAGACACAACGTCACTGCCGACTCTAGCATCGTAGTTGAGACGCGTATCCCGCGGTATATGGAAAGAAAGGCTAACATGTCGACTCCGTGCCGATTTTCGGCTGTGGCAAGGACCGAACTTTTCCCAAGAGCGTGGCTATCCCACTGTTCTCTCTCAACGGTGCTCGACAGGCTTGTCAATGCCTCCGTCTATCTAACAGCAGTACCGCGATATGGACTCGAGGACCGTCTAGCATTATGAGAGCTCAATGCCGGGTATCTCGAGGAGACTAATTTAAAGCCTTGTTCGAGTTCTTTCCAACGAAGCCCAAATCTCGGTGACTGGTTGTGCCGATCAAGCGAAAAAACGGAGTGAGGGAGGGCCTTGGGGTCTTTGATTCTCGCGGCCTGAGCTGCCGCTACCTCGGCCAAAGGGACTTTGTCTGTCGGCAATCCTCTCGAAAGATGAAAGGCAGGACTTGGAAGAACTTTTTCTCCGTTGCCCGCTCACATCTAGATGTTTGCACCCCTCGACGTGGGTGTCGGAAGTCTCGAGGAAGAAGTAAACGCTCGCCACCACGAGTTTGCCGATATGCAGTGCTCTAGTTCATGCTTGGCCGAGTCGCTGTAGGAGCCCGTGGGCCGTTGGGAATGTGGCTCTGAATATTCCTCGCCCACCACGCCACATTCTGGAAGAAGGAAGTCTTCGAATGGGGCAATCTTGCCTGACTTTGACGAGGTAGCTGAGGCCCTCTAAAGGCTCTATGAAGTTGGGGGCCCCAAATCTAGTTCTTTTGGGTTGACGCACTTGTCTACGGCATCGACGATGAGTGTAATTGAATCGCCATGGCCCGCCAAATCTAGATTACACTGGCTTGTAGTTCGAAAATGACTAGATTGATCCTCCGCAGAAGATCATTGAAGAGGTGAGGATCGTTGATCATGGTAGCCACGATAGATATCTGCCCATGCCCCAGATCATTCAAACAGCTGATGCGGTCAGAGGTGCTCCTCGTGGAAACAGACCTACTTGAGCAGAGACCAGACTGCGGGCGGCGTCACCGATTGCTTCCCGTTCTCACACTCTTATCCAAAGAAGTAGCCATGGCTCAGCCCAATCTGGTTGAGGAGGGAATTGCTCATACGCGCGTGATCAGTAATGGGCGGGATATCGGATATTCACTGGGAAAGCTTGTGGTCCTCGCCGACCGGCGATGCTGGAAAGTCGAATGAGCAAAATATATCTGGCGGTTTGGTTGTTGCGCCGGACATCACGCACCGTAGCACATCCTAGTTGCTTGTTCACCAACTTCAATTGTGCTACGCTTGCTTGCCGTCAGTACGTGGCACCTTTTGGGGCACGGATTTCCCGACAGGCAGACGTGGCTCACGTTCATCGCCGCTGTCCATCTTCCACGGACTCCAATCCATGGCCAATTTGCGCCTAGTTCAAGAGGTTATTTGGCCATTAGTTAGTTGTCTAGTCATCAATTAGTCGTTGCTAGAGGTTTGGAAGTGGGAGAGGCGTACCTTTTGTTATTTATGATCACTCCTGGTCGACTGTTTTGCGGCGATGCTGGCTTGAACCACTCAGCGTCGAATTCACATTACCTTTATCCTTTCGCGATTTGGTGATGGAGGAAACTAACAGCATGGGTGAAGATTGAGCAGTGGAGACTTCTACTGGGAATGGGAGCCCTGGTCCCTAGCAGCGATGATACGGCGGGCTGGGGTAAAGCGTTGGCGTGAAGGTTTCCGGCAGTTTCGTGGACCCGGTCCCCTGCCCCGCGCCGAAGCGCCCCGGAGCATGCTCCGTGCCGAACACCGTAACATGCGCTAGTGGTCTTCAAAAATACCATTCTTAACATCGTCAAGTTAAAAAGTCTAGAATGGTCAAAGGGATGATGGAATGGAGAGATTGCGCCTGCCGCCATTCCTCCTTTCATTTCCCTTTGCGGGGTTGAATCAATCCGCACGCAAGCAGCACTCTCTTCTTTCGTTACTCGGCGTCACGGTTGGCTGCGGATTTCAAGTGCATCGTTGATACCCATGCAACATTGCTTCGTTCTGTCCGGCAAGACAACGCTCGCAGACGAGATGGCCTCTATGACTGGAAATCGAGTCTTGAATCGCGCCGTGTCAGCAAGCGAGACCGAATGACGGACCTAGGACATCGCATCCCCGACTTTGCCAAACGCTTAGACGCTCGTTTTACCAATGAAAAGGATAAAAGAGAAGAAGAACCAAAAAAGCCCGGTTACCTGCATTCGCCGGTCCCTTGCATGACATCGCAAGACAGAAACCGTCCTCTACCCAGGCTCCGCCTCCTGAATCAAGCGCACGCCATCGTCTAACCCCCTCCTCCACACTCAAATTCCCTCCCAATGCCAAAAGAAAGGCCAGCCAGGAACCGAGTTTTACTCCATGCCAGTTCCTCCCTGTCTCTTCCCTCAGATTCGTCCTCCCTGCATGGAATACAGGCAACCGCCATTCTTAGCGCAAGCCACCATGTATCCTCCCGCGACCCCCTCGGCCAAAAAGCCGGATATTTGTGTGGACGCCACATTTGATGGGCTGGTCTTCCCTCCCCCCCGTTCCTGCTCCTTCCACTTCCCACCACCCGCCGGCTCTCCCAACCGATCTATTCATCCTGCCCTTGACCTATTACTAGTTCTCTCCGTCCAAGAGCTCAGGGGATGGTCAAGGAACCGGGGCGCGCGCGCGGTCCCCGCATCGTGCGGTCCGGTAGGCGACCGAGATCGAGGAGCGAGGGGGAATGGGGAATGTGGGACGGGAAATGAGCAAAAAGGAGCACGAGAAGGGAGACGAGAATTTCCCAGAAGGCGGACAAGGAGCAAGATCGTTTGCTCACAGTGTGGACCCTTGAAGAGCAATGTGGCTCGGTAGTTTTTGTTTGGACGCGGGTTGAACCAGCTCGTCTCGAGGGTGTGTCCTCGATCTCCCGCTTCTGTTCACGCACTTGCTTCCTTTCCTGCACCCCTTTACTCCCTCGGTCACCCATTTCGATGAGAAAAATGAGAATGAGAAACGGAAGCGGAGACCCTCATGCCTCTCTGCTTCGAGGTGATGCCAATGCGTCTTGAGGAGCAAAGCCAAGGCTCCTTTGCTCCGCCCTCGTCCTCCCTCGTCCTCCTTGCCTCGAAAGATCCTCTCGCCCCTGGTAGCACATACACCGTCATCACTCGTCACACGTTTCCCCACGCAAAGACTATTCGAGGCCGGATGTCGCATGACAAGTCAAAGAAACCTGCGGGCACGGCAGGAATTATATTGCCCCTCCACTCTGCGCCGCCCCCTCCTTTGGAAACTGTAGACCAACATGGTCAAAGGTAGACACACCTCTCCCCTCTTAAAAAAGGGGAGACCTTATCCACACCCGAGACGGAGGGATTATGCCTCATTGTTTTAATCTTGACGCAGGGAATCGCGCTTCCGCCGTCGCCGCCCCTGCCGAAGCGGCTACTGCTCTGCCTCGGACACCGCCCCTATTGTCATCCCGGGGCTTTCCCCTCCTATCCTTCCCTCACGACCGCTTTGCCCCATCTGTAGGCCGGACAAGAGGCAGAAGCGACAGTACTGGAGAGATGACGGGAAAGGATATAGACACACTACAGGCCAAACAGCATGGTATTATCCAGAAGAGAGCCTAGTACTGTGTGTATCTATTAGTGAGGTCCTCGTGATAGCCTCGATAGAGAGCCTCATATCTCCTTTATATTATCCGGGCCTCCTCCGAATGGTTCATTCCCGCCGGCATGGTGTAGCATTGCATGCAAGGGGTTCGTTCTAGGGTAAGAAAAAGATCGAGCCGAAATAGCGTCCAAGGGTAAACTAAGGCTTGAAAACAAGACAGGGCGGACAAGGTCCGTCCACCTAGGCTCCAGGCCGGCGCTGGTTAGGAATAGTGTTGGATGATATTTGGCAGGGGGCACACAGGTCGAGTCCCGGTTTCCATGATTACGGAGTCACCTTTGAAAATAACAAGAGAAGATGTTGGAGGGGCTATGGCTCTGATCCGGTAGGGTCACGATGACTCAATACCTCTCGAAGGGGCGTGGCCCCAGAAGGGCCCTGATTCACACATGGGATGAGTGCCAAGCAGTTGACCTGATACTTGGGATCTGTGTATCGCGCTCCGCTGGCGCGAAGTGGGCCAAGGCACGGCACACAAAGGGGGCTTCTCGCTTAGTAGATTAAAACTAAGGGGTTGTTTCTATTTTCCACGAGATCGAATGGCGGCAGACGATATTGCGAGTTGGAAGGACTGCCGCTGTCTTTTGGGGATTCAGGCTGAATCGCACGAGGGAAGGGGGAGGGCGAGGGCAGTAGGCTTTCGTTTCTCACCCCTTTTCTACTAGTTCAATGTATTGGTTGTCGAGCATGGCGGTGTCGCCATGTGCAGTGGAATTGACTGGCTGAGAGGCCGGATGGGAAGGCCCTGGGCGCCTGTCCCAATGTCGAGGACTGGCTGTGCCCTGATTCAGGGCGTGCGAGAAAATACAATGCCTTTTTGTGTGTGCAGGCCAAGCGAGGATACAGCTGGAATGATACCGAGGTAGGCCCTGATGTCGTAGACGAGAAATACGATACTGTAGTCGCGATGCACAGCTTCACTCACGGGACTGGGTGCATTCATGGTCCATCGGCATCGAGATGGGCCTCGGAAATAGCAGAGGTGGTAATACAAGTTTGACCCAAAATCTTGGAGTGCGACCAATGGGCGAGCAGGATAGTTTCCTGAAGCTGTGGTAATCGGAGTTGAATCGCTGGTTCGATATCAAGGGAGACCCAGGCCAAATCGTGACCTGGGTCAAGGGACCAAAGAAAGGCGTCCAGGGGGTCAAGATAACGCAAGGATTGGTTCCTTGGTCACTTCTCTGGGATCGACTGGGGGCCGAAAAAAAAAAGGTCGCGTGGCTCAGAGGGCCGCGAGATCTGCCGTCGGAGGATGTTGATCAGGGTTCTCTTGACAGGCAGTCAACTATCCCAAGACGGCGAGGTGCTGCCTCTTCCGACGACACTTGATACCCACTCTGGCAACGGGGGCCATCGTTTTCCCTTTCGGTTCCTTCTGTTCTCTCACGGCTGCAGTGGAAACATCAGAGCAAAATGCGACTGTGTCATCCATAAATAAGCCTTTGGAAGTTGTGAAGAAGGCCAGAGCAACGCCGAGGATCGATAACGATTGCAATTGGAGGTACAGGAGGTTCCAACGTGTATCAAGATGGGATTAAATGTTGGGTGGTATCCCACCGTGGGAGGTGATAAGCGGGCAAAGTGCAACCCACTTCAAGATAGCCGGTTGGAACGTTCTTCTAAGCCCGCACAGATAGGAAGGAGTCGCACACAACACACACACACCGTTGACCTTGCGCCTTCTTTTGTTGACTCGAGTGTGCATGTGGTATCTCCGCCTGATATGGTAGTCACGCCGGGGAAGAAATAAAAACCCTCCCAAAAACAAATATTACCTTGCTGAAGGAAGTTGAAACTAGGCCCGCAAGGCTTGGAGCGCCATCCGCCGCTCCCGCATTTCAATCCAGCCTGTCTTGCTGACCGCGCCAGGATTCTCCGAGATCAATTCAAACGTTTTTAGCGGCTTCACGGATCGGGTCTCCGACTTTGGCCAAGGGCGGGTGGCGCTGGGCGCGGGTGCAGGTCGGTCGAGGACCATGAGCCAGCAAATGAATCGCGCGACAAAGACTGGGCTTGCCTTTGTCGAGAACCCGGGCTCGAATATCGAATAGATTGAGGACAACCAAACCAAATTTTTGTTTGGAACATTGTCACCTCTGGTGACGAATCTGGGGCGACGATGAGGTAGTGCTGGGGGCAAGGTTTGATACAGCAACCCGGGCTCAGATTGATACAAATGACCTTGCACAAGCAAACCACCCATGCGGTCCGCGATGGCCCCTGTAGTTCTGGGTGGGGAGCAACTTGAAAGAAGTGACCACTGGGCCATCACACATGGAGATTGATCAATTGATGCTCGCCCGGTTACCCATACACGGTCAGGCTGTCCGTCTGATGTTACCGCAGTGCAATGTTACCCGACGCAGCAAAAGTTTCGACGTGTTTTGCTTAGCCTTGCGCCATCAATCTTCCTTCAACTCCTTCTGCTGGAGTCCTGGGCTGGCATTGGACGTTATTATTATTACTATTATTATTATTATATTATTATTATTACTTGTATTTGTATTAATGACGTGCGCTTGCCCTTTCTCTTTTTATTTTTATTATTTTTTTATGTTGTTATGATTGTCTAACTCCAGGTTGGTCAGAGTCTTTGGTACCTGAGGAGGGACAAGAGCGAGTCCCCACGGCCACGTTTGCAGTGGTGATGCTGTCAAGGTACCGAGTATATGCAACATGCAATGCAAAGCAGGTTCGAGAGAGAGTGAGAGCGCTTGGGAAGAGGAAGGCAAAACCGATGAAAAAAGAAAACACAAGGAAGCTAAAAGCAAAGAAATAAAACGCTGAGTGGGAACAGACAAAACAAGTTCGTACCCCTCTTCCCAGAATTATGTTCGCATGAAGGGAAATAATGCTTGATGCGGGAGAAAAAAAAAAGGTAATTCGGAGTTTCCAGTGTTTACGTCTCGCTTGGTGAAGAACATGGTCTCACATGTTTCCTCGGGAATTTTGATTCAGCGAGTTCAGCAGAATGGGGAATGGAGTTACCCTCCATTATTGATCCTCGATGAAGGCAAAAGGAAATTACCTTGACCCTTGCTCTTGCCCTCCTTACACGAGGCGCCTGGTCGTGTCTTCCCCAGACAACAGCACTCCGGGTAATAAAGAGCGACCGTCCTACAGAGCAGTTCGAAGGAAAGCACGGGTGAGACCTTGTATTGATGCTTCACGGAATGAAGCAGAGGAGGGGGAAAAAAGGTCAGACATGTATCTCCTTCTCTCCTCCTACCGCGCGGGATCGATGACGGAGGTGCGGAGCACGGAACAACTAAGCCAACATAGTAGATGTTGTGGACGCGAAGAGATCGATTCTTGAGAAAGTGCCGTCTCAAAAGGCATCCGGCTCCCGCGAGTGAAGGGCCAGACTCCCGTGTGCTCTCGCGTAGGCGACGTGTCCCAAGTTGGCCTAGGCGAGTACTCGTCAATGCCTTGTCTGTTGGGGCTGCTGCTAAACTTCTCGGCGCCAAACGGGATTCCTGAGAGGGAGAATGTCGGGCGGCCGACCGGACTCAGGGAGAGGAAGGATCGATCAGTGTAGTGTACCGAGGTAGTGGAGCGGGAATCAGAGACGTTGGCTAACTACCCTTGATCGGCTGAAGCATCTTCCTTTTCCCCTTGGAGAAGGTTCCCATTTGAATAGAGAATATTATTATTAATACTTGGTAGAAAAAGCATTTCGGCGCGCGGGGAACAGCTCTTTGCAGCCTCTGCATGGGGTTGGACAGCAATCCTTGCCCTTGCTCGATGTCTATCGCCATCGCAGCATATGAGATACTAATAGCTAACAACTAACAACGTGGTTCCCCTTGGGCCCGGTCATTGAGGCAAGCCCCCTGGTCCAGCCCCAAGCGTGTGCACCTTCAAAAATCCCTTGACGGGTTTGACGGTTTGATACCCAGGTCATTCCCCCACGAGTGAAAATTCGAACACTGCACAGATCGACCTTTGCTGTGAACGACCTGTCGCACAATTGGGCGAAAACAACCAAAAAGGCGGATTCGCGGAGACCTTTGAACCAGTCGCTGGCCGCTACGCGGGTTTTGCTTCCAGACCGTCCCGCTGATCTCAACCGCTCTGATTCCGTGGTCTCCCTCGCGGGCTATTTCTCCCTCCTTCTCGTCCTCGGCTTTTATCTGATACTATCAAAGCTAGCAGCGACCCGAAAAACATTTTCGGTGGGCCTCGAGAAAGATCCTGCATATATGGAGCCAGCGAAGAACGTTATACACCGCACTTTCAGTTGGCCCTGGCTTTTGGCCTAACCATTATGAGCGTGAGCTGATGATGCTCCTCCAGGGGACTGTTGAAAAGAAAAACTCTGGGACGGCTTCGGATGTGTAGATTGGTCTCTAACCGACAAGGTTACTTCCCGCCCAAAACGAAGCTAATTGCACACATTCCCCTGTCGCTTCCGTCTTCCGTGCCTGAAACGCCTTTGAGATCTTATTGTTGTAGTTCCCCTCGAAGGAGAGAGAGAGGAAAGAAAAACAAAATAAAAAAAGTGCTCGTTTTGCCGGGAATTCAACGACCTCGATGTTAGCTCGGGCCAAGCTCATCTGAAAAGACAAACAACTATCAATTGCCCTTCCCGCTCTCTTCCCCATTTCAGTGCCGAGAGCTAAGCTCAACACCAACCCTTTTTAACCATTCATGTTTGAACTCGGTACCCGTTTGCGCCCCTCTCCGGACCCGCCAGGCACCAAGCAAGACATTTAGACATATTACCATTCGGACTCGTTGACCGGACTCGATTTTCTTTGTATCATTTTTTTTTTTTTTGCAGCGGTTCCCACAAATTATTTGACCCAGCCAACCAGTGCAAGCTGTTGCTTGATGCTGCATGCCAGAGAAACCATTGCTCCATCCCTACATCACCGCGCTTCTGCCGAGCAATCCTTCCTCTATGGCACGCTTGGCGTTCGGTCTCCTCGCCGGATCATCATCTCGATCTCTCCTAAGTCATTCCCTGGCATGAGACGACTCCCCTGCGAGACAACAACACTTGGTTCCAAGATCAAACCGCACCCCACAAACCGGCCAGTCTCATGAACTTTATTTCCTGAAGAATTTTTTTTTTTTTTGCGGTCTCAAATCTCAAAAATATTACCTGTATCATCCTCTCGTTTCCATCTAGCCTCTATCTAGTACGGAGCGTTAGCCCTGTTCAATTTTAGGCTGGGTATGACAAGAGATAGAGGGCGACGATTCCGTTCAGACACACACATACTCACACACACACACACCTGCTTCTCCCACCTCTTCGCGCCTCACCTTTGCGCTATCGTAGCTCGGAGTACGGTTGCAACTTGAATCGGGCAGACTCCGGATGACTAGGCCGCGGTGTAATCACCGTTACCGCATTTTCAGTCCTGTACGACACACCACCCGTACTGTCCTTGCTGTCTGTATCCGTTCTGACAGGCTAGCCCACCGTCTGTCGTCTTTTCTTTTCTTTTCCTGCTTCACAGAACCATTTCCGCCATTTTCAAGGCATCTCTCTGGCCCGCGACATATTACTCGCCCGAGTTGTACCTGGTCCACTTGCAATCCAGACGCACACTCATCTTTCTTATCAACTGGTGTCTCTCCCGCCTTGCAAACACACCCACACCCGCACCCACGCCCACTCCCACTCCCACGCCCCCTTCCCACTTGCCTTCCCTCACCTCGCTACCCTCCATCATTCGCTTACCTCGCCACTGCCCAAGTCATCATTTGAGGAGTGTTAATCCGTTCATTAGTGCGGAGAGCGGCAACCCATATATCCCGGCGCAGCCCTCTTCTGCTTGCCCACACGCACCCTCCACTCCGTTCCAACGGACACTATCGTTCATGTTCCTGCGCCGTTTCGCCCTCCGGCATATGTTTACACAGGCACAGGCTGGTTTGCACGAGGCGAAGGCGTTTGAAGAATAGTACAAGTGACACCTTAGAGACAAGGGACAAGCTCCGAAACTGAGGCACCCACCAGTTTTGGACCGGAAGAGAACAAAAGTTAAATCGGGATCGATCCGGGTTTTCCTTTCTGCACCGGATACAATTCTCCCTCCCCCTCATTCCCCTGTTCACAGCCTACATTTTTGATCTTGTGTCATCGTCGAAAACCTGTGCCATTACAGCGTTGGCAATATCTCTTATCGCTCTCGAGCAGATAACGATCGTTGGTATATCCCTGCGCGATAGGACCGAGAGAAAGTTTCCATGGGCCCAAGGTTTCAAGGTTTCCAACATCTAACGATTACTCCGGCCCTCAAGCATCAACTGGCTTCACATGATTCGGCCCCAAAGGACGCATTGCCTAGGGGGCTGAGAGCACGTTGACGGTTTATGTTTATGGCCGGTTTTTGACAAGAAAGTATAACGCAGTTTCTCAGGGAGAGGCATCTCGTCTTCTTTTCTTCTACGACTCGCCAACCGCACTTTTGCGTGTTGCGGACAAACCCTGGATCTCGGCCAGAGCATCGGAGGCCGGGTTCGAGAACAGGCCTCAAAATCCGAAAACACGGTGAAGGAAGAAGCAAGAAGCATGGCGAACGGGACAAGAATAGCGGAACTTGATCCGCCCCTGCAAACATTATTCGCCATGAGCTCTGGATCACAACAGGATGGTGGCAGGAGGTGTGCCAACGACGAGACCTCGATAACGACAGCTACGACGAAAACGACTGGAGATGGGTATCGGCGAGAAGGTCAACCACGGTCAACCCTGGAAATCGACCAGGCGAGGACAGCCACGTTTGCTCTGGCAAATGAGGATCATGAATGCGGCCACGATCACGAGGGGATCAAGGGATATTTTCCTGCTCGTCGTCCTCAGCAGCCCTCTCGTCAACACGGTCCCCTTCATCGGCGTCAGGTCTCTCGGATTCGCCAGCCCGCCTCCGCCAGTCGTTTGGACAGGCATTTACTCCCCTGTCAATGGGGGATAGCGAGATGGGTGCCGAGGATCGAGAAGCCGCGATCCGAAAATCGAGCGGCGCTGGCCACTTAGAGGCGAGATGCGATGCAGCTTCCCTGGCACGTTCCGAGCAAGGCGATGTGGTGACATCACCAGCACTGGCACAACAGGGCAGCAAACCGTTCCTGGTGGCCCCCTCTGGCGCGACTCCACTGGATCCCACTTTGCGCAATCCACTAAACCCACTCGATTCCAACTCGGCGCTCGCTGAAAATCCTGCTGCGCTCTCGCGCAAAGTTGATGCTGACGACGGTCAGAAAAACCAAAACAGTCAAGCCCCGGTGCTTATTAACGACGACCTGCAATTTTTAACACCCACGACAACATCCTCGCTTCTCTCGCCTCTATTAACACCCACCGAGACCCGATCTCTTGCCTTTTCCGACAACGCTAGTGTATCCAATTCGGACGAGAACAATGACGCTGCTATGGGTAAAAATTCCACCCAGGCCGTTTCTGATGCATCCGGGCTCTGTGAATTAGGGCAGGGCCGAGTCGATGACGCCAGTGCCGGATTTGAGAATGGCCAGTGCTCCTGCACTTCTCACGTCCGAGTTGGTGGGGCGAGGCCCACGGGCAGCCACATGGATCAGTCAGCTGGTTTCACGTGCAAACAGGAGGACATGCAGCAGTCATCTAATTTGCAGGCCCTCAAGTCACCGGACGTGCAGCAGGGCCACCACCAGCGTGGTGATGGTTGTCAGCAGCGGGACTCGGCCACAGCAGCGCCAGCAAGACTCACACCAGCACAATTATTACCTGCCCAACACCATGCATTCACAGCCACAAATTCTACGCACGCGGCGCACGCGGCGAGCGCGGCGACTCCAGACGAAATTGCAAGGTTGCATAGTATTACTGGTGCTGATAAGGGCAGGGGCACGGCTGCTGGTACCGTGGCCATAGGCGCTGGCGCTGGCACTGACACCCGCACTAATAATTCGACCTGGAGCATAAACGACGCCGCCAATGGCGCCCAACCGTCTAATAATTCAGGCCCACTCGGTGCGACATTGATGAGCCAGACGAACACAACCGGGTCCTGCGAGCAGCAGCTCAAAGACGCAGTCGCCGACAACAACGCCACCACTTCTGCAACCCCTGGCGCGCTGAACCCCGCTAGACCCGGAAATTCCAGCTCTGGCGCGCACAACCAACAATATACCCCTGAGGACGGACCTGAACACGATGGCAATCTCGTATCCCCTTTCCCCACTGGATTTTCGCCGCCCTTTTCCAACAACCACTCTGCCTCCTATCCCCAGCAGCAGCATCAGCAGCAGCAGGGCGGACACCCCACGAACCTAACAAAAGCATCTTGCACACGAACCTGACTCCTAAAAATAATTCCTCCATCGACGCGGCGTCCTCGATCCCTGGTGCCATCATCGCCCCGCTTGCTGTCTCACCTGCGGACTCTTATCCCTCGACACCATCGTCGTCATCCCCGTCCACCCAGTCTCTGGTTTCCCAGCAACACTTGAGCCAGGAGACGGGCAATTATCGGCCCCTGGTTCGGACCACTTCAGACAATCTGTCTTTAAAAATTCAGCACCCCACCCCCGACATCAACCCCAAGACTGGGGCCTACTTGGGGAACATTGCTCAGCTCGAGGCCACTGCCGAGCGACTTTCCACCGCTACCAGTTCCATCGAGGACGCGATCCGTGATCTTCATGCCGAATTAAAACGAAGCGACAGCCAACGGTCCGCAGCCGCCCGCGCCCGTGCCGGCCAAAACCTCGAATTTGAGGACGGCCAAGGATTCGAATACGTTGACCAGGAAGACGACGGGAAGCCCCAGCTCCGCCTTCGTCGCCCTGCCCTTCTTAGGCACCTATCGGCTTCGGCCTCCATCGCCTCGCTCAACAGCATCTCGAGAGTCCCTCCATACACCCCTAGCCGCACCCGCTCCAACGCGTCGCTTAAAAGCCTCTACGGTATCGAAACCGGTCTGGTTCCCTCAACACCACTATGCAGTCGCAGCACGATTACATCCGGAACGAAGCGGAGCCCTATCTGTCACGGACGGGGCCCGGCAAGGGTTCCGTACGAAGCATTCGGACTGGGAAGCTGTCTCTTGCCGAGATTGTCGAGTCCGAGCCCATTGCGTTGAGCCAGAACGCGCTCGATAATGCCGACCGCAACCCCTTCCCGGCCGAGGAGGACGATGATACGATCCGGGGACAGGCCGCCTACGATGACATAACCCCTGTAGGCAATTCGTTCCCGCCCCTAGCACGGACGCCTTCCATTCCATGCTTGATGGAGGTGGTCTGGAGTTACCGGGCTCTGATCTTCGCTTTGATCCCGCGCAGTACCATCATGATCAGCCTAGCGCCCCCGGACCCGCATACCATTCTCATGACCAGCACCATGAACACTACCATCAGCACCTGCAGCACCTTCACGAGGAACCGCGTCCCCGGTCCTCCGGTTCTGGTACCAGCTCGATGAATGTAAGGAACGCTTTTGGCGATTTCGACGGTGTACACTTTGAGCCCGAGCTTCATTCCCCCTATCGTGATGCAACCACCGGCCCCACAGCCCCCATCTCCCCGCCCCGCGCCGTTCGCTCCCCGACGAGCCCCTCCATGGCGCGGCCGACATCCTACATGGACCCTCAAACTGGCCAAGAGATGCTTTATTATCCCGCCCGTGTCCCCGCGATGCTCAACCTCCCACCCAAACTGTCGCGAAAGCCAAAGTCGGCCGCGCGCAATGCTAGGCAGTCGGAGCTTCTGAGCGCCATGCCCGAGATATCGAGGAAGTCTGCTGCTTGGTTGCCAGATCCCCTCGAGGGACATGCAAACAAGACTGCTTCCTGGCTGCCGGACCCTCTCGAGGGGCATGCAAACGCGGCCTTTTCTCCGCCCCTGTCCCCGGATGCGTCGACCGGCGACACGCCCGGCGCTCTGCCGCCTCCGGAAAGCCCCTTTGCGGCCACCGGCTTGCCAACCCCTGCGTTTTCGGCGCCCGAAATCCACGTTACTGAGATGGGCGGTTTCGAGCCACGCTACGGTGATGAGTATCCTGGCGTCACGCCCAACATTCTGCCCGCTCCCGCTGATGGTGACGACGAGGTGAAGCCCGCTGTGCCGAGACCACGCAAGGGCCGAGATGCCACAGATGCTGAGGCGACCAAGTCCCGGCTCAGCAAACTGCCTCCACAGCTACGGGCCAGCGTCTTCTTTGACTTACCTTCGACTTCTGCCAAGCTCAAGGTCAAGGATGGCTCGGCAAGCGCCACCCTCGATCACCTACTCAACGCCTCGGCCAACGCACCAGTGAGCGCGTTTACGGATCACCTGATTGTCGGAAAGCTCGGTTCTGAGGTATATGGCCCGGAGAAGAAGAGGAAGTCGGGCATGCCCAAGACCTCTTCCGACTCGGATCCCAAGAAGCGCAACACCTACCTCCGTGACCAGAAGAGCGCAGACACCCTCAACCCCGATAGCCGCTCGAGTGTCCTAAGCCCCGGATCGGGTTCGCACCACGGCTCGAGCACGCTCGATGGCGCCGATGACGAGCCCCTCCCTCCAGGTGCCGTAGGCTATGCTACCCTCAGCCCTGACACGGACGAATTCGACCCGATTGACCGGAGGTCCAACGACAGCCGAGAGAGGGGCGAGGGTGGGGAGGAAGGAGAGGAGGAAGAGGAAGAGGAATACGATGAACTGTATCACGGTCCCCCTACCACCCTCCTCGCCGAGCTGCAGATTCGGAAGCAGCAGCAGAAGAACCGTACCCGGCTGCTGGCCAACCCCAACGGCATGCATTCGACGCTCCTCGAAATGGACGCGGTGGCTGAGGCCCAGCGCCGCAACCGCAAGGACAGGAGGGTGAACCTTGCCTGGGAGGATCCCGTCCAGGATGGCGTCCTCGAGGATGACGACGAGGACGTGCCTCTAGGCGTCCTCTATGCTGCCAAAGCCACCGGGGCCAATAACCTAGCGGCGGCGGCGGCGGAGCTCGACCGCCCTCTTGGCCTCATGGAGCGTCGCGAACTTGAAGAGAATGAACCTCTGAGTCAGCGTAGGGCTCGCCTCCAAGGCGGGGACCCGCACCAATCCGCCATCTTAACCAAGAGGCAGACGCTGATGATGAATGTTGGCTCTAACCGGCTTTCGCAAATGCCGCAGATGAGCATGATGGCCCCCATGGCCGGCCCCTAGCCGAGGAGCAAGAAGTGTCGGACGAGGAAGCCGAGGGCGAGACGCTTGGTGACAGGATGCGCCGTTTGAAGAATAAAGAAGAGGGGACAGCGCCCTCCCCGCGCGCGACCCGTCAGCACCGCGTTCACGTCTGAGCTCCTTGGACAATTTGTCCCTCCCGAGGAGGAGGTAAAGGAAGAAGCGGTCAAGCCCGTTGGTGAAGAGGAGGAGACCCTCGGCCAACGCCGCCGCCGCCTTCAAGCGGAGCGTGAGGCGCGAGCTGCGGAGATGGGCATCCCCGGCGTGCGCACAGTGGGCGGCGCCCCTCCCGGCCACCGCCTAAGCATGGCGGGCATCCTCTCGGCCCACCCTAGGAACGACACATCCCTCCAGGACGCAGAGCGGCGCAGGTTCGACGAGGATCTGCGCATCCAGCGGGAGCAGGACGAGAAGATGGCAGCCATGAGGTCGCAGATGCCGACAACGCTCCTCACGCCCAGCGGGGCAACAGCACGGGCGGGTTCCGCAACGGTCAGTTCAACGACGGCACGGGCGGATTCGGAACACGCCGGGTGCCGAGCCAGGGCAATCTGAGCGCCGAATTCGCTTCGGACTCGTGGAACCGCTCGAGTGTCGCCTTTAACAGCGGTGGCATGATTCAACAGGCGGGCATGACGTCGATGAAGAACACGTACGGCCCAGCCCCAGGAGCTGCACCAGGCTGGTACGGCGGCCAGGCGCCCATGTATATGGGTGGGCCGATGCAGATGGGAGGAGGCATGCCTGGTATGAACGCGCCTAATATGGGCATGCAGATGCCGATGCAGATGCAGATGCCCATGTCGGCGCCCATGCCTATGTCGGCGCCTATGCAGATGCCTATGCAAATGCAGATGGGCCAGCAACCGATGGCGTCGCCCATGGGCATGCCAGGAGCCCTGGGCATGGGTGGGGGTTATCAGGCGAACCCGCAGGGTCAGACTGACATGGTTGATCGGTGGAGGCACGGGGTGATGTGAAGAACTAGCATTGATCTCATGTCCTCCCTCCGCCTCGACCTCTAGAGCATCCATCTACTGAGAGGAGAGGACCGGCCTGCGTGCCTGTACTAATGGTTTCCTTTGTCCTTTTTTTTTTTTTTTTTTTCTTTTTCCTGTTATGTGAGCTTTCAATATTGTTTGTTTTCACATGTGCATTGCGAGCAAAGGGAAAAGAACACAAGCATATACTGGGGGAATTGGGCTGATACAGGATGGTCTGGTTCGGAATACATAATATACACAGACACACATGCACGCATACAAGCAACCTTGGGGCGCGCTTAGCTTACCGCTGCTCCTCTTTATCATTTCCACCATTCTTCTCTTTTGTTCGATACTTTCTCTACCTGTTGCCTACCCTATCATTCCTCTCCCCTTTTCTTATCATGTTTTACTATCTCGAGCCCCGAGTCCCGAGTTTCACCTCTGGGAAATTTGATTTGGAGAAGCTCTTGTCTAATATCTATCTAATGATAAACGATGTACTCTCGAGTATATATGTGTTGTTCCCCCGTGACGAGGTTTTGTTGCTTTTGGAAAGAAATTACGATGTGAGGACGCTATGCGATCGAGCGCCCACGACAATGTAGAGTGATTGTTGTGCTCTATGGGTGTCCGGTTTACGTAGATCACACCTGGCCAAAAGTTGACGCACCAACTGTACCGGACCTTTCTTGACGGCGTGGGCACAAGACGGAGTGGATGGACGTAGGTGAAGCCAAGAACGAGGGTGTTTACGCGCGTGGATATGCCTGGGCACTTTCATTGGGGTGCGTACAATTGTTTCTTTCATATTTATGGTAATCATCAATGTGTATATCAACCTCTTGAATCTTCTTCCGATTCTCGCTTGAATGAAATAACCTCTAGAGACGATATGGGGAAGGGGAGTCCGTATATATGTGGATAGCAGGGGAAGGAAATTGATTCCTGTGAGAAAGAGGGGGAGGGGAGAAAGAGAGATAAGTCCCCATGGCCAAGCTTGGGACGGGAGAGGAAGAAGGCGAGCAGGAAAGATAGCGTTGGACATGGAAGAAAAGGAAATTTGGTTCCTATGAGGAAATCCACACCCTAGTACCACTTATCCTTCGGAACAACGCGAGGGACAGCTAGCAACTCAAGATAGGGTTGGCTTGGGGGACCGTAGATACTGTCGCGGCAGTTGAAGACAATGTAACGGTACGGGCTCTCGGGAACGGGGATGCAAGTGTTCAAGGGAGAGGGGCCGTCGAGCCGATCAAGGCCTCGATGGCGTTGCACTCGTGTCCAATATCGTAGAACTCATCGGTATAGACGAGGGTTTCTAGATTGACAAAAAGAGCTTAGCGAGAAAGATTGGGCTTCGCATCAAGAGATGGCGCAAGGGCTAGAGCGGCTAGGTTATGTGTGTGTGTATGTGTGTTACCTTGGCAGCCGGGGGTATCGACTAAGAGGTGGATGCCTCTCTGGCCCTCGGGGATCTCGTAGCATGCCAAGCCGGAGGCATCGAGGCTGTCGATATACTGGGCGGTAGCAATCATGTCTGCGCACGTCTCCTGCTCGCTGACGAACACGAGGCCGATGAGGCCTGGGATCGCTCGTGACGTGAGCGGTGCCGAGCTCGTGGGGCCTGCGAGGGCGGGGAGAGCGAGAGCTGGGAGGAGGAGAAGGGAGAGGGGCTGCATCGTGGAGTTTGGAGTTTGGAACAAGTGAGGAGAAGAAGGGGAAATGGGATATAGGAACGGATATTGATGGATGGACTTGAGTGGTGGTTCAAGGTTGAAGCTGCTGTGAGAATGAAGACGAGGATGAGATCAATATATATCCAAACATGTTGTACTGAGAAGACTTCACGGGGATGGAGTTGGATTAGAATTTTGCGCAAGGCAGAAGCCTCAACTGGCTTTGCGATGAAGCCAGGAGACTCGTATCACCCATGAGATTGTGATATTACGAAGGATCAGTAAACCAAGCGAAACAACCTAGAATTCAAGCATTCGGTTCACGTAGGATTCGTGAGGCGCAGGGACCAGACCAGCCATGAAGCAGCCTATTGTATTTTGGACGGATTTCGCACAAAAAAGCTTGTGTTTTTCTTGTTTGGGTTCGAAGGAAGCGGCCTTTGTCATCGTCCCAACTCGATTTCACTTGCAATTGCGCAGGCAGCACCCGTCGCACTCGTGCAGCGAGGCGCGACTGTAAAGCTGGTGAACCGAAATTAACACATTGAACCGTTTGTCACACAGAGAGCACGGGCGTTGTGAAGAGGAGCGTAAGCGGGACAGGGATGGGATATCCGCCCGTCATGCTGGAAAACATGGGTCAATTAATGGATTTCATTCACGGACGCGGTAGGCAGCGCGTGCGCAAATCTTCACTCGTAGAAAATAGCTTCGAGCCCCGAGCTGTATGGGTTGTATCGCGTCCACTCGTAGAAAATAGCCATCAGGCCCGGGCTACGGGGTATATCGTTCACGTGCCCGAAGCCATTGCTTCGGAGGCACCAACTAGTTTCTTCCCTTTTGTACCTCTCCGTATTTTGGACTCTCTGGCTGGTGGAAGATGGACATTTGCGAAGAGGGTTAGAAGAACTGTTTGAGAGCTACATTTGTTCTGTAAGTTGTTCGCCGGCTTGGCTTGATTATCAGCTCGGATGCATCTTATATCTCTCCCTGAGTGTTAACCCTAACCCTAATGGCGGAGCTGGCTTCCGTTAGCCCTCCTTGAGGAATTGAGGATCGGGTCTTTCATTGTTACCTTGTACGTTCAAGAATAACTTGTAGAAAGAACCCATCGACTCCATGGTTATCGTAGCTGTAGCTGTCATGCAACCATAATAACTAAGAGCTCACTATAGGCGTCTGAAGCGAGGAATAAGGGCGGTATCACGATGCGTGTTGTGGGGCGTGCAATTGCATAATGAGCATCAATACTGTGTATAGCCCTTTTCAGACCCTATTCTAGTACTGACAAGAAGTATACAGCTGGAGCTTGATCTACTAGAGAATAATCTCCTGATATATAAGTTCGAGGCGGGACCGAAAGTCTAGGGTGAAGCTGCTGCTATATACGTCGTAGGAGGTTGTGTGTCTTTAAATAGAAACTGGAAACAGCAAATCTTTCCACAATAGCATCCACTAATATTCTTAAACTTTGGACGATCCGGGCTATTTCCGGTGTGGAGAAAGAGTGGGTTTCATCTTGCCCTCACTCTCAATAGGCAAAGTATGCGATATGCCAGTTGAAATATCCGAAGTGCACCGCAACGATTCAATCACACTGAACAACAGCAAACCATGAACCTGAAACATTCCAAAGAATGGGAATAGATGTGTGTGGCCTCGTCCTTACGAAAAGACTGGCTAGTCTGTATGGGAGTCCTTGTCTTGCATGGGACCTTCCAGCTTTGACTTTTGGAGGTTTTGGTCAAGTGGCTCGGCGATACTATATGAACAATTTAGTCTCTGGAGAAAGAGAGGGAGCATATGGTGCAAACCGAGAGTCGCAAGCGGTAACCGTTTGAAAAGGCGGATGCTTGATGTAACAAGTCATCTATGGACTTTTGCACCACATCTTACACGTTTGCGGACTCTGCAGCGTCCATGATCTGAGACAATGCAAGCCTCTTCGTGTCACTGGATCAAAGGTGAGAATATCTTGCTTCAAGGGATATCTTGACAAACAGCTGGCGTGGTATAGGAAGAGCGGCGGATTCGCCGTTGGGGACATGCGGAAACCATTCATATACCACCTCTACTCTACGTTCTTGGCTTCTTACACATTCCAAGAGCTGCAATACGGCACCCAACATCCGTGACTGGGGATACCAGTCTCCTCACTCGACAGTCACGGCCGAATCCAGGCCGAGGCCTCCCACTCACGCTGCTACCCTTCTCTTCTCTCTGCCCGGGTTCGGTTATCTGAGGTGAAGTGATTTGAGATCAGATCAGACGATGTCGCACCCGCCCCCACTGATATGGTGACAGCGTATTCAGGCTTACCAAGGGCATGGCTCTGGCGCCTATAGATCATTCCCGTATATGGATAGACTATCATGGAGAGGTGGTTCGGGGCGGTGCATCTTTCCTTGGATCATGTCGGTCAGTCATGAAGGGGGTGTGTGGTGAGTGATACGACTCTTGATTCCTACAAGCAGTCACATGCAGCGATCCAGTCATGCAAAACCCGGGAAGGATAGAGACCGGGCCGCATGTCAAATCAAAGGGACTGCGAGTACGCAAACACAAATTCCATGCGCGGAGCTATTGATTTTTCCTTTGCATTTTTCTCCAAAAGGGAAGAGAGAAAACATGGAAAAGCGGACGAGCACCGGTATACTCTCTGCCGACATGACTCTGATATCCCCTCCGAGTCCAATTTGCCATCTGCCATCGTAGGATCGCGGAAAGGATTCCAGTGGGGTTACGTGGAGACGAACACCCACCGCCTGATAGCTCGTCCTTGCTGACCCATCCGCGTCTCGGCCCCTCCCTTTACCTATCTTTCTTTTTTTTTCCTTTTTCCTCTCCACACGCTCAAGTGAGAGAAGAGAAGGCACAGATGATATCATGGCTATCTGCCCTTTCGAGTGATCATGGAAAGGGCGCCCGCCGGCCTGTGGAGCTTATACGAAAAGTCCACTGCAGTGGAGACCCAACCTCGCCGTGTAAATCTCGGGGTGGGAAGGGGGTTTTCCGCCTGCGGGCATCAATATCCGTAGGGCTAAGCCAGTTTGGGGGAGAGGAGACCTTTTGCTGCAGCGTGAAGCTTCCCGCGCACACGAGAGAGGCAAGCTACCCAACGATGCATGGATGACTGGCGCTCTCGCTGCCCGCTCTGCTTAGAAGAAGAAAGAGGACAAAAGGCCACCGGCTTTCCTTAATTAGGTTGGAATGAGCCGGTTGATGGGGAGAGAGATTGGGTGTTCTTGGCTTGGGAATGCACAATGGACCCACCCTTTTCTTTGTGGGGGAGGAGTTCTTTGGTCTTTTTTCTTTTTTCTTTTTTTTCTTTCTACAGATGCAGGAGCGCACCCCTGGTCCGACATGATTGGGACTTCTTGGCGCGTCGTGCAAAAGATCCCCGTCGCGTGGGTACTTTGTGTGTGGGCTGCGCAGCGATGAAGGAGGGGCGGCCATTCTCGGCCGATAGCCAGAGAGCGTAGTAGAGATCTTTTCCCGAGCAATAGACGGTACCCGTTGCCCGTGCGAACCAAGGCCCAACAGGGCCCCTCTCTCTTCCTAATCCTTGCGCCAACGTGCACTTGCCTTCTTGCCCGCCGGGCTAGGGTCCAAGTGTGGAGAAGAATCCTCTATCATGGAAGAGGGCCCCTGATAAGGGGTTTAGGATCGATCTTGTCGCATGAGTGTATGTGTGTGTGTGCGTGTGTCTTCGACTTCGAAGAGTGGCAAAAAGATGTCAAACCCAACGATAATGTGCCGCTCGCTGGCATAAGTCGCCCCTGCCACTCAATGCCACAGAGCCATACGGGAAAGGCCGTGTGGCAATCACATGTGGAATCGCGTGGTCGGCAACAGCACCTCATGGGTGGGCCGCAAGGCTCGGAATGCAAAGCTTTTCCAGTCTGCATTGCGTCTTGGGTTCCCTCGAGTGCCCCGGATATCAAATCTAAAAGAGCCCGACTCTGTGGGTTGGACCCTTCTCCCTTTGTGAGACTCGGGAAGCAGGTGTTACGCAATCTACCGGGAGAAGCTCCACATCCGCTGTCCCTCGAGTACAAGCAATATCATGTTAAACTAATAAAAAGATGAAAGGGTCGATAGGGGGTGTGTGGCTAAATCCCCTTCCCTCGCCCCTTCAACATTTGGCACATCGTTGAACGGCTCTCTTTCCGAGTTTTTCTGGGGACACATTCTAGGGTGAAACCATTTATGGAAGGAGGTTAAGCTAGTGCGGCGTTTGTCCGTCCCTTGAGGTCTCATGGTCGCGTATGCGCGCGCGCGTGGAGAGACAAGAGGTGAGGTTTCCGGTGGGGGAGTATCTGTCGCCAACATCTAGCTCTCGGTGTGGTTGGGAAGGGGATCTACCTGCCCCGGGCCGGACACGAAGGTGCTATATCAGAAGGGGAAAAGAACGAAGTCGAGGTGGAGACGCATTTGAGGTGGTGGAGGCAAGAGAGATGCTAGATCTCTGGTGGGAAATAATAATACACCTTGTCCAAGAAGAAGTGGTTCTCGTGCAGAGCTAGCTCGATTCCAGGACCTAACAAGGCTGTCGACAAAAGGTTCTGGGTGGGAAAGAACAAATCTCCCCCGATGTCAAGCAAGCCAAGTTCAAATGTTCCATGCCAAGGGGGCCAACCACTTCATCGCTCTCCCAAAAGGTCGAACGGCCACTAACGGGATTGATTCCGTCATGGGGTTAGCGCTATCGTACTTGTCGATGGGGAAGAACCCCCCTTTCCCATGTTGGACAAGGGTTCCTTTGGGGCAGGAGTGGGCACCCATCTCGATCAGTGGGCTCTGTGCGGGTGCCGTTGGCTGGGTCCCTGGGGCTTGGGGTCTTTTTGCTTGACACTAGCAAAGGTTCCAGATTGTCTGGAGCTCAGGGAAATGTCAAAGTTGGGGGACATGCCATGCACCGATGGATCGATGTTCAATCCTATCGCCAAATAGGACGCCATGAGGAACGACTCAAGGCTCTTGCTGTTAATTTCTATTCGTTTTACTTCACTAAAAGGAGAAAAAAAAGGCCTTAGGATGAATATGAGAAAATAAGGTAAAAATATCACTCCTAGTTCAGGTTCCATATGCTCTCTTCAGGTACTAATCTTTTGGAGCATTGATCAATTTCAAAGGTTATGATCTATTAGGGATACCCCGAAATCACGAGTGATGCAGGCCACACGCCAGCGAGATGGTCTTTCAAGTCTGAGACGGGAGGGGAGCTCCGCCAAAAGAGATTTGTACGAAAGAGAAGAAGGGAGCGAGAAAAAAAAAAAAAAGGTAGTGAAAGGGGGTAGGAAAAGGGCAACCACCAAAGAGCGTCAATCGAGCTGGACTAGTCACCAAAGAGAAACTCTTGATGATAGTGGGAAGTGATGTTTGGGGGAAAGGGACCCAAGGAATGGCAAAATGTTACAGTGGTATCGTATCAAAAGGGCGCTCAGGACCAGTGTGGAATGATCCGAGGCCTGGTTGGGGTTGGTCAGGTCGTCTGCAAATGTCCTGCAAACACCCGTGAGGACATGGAGGAGAAGCACTCTGGTGCAGCGAACAAAAGTGCCATGGCTCCGGTGGGAGTGGGAGAGAGAGAGGAGGGTCAGTGACGGGAGGTTCCAAACCCCTCCAAGCCCGACCCGCGAGGGAAGCTAGTGAGGACTGTGGAACATTTGTTTGGACGTCGGTGGCGTCTGGTCTCACGCAAGATTGATGACCTCTCTGGATTGTTGCGCCGAGCAGGAATTGACCAATTTACGCTGGGGGGGCGGAGTTGGAGACCCCCATTCCTCTTTACGGGATTGATGCAAGCGGTAGTTCGCAGCACTGGGAGGCGGCTAGGCGTGCTGAATCGAGATGAGGCACTCTGGATTCTAATCTAACCACCGTCGAGAATCTGGGTTTTTGATATCTGCCGAGCGAGAAGGACGCAGGAGAAATCGCCGAGGAAAATAAATGGCTATTCAGATAATACACCGAAAAGGAACAAGGTGAAAAAGACAAAAAGGAGAAAGAAAAAAAAAGAAGAAGAAGAAGCAACAGGACAGCAGCGCAAGTCTGGTACGATTGCGCAAGTACCGTCCCGTGCTCGGAAGTTAAAAACAGCCAGTTCGGCCAGGTACCGGTCAGGGGAGCGCAAGCCCGACGCTTAGCCAAATCCTCTCTGGCATCAATTGATTGTTGAATGTTCACGGCCTATTATTAGGGACCTGTCATTTCTCACAGAGGTCTCTCAGCACATAAGCTGGCGGTCCGTTCCAGATGTCAGGATTCCTGAATTGTTCGTAACGTGCAGTCAAACAAGGGTGCGTGTTTCTACGGAAGATGCATGCATTATTTTCAAGACCGAGAAAAGCGAAAAGAAGGAATCAATGAGGGTAAGGAGACATTCAAGACAAAGACTTGGGAGAGAGCCCTTCATCTGGGCCATCCTTATCTGCCACACGTGAAAGGGTGGGCTGGCTAATTTGCCGAGCAAGTGTCCATCTCGTCCCGCCCCTCGCGCCCAATCAGCGGCCCCCACTGACTATATCAATCACGAAAGGTAGCACGCAAAGGGTCAATCGCGAGGAAGGTGGTGACGTGAAGCCCGCCACCAAAGGGGCAAGTGCCTCGAGGGGGTTTCGGAAGAAGGAAGGACGCCCAGGAAAAAGAAGCACTGAGCTCCCCTCCCCCTCCCCTCTCCGACAACACCCACGCATAGGGCCCCAATTAAATTGATCTCTTGGCTCCTTCCCCATTATCCAGTATCCGCTATGAACGTACGAAGTATTAGCTGGTCATTCCAAGCAAAGCAATGGCTGGCCCCATCTTTGACGTGCGAAGATTACCCCGGCTCTCGAAGAAGACCTCGCATTTCCATGGTAGGATTGCGCTCGTCGATGTCATCCTCGCAGGCTATTCAGGCCCGTCGGAAGCTTGCTTTCCGCCTTTTACACTTCACGGCGGCCTGCAAGGCCAAAGTCATATCAGTCATTCAAAGCAACTTGGGGGTATCAACTGAGTTCGCCCAGGACGTGAAAGAGAGCTTGAGAGAGAATGGAGTAAAAGCCCCCAAGTGCGGAACAATTTTGGGGCAGCAAATACCCGGCGCCGACATTCGGGTTCCGGTAAATCTTGAAGTGTACGGTATTAAATTCCCCTTGGCAACCAAGGAAAGAAAGCCTCAATACTCTCATGAGGTTGATCACCAGGGGGAAAAGAGCTCTGGAAAGGCCCCCAAAAATTGTTATTCACTTCTAAAATCGCCTGTCGCCACGGTCGCCCGTCAATATCGGCCTTGGCTCGCGTGGGGAGGCTGTCCGAGGAAGGAAGCTGTACCGTGGCCCGCAAGTATCAAAGTGGCGTCGCGGCGTTGCCTTCTTGGCTGGCGCTCTCTTCGGCGGTCTACCCGTTGGAGGCCGGCGCGCAAAAGTGCCCCAGCTTTGCGCGCTTGTTCGCAAGCGTGCTGATTTCTCTTTCGGACTTTAGCTGCATGCTGATTCGCGCAGCCAGATTACCACCTCGGGGGAGCTCACAACCAACCACGCCAGATTGGATGGGGGAGGTCAGGGTAGCACACGACCAACAGGGAAGAGGTGCTGAGTGTATGAAGGGGGTGGCCAGGGAACTTTTGCTGATCCGTCCTTCACTTCCCCCAAAATGGATGATTTACGCAGGATCATCCACCACGATCCCGTTGTTCGATGTGTGGTGTTGGCCGTGCCCTTGGGGTCAGGGACCGAGATAAGCCTCCCTTGCTCAATCGATCCTTTCTTTGTCTTTGTCTTTTTTTCTTCTTTTTTTTTTTCTTCTTCGAAATGGGGTTTCCCCTTCCTTGATAGGACTGCATCGCTCGTGCTGAGTCGGGTGCTGTTCAATGTTGCGCCCCATGGTCATAGACTACCACCCCGAGTGGAGTCTAATCGCTTGGTTTGGCTCATTCACTCCATCGACTGATGCATCAAATTCGCTTCCCCCATCCCCCAAACCACCTGCCAGAAACATGTTGGAGCTAGTCGTGTACCTGGAATAGAACAAGGGCGCAAAAAAGGAAATGTCAAAACTACACTCCTCGAATAGAATCATTCACACTGATTCCGCCCTCGTAGTCACGTTCCGGCCCTCAATGGCGAATAATCGCCCACCCTCTCACCATCGCTGTTCACACACCCCCCCAGTTGCCCCTGCCCGAGGCCGACCGGGGGAGGCGAAAGAACCAGAGATAGGAAGTCGCAAGAGGAGCGCCCTTCCGATACGGTTGGCAGGTGCTTGTGCGGGGTGCACTTTACTTCTTCCGCCTTGTACCATGTACCCTTTCCTCCGTCTCACAGGCTTTTGAACCTGCTGGGAGAGGCCGTGCCGGCATAATACCATTTTCCTGCCGCATGCCGAGCCATATAATATATATTGGGCCAGATGCCTGGGCACGGATTCCCGAGTCAAAAAGAGCTGCGGTTCTCCTGGTTTTCTGTCACCCTTCTTTTTGTTTTTCGTTTCCTACCTCCAATCAACCCCTCCTCCTCTTACACTCCCGCTTCCCTTTTGCAGGAGTAGCAAGAGAGAAGTGTGTGTGTGTGCACGCGTCGCCTACTTGCGTGTGAAACGGAAAGCCGACGTCCTTGCCCAAGGGATCTCGTACGCCTTTGCTTGCATCCGCATACGGAGCCAGAAGAGAGGTCGTTTACCACGACAACACCTCACCCCAGTCCGACACCATGGCGGCTCTCGGTCGTGAGGGCGAGATCCTCGATGAGAAGAATGTGAGGCCTCACACCCCCGAGGAAGATCTTAAGCAGGAGCAGGAGGTAGATGAGTCGATTACGGATCTTTTCTCGCCTTTCCCCTCTCAAGGGAGTACCAGAGGAGGCGAACCCCTGACTGTCCGAGCCGTGGTCGTCGGCATCATCCTCGGATCGTTGGTCAATGCCTCTAATGTCTATCTCGGTAAGGCCCTTTCTTCCCCCTTTTCACTAGCTTTCATCACGACCTAGCTCGTTCAACTACGGGCGGGAAGGATCCCGGCAGCTACAGGCCGATCGAGACAAGCCACAAGCTTCTAACCGTGATATTCGCGCTTTATAGGTCTGAAGACTGGCTTCACATTCTCGGCCAACATGTTTGGCGCCATTTTCGGCTATGCCATCTTGACGATTATGTCCAAGTTGACCACCCCCATCCTCGGTGGCTACTTTGGCCCCCAGGAGAACTCCATCATCCAGGCCGCCGCTACCGGTGCCGGAGGTATGGGTGGTGTTTTCGTCGCTGGTTTCCCCGCCATGTACCAGCTCAACCTCCTCTCCGACGACCCGAAGAAGGACTTTGGTCGTATTCTCACCATTACCATTGTCTGCGCGCTCTTTGGTCTGTTCGCTGCGGTGCCGCTGCGAAAGTTCTTCATCATCAACGTTGCCCGCGAGCTCAACTTGATCTTCCTAGCTGTAAGTTTTCAGTTTTACTCCCCCGCCCTCCGCGGCCACTTCCAGTTCGTCAAGAGTGACAACGCTAACGCGCTAATTCTCCCAAAATAGCCACCGCCACCGCCGTGACCATCAGGTCTATGCATGCCGTGGGCTCTGGCGCCAACGATGCCATCAAGAAGATCAAGGTGCTTGGTGCCACTTTCGTTGGTGCCGTCGTCCACACTGTAACGGCCCAGTACGCCAACGGTATCCTCCGCGAGTGGCATCTCTTCACCTACTTCTACATCTGGAGCGACTACACGAACTGGGCGCAAAACATCGATAACTGGGGCTGGTACATCTTGCTGACCCCCGCCTTCTTCGGCTCCGGTCTTCTCGTCGGTCTCAACACTGCGTTTTCCTGGTTCTTCGGTACTGTTGCTGCGTGGGGCATCATCGGGCCTCTATTGGTTCACTACGGAGAATGTGTTGGATCGCAGCCATACAAGGGTCACCCTAAGTGGGACAGCTACTACAGCTTCAACTCCATGGCGAATATCGGAAAGGAGGGTTGGGTCGCATCTCCCCGATACTGGATGTTGTGGCCCGGTGTCATGGTCCTGGTCGTGTACAGCATGGTCGAGTTCCTCATCCACGGCAAGGTGCTCTGGGATGGTGCCAAATTCGCCTACCGCGAGAGCTGCCGCTCCGTCAACGATATGCTCGCGGCTCGTGGAAAGTCTAGCACCTACCTCGCCCGCCAGGCCAACAAGATTGGAGAGTCTGACGACCTCGTCGAGGACTTTGCCCCTCCGAGCACCAGGTCCCCACCTGGGTGTGGGTGAGCGGCTCTATCGTCATTGCCTGCGCGGCGTGCGTCATTGGCCACTTCCAGTTCCACATGAACGCTGGCCTTGCCTTCCTTGCCTGCATCCTGGGTCTTCTCTTCGCCTTCCTCTCCATCCACGGTGGTGCCATCACTGATGTCACCCTCTCACCGCTTCCGCCAAGGCGTCCCAGCTCGTGTATGGTGGTATTACCCAGCCCATTGCCAAGGTCGATGTTGCGGGTGCTCAGAGGATCAACCTTATTGCGGGTTCCATCGCCTCGGGCACGGCCAACGTTGCCTCGGATCTCGTGTCCGACTTCCGTGTTGGCTTCCTTCTTCGCACTCCTCCCCACCTCCAGTTCTACGCCCAGGGCATTGGTGCCATCGTCTCCATCTTCCTCGCCCCCGGTGTTTTCGTCCTCTTCATGGCCGCCTACCCATGCATCTGGCAGGAGATGCCCGAGGATTTCCAGTGTCCCTTCCGCGCCCCGTCCGTCTTCGCTTGGCGCGCCGTTGCCGAGGCCGTCACCAACCCTAATATTCCCATCCCTCTATCTAGCGCCATCTTCTCGGGCGTCATGGGTTTCATCGCTATCGTCCAGGCGCTCTTCAAGAACTTCTACCTCGTCGGCTCCCGCGAGAAGTATCGGGTGTGGCTCCCCAACTGGATGGCCGTCGGTGTCGCCTGGGTGCTTGGTGCGGACTCTGGCTACGCCAACGCCGTGCTCTTCGGTGCCATCACCGCTTGGTGGTGGACTAAGTGGTTCCCCAAGAACTTTGAGATGTACGGCTTCGCTGCCGCTGCCGGTCTCATCGCTGGTGAGGGTTTCGCTGGCGTCATCAACGCCATTATCGAGCTTCAGGGCAAGGGTGGTGGTGATGTTGGCTCGCAAATCGGCACGCCCGGTGGAGAATGGTAAAAGAGGATATGGAAGAAGGGCTTGCTTCACCCCACATTTCTGGCTTATTTCTATTTTGTCACGTTTGCAAGGGCAGGAAAGTTTTGAGGCATGTGATGATGGGATGAACAACGGCATGGATCTCGAATAGGGAGTGAAGTGCATGCAGGATGAGTGATGTAGGGCCTATTAGGGCGGTGGATTTATTTTATGTCATGGTGCTGTATATCCCAACTCGCCTAATCTTTACTAGTCTTTTGTCAACGACATTTATACCACATCTTTTACGGTTGAAGCTGTTTAGAGAGTCGTGATTCCATGCATCATCTTGACGTGACAATGTCTGGTATCCCTGCCTAGCCCCGATTCTATTTTGAGTGCTAAAATACCCTAGCCTTGAAGGATTCGCCGATTTGGCAGTGCATGGTGTAAAGGGATGGGCGAATTCTGTTGGTATTATGGAAGAGAGCCATACAGGAAACTATGAGGAAGGAAGCAAAACGCACTGAAGGTGTGAAGTTGATTTTGACGTTGGCTTTTAAGCGCGCGTTTGTTGGCGATGGAATAGGCTTAGCTTGTAGATGATGGCGTTGGGCTTCCATCGTATTTGATGCTGGACAATACGAGGCAGGCAGGGGAGGTGTCATTGACGGGATGGGATTGGAAGAAAGGGTGAACAAGGTGGTCAGCCGCACGCAGGCACGGGAATCTTGAAGAATTTGGGATTTTTTCCTGGCAATTTTTGTTTTTTGACTTGCAGGGGGATGTGTTTCGGCTTGGTGCGTGTGAGGGTTCACTATGGCTTTGGGGGCGTGGAGGAAGGCCCAACGCAAAGAAATTAGCATCACGCTGACGATGTAATGGGCTACTGATGGGGGTTTGCCTAGTTTTGGCTACGACATAGTTTGGAGGGAATGAGTTGCTGTTAAATTCTAAGGCACGAGTCAAAGTCGCCGAGCGTAGTTTAATCTCGACTTGAGCTTTCCTTTAGTCCTCACCATATCCCAATAAGCCAAAACGGACATCACAGTGCAGGGTACACTTTAAGGAATATATATAAAAGGTACCGATTCTGGTCGGATTGGTAGATGTAAAATATGTATTGAGAAAAAGGGCACATCCACATGGCTATGGGATGTATATACATGTATCCAATGCAAATGAGGGAAAGCCCGTGTAGCGAATTATAAAAGTGTATGCAGCAGCAACCATCATCTCGCATCTCTTCTCACAAGCCTTTTTCCTCCGGGAAACTACCTTGCTCACACCTCTTCCCACGCACCGTCTTTAGAGCTTCTGCCGCGTGGTCGCACCAATGGCCTGGCCCGAAGCCGGGACCAGGAAATCGCTGGGGACGACCCGTCCGTCGGAGCCCCTGGCGCCCTTGAGGGTAGAGGAATCGGTGCTCTTGAACAAGCTATCGGTCCAAGTAACGCCGAGGTTCCACGAGTTGCCCGAGGCCTTGACGGTGGAGACGAGGGTGGCCTGGCCGTTGACGTTGTTGGAGCCGATGTTGTTCTTGAGGGTAGAGGAAGAGCTGCGCATGACGTAGCCGGTATCGCCGTTCTTCCACGCAGTGTTGCGCTCCATGGCGAGGGCGCCGGGGTTGCCGTTGTCGATGAAGCCCTTTTTGTAGTTTTGAAACGCGATGCAGTTGCGGACGACGTGGTTGGCGGGGGTTATTGGTGATGCCGAGCTTGAAGCCGTTGCCGTCGCCCTCGAAGGGGAGAAGTTCCAGCGGTTGTAGCCGTTGCCCCAGGCGTAGACCTCGTCGAGGGTGACGGGGAGGCGAACATGTAGAGGTCGAGGCCGTCGTCGACGTTGTCCCAGAGGCGGGCGTTGCGCAGGACGTTGCCCTCGCCGGAGCCTTCTTTGCAGGCGAAGCCGTCGGCGCTCTCGCCGTTCTTGCGGGGTCGCGGTTGCGGTAGGAGTCGAGGTTGGCGACGGTGTTGTTGGAGGAGGCGCCTTCGAGCTGGAAGCCGGTTTCGTAGTTGTCGTGCGTGGAGAGGCCGTCGTAGTAGTTGTGGGAGGCGTCGCGGGCGTAGATGCCGTAGGGGCCGTTGATGAGTCTGGATGAAGGTGTGTGGTTTTAGTTTTTTGCGTTCTTTTTCTTCTTTTCACTTTGCTGGCTGTTTTGCGAGGTGCTGTAATATCTTGGGGGTATTGTGATAGACTTACTCTAGCTTGTAAAAGGCCCAGTAGTTTGCGTTTTGGATGTGGAAGATGCCTCGCTCGCTGTTGGGCAAAGACTCGCCAACCGCCTTGGGTGTACTAAGGCGAGGAACAAACGATTTTTAGTATTGGATATTTCGTTGGAAAAGAAGATACAAAGACAATCAGATAGGAACGACGTACCCGGGCATGTTCTCCCCATCGATAATGACCTTTTCGCTCTGGTACGGGCGGACCGAGCTGGGCGACGTCCTCGTCCCGCTCTTGCTGAACTGGATGTTGGCCGAGGGCCGGTACGTGCCGCCGCGGAGGTAAATGGTGTCGCCGGCGACGGCGGCGTTGACGGCGGACTGGATGGATCCGTAGGGCGCGGCAAGAGTGCCGGTGCCGGTGCCGGTAGGCGAGACGTAAATGTCCTTGGCGGCGACGGCGCCGAGAGAGACGAGGATGATAGCTAGGGTGGAAGGCATGATTGCTGGCCGGCTGGGTGCAAGGTATTAAGGTGAGGTGGGCAAGAGAGGGATAGATGACGGTATCACATCACGGTTGAGATTTCTTGACTGCGCATATATATTGATATATATATCTATTGTCATTTGCATGACGTTTTCGGAGTCTGGGGTGTCCAAGTGTTGTATTGCCCCTCACATCGTCCATGGCGATGCTCCTGTCATTAGAGAGCGTGATATGCATCATCCATAGCGTGTCCCATCATCCCAGCTTCCGCTCCACTGGGAAGAATTCGGTCCCCACCAAAGGTGTGGCTCCGCGACAGGGGTCAGGATCAGGGTCGTGCTGACCGAAAGTGGCACCTCGTAGCGCCAAGCAATCTCGAGTTTCAAGAAGAACTGCGTGAGAAGATTCAAGGTTAAGACCTGCTTGGATTTTCTTTTTTTTTCTTAGGGCGACGTTCGTATTGGGGGCTCTGGTAACCCAACGCTCCGTGCTCGCAGCCTAGCGGCGCGGACTACAGAACCTGATTGGGACGGGAGGTGGATGCTTCGGAAGGGAAAAGGGGAAGATCTGGGCTTTGAAGATCGGAGGTTGCTGTTGATTTTTGCGGAGCCGGATTCGAGGAGTTTGCGGGTCCACCAATCGGACGGTCGCAATGGTGGAGAGGGCGGAGAGAGAGCACTGGCGATGGCAGCGCAGATGGGGCCAGGGCAGTGCTAGTGGTGGATATCGAGCTCCGAACAGGGATTAGGGTTAGAGGGGGCCATCTCTTCGTCTCATCTTTTTCTCAGTGCAATGGCCGGGACTGGAGGGGAAAACGTGCTCCTTTTTTTGTTCCTTTTTTTCTTTTTCTCCAAGTGAAGGACGGGATGGGACGTGTTCGTGTTTGTCCTGCACCTCGTGGCAACGAATGCAGCCTCGCATCGACGGGGGCGTGTCAGTCCCATCACCCCGGATGGCGATGCGATGGCAGCACGACGAGAGTCACATCGAATGTTGGTGGGCGCAGACCTACAAGGAGAACAATTGACGGAGATATGTTTACGGGTGTCTTGTCGCTCAAGGACCGTCAAGTTCCATCATCCCGATTCGTGCCGGGGTGCTACACATTCAGCTTCAGCTCCGCAAGATGAACTCGTCGAGCTGTTCATGTTCATACATCACACGCACTCCGCGACGCTGCTTGCATTAGCTTCGTTTTTTCCGCCCCGCTGTTCTGCATTCTCTGATCACGATCTATATTTCGCAATACTGCTAGATTCCTCGATCTCTCCTCCCCCATTAGCGAGGTGTATATCCTTTACTCGTTGATTCTTGCGGGATATGGAGAAATCTCAGCTCGCGCTGTCACTCGTCTTCGTCGAGAGCTGATTCCCTATACCGAGGTAGACAGTCATGGAATGGCCCACACAGAGAGAAACCTTGCCCGTATGTCGATTGCGAGAGTGACGAAAAGCTACTTTCAACTCTTGTCGACCAATAGGAGAAGAGCTTTTGGTGTGTATGTCCAACTATTTCCAGAGTAAAAAGACGCTCCTCTTTGGCTCTTCAAAGTCTAGATAAGCTCGGAGTTTTAGCTTTGACGCGCGTCCAAAGTCTGACGATGGTTTCCAACCGGCTAGAATGGAAATAATAAAAGACTTTTACGGGCTTTAGGTTCCAAATTGCAAGAAACATAAACCTTCGTTCAATAGAGGCCGATGCATCCAACATACCAGCCTCGTTTCGGGAACAAGCCGCCGGCAACCGAGCTTTGGTAGGCTCTCCTTCCCACGGTGAGCCTAGAATATTCGAGAGCATTTCGGTCCGAGATGCTAAAGCATATAGAAACCCAGTGGTTTTGGCGAAGACACACGCTAACACAGATGTCAGATTCGAGGATGCGGGGAAAGTAGTGGGCCACATGTACGCAGAGTATATCACGTTTTTCTTTTGGCCATCGCAGTGTACATGTACTACAGGTATATTCTGTAACCGCGTGGCAGACCAAGCTTAAATATGACCAAAAAGTGGTACTAAGAGGCTATCGTGGGTTGTGAAAACCTGGCCGGGGGAATAAAGTGACGCGGGTTGGAAAAGGCCGAGGTGTTTAATCTTTCATATTCACATTTCGGGATGACAACCAATGAATATTCAACAACTGGACATAGAATCCCACGATAGCATAAGACTGCGGAGAGTTGGTTCCAACGCTTCTTCACATTCACGTTAGACTTTTCGATTCCAAGCCCCAACAAGTGTATGGGCATCCATAGATCCATCTATTGATGGATCCATGGATGGATCTATGTACAGGCATCGAGGTCGCCTAGCGGGACCGGTGAAGATGCACGTCTTTTTCCTGTTCGGATCCAGGTCCAGGCGTCATGCTTGTGTATAAGAGTTTGAGGTAATGAGGGGGTGCGCCCACGAAGGGCACTTTTGGGAGACGAGAAAGAAGGATAGATGGATGAAAACCTTCACCCCCGCAACATCCAAAGTCCCCAGACTTTCCCCCAGACCGGTCCCCCAAACCGGTCTCTGGGGACGGAAAACCTTGCAAGGCCTGGTTCTGTGTTGACGTATGGGCAACGGGACGGAAGGTGCTCACGAACGGCCCCCGCGGCGATGGGGAAAAAGGCTAGTGTCAGGCGATAGAATGTTATTGGTCTTGCCGGCACCGTGTTCCCATGCGCATCGAGCATATTTTTTATAAGGCTGGGTATCGGGGATTGCCCACCCACGCCGTGTTCCTTCTCGCTCATGCCTAACGCATTGCGCCCTCCAATCTCCAATCCTTGCTCTTAGCACAGCCTAGTTCTATCCCCTTCACCGTAACCTGACCCTCCACTATGGAAACAAAGGACGAGGTTCAACTTGTAGAGGAGAGCAGCTCCGATGCACTCAGGCCCACCCTCTCTTCAGTTACCTTGGATCCCGCCGCGGAAGCCGCAGTCCGGAAGAAGTTGGATTGGCGCATCATGCCGATTGTGGTCTTGATTTATCTATTTGCGTTTATAGACAGGACCAATGCGGGCAACGCGCGAGTCCTTGGTAAGGACTTCTACTCCTTTTTATTTCTTTATAGATGGGAATCTATTCCGTTTTCATCGGGCCGTGGTGGTGCCCCTGCTAATGAGTGGGTTGGTGTTTGCAAGGCATGGACGAGGATCTACACCTCGACGGGTTCCGGTTCAACATTTCCTTGACGGCCTTTTATGTCCCTTATATTCTTTTCGAAGTGTGAGTACCGCTAGGTCCCCCATTGGTATTAGTCCAGCCGCGTCTAATCCTTCTTTTCCGCTGACACACGCCCACGTTCATGAGTATAGGCCCGCCAACATGCTGTGCAAAGCTATCGGGCCCAAAATCTGGAGTAAGTTCCGCAAGCAATCGGCAGAATCTTAAAGAGTCGCTAAAATATGTGTGTAGTTCCTGCTTTAACGGCCTCTTTCGGCATCGTCGTCCTCTGCATGTCCATGGTGAGCACGTACGAGGCCTTTATTGCTACACGGGTAGTTCTTGGCTTCACGGAGGCGGGTATGTCAAAACTAGGACCGCGTGACCTGCGCTCTGTCCCATCCTCCCTGCCAATTCTTTTCCTCTTCCATGGACAAATCAAAGTTAACTCATCGCTTTCCGTAGGCATCATGCCGGGAATAACCTATATGCTCTCTTGTTTGTGAGTCTTGGAACGGCACGCACCAAACTGAAGACACAAGGCACTAACAAGCATCAACCAGCTACCGGAGACGTGAGCTAGTCACAAGAATCGGCCTATACGCTAGCGTGACTTCCCTCAGGTACGTTTCTCTTCTTAAAAACGGGCTCGTGAACGAAGCTCCGCATCCCACAGCCACCACGTTTTACTAACCACCCACTCCAAACTCTCCCTAAACAGCGGCGCATTCGGCGGCCTCCTCGCCAGCGCCCTCACCAAAATCCCCCTGGGGCCCCCTCCACACCTGGCGCAACATCTTCTTCTTCGAGGGTCTCCTCTCCCTCATCCTCGGCCTCACCGCCTACTTCCTCCTCCCCGACAGCCCCGCCACAGCCGCCTTCCTCTCCCCCAACGAGCGCGCGCTCGCCGCCGCCCGCATCGCCGACGACCTGGGCAACGGCGGCCGCATCGAGGGCCTCGAGGCGAAATACGTCCGCCGCGCCGTGTGCAACCCCAACACGGCCCTCGTGGCCCTCGCCTCCCTGTGCAGCCTCACGTCCATGAACTCCATGGCGCTCTTCGTGCCCTCTATCCTCCGCGCCATGGGCCACTCGGGCGCCCGCGCCCAGCTCCTGTCCGCGCCGCCCTACGCCTGGGCCGCCGTCGTGTGCGTGTCCGCCAGCGCGCTGTCGGACCGGATGCGCACGCGCGGCTTCTGGGTGCTGGCCGTCATGCCGTTCTCCGTCGTCGGTTTCGGCATCCTCGCGCTGGCGGATCCGGATCGCTTGGGCGGCGCCATGGGACCGGGGCTGCGCTACTTTGCGCTGTTTTTGTGCTTGACGGGCGTGTTTACCGCGTCTCCGGTTTTGCTGGCCTGGGCTGTCGAGAATAGCGCGGGACACACCACCCGCGCTGTCGTCGCCGCCTCTGTCGTGGGCTTTGGTAGCACTGGTGGGGTCGTGGCGGCGTGGACGTACCTGCTCCCCGACGCGCCTGGTTATATCAAGGGCCACGTGGTCAACTTGGCCTCGGCTTGCGTGTGCATCGTCGCCGTGGTTGCGGCCATGTGGCGCCTGGATAAGGAGAATCAGTTTCGGAAGGCGGGGGTAGGGATTATCGCGTGCGTGGGAAGACGCAGGAGGAGATTCAGGACTTGGGACACGAACACCCCGAATTTGTATTCACCTTGTAGGATGGTTAAGGGCGGTGCGTAGTAGGTGTTGAGTCTGAATTAAGCAGAGGGGGAAAAGGGGGTTGTTGTGTTGTTGTGTCTGCTCGCCCATGGAGGTATAAATTCACACACGACAAATTGATAGCAAAGACACAATTCTTGGGCACCCATATACTGGATTTTATGTAAATGCAGTCTATTATTTCTTCGAGGATATCCAGTCCAAAAGTTATTCCCATCTACCAAAAGCGCCACAATAATGAGCATACATAGTTAGCCTCCGCTTGATGAATCATCGACAAAGCCCCTTGTCACTTCTCTTTTTCCCTCTCTCTGGTCTAGTCCATTACAAGTCAGCCTTTGCAGGTTCTCCAGCCCACGCCCTGCGGATAAGCTCCCTCACGGCATCCTCTCGACGGGGCGGGGGTTCCAGTAGGGCTTGGACACGGCAATGTCGGCGGCCTTATCAATATCCTCTTCCTTCATGCCGAGGTCGCGCAGGCCCCTCTTGACCTGCAACTTGTCGAGGAGGGTGTTGAGGCCGCGCACAGCGTCGCCCTCGCTGCCGGGGAGAGCCTCGGCGAGCTTGGCCATGGCGACAGGGATGGCGGGGGCGTTGTAGGCGAGAGCGTGGGGGAGGACGATGGTGTGGGTCTCGGCGTGGGGCAGGTTGAAGCTGCCGCCGATGGCGTGGCAGAGCTTGTGGTGGAGGGACATGCCGACGTTGCCGAGACAGACGCCGCAGAGCCAGGCGCCGTAGAGGGCGGAGGAGCGGGCGTCCGGGTCGGCGGGGTTCCGGATAATAGAGGGCAGGGCGGCGGCGAGGAGCGCACGCCCTCCTGGGCGAACATGGCGATGATGGGGTTGGCGTTTTGGGCGTAGAGGGCCTCGACGGCGTGGGCGATGGCGTTGACGCCGCTGGTGGCGCTGAGCCCGGCGGGCAGCGTCATGGTGAGGTCGACGTCGTAGACGACGGTACCCGGGAGGATGGCGGGGTCGCTGCGCGTGGTCTTGAGCCCGTCGGCGGTCTCGCCGAGGATCGGGGTGACTTCGCTGCCGGCGTAGGTGGTGGGGATGGCGATGTTGTGCAAGCCGGTGCGCACGCTGATGGCTTTGCCTAGGCCAATGGTGCTGCCGCCGCCGAGGGAGACGAGGGAGTCGGCGCCCGAGGATTGGGCAAAAGCTACGGCGCGCTCCGTCACGTCGACGGGGGTGTGCATGGTGGCTTCGCTGAAGAGGCCGGCGACGGCGCCGCCGAGGAGGGTGCGGACCTGCTCTGCTTGGTCGATTTGCTGCGGGGTGGAGAGCAGGAGGGGGCGGGAGAGCTGGAGGGAGGCGAGGATGGCGGGGAGCTTGGCGAGGGCGCCGCTGCCAAAGACCACTTTGGTGGGGTTGGCGGTGTATTCGAAGGCGTCCATGGCGCTGGTGGGTTTTTTGGTGATCTGGAGGTTGGTGACGAGAGAGAGAGAGAGAGAGGGGGAGAGAGAAGGAAAAACGCGATCTAAGGTTATACGGCAGTGTCGAGTAAAGCGTGGGCTTGGTATCAAGCGGGCCAGGAAAGAGGAAATGAGGAGAAAGAGACGAGCAAAAAGAATTGTCGTGGAACTAGATTCAAAGCTACAACGGACCACAAGAAAAAATGACGAGAAATGAACCCCTCCCTCCGTGAAGAAGCTCCGGACGCGGGCGGAAATATACGTGACTCGGGATTATCAAGCCGAGGACCAGTGCGGGAATCGGGTTCGCTGGCGCAAGTCGTAGTCAGGACTGACTAAATGAACTAGCCCTGACTAACATTGTACAAACTAGCTCGAGACGAGGGAATTCAGCCCACTCCTTTGGCCGCCAGCTCTTGAATGACCCCATTTTTTCCTCCACAGACTTGGTCTCCCCGCCCCGAGGAGGAAGGAAGAAAAGGAGGCGTGGCGGCATCGTCGCAGTGCCGGAAACTAAGGTGTGTGGGGGAGGGGAAAGGGGAAGGGCGAAGAAAATAATAGTCCACACGTGAACCTCCCCCACTTACCCGCTTTTTCGAGTGTCCCTCTGCCGGAGCCCCGAGCCGGCACCGGAGGACGCACTGGCTTGTGGGGCTTGTGCGAGCGGAGGAGAGTGGGCAGGTTGTGCAGCCGCAGCGGAAAAGGTGTGGCGGGTGAGAAATATAATGCGGTGGGTTTTGATGGCCAGCACGTACGCACACGACAAAGACTCGAGACACCAATACCGCGAGGTGCCAACAAGATAGTGGTATTGAGGTTTAATTTTATGAATTATTTTTCCTCCTTTGTTATCCTTTTTATTTTACATGCACTTTTAGATGGTATTAACTGCATTGATTCCCAAAGTCTTTTTCTCGGCGACCGCGACCGCGAGGGCCATGGGTGTCTGATAGACTCCCAACCTCCAGTATGCACGAACACCAGGACCGCGACACTCGGCCGGCCCCAGCAAGCGCGTAGAGGAAGAGAAAAGCGTTCTGGCACAAAAGACCAAGTCTTCTGTCAAGGAAGAGCCCTAGGAACCTCCAAAGTATGGGGAGCAGAGCGGCATATAGTCCTGGGTGTCGTGTCTATCCAGATGGTTGCGATTTCAAAGCAAGGTTCACATGGGACACAGGAGGCCCCAACCCTCCAGAGCCGGAGACTAGATGCTCCCCACGGCGAAAAGGATCGAGGCACGGCCCCGACCCTTGCCGAGTCTGTCCGGTATTCCCTTCCGCTGCTCAAAGACCTCCCCATACGTCAGGGTTCTATCCTGTGGGCTTTCAATAAACTGGTGCTTTCTAGTTAGCCCATCATGCAATGGTTGATCCTATCTACATGTGGGAAGCCGTATCCATCCTCACATCGCCCATGCGGGTGCCGTGCGAGACCGCGGACCTTGATCCGGCGGCAACACCCCGCGAGCCCTCAACATCTCCTCCGAGCAACAGAACTAATAATACGACCCAAGACTTCTAGACGTCCTTGACAGCATGCACTAAAGACGTTCCGCTACAACCCTGCGGCGCTTTTCTGCGGCTCCGGTGCAACATGCGACGGGGGTTCTGGTCGGGGAGGACATTTCGAGCACATGCGGCCCAGCCATTTTGCTTGGCTAACGGAGCCATAGCGCAGAAAACAAGAAAAGTTGTAAACAAATCATTCTTTGGCTTCTTCTCTTCTCTTTCCTCATTCGAGCAAATTCGCTAAATTTTACCCGGCGCGGGGGAGGAAGGGGGCGCACCCGCATCCCCGGGGGTTGAATATTTGGTTCGCACTGGGCACTTTGCGCAGGAATGACAGGGGTTTGTGTCTTGTGTTGGTTCTTTTCCTGGCCTGACTGCTGCATCTCTTTTTTTTCTTCGTGCGGAGAAGCGCGCGGGGATCACCAACTCCTGGCAGGTCGTCCGAAGTGTACCGGGGGCTGGAGAGGAGCGTGGGGGGACGGGACGAAAACGAGAGGGAAGAGAAAGCGGCCCGTCGCTAGGCCAAGGAAGTTGCACAAAAACGGGATTTCCGAAGAGTCGACCGCTATAATGGACATGGGAGCCGACGGGGGTGCGGACTTGGCGGCGTGCGGGCAAGGGCGCGTAGTCGAAAGAGAGCTCGTTGGGTTGTGTTATGCGTGCGTATATATATGGTCAGGAAAGCGACGACTCTGCTCCCGAATAAGACGAGGAAACCATTGCATATTCTCTTCTACCTAAGTGGTATAAAATCAATTTCTCCTCGCTTGTTCCTATTCCCCGTCCAGCAAGTTCTCCTCTTAACTCAAAATATACACTCCTCACCAAACATTCCCGACACATCCTAGACGAGGCACAGCATGTCCTCCCTCCGCAAAGCCATCGCCCTCGCGCTCAGCGCCTCCTCCCTCCTCCTCTCCGGCGCGGCCGGCACCCCATCCCCGGCTGCGGCAAGTGCCCCACGCTCACAAACGGGCGCCACGTCGTGACCGTCAACGGCCGCGAACGGCAATTCATCGTCAAGCTCCCCGAGACGTACGACGCGCGCCGGCCCCACCGCCTCATCTTCACCTTCCACCCCATGGGCGGCAGCGCCGAGCTCACCGCGTCCGGCGACGCCAACACGCTGCCGTGGTACGGCCTGCCGCCCTCGCCGACGACAGCGCCATCTTCGTGTCGCCCAACGGCACCCTGGGCGTCTACGACCTGCTGGGCTGGGCCAACACGGACGGCGACGACATCGACTTCGTGGACGCCATGGTCGAGGCCGTCGAGGCCGCGCTCTGCGTGAACCAGGACTTGCGCTTCTCCACGGGGTTCAGCTACGGCGGCGCCATGTCGTATGCTATTGGCTGCGCGCGGCCGGAGCAGTTTAGGGCCCTTGGTATTATTAGCGGGGCGGAGATGTCTGGGTGTGAAGGTGGAGCGCCCTCGAGGCCTATTGCTACGTATCAGCAGCACGGCGTGCAAGACGATGTAAGTATTGACGGTGTAGTTTGAGAAAGTAGTTTGGCGCGACGAGAGACTGTGGAACTTGGCAACTACGTGAACGTGCCCCAGGCCGCAAAAGACAAAAAGAAAAGGTGGCTAACACGTGGTGAATAGCTGCTCCTCTTTGACAACATTCTCCCTATGCGGGACGCCCTCGTGGAGGCCAATGGGTGCACGCCCGTCACGCCCGAACCGATTCCCGTGGGAAACACCGCTGCCAGGGTCGACTACGAGGGTTGTCTCGAAGGGTACCCCATGACCTGGGTGGCCTTTGACGGCGGCCACATCCCCGGCTACGTGGATGAGGGCGATGACGTGCCTCTTTCGACGAAGAATATCTGGGAATTCTTTACCCAATTTGAGTAGACGTAGCGGTGTACTGTATTTCCCTTCTTCTTTTTTTTTTTTTGTTTTCCTTTTCTTTACATCCCTGGGCCATGCCGCCCTTTCTGGTTTTGACACAGGGAGGTTATGACGATGACGGCCGCCTTATATAACTTACTTAACTGTTGATCCTGGGATATATTTAATTTGATTTGACGATACTCCAATCTCCCATCTCGCAAGTTTCTGGCCATGATTACACGTGATGTGACTCGGGTCCAACTTACGTTCAGGGCCGCCCATTCATAGCTGGCTAGAGGTGAAAGGAAGGGTGGTCGCGGAATTCTCAACTCTTCCTTTGGTTGGATCTTCCCAAAAATCATGAGAACAAAAGTTTCGCTGAAGGAACGTATGAGTCTGCCAAGCTGGACGGAGGGAAGGCTAAACAGGTACCAACGTCTTACCCTAAATTTAACCCTAACCCTTAGCCGCGCAACGGTTCAAGATGATACATGTATTCAAATTGGGAAAGATGAGGGTTCTTGAAAGAGTATATTCATAGGCGAGATCAAAACTAACTACGCCAGTCATTAAAAGTGACCGCACCAACTATTTTCATAAACTCGTATCAACCCTATCCGTATATAGCAGAGCATTAATCACCATTACATTATATACAATATTATATGAGGGGACCGATTCCATCGTGCCCCTTACTCTCTCCGTCACCATCATTATCCGTTTTCGCATTCTTCAGCCCGAGACCAAGTGCTCAAGCCAGAAGCCTCACTAGCGCTGGGCGTGTTGGATCCTCCTCCTAACTCGCGAGATGGGCCCGGCTGGCGAAGTAGACCCGGCCGACAAGACCGGCGCCACCTCAATATCCACGCGATGGTACTTTCCAAGATCGTTCTTGTTGAGGGCGGTGGGGAGATACCACCACAGAACCCATCCCCAACTCTCTTCGGCCAACGCCCAGAACGGGGTCTCGGAGGCGCTCTTGCCGGCGACGTCCTGGGGACGCAGGAGCTGGCGGCCGTCGCTATCCGGGACGACGTTCCACTTGTTGAACTCAAAGGAGACGCCCACGTTGGCCGGGGCGGGATACTCGAGGGACACGATGCGGTACTCGGAGCGGGCGGTGGGCCCCATGATGGCGAGGTAGTTTTGCACGCCCTTGGTGCTGGAGGGGCCGCGTTGGGGGTGGGGACGACGAGGAAGCTCATGAAGGGAGGGGCGCGCCGATCTCGGGCGGCGCGCGGCGGAAGAAGAGGGGGATGTGTTCTTGGGGGCCGGGGTCTGGGCGAGGTAGCTGCTTTGCGTCTCGTCCCAGGCGATGAGGGTGCCGTTGAACTGGGGGAGCGCGGGCCTGGAGATGGGTGTTAGCGAAAAGGGTTGAGATCTTTTTGGTGTTATGTGTGCGTGTGTGTATGTGTTGCGAGGGGGGTTGAGAGCAGTGGCACGCTCAATCGGGGATGTCAAAGGCTTCTGGGAGGTTAGAAAGGGGAAGGGGGAAACATACGCATAGACTCGAAGCTGGTAGGTCTGATCATATTCAAGCTGCACCTTCTCCTGGGCCATGACGGACCCTACGAGGAGGAGGAGGAAGGAGAGGGAGGGACGCATGGTTGCGGGTGTGATGGCACGTAGAGACTTCGTTTTCACGAAATGGATAATAGAGGCAACCTTCGTTGTTTGAGCAAGATGGATGGTCCCCGGATGAGAATGAAGAAAGATTCCTTGGAGTCCTTTTGTTGCCAGTCCTTTTGTGTTCCCTGCCACCTTTCCGGCCGCCATGTCATCCCAGCCCGTCCTTTTATACGTTTCCGTACAAGGCGTGAGAGACGTCCTCCCCGGCGCTTACAATGCGCGAATGGATCGTATGCATGTACATGACCGCCTTGCCATGTCGGGTGGTCGGCTGAGGGGCTAGATGACACAATGTCTCGTAACTTTTTGTGTTTGCACATCACATTTTTGGCGTCCTTTGCCTTCTCCTCCGCCTTCTCCACTTCCGTCCTCACTCTTAATACCGCTTTGCTCTTCGGCGAATCGCCTCGCCGCTCATGGATCTAAGACACAAGGGAAAAAACCTTTCTCTGCCCCAACCTTTGTTTCGGGCACGTCCAAAAGGGAAGTGATGGATAAGAAGCCCCGCCTTTTTCTTTTTCTTTTCTCTCTCTCTCCCTCTCTTTTGTTTCTTGTTGGGCCTATCTGTCTCAACTGGAAACCCAACCTCGGGAGAAGGAGAGGGAAAGAAGATGCGCTACGGGGAGGGTTGGAAGAGCGAGCTAGGCTCTTGTTCGGCCACCCCTTGTCTCACGGAGCCATGACGTGGGGTGGTAAGATAAATCGGGGTGCTAGATAAATTCGTTCGTTGCCCCCGAGTGCCGAAAACGGGCTGGAGGCGCGACGATCGACTAGAGGAAAACCAAGCCAAATGCAAACTTTGCGTTGCACTTCCCGAGAGAGGTGCTGGCTTCTGGCGCACATTATCCCTAAAGAAGTTTGAACCAAAGAGCTAGCAGCGCGTGGCCAACAGGCTAATCGGGTCGTGGGCCGTACTAGAAGCGTGACGGACGACTGACGAGATCGAAGAAGTCTCAGTTGAGGTAAGCGACCAGAGAGAGAGAGAGAGAGAGAGAGACTTGCTAGCTCTGATGCTTCCGATCAAGGGTCCCTAATCCCATCTCTCAACCACCCCGATCATCATTGCCTCGTTTGCTTTCCTCGCCACCGGGTGCTCCCACTGCGAGAACTCAATCCACTTTGGAATCTTGCCTCGACGCCGTCGAGACTCGAAGTGGCTAAACTTACTCAAGCTCCCGATCCTCTTCCATGCTTCGAAGCTAAGCTCGATTCTAGCCTTGATGAGCCCGTTAGCTCGCCTTCGACTTACACAACCGGCGGCGATCCAAGAACAGAAGGAGGCTTTTCGTAATCCTTCCTCTCGGGATATGGATCCTTCAATGGACAAATCAAGAACTCTCCCGCACGATGGGACACATGCCTTCGACTGATGGACGTTGAAATCTTTCGCGAAAGAAGAAGAAAGATAAAAAAAAGTGGCAAATAGGAACAAGAAAAGTGCGTTCGAGCTCCGTCTCGGGTAGCTCAGTATGGATTCGAGTCGAGATGCACTTGAATCCACTCCCGCGCGAGATGTTGCAAAGAAGGATAGACCCGACCATGAGGTGTCTCTCTGGTGAAACGGGCCTTTCTCTCAATGCCTACTCCATTAGATCCAGGTGTGGCTGGTTTGCATCCAGAGAGGCCTCTCCTCGCCTTGGGGAACAAACAAGCCACACAATACGAAGCAGCGGGGGAAGGAAAAAGGGCCACGGAGGAGGAAAAAAAGAATAATCAAAATCATTATGTATTACCCCTACTCCAAGAAAAATAACCTTGATTCCGTTTCCCAACCATCCCCCATTGACATCTGAAGGGCAAAAGGTAGGGGAGGGGGCATGGAACGGCGCGTACGTTCTCCAACGTCTCTAGCTCCGCCCACCACCACGCGCCCTATTCTCCCGCTGCCGCCTCTCCTTCTTCGCCGTCTTCCTCCGGCTCATCCACGATTTATTGAGCTCACGCCGGTTCTCGTAGAACCAGCTCTGGAAGTCACCCGTCCCCGCAGCCGGCGCCGTTCCCGACCCAGACTCCTCCTGCGCCTCGGTTCCGAAGCCCGATTGGGTCGTTTCTCGGCTCGGCGGCGGGCGGAGCGGGACGTGGGGCCCTCCTCCCCATCCTCCTCCTCCTCGTTGATGCCATCCTTGTGAGTAGGCTCCCAGAACCCTCGCATGCGGGCCGGATGCGCCGTGTCCGGGGTAGGCGCCGCGCTGCGAACGTGTCTTAGCTCAAGGTCTTGCCGTGTGAAGGGTGTCATAGGTGGTTGGCCCCCGGGCGCGGGGAGATAGCCGCCGTCTTCGTCCGCGTCTTCGTCATCCTCGTCATCGTCGTCGCCGCTTCCTGCGCCGAAGAAGCTAAAAGGCTCGGCAGCGGGCGCGGCGTCCGCGGCGTCTCCGTCTGTCTTGGTGCGTTTGTAGAGGGCCTCGAGGGGATGGACCTTGGCCGGAGTCATGGGCGGCGGCGGGATCTTGATGAAGAGGTTCTTCATCGAGCCCGAGGATCGTGGACGGGCGGATGTGGGTGACTCGTCGACTAGGGGTTTTAGGCTATCGGTATTCGTAGTGTTTGCGGCGGAGGGTATTTGTTCTTCTTTGCTCTCGTCTGTGACTTCTGCAGAGTCTGAATCATCAGACTCCGAGTCGGAGCTAGAATCCTGACTAGAATCAGACTTGGATGATGACTCTTCAGAGGCAGCGGGTTCGACAGTAGCGATTTCAGTCGCGGCCTTGGCATCAGCGACGGGCTCGCTCTCCGATTCGCTCTCGGACTCGCTCTCAGAAGAATCGCTACTGCTGTCATCACTGCTGTCCTGCTCGCTACTTTCCGACCCCTCATCACTCCCCACCTTCTCCTCCGTCTTCGCAGGCAGCTCCTTCTTCGACGCAGTCTTCGTCGCAGCCTCCTTCTTCACCCCCTCCTTGGGCTGCTCCTTTTGCGCCGGCTTCGCCTTGCGCGGAGGTTCAGGCTCGGGTACAGGATCGTCGAACGGCAAGGGTATCGGCCCCGTCTGCGTCGACTCCGTCGCAACGGACGACGATTTAAGAAAGCTCGGGAACTTGGTCGTGTCCTTGAACTCGTGCACCACGACCTCGCGGTGCGCCTTGCCCTTCTTGCGCCTCTTCCTCCGCTCGTCGGGCGTCGCGTCCGCCAGCGCCGGCGCATTCGCCGGCATCACCACCTTCATCAAGCACTCCTCCTTTTCCGTGTACTTGCTCTTCACCACCCTCTTGCTCTTCTTCCCCTTGTCCTTGTCCTTGTCCTTGGCCTCCGCCTTGTCCTTCTTCGACCTCTTCCGGTTCTTCATAGCCTCGCTCCGCACCTCCTCGGGCGTCATCGTCCACCCCGCCGCACCTTGCGACCCTCGGGCAGCATCACCCCTTCCGTCGTGTTCAGGTCCCTCTTGCGCTTCTTCTTGGAGCCCCCATCCTCGCCATCGCCCGCCGAGGACCGGCTCTTCTTGCGCTTCTTGGAGCTCACCTCGGCCTCGAGAGCCTCGTCACCGTCGCCCGGCTGGATCGCCTTCTCCGCCCTCGCCTTCTCCACGCGCATCTTGTGACCTCGGAGCGTCGACCCGCTAAACTTTCTCCGCACCTTCTCCGCGTCCGCCGCCGGCAGCTCTACGAACCCGTACCGGTTCTCGGGAAAGGTCTCGACCGTGTGGAACGAAATGTTGCGCGCCCGCGGTAGGATCGAAGCCGCGGGGATCACCGTCTTGAGAAGGTCCGCGTCGAACGGCGTGATGTGCAGTCGCACGTAGAGCTCCGTCGTCGTCGTCGTCGTCGTCGTCGCTGGGGGCAGCGGCCCCTTCCGTGAGACTCCGGGGATGGGAAGGGACGGTTGAGGGGTGGCTTCTGCGGGCATCACTCGAACCACGAGGATTTTCTTTGCCTCCGACTCTGTTTTGTCGTCTTTGGTTGCGAAAGCCGTTGTCTCGGTGAGCTTTCACGTGCGCAACTGGAAGGGAAAAAAAAATGACCAGTCAATAGAACTGGAAAAAAATAATAAGGGTCCCTCCCCCTTTCGGAAATGGAGAAAAATGGAAAAAAATTATGGTTGGATTTTTGCTTGGGTCCGTACTGTGTGACTGTACCGGCTGGAGCATTGCTTTTGGCAGCTGCGACCGGTGGACAAAAGATCCCATCACGTGTATACTGTACTGTGCGCTTCAAGGCAAGACAGAGCGCCCAGCACTGTCGGAAGTCCAAGCTTCTTCAAAGCTCAATGGACGGACCTGGAGCTCCCCAAGAGCCTCACCACTAATTGAACGACGCATCGCCCTTCATCCAGAAGCACTTTGCAATATCTTGATCAATCACACTATAAGCGAATTGAAAGCCGTGATATAAAAAACAAGATTTTTTTCCTTTTCTAAAAGTTTTAAACTACAAAATCAAAACAAAAAGAAAGAAAACTCGTACTAAACACGAGTGAAAGAAACGAACGTAAAACTACCAGGAATAATCTTAGACCTTCGCAAGGACCGCCATCCCCATCTACCCAGTGCAACCACAACCACCCGTAGATGACTCCGATCGGATCCTCTGATCATCACCATTGCCTCCCAGCGAGACGCCTTGCCCGGGATCCGGTTGCCATTGCTGTTGGCCCGCGTCCGGCTGCTGAACTTGGTCCGGTTGCCACTGTTGCTGGTTCTGGTCCGGCTGCCACTGTTGTTGTCCTTGGTCCGGTTGCCATTGTTGCTGCCCTTGATCAGCCTGCCATTGCTCTTGGCCCTGGCTCTGGTCTGGCTGCCATTGCTGTTGTCCTTGGTCGGCCTGCCCTTGATCGGCCTGTCCTTGCTCTTGTCCTTGATCAGGTTGCCATTGCTCTTGTCCTTGCTCAGGTTGCCACTGTTCCTGTCCCTGCTCCGACTGCCAATCTCCCTGCACCGAGCCATCGCTCTGTCCATCACCACCCTGGTCTTCCTCCTCCTCGGGCTTAGGTAGCTCGTCAGGAGCCGACGGAGCCGATGACGCGCCCTCGCCCAAGGCGGGAAGCTCCGCAGGAGATTCCGATTCCTCCTCACCCTCTCCCTGTCCCTGACCTTGTCCTTGTCCCTCGCCACCACCCTGGCTTCCCTGTCCTTGACCTTGACCTGGCTGCTGCGGGCACCCTGCGTTCGTCTGGGGGCAGCACCCGATCACAACTTGGCACGGCGGCGGCGGCGGCGGCGGCTTCTTACACGCCTCTTTCTCCCCGCCTCGCACCGCGCCGCTTTCTGCCGCTCACTCTCAAACCAATCCTTTGCGCGCTTTACCTCCTCTGGTGAGAATATGCGCTCGTACGCGGTCCAGATGCTTCGACCAGAGCCCGCCTTCGGCCTGTACTCCTGCGGCGGCCTCGGCCGTCGTCGACTGTCCCGCTTACCGTGTCCTAGTTCTTGCTTCTGGATATCGGGTTCGCCGTTCGTGTCCCTCTTTTGATTGTTGCTCGTGTTCTCGCTGTTGCTCTCTGTGCTGTTGTTTCTAGCTGCATCGGATTTGGTCTTCGTATCTTGGGGCTTTTTTCGAAGACCTCAGCTGCCTGTCGATCCATCTCGAAATTGACCAAAGTATGCCCCTTTGCTTCACTGGTGGAGCACGGTCTGGGTTTTGGCCTTTTCCGACTTGGCCAGACTCGAGCGTGACCCCGCTGTGCTCGCCGCTAGCAGCCTGGTTTCCTTCTACATTGTCTGCATCAGATCCATTCCAGTCAGCCGGGTCACGCTCTTGGCCATCGTGGTAGTCGCTATTCATTACCTGTTCGTCGGAGCGCCTTTGCCTCCCGAGGGACTGCTTTCCTCGGGTGCCAAAGCCCTCTCGCTGGCCATAGACCTCGCGTCCCTGCTCCACTTTTCCGCCGTGGCGCACGTATGGAGGACCGTCCTCATTACTGACCTCATCCTCGATGAGTTTCTCGTCCACAAAGACCTCCACCGGCACAGGCGGCGAAGCTCCGGGGCCGGGACCGAGATCAGCTCGTAGGTTGCGGCGAAAAAGTCCCTCAAAGTCACCCTCTGTGGCGTCAGAGTGTTGCTCGCCATCGCCATCGCCATCGCCATCGCCACTCTCAACCTCTGGGCTATCGTCAAGTACCATGTCGAGGGCTTCCTGGACCAACTCTTGAACCCAAGTCTCACCCAACTGGAAAGGTCCAGGGCCCAAACGCTCACCTCCCGACGGCACCTTCTCTGCCTCTGGCAAGCGATCGCGGCGGTTCAGGCCCTCGGTGGTTTGGAATGGGCCAGGGCCGAGACGGGTGCTTCCGGAGAGTTTATCATCCTCATGGCAATCGGTGGTCACTTCCCTGCCGATTTTTCGGGTCTTGGTATTCTTCATACCCTCGGCCTCGGTCTCGTTCTTGTTCTTCCCTGTGCGGAAAAAGCTAACCCCGAAGGCCGGGCCCCGAAGGTGTGAATCCAGGGCATCATACGCGCTGCCGGCCCACCCCTGGGCCGTCTTCGATAGACCACGCGACTCAGGTTCCTCCACGTGCTCGTTGTGGTCAATCTCGTAGCTCAGGATCGTCGCTGAATCGTTTCTTGAGCTTGAAAAGATGCCTCGCTTCTCCACGTTTGAAGAAGAAGAAGAAGAAGAAGGACCCTTGACCATGACTTTAACCTGCTGCGGCCAGCACATGCTCCGCATCGTGCCCCTAACAACACAGTCGAGCCACTTGGAGCCCACATCCGCGCCCCACTCCTCAGCACATTCTTTGGACTTGCACGGGTTCACACGCGCAAGTACGTGAACCCCGTATCCCTTGTCCTCCGGCTTAGCGCCCTCATCAAGCCAAGGCTCCACCATGTAGGTGCGGACCCTCTCCTCTCCAGTCGTAACTAGGACGGCCGCGTCACATGTGTCCTGAATGCCGCGGGCGGCTGTGAATCCCCACTGCTTGGCGTGGTGGTGCTCAGGGGCCTGACCGTTGGGCTCGAGGCGAATCTCAAACTCCCACTGGGCGGGGTTCCAGAGCGTGGAGGGGAGGCCGGCGCTGGCGTGCTGGACCCAGACGGTGGGTTGGCCGTAGGCCGAGAAGTTGCAATGGCGCTCGTAGCTGTTGTAGGTCTGGAAGTCTACGCTCGTGGAGGCATGATCAAGCGGAGCGTAGGCAGATTTGTCGCCGAGGTTGCCTACCTCATAGGCCGGGAGAAACCTGTCAAAGGGGTAGGCGTGGGCGACGGCTGCCATCACGGCGAAGAGAGCTGTGTTGATCTTCATGATGGCGAGGTTGAAGGTGTTTATGAGGGTAGTTCTCGCAGGACGTTAGCAAGTAAGCAGTAAGAGGAAGCCCTGGTGGGAGATACTCACCAATGTGTTTTGATAAAGGGGTTGATAGTAGGTGGCGATCCCTACAAAGTTGATAGGACTCGCTGGTCGTGGTAGGTGACCGTCGAAAGAGATGTTAGGTGTTGATCAAAGTTGAGATGAATCAAGTATAGTTATGGTAGAAGTAGTTGTTGGTGGTAGTAAGTCTTGGTGACAGTAAGTCTTACTGGCACAGAGTGTTAGTATTACTTCAAGCCAAAGTCAGCTGAGCCTTACCAAGGTCACAGAGATCTCGCGAATCGTCGTTCGTAACCATAAAGTAAGAAGGAGGAAAGAGGTGGGAAGGGGGTCAAGGGTGAAGGGACGACATTTTATAGACGTCGGGAGGTGTCCGCAATCACCTCTTCCTCAAAAGAGACGGCGATGGCCTCTATTTTGCACGTGTAAAATCGTTGAGTTGAGGCCCAGCTCAGTGCTTTGAGGGTGGTGTACCTTCTCATACCTTGTCAAGCAGACAGACTGATCTCGTCATATAAAATCTAGCAAGATAAAACGAGGGCTCAACCCGATTCGAGGCCGGCGCCGTATGATCTGGCGAGACTTCGTATGGTACATGGCGGATGTATTCTTTGCTCAAGTATATAAGCATGGGGAAAGTACCCAGAAATTGAGCCCGTAGTTGCGTCTTTTTCTATGGGATTCCTAAAGATCAATACGATCTGCCAGTACTTCGGGCAGACTAGATTGAGTGTCGTTGTGCTATGTAGCATCAAAAAGGAAGAGGGCTCCCCTCAAAAGCGCATCAAACTTCGTTGGGAACGGGCGTGAGAATGAGGTAACGGAAATTAGACCCCCAACAACCATCAGTTCTTTCTTTTTCTTACTTATTTTGTGATTAACCTTTTCGTTGCTGTTCCCTCGTTCTTTCTCGTTATTAGTTGGAAGGGACAGGGTATGATATCGTCATCCAAAGGAGGCCCTAAAAGCAGCCGCATTCGCGCCGGTGGCCAATACCGAAACCTCCCACCTCCGGGACCGCAGTCCGAACTCTCGGGGTCCCACAGGTCAAGCGACTCCTCCGGTTTTCAAGCCAGCGCCACAGGACCCTGCCACATCCCAGGATCGGACGGAAATGCGGGCAGCTGGTCCTGGCCCAAACCCCAAGGAGGCAAGGGAGCTTGAGTGTCGTTGGACGCCACAGCCACAGGTCCCACACCTGGGGAATCTGGGGCCGCAAGTCCCCAGTGGGATTGAGCTAAAATGACCCAGAGGAAAAAGTCCGCCAATAATCGCAAACGGCGGGCAAGAGATGAGATGAGCTTGGCGTGGTCTCGGCGTCGGGTCAAGGGTCCTCCGTTCCTTTGATCTCACGCGCCAAAAAAGAGGCAGGACCGAGCTAATATTCCCCAATCTTCTCGCTGGAGCTTCTGCCTCCGATACGTTGGGTGGCATGGGGTGAGTGGACGGACCTGCCAGATAGTCCTTTCTTCGAGATTCTATATCAAGCAATGCTGGCCCGCTCAGCTTTCTTTTTAACTCCTGAGTCCTTTCGGTCCTTGTCCCTTGCACGCTTTCTTCCTCTGTTAGATTTGCCAATTCCCCTTGATCCAAGCCGACCAAAGCAGAGTGCGGACTCACCCCTTGTGATTTCAAGGTGGATTTCTCGAGCGTGCGCAATCGACACTGCTCCCTTGGACGTAGTCTTGAAACTCGTTGGGTTGCTTTCTCCCTCCTTTCCCGCTTCTCCACCACAAGCGAGAGAAACCCGTCGGTTCAGCACTGGACAATCTGTCCTGCCCCTCCCTCACTCGAGTGTGTCGCATTCACCATCACCAGAATAGGAATTCTTTCCCTTCGGCTCGAACAAAAGCCAAAGGCCACGTGGAAGGATCGCAAGAACTTCCGACCTTAACCATCCGCAGGTCCTCTTGTTAATATTTTTTTCTCCTATCCGACCAAAGAAGAGGATTTCTCAATCAGCGCCCTGCAGTAAGCCGCGTCCGAAAATAAATTTCAATATCTGCAACCCCCAGGTTCCAGTCAGCGTGACACATTTATTCCCCTTTAAACATCGCACTTCACTACTACCGAACGAACCCGCCGTCAATCCCTTTTGATTCACCCTTCTTTTTTCGCTCAATTAATCCCGAGACGGAGAAAGCCCGCGCTGCAGAGCGGGGAACAGAAGTGCGACGTCAGACGACTCTTCTAGCTGCTTCCTTAGCCCGCATCGTCTTGACTGAGAGGAGAGCGAAAGGAACAATACAGCAGGAGCAGGAATTCAGAAGCAGACAAGTGCGGGGAAGCCAAATAACCGAGCAAAATCAACAGGCCATAGCCCCTGCGCAGCGTTCTTTTCTCGTTAGCACGCAAGCCGACGCATTGAAAGCAATTCGGTAGATTATTGCGACCAACAAAAAGAACAGGCCAACACCCAGGTCAACTCACCCCACGCAACGCAACAGGGGCGTCACACACCGCCCGTGAGCCGGCTTTAGTGGGACCAAGGATTTGCTTGTCAACGAACCCCCAACGTAAAGTAGAGAAGGATCTTATTAAAAGAACCCGGTCGCAGCCATGACTTTCCAAGGCGAAATTCTCGGATTCGAGTTCACCATCTTTCAACGGATGTTGATGCTATGGCTGTTTGTCATAGGAGGAATCGTTCTTGCTATCCAAGCATCGCAGTGGAATGAGCAGCAACCTATTCGGTGGACGAGAGTTACCGCGACCTCTAAGTGAGTTTCCCTTTTCTCTTTTTTCTGCTCGTCTTCACCGATCATTCGGGGGTTTTTCACTTTACCGCCGCGATATGCGCAGTCTTCTTTCCTGCCTCTTTTCCCTCGCCGCACACCGACTAACCTGACTATGTAGGCGTTATTGGTATATGCTCTACGTGAGCGAGATCTTCCTCTTCATCACCGCCGCGTACCCCATCCTCCTCGAGAACATGCAGGGATACGCCTTTGGCTATGAGGAGAAGATTCTCAACAGCCTATGGATCGGCCTTCTCGGTATCGAGACCCTCATGGTCCTCGGAGTCGCTGTGCAGAGCCTCCTGAAGAGGTTCCAGTCCGCCCCTAAAGTCAAGACCACTTAGGAGCACCCTCCTGCGGAAGCGGCTACTGGTCTAGGGCGTTTATCCTCTTCATCAGCAATTTTTGCGCGAATATCCAAATCATTGACATCCCCACCATCCTCATCACCCTCATCGTCATGACCCTATCCGGAATTATTTATTCCGTGAGCGAATTCTGGGCACCGCGAGTCGCGAGGACGGTCTTTTTTGTTCCATCATGTACGAATGATGGTGAAGGTTTCTTAGGCTCTCAAGCACTCTATGACGGCGCATGGTTTATTTGTTTGGTATATATTAGTAATAGCATCGACCTGGAAATGGACGAGATGGGACGAGGCTCTGTAGCGATAAATAGCTGCATCTCAAGCATTAGAATGGTTCAATGTTGAATTATGATCATCGTCTGGAACATTGTTTCACGGTATTCGACCCATCTAAAAGGAGCTTGCAGGCTCCATCTTGAGTGCGACATGGGGGGACGGGAATTTCCGATCAGCCCAAGAAGCCGCTAAATTGCGACATCCAAATGTTGAACAAGGGTCGCAGAACATCAGCGTGTAGTGGCATGGTGGGGTCATTGAAGCTGAGACCAGCCATGCTCGACAATCTCGATGTTCAGAGACGAAAGTCGACGGTGTGTAGTATGATACGATGGTGGAATTCGAATTCTGTGCCTTCCTCTTCCAGTCCTCAGGGAGTCGGCGAGAAGAGACCGCCCCAATGTGGTGAGTAAAATGGCAATATAAATTGTCAAAGCGAAAGGGGGAAAATCAAGTTGGCAGAAGGGATGGCTTCCCGTAGGGGCGGGAACAAAAAGAAGGGTCTTGCATGCTTGCCATTCCATGGGCGGCAAGCATCGTCAGGGCGGATGATGGATTGTGCAATGATGATGTTGTTGGGAAGGGGCGTTGTGCATCAGCCAGAGATGGCTCTGCATCACATGCAAATGGGCTGTTCCTTCTCTCTTTGGTCAAAGATAGGTATGAACCGTGTGCGCACTGTGGCGATGGATGAAATCTTCCCTGGCAAAAGTCGGCGCAAAGCCACACCTTACGCGACCTTATTGAGGGCAGCTTGCGGAAAAATAAGCTCAATCGCATGTGAAAGAGCACAAAATCGGGAGGAGCGGGAAAAGAGTCGGAAGGGCGAGCGAGGATCTCTCAACTACAATCCACCGAGGCCGGACGAGCCCTCAAACTTAGCCTAGCCGTCCCGTCGGCGATGGTGTGCCTCTGCCATCATGAGCGTTGAGGAAGATGCACCGCCACCGTCGCTAACATGTGCCGCACTGTTTCGCCTCAGTCGCACGCGGCAGGCGCTCTTGAGACTCGATGGCTATGTTGGAGGGGGAAGAGACAAAGGAAGGGAAAAAAAGTGGAGGTAGGGAGGGAGCTCGACCGGCGAAGGAGGTAGCTCCCCACTTGTCCACACAAGCTGGAGGAGGCGCGGGCAAGTGATTGAGCTGAACGGGGGCGCAGAGAGGACACACAAGAAAGGGAAAGGAAGAGAAAGGAGATGCCTGGAAATCGATGACGTTGCCCAACGCGACAGCCCACCTCGCCCACGTTCCGCCTATCTATTCTCTTTTTTGCCCCTCACTTTCCCTGATTGCGCCAAGTTCCTTGTTAATGACTGAGCTTGAGTCGAAGCTTCTGATTGTCTCGTCTACCGAGGATACTTTAAAAAGCTGATCTGCCCTTTTCTCTGTCCCCCATCGCTTTGCCATCATCGACTATCTGATTCTTCTCCCATTGTCATTATCCCATCCATTATTCTCGATCTTTACACAGATCTCAAGACTACAACATTGCAATTCTTTTACCTATACCCCGCCCCCACCAGCAACACGCGATCACCCAACACTCGAGCCAAAATGACGTCTTCCAACACCGTCGAGGTCAGGAACATTGCGCTCTCGACTCCCGAGAGCGAGATTAAGGACTTTTTCAGCTTTTGGTAAGTGGACAAAAAATAAACTAGAGTCTATCTTGTTTTTGTGAGGTCATATCACCCGCCACCTGTGCGACGCTCTGCCGCTATCAGTTCGGTTCACGAAGGAAAGGAGGGGTTCTGCGATGGAGATGGCCCGATGTCGCATGTACTTTGCATTATCGCGCCTCATCCATCCAGTTCCTTAGCTACGTCCAGGAAGCGACTCTTCTTCTTTCGTGGCCCGTAGTAGCCCACATATTTCTCAAGAAGCGGAATAAATTTTGGTTCAAATTCACTAACAAATCGTGTGTACAGCGGCAAGGTCACCAACATTAGCGTCACCTCCAACGCCGAGAACAAGAGCGCCACGGTGACATTTGAGAAGGAGACGGCCATGAAGACGGCGCTGCTCCTGAACAACACACAACTCGGATCGTCCACCATCACGGTGGCGAGCCAGACAGCGGATTCCGGAGACTCGGACGAGCATCATGAGGCGGACCACCGGGACGCCGATGAGCTCACGCAAGAGATGAAGCCCCGCGCGCGCATCCTAGCTGAGTACCTGGCCCACGGCTACGTCATCGGCGACGCTGCCATCGAGCGCGCCATCGAGCTCGACAACAAGCACCAAGTCACCAACAAGTTTGTCACCACCCTGCAGAACCTTGACGAAAAGTACCACGCGACAGACCGCGCCAAGGCGACGGACCAGTCGTACGGCATCTCGACCAAGGGCAAGAACTTCCTTACCGGTCTCGGCTCTTACTTTGAGAAGGCCAGCACCACCCCGACGGGCAAGAAGCTCGTCAACTTTTACACCGCCGGCTCTAAGCAGGTGCAGGACATCCACACCGAGGCCCTCCGGTTGGCGGAGCTGAAGAAGGAGGCCCACGGTGGTAGTGCGTACAAGGCCGCCGGCCTCGAAAGGTGTTTGGCAAGGAGGCCGAGAAGCAGGAAGGAGAGAAGAAGGCGGACGAGGCCCCCAGGCTAGTTCGGCGGCCGCTCCTCCGAGAAGACGGGATTGTAAGAAGGAAGGTTTCAGTGAGGGTGGTTAGCTAGCGTGGATGAGAAGACGGCAAGATAAGTTGAGAGTGGGGAAGGAGGGGGCCTGAAGGAGTGGCCCCACGACACCCGTTTTTCCAGCTCTGTTCTTTTTTCATGACGAAATGACTTGAATCGAGCAAGGTACGAGGGAGAAGGATACCAAGAAAGAAAGGGAGAAAAAACACAATGAGTGGTAGTTTTTCAATTCTCTTTCTGTACTTTTTTCTTTTGCTTCTTTTTATTTTTCCCGCTCCCAGATAGCCAATGTTTAATACACGAGTATCAAACGATTCCGCTAGTGAACCTATCTATCCCGTATTGAGGACCTTAGGCCCCGAGCTAACAAGCTCCATAGCCCGCACTAAGCGGCAACAGCTCTCAACGAACAGCGGCGCTTCAGTCGCGCAAATCTGGTTCGGTGGTGTAGTTGGTTATCACGCTTGTCTAACATCCACAAGGTGCTGGACACAAGAGGTCCCCGGATCGAGCCCGGGCCGAATCATTTCTTTTTCTTTTTTCCTCTACTTCTTTTTATCTTATTTCCCTTTCGTCTATTTCTTTTTCGTCTTTATCAAGGGGACACCTTGAAACCGCCATGAAGGCACGTCCTCGTCTAGCTGGTGATGATGTGAGGGATATAGCGGGGTTTGCGATTTGTTCGATTGAAGATCTAGATCTATGGCTGTTTCGACACCACGTCAATTGGCAAAACATGCTTCACAAAAATACGAGGCAACAAAGTTTCTATAGTATAGACATTTGAAATTTATATCCTATATACAAAAGCTTCCTTCGTCCATTTCCTCTCCCAAAAGGCAGTAAAACAAGCTAGACTTTGCCGGCCCCGATTCTCCCGTGTCGTAAACTATGCTAGTCATGCCTTGAAAACGCCGCGCTATATATATCCATGATTTGTGTGTGTGTGTGTGTGTGTGATAGAGAAAGATCTTTGGGAGAGATAAAACATGAAATCCTAGTCGTGAACCCGAAAAGCCGCCCCCTCCAATCCAACCTTGTTCTAAGACCTTTTTGTAGGAAATGCCTGATGAAGAGAAGATATGCAAGATATAGAAAAGAAAAAAATGGTGAAAATAAAAACAAAACCGAAATTCACTAAAAAACAAAGAACCAAGTCTAGTTATACAAAAAAAAGCCAAGAGGGGGTATCCTAGGAACCGAGAATGAAAGAAGGATACATGTATGTAGAGGAAGAAGAAAACCAATGATTGTAAGAAAAGAAGAAGAAAAGAAAGTGAAAAAAAAGAAAAACTACCTATCCCACTCATATTCCCCACCGCCCTCATTGATGGACTGATGGGAAACGTGAACGGCCTTCTCATACCGCCCCTCGTACCACTGCCGAAAACGGCTCCGATACAGCTCGCGGGCCTGGCCGAGGAGGCCGACGTGGCCCTTGATCATGCACTCCATGAGCTGGCCCCTCGTAATCTGCGGACACCGGCAAAAGCCACCACCAAACACGAAGCGGTCATTGTGGTCGGCGAAGAGGAGGCTCAGGCGGAGGAGGCCCTTCCACGCGGCGCCGGCGAGGCCGCGAGGCTCGGAGCGACGGGGGCTGGCGAGGAGGAGGATATCCCACTCGCCCGCGGTGGGGAGACGGCGGGCCTCGAGGGGCCGCTCGCCGCCCGTCTGCTCCAGGGCAGTGATCTTGCAGGGCTTGCCGTCGGCGGCGACGCCCTGCTGGCAGGAGCAGGAGCTGGGGTTGGGCATCGTCCTCTCGTCGACGGCGATGACGACGGTGGCGCGCTCGCCCGTTTTGGGGTGGCGCGTGAAGAGCACGAGGAGGGGCTTGAGGGGCTTGGCGTGCACGACGGCGGACTGGGCGCGGCCCCGCTGGAGACGATGGTCACGGTGCCGGTGCCGCCGCCGCCGGCGGTGCCGCCGTTGGAGGCGGAGCTGGACGAGCTCTTGTACGTGACGCTGCTGGCGCCCGTCATGCTGGTGGCGGCGGTGACGGCCGTCATCTTGGAGCTGACGCTGTACCCGCGCTTCTTCTTGGTCTTGCCGCCGCTGCTGCTGAAGAAGGAGAAGACGGAGTTCTTGCGGCTGCTGGCGACCGTGTCTTGGGCGGGGAGGTGCTGAGCGGGGCGTAGAGCGCGTGCGGGGTGAGTAGTGCGCGTTGGGGGCTTGGGCTGGGGCGGGGAAGGGGTGGTTCTGGAAACGCGCGGCCGTGGGGAGCGGGGAGGAGTAGGCTTGGGGGACGGGTTGGGGCTGGGCTTGGGTGTATAGGGCTTGGGGTGCGGGTTGGGGCTGGGCCTGGGCGTATAGGTAGGGTTGTTGTTGGTGCTGTTGTTGCTGCTGCTGCTGCTGCTGCTGGTAGTGGTGGTGGTATTGCTCGTTGCCCATGGTCTGCGAGTGCAGCTGGCCAGGGCTGGAGCTGAGACCCATGCCGGCGAACTCGGCGGAGAAGGAGTCCATGAGCGGGGAAGGGGATCGGAATCCCACGCTGGGAGGGAGCTGCATGGTGGCCGTGGGAGACGTGGCGATAGGGGAGGAAGGGTAGGAGACGGAGGACATGGGCCGGTCGATGGGGCTGGTAAACTCGGCGCTGTCGGCTACGAGCGTGCCGGGGAGGCGGTTAGGGACCCAGATCTGGACAGCGGCGGTTTCGAAGAGGCGCTCTTGTCCGAGGATGACGAAGCTGGCAGTGGTGTTGTTCCTGTGGCGGGTGGGTCAGGTTAGCTTGGATTTGGTTCATTGGTACGTGGATTCACTGGGAAGAAGGGATTGAAGAGAGGAAACATACTGGCAGTATCCGTCTGCTACCTCGTACCCGGTCAGGCTCTGCTGGAAAATCAGGGCATCCGGGAGAGTGCAAAAGGCTAAGGGGTAAATGGTGTTTCCGTTGCGAAGAACAAGCTCAAACGGGGCCTCTAGGGTATCTGCAAGGGCGTAGACGGGATTCACGGTAGCCGTAGTGATGTCAAAGTCCACGGGGTCATCTGCATTTTGATCGAGGGGGTTAGTGTGTCCGTTCTTTTCCATCGCCGTCTCATTTTCTACACCGACGTCTCCTTTGTTCAGGGTTGTGGGTTATACGTACGTTCTTCACGCGGAGGACCCCTGGGCAGTCTTTCCACCGCCGAGATGATGAGGCGGAACCTCTTGTCCTTGGAGTTGATGTCCCTTAGGAGCCTCGCCCTCTTGGACATGGTGGGAGAACTTGTGTACAGAGGCCTGTCGAGAAACAAAAGTTAGTACATTACTCCCCTGTTCTTCGATTAGGGATTTCAAAACTTACGCGTCGAGCAACTCCTCCATCATGATGTTCTTGACGATTTTCTGAATCATGGGCTTTTTCGCCTCCTCGATCCACACCTTGAACATGTCCTCGTCAACAAAATCAAGGCGAGGCTCGAGCATGATCCGGGGAACTTTTCGCACTGCGCTGAAAGTTTCTACCAAAAGAAAAAAAAAGCGTCACGTTAGCACATCTCCAGTATCACAAAGCCAGAAGAAAAAAAAATTAAAAAAGACAACTCACATCCTCAAGCTCCATCACATACGACGGCCAATGCGACAGCGGCGAAGCCTCCCTCAACTCCTCGGACCGACGCAGCTTGCGCACCAAAAGACGCACTTGAGCAAGTTGACGTACTGCTCGGCGGGCGGGGTGCGTTCGCTGACGGTCAAACCGGGCGCGAAGGCGACGGTGCTCCGGTCGAGGTGGTGGATGAAGGCGTCGGCCATGTCGCGCAGGGGGGCCTTGCTGCTGGGGGTGGTCGGTGATCTGGAAGACGGGGTGGAGGGCGAAGGAGGCCTCGAAACCGCGTTCCACGTGGAGGGGATGGAGAGGAAGCGAAGCTGGCGTGAAGCCTGCTCGTCGAGGGCGGACTTGAGATCGGGGACCAGCTCGCCCATGAGCTTGCGGAGATCGGTGCGCATGCCGCGGATGTCGTCGTGCATGGCGCCCATGCGCATGGCGAGGTCTTGGTGGACGCGTGTTAGGAGATCGCTGGGGATATACGAGTTAGCTTTTCCAGGGTTATATAAACTCCCCACCCCCAAAACCAAAGGACAGAGGGCCAGAAAAAGAACTGAAAAGAACAAGGTGGAAGAGAAGACGTACATTTCAAAAGGCTTGACGACGGTCTGAATGCTCAAGTTATGCATCTGGATCCTCGTCCTCAACCGGTCGACCCTGCCCTGGACGAGCATGTTCCACCCGACGCTGAGCAGAGGGTTATGCGTGGCGGCCTCGAACTTGCGGTTGTCGCGCAGCAGCTTGTCGCACTCCTCCAGGGTGGTCCGGTAGTCGCCGACAATCTCGCCGAGGGATTTGGGGTCCCATCGCAGGCGGTCGGAGGCGCGGCCGCCATTGTCGTGGAGGGACCGGTCGGCGCGGCTGATGACGCGGGAGAGGAGGTCGAGGTTCAGGGCGAGGTGGCGGACCTCGGCGCCGAACGAGTTATAGTTTACGCCTGTGGAGAGAGGAAAAGAAAGAGGGTCTTTGGTTAGCGCTCTTGCTTGTTTTAACGACATGATGAGAATGTACATGCACACACACACGCAACACACACAAGCACACACAGGTGGGAATACAGGTAGCTCTCTTTTCTTTCTTTCTTTCTTTTCTTCATTTTGTCTTTGGCTTTAGGAAGAAGAGGAGTGGGCGTATTGCAGTGCAATGACAAAATATGGAGGTGGTACATGTATCAGTCGCAAGTGGGGAACGGGGAGTGTAAGAGGAGGGAAGGAAAATGCAGTATCGTGGAGCAAGGACCATTTCCCGACGGTGCGTCATAGAAAGCGCGACGGTTTTCGGATGGACACGACACAGGGAAGAACCCTGCTCGTGGAGTTTGTGAAGTTTGTGGGGGATTTCTCCCGAGGAGAGGAGGAGAAGAACACAAAAGGGAAGGAACAAGGCAGGGCAGAACAAGAACGCAAAAATCCAAAATAAAAACTCAGGATGATTACGTTTTGGTTTTCTTTCGGGATATCCTTACTCGCATTCAGCTCGGGGGTCCATCCGTAGTTGTACACCTCCCAGGCGACCTTTGCGATGCTGAGCCCATCGCCGAGATCCATCGAGAGGCGAGGATCGTGAACTTGGTCTGTGGTGGGTTGTGCGCTCGCTCAGGAAGATTGTTGCGGGTGCCCCGTTTGCTGTTTCGGGGGCTAGATTCGGGGATGCGTGGGAATTCGTGAAAATGCAGGTCGACGTTTGGTGTCGGGGGTGCGATCCGGGGAGGGAATAAAGTTCTTGGTTTTAATACGTTGCGAAGCTGTTGTCGGTCGAGTGGTGGGGAGAGCAGAGGGGTCTCGGGCGGCGTGGAAGTCCCTTCTTTTGGGGAGTAGAAACGAGGGGAAAAAGAGTCTACTCCAAAAGAAGGGAACAAAGAGAAAGCGAAAAGAGGAGAAAAATAAAAAGAGAGCACAGCACGAGTGGTCCGAGACGGAGAGAGAGTTACCAAAAGAAAAGAAAAGAAAAAAAAGATTCAATAAGGTAGCGAGGAGTGAGGAGAATGAAGAATTGGTGGAGGGGAAGATGGCATATTATAATGACGACGGGGATTTTACATCCCCGTTATCCGCTTCCCGCTGTTCCCCAGCACGTCGTGTCCCTTGACGCAGCCCCCATGTGTGTCCAGCGCCAATGACTAGGCACTACCGGGCGCTGTTGCTGGTGTGCTGGGTACGGGTGGTGGGAAGAGACAGGGGAGCTGCAGTAGTCTAGCCTGGGAGGCAACGAGTTTTGCGTGGGAAAAGAAAGGGTGGGCACGAGTTGCCAGCAACCAGGGTTAGGAGCCCAAGAGGGCGGACATACGAATCCGTCGAGCGTTGCTCCCTTCTTGGCACAAGCACAACCTTTTCCCCTCTCTCCCCGCAACTAAAAATTTTCAGACGTACATCAGTGGATGGGGAAGGGAAGGGGGCGAGTCGGGAAAGACGCCCAGTCTCTCCATGGGGTTGCGCCAGAAAGAGCCTGAGAAAAAAGAACGTCCAACACCGCCAGAGCCACCCAAGTCCTGCGCGCGCAAGGCAATACGGCCCTTTCCGGCTGCAGGCTAGACAGACAGATTTCAGGGCGAGCAAGTCAGTTTGGTTGGAACCTGCAGCATGGTGGCGCTTTCTTTAATTTTTTTCTTTCTACTCTGGTTTGTTGAATTCTCTATGACTGAGGTACTACGACTACGACAGTGCAGTGCTCTTCCTATTACCATCGTCGACGTTCTGCTTTGTTCGGCTGCGCATCCAACCCCCTTGGCCATTCGTGTCCCTCTTCCCACCCTCGTTCTGTCATACTCATACTCTCCTCCGCTCATTCGATCACTACAGAGTGTGTGTATCAGTGCATGGCGATGCGGGTGCGCGGGTGCGCGGGTGCATGGGTGGGTGCGCGAGGGAGCGGGACAACAAGGATACCGGGTCCAAAAAAGCCGTGACAAGCAGTTAACAGTCCTACCAGCTCCGAAACGACAAAGTCCAGGACTTGATAGGCGCCACTATTGGCCATGAAATTGAAAAATTGGATAAAACGAGGCAGCTTTCAAGATGGCAAGAAAGAGTGGACAACACGAAACCGTTTGGTATGAGGAGGTAGGGGTGGCAGGCAAACGAGGGAGCCAAGGCACAGACAGCCTTAAACCTGGTGGCCCGGTGTCGGAACTTGAATCCTCACCAGCTTCAGCTCAGATCAGAATTTTTCTAGGCACCGAGTAAAACGGGGCGCGTGCTGCGCGATGCTCGCCTTGAAAGGGGGAATGAAAATCAATGCCATTATGAACGAAGCCGGGGCCGAGACCGCTTTTTGCTCCGAAGGGAGGGGGCGGGAGTGAAGAATGATAACAGAGAAACAAGAAGAAAAAAATAAGGGACGTCGCCAGCAGATGCCGCAGGCACGGGCAGACAGAAACCAACGGCAGAGTGGAAGCGAGAGACAAGTCTCGGATTCCCAGATCTGTCTTGTTCAGCCCTGCGCCTCTCGACCTGACGTTTCTTGTCTGTCCAGTGGGTCGGCCCCCTCACTATTTTTTTCTTCTTCGCTTCCGTTCCTGCGGAATTAAGGGAAGAAAGAAGCAAGAGAGATGGGGGGCCGATTGTAACCCGTGCGTGTCTGGGCAAGCTCCAGAGAGAAAGGGAGAAAAAGAAATGACGTGGTCATCTTTCGATGCGGCCAAGCCTTTCTTGGTCTCCGAGCATCCTTTGTGTTTGATTTTAAATGCTCATCCTTCGTCGAGGCTAGGAGATAGACCTCGGAAATCGAGTTGCCTGCGCAAAGAGAGAGACACAGAGGGAGAGAGAGCTTGTCGATGCGTGTGTGTGTGAGCGAGTGTATGAGAGAGATAATGGCCATCGCATTGGGATAGCTCCAGGCGTCAGCCGACCATATCGCCCAACTACCATTGGCCACTGTATCCACATTTCAAGAAGGGGTCTGCCATCTTTGTTCATCCTTCTCGCCAGCCTCCTTTCAGCCAAGAAACAAAAACCACACGACAAGAAGACAAGAAGGGGGCAGAGAGGGGAAGCTGGCACGGATCGAAGGTCCCGGAGCTTCCATCGCCTCACATTCCGCGCCGCGCCAGCACCGCCACAATCTCTCTTGATTTTGGTTTGCGTGGGGTTCGGGAGAGCGACGACGGCCAGTGTGGTGCGTGCGTGGCATGAGGGGTCCTGTCCACGCTCTCTCCTTGAGTCCCCTGTGTCCTCTACCTCGCCACTGCCTCCTTGACGACCTCGAGCTAACTGTCCTCGACCTTGTCAAGCTTGTCTCATCCTCTCCGGTTTCCGCCATTGTCTATTACTCGCCTTCCCTCTTCTCAATCGCCAAGGCGTTTGTTCCACAGGAACCTGCTGCTCCACCCTTTGGAAAGCCAAAGTCAGCGACGTGAGTGGATGCAGTGCAAGCGCACTTGGTCTCGGGAGCCGAAGAGTGGAGTGCGAGCCAAAAGAAATTCAAAAATGCGACCCCGGGCCGCCCTGTTTCCTTTGTTTGTCCTTGGCCTCCCCATCTTTTTGGTCTTTTTAATTAGACTACGGAATTAGTGCGTTGTGGTCCTCTACGATGCGATGGGGTAGCGTTGGTTCGCTCCGATGACGAACCTGACGGGAGCCACCGGCTGGAACTGTCAAACAAAGTGTAAAGTGGAGGGAACAGTTCATAAAACATGGCTGTTATAGGGGACCCTGAGTCTCAGCTCTCACTTGATCGAAGGGGAAAACGACGACAGCGTGGAAGCTGTGCCGAAGCGCCGGGAACCTTAAAAGGGCTGTCACAAAAAGTGGCTGGAAACGATGGCGTTTTAATGCGTCGACTTTCATTCGTCGCGTACCTGGGAAGGGGGAGCAAAAATGAGGGACCCTCAACCACGGGCAAGATAAAGAAGAGGGTGAGGGTGCTGGGTGCTCGGCCGTGGACCTGGGGGAGGCAAGACGGAGAGCTGAAGCTGTATCATGACTTGGGCAAGCAAAAGTAGGGCAAGCTGACCCGACGCCGAGATAAAAGCCAAGGCAAGGAATGATCAATGCGCTCATTCGATGCCCGTGCTTTCCGAATTGCTGTTTGTTAATATTATTTCGTTTTTTCGAAATGGACGGAGGCGTCACGGACCAGCGAGCGAGCTGTGTCTCACAAAAAACGACGCGAACCTGTTGGAGAAGGCGAATGTGATCCCATCCATTCCCATCCCTCCTCGTACACTGCGGCATACGGCATACGGCATACACTCGTCCACATTTGATCCAAGTATCGTTACCCACCCCCAGTTTCGACGACCAGGCTGTGAAAATTGGGCCCGATTCAGAAACGGACCATTGGAACTGTGCGCCCACCCACCAGTTTGACCCTTGCTCGCCCTTTGTTCGACACTCCCGAATTGAATGTTGCAGCACACTTGCATTGGGGAGGGGCGGAGCAGCCACACCAAGGATGCACGCACGTCTGCTCCCCGTCGCCCATCCCCCCTCCATTCCAGGTGCTCTCTCTCTCTCTCCCCTCCCTTCCCTTTTTCCCTTGAAAGCCGAGAGTGGCCTTGTAATCACGGAACACTTCCAGCTCCCGGAAACAGAGGCAGTTTGCCCGGCCCTGGAGCCAGCCCAGTCTAACCTAGTCGTCGTCAGTGTGAGTGCGCGGGAAGTGTGAGCCCCGGGAAGAGGCCAGGAGAGCAAGATGACGAAGCAGGACGCAAAAAGCTTGCAATATTGAATCTCTCAGTCATAGTAATTCAAAACAAAGTCCGACGTAGAATACCAAGACGCGAAACGAGGCTGCGCACACAGCTATCAGGTCAAACCACCCATGGAGAACATTGAATGCAATCGAAGAGGGGGCACGCGACGATGCGGCTGGATGGACTAGGGATAGCGCCCGGCAAGGCATTTCTTCCCTTGAACCTCTGGGCTTTTCCCTTTGTAATACCTTTCCCTTTTTCTTGGTCTTCCTTTTTCTTTCCTTTTTCACCTTGCTTCGATCTCGACCGCTCGCTTGCTGGCGTCTTATATGCTCGCCCTGCCGATTGTTTCCTCTTTTTCACGTTCTTTGGAACCTGGGGTTAGATTGTTCCTCTCCAATTCGACGTGATTTATTTTCCCACTCCCACGCCCACTCCCCTGGTCTGACCTGGCCTTGTCCTTGGCTGCCTCTTCAACGTCTACACCAAAGTGCAATTTATCCCTTCACCAAAGAGAGTAAAAGAGAAGAAGAAAAAAGAAAAAGAGAGCAAAGACTCGCTCAAGAAGAAGAGAATATCCCCGAGGCGCAGCGCGGTTCGCGTGCACCCGGCCCCGGTCAGAAGAACCATCTTTCAGCCTTTCTCATCTTATCTTATCCCCCAAGGGGCAAGCAACGGCCAACACGGTCGCGAGCGACTTCGGAGGGCCTCGCGTTTGTCTGTCCGCCTTCCCCCTCGAGAGAGGAAATCGATCAGCAGGCGCTTTTCTTTTCTCTCCTTTCTCAGAGTGAAAGACAGAAAGAGAACATCATTGCCCCTGCTTCGCCAACCGCGCCGCGCACGCGCGCTCCTCACAAGACCATGTCGTCTGCCTATTACGCTTCGGGGCGGTCACAGCATTCGCAGTACCAGCAACAACAACCGCAGTACCAGCAACAACAACCACAGTACCAGCAGCAACCGCCTCCGCAGCTGCCCCAGCTCCACGGCCGCTTATTAGCCCAGTATCAAGAGGGCATTGCTGATCCCGATGAGATCGTCACAGATGCTCCCACCGAGCAGTTCCGGCTAGGTTACCTGGATGTGACCTGCTTGATCCTCAACCGCATCATCGGTAAGCTTACCCTTTTTTCTTATTCTTTTTCTGTCCCTCCACAGCCCCTGCCGGGGCATCGCTCGTGTAGAATCTCCCAGGATATTTCGTCTTCCCTTCCTCCCACTCCCATGCCGTCCTCTCCCCCAGCCCCGAGTTTTCCTTCGTCATCTTCCTCCTTTACGCTGCGCCCCTCTTCTCCCGCCCTTCCACAGCTTCCACTGCATACCATGCCGTGATCCTTCTCCCGAAATCACACCCCCTTCCCCCATTCCTCACCTTCTTCTCACCCCCTCCTCCGACCAAAGAAAGAAAGCCAGATATTAACACGCAACGCGACCAACAGGAACGGGCATCTTCAACAGCCCCAGCCGCGTGGTCAAGGGCACCAATAACGTCGGTGCCTCCCTCTTCTTTGGGCCGCCGGCATCCTTTACGGCCTGTCCGGCGCGCACGTGTACGTCGAGTACGGCCTCAATGTCCCGCGCTACATTATCGATGGCGTGGAACAAAATGTGCCTCGAAGCGGAGGTGATCTCAACTATGTAAGTTTTTTTCACCTTCTTTCTTTCGGGGGCGATCTCGGGGAGAAAAAGGAGTCAAACCAAAAAAGAGGACCATCCCGTTAACACCGTCCACAGCTCCAATACGTATACCGCAAGCCCCGGTACAAGAAAGACACCGTCCTCTACTTTGGCTGCCTCTACGGCATCTCCTTCATCTGCCTCGGCAACATGGCCGGCAACTGCATCAGCTTCGCCGTCCGCGCCCTCCAGGCCGCCAACCCCGGCACCGCCCCCGAGGACTTCAGCTCCCGCTCCGTGAGGGGCATCGCCATCGCCGTCGCCACCGCCACCTGTTTCATCCACACCATCTCCCGCCGCGGCGGCATCTTCATCAACAACGTCCTCGCCCTCATCAAGGTCGGCATGCTCCTCCTCATCATCACCACCGCCATCGCCGTCGCCGCCGGCGGGTTTCACGCCCGCGACGGCAGCGAGGTCCCCAACTACATTAGCTACAACACGGGTCGCGGCTCCTCGTTCAAGAGCGTCTCCGACCTCGGTTCCGGCGAGGCCAATGGCTACGCTCAGGCTTTCTTGTCCATCGTCTTTGCCTTTTCCGGTTTTGATCAGCCAAACTATGTATGTTCCACCTCTTCATTCTCACGCGGTCTTGTGTACATCTTGGCTAACCCCCATTCCAGGTCCTCGGCGAGATCAAAAGCCCACGTAAGACGTTCCCCGGGGAATGATGACAGGCATCTCCATCGTCTCTCTCTTGTACATGGCCGTCAACGTCTGCTACGTAAGTCCCTCTTATATCTATCTAGAAGCGAGTATCCCTCTCGCACTGGGAACAATAGCGCTAATACAACACTGTAGATGGTCGTCGTCCCCAAGGAGAACCAAATCTCCGACAACGTCGCCCAACAATTCTTCCAACGCACGTTCGGCGTCCTCGGCGACGACGACACGGGCGAGCGCGTGCTCAACGCCTTCCTCGCCATCTCCTCCCTCGGCAACATCATCGTGATGACCTACACCGCCTCGCGCATGAAGCAGGAGATTGCCAAGCAGGGCTTCCTCCCCTTTGCCCAGTTCTTCGCCACCGACCGCGACTTCAGCCTGGGCCGCCTCCTGCGGTGGTTCCAGGGCCGCAACTACTTCACCTCCCTACTACAGCACAAGTGGTTCTCCCCCGAAACCCACACGGAAAAGACCCCCGTCGGCGCCCTCTTCCTCCACTTCGTCTCCTGCATGATCCTCATCGCCGCCACCTCGCGCCTCCACCCGGACGACTCGTACGTCATCCTCTCCAGCTCCAGCGCCTACCTCTTCCCCGCCTTCTTCGGCCTCCTCCTCGCCCTCGGCATCCTCATCCTCCGCTTCGGCACCCCGCCCGCCACCGCCCCCGTCTCTACCCCGCTCCACCCTTCCGTCCCCGGCTCCCACCACCACCAGTACGCCGCCAAGCGCACCTGGGCCCAGATGACCGAGGGCACCGTCAACCCCACCCTCAGCGTCGTCTGCGCCTTCATCTACCTCCTCGGCAACGCCTACCCCATCATCACCAACTGGGTGCCCCCACCGTCAACCTCCGCGAGCGCAGCAACGTCGCCTGGTTCGTCGTCCCCACCATCTCCTGCAGCGTCCTCGCTCTCTCCTCCTTTTGGTTCCTCGGCTTCCTCGCCCGCGCCAAGCGCCGGGAACGCAAGCGTCACCAAGAGTTCGTCATCGAGCGCTCGCCCGAGTTCGAGTTCGCCGAGGGCGACGACGGCTTCCACGGCGGCGAGGACGGCAACGACGCCGGTAGACGGGCCGGCGGTCTTATCCTCACCCACGAGACCGTGTCCCACGTGTGGAGGGGCAAGGATACCATGGAGCTGGAGAGGATGGCGGACGCTCCCGTGGCTGAGGTGCAGAAGCCGCCGGCATTTGTGAATAACAATCCGTATGCCGGGACCGACTTTGAGGGTATGGGAAGGTAAACGAACGAGGAAGGGGAGAAAGTAATTACATGTATTTTAATCATTTTTAAAGAAGCTATTTCAAAGAATTTATCTGTTCCAAATACCAGTCAAGAAATCCCGGCAGCCGCCTTCCTTACAACACAACCACCCCTAGCTACGGGGAGGTGTTGAAATATAGCCATGTCATGTGTCCGGAACCATGCGCCATGACAACCACATCACCACAGACCTCCACCCAGCTTGGCTTGTCATGAGTGGACAACCAGACAATCCCCTTTCCATTTCGAGTAATCCATTGGTCTGTCACAAGCAGCGGACATCGGCTCTCCAGTTCCCAGATCTCAGGTACTTCTCGAGTCATCACACGTATTGATCCTTGGTTTGTCTCGATATACCTACCGTCCTGCGAGAAGGCCAACTTACGAGAGGAGAGACCCGGGACCTTCGTCGTCTGTATGAGTGTGCCCATAATCGCATCCCAGACCCGGATAGTCGAGGAGTATAGAGAGCTCGATGCAACCAGCTTACTATCGGGCGAGAACACCACTGCATCAGAGGGCGCTCCAAGGTCGTGTTCGGTAAAGCGATCCCCAAGGATATGTCGACAGCTTGCTGTAGCCACACTCCAGATCCGAACGTTGCGTTGCGTTGAAACCGTTGCTAGCATCTCTCCGTCTGGAGAGAAGGCCACGGCCAGGTGAAGCGGCCAGTGTGGATCAAAATCAACCTGGAAATAAAAATAGGCCCCACCGTTAAAACTGGTCCGCAGAAGGGTTCCTGTAGCCACGTCCCAAAGCGAGATATGTCCCTTTCTCGTCATCGATACAATCATCCTCCCATCAGGCGAGAAAGCCATTGCGGCGATGACCTTTGTATCTCCCACCGGTATCTGCCGGAGCTCCTCGCTAGTTATATTCCAGAGATCGATTAACCCGTCTGAAGCGCACGCAAGTTTTGCGCTATCCAGAGAAAAGGTATGCGGAGGGCCACCGACGATTCTATTTAAACTAAAGTCGTCGTCATCACGATCGTCATACTCAACCCAAGCAGAGGAGAAGCAGTCATCGCCATTGGGCCTACGTCGGGGAAGCCCTGTAGCTGCATCCCAGAGGTAGAGGACACGATCACTCGAAACTGATGCCAACATCTTACCATCAGGTGAGAACGTACAGCTGACGACGTCGGTGCGATGCCCCCTCAGAGTTTGCCTCAATTCACCCGTGCTTACATCCCAGAGTTGAACATTCGTATCATCAGACGTCGAGGCAGCCATCTTTCCATCGGAGGAGAAGATAATTTTTCGAACGGGTGGCTGCGTTCGATTCGCACCCGTCGCCACATCCCAGACCCATGTTGTTTCGTCTGCAGCTGACGCAAGAATCTTACCATCCGGCGAGAAAGCGATGGCCGTCGTGTCGGGGAACCCCGGAAGCTCGCCCAGCGACAGACCTGTGGCAGTATCCCGAAGAAGAAGAGAGTGATTTGAAGCGCAGGCGAGCGTTTTGCCGTCAGGCGAGAACGCCACCGTGCTGAATATAACTCCTTTCTCATGTCGGATATCTCGGTAATCATACGTCATGGTATCCCAAAGCTTGATATGCCCATAAGAACTAGCCGACGCAAGCGTCTTTCCATCTGGCCACAAGGCCATTCTAACGGCCTTATGACCGAACGCCAAGACACTTTTAATGATGCTGCCAGTCTCGATATCGCAGAACGCAATCTTGGTGTGGGTCTCGGGGAAATTCGTGTTACAAAATGCCCTGAGAGACTTGCTGTCGGGTGAGAAGGCTATCTGCGAGACGTCGCCTAGGGTCGACAACAAACGCGGATGTTGAATTGATCCTCTCGCCAGATCCCAAATAAAGGTTTCATCACCTAAAATCGATACGAGCAGCTTTCCATTGGGTGAGAAGGCCACTTCGGGAGTATGTGCTGTTGAGCCTGACCTTACATATAGCGACTGTCGGATCGCGCCCGTCGCTACTTCCCGTAGCTCGATATGGTCGTCGGAAATTGTCGCAAGTAGTTCGCCATCAGGTGAGAAACTTGTTAGCACCCTCCTCATGCACCAGACTCCACCAAGCGACCATAAGCATGCCCCCGTCGCGATATCCAAAACTTGAGTAGATCGATCTTCTAGGATTATCGCGAGTATCTTCCCACACGGCGAGAAAGCAATGGAATCAACCGGCGAACCAAGCCTTTCAAAAGCCCGTATGCACGCTCCCCAGGAATCTCTAAGACCAACAACCTTCCTGATGACGGGTAATCTGCTCTCCCAGCACATCTTCCTAACCTCACTCGAGTCGGGGCTAAAAACTAGCGCAGAGCCGTAAACTTGCAACGGAGCTTTCTCGATAATCGATCCATGAATACCGAGAAATTTGAGGGCGTCCGACAATAGCCTGCAAAGGCGAGGGGAGATGATGGGCTAAGCCAGGAAAATATTAATCATTTGATGGGGCCGCCGCCATTGCTACCAACAGAACGAACACATTGAGTACACATACCTCCGTAGCCTGGCTCAGCCTTTCTAATATTTGTGCACCTTTCGAGACCTTACTCTGGAGAGACAGGCTTTCTAACCATTGGAGCAGATGCTCCGTTAGGAAGCCCCAGACGACGCCGCCATCCGCTAGGTTGGGATTATTTTGGAGGGCCTCGTTGCTAGGAAAACAAAGATGATCGGCCCAGAATTCACAAGGGTATCGCAGCGGTGTCAAGGGATCTGGGTCCGGAGGCGACAATGATACTGGTGAGGAGTCCATGCTAAGCTTATACATGTTAAAGATCAGTCTCGAGGACATAGCCTCAAGCGATCGCCGACCCATGGCCGCATGCTTTCCTGCAAGATCTATCGAATAGATCCGCTCCAAATACTCCTTTGCCGACAAATGGATCAAATTTACAATATCTCCCGTTATCGTAAGAAACGAGCCGCATTTTTCGGTGGCCTCTTTCGCCATATTGGTTGGTAGGTCGGTCAGTAGAGAAAGCTCCGGGAGGGAAAGCGGGCGAAAGGCGAGAAACGCGGCCTCCAACACCCTCATGCAGTCCTCGGGTTGCATAAAACTACCGGCCTGGATCCGTGTCATCATGTGGTCATATAATTCTGATAAACCACTCGGCATTTTGCGAATGCGTTCTACGGCGTAACCCCCATATACCCTCTCGAGGTCTCGAAAGGCGAGGGAAACCCACAGGAAGGTGTTCTCAGACCGCAGGTTGACCTCGCGCGATATTTCGGCCAAGATGCTAGCAGTATAACCTCTCCTATTCCTAAAGGCCTCGAGCTTGTATTGGATGTATGCGCTCACGGGGTCACCCAATCGCTGAGAATTAAGCTCAAGCAATGTTTCGGAAGGGTTCGAGCGGCCCGAATTAAGTAGTTGGAACTCATAAGACAAGTCCACCTCTGGGCGTCCAGAAATCAGCCATTTCACCTTGTGGGTCAAGGTAAAGGTTGTCAAGATAAGCTGTATTAGTTCTACCTGTCCTTCTGCACACTCGTCAATGGCGTCGAGAGCAAAGTAGACGGGCGACAGTCTTGGGTCCCTGAGCATATTCTGAAAGATCTTGGATAATGCGGAGAAGGCATTATGATCAGTAAAGAGACGGGCACCTGAATATTGGTACTGTTCAAGCACGTGTGAGAAGAGTTGTGGCTGCTTAACGGCCAGAAGCCAGATCAGGGACCTGAGGGCGGACACGGCGCTGCTTAAGACCTTGCTGGTGCCCTGGAAGAAGAAGAATGAGATGTCTGGAAAGCGAGACCCGGGTGCTAGATTTGACAGGCTACGGATGGTGCCGATCATAAGCATTGTCTTCCCCGTGCCTGCATGGCCCTTGATCCAAAGCAATCGGTTCCGCGGGAGGTGTAGGGCGCCGTCACTATCCCAAGTCGTGAAGTGGGAATATTCTGGAGTGGAGAAGACCCAGCGATAAGCCTCGTCGAGTAGCTTATCCTTGTTCCCTTCGATCCTCTCCATGTCATCCCGCGGGTCAAGCACGCGGAGATCTACCCAGCATTGCTCCTTCTGATTGACCCCGCTCGAATAGACATTGCCCTGGTGGACTTGAGCATTGCCTCCTATTACGGTATTGCCCCACGTGGCTCTGGCGTCCGGTCCCGAGGGAGGATAAAGAGGAGTCTCCATCAAGGTCTGCGAGTGCCCAAGGGCTTCTTAGGATGTCCTATATATCCTCGAGCCGGGTCAGATATAGATTCTTATTGTGGAACTTCCGGGGACGCTGATAGATGAAGCGTATACCTGGCTAGTCCGATATGGGTCCTGCTGACAGCAAATAAAAGCCCAGTTTCTGAGGATGCGACCCCCAAAAATAAGTGCCATGTCAAGGGTGAGATGTCCTGATAGGCACGGATCTCTGTCTCGTGAGAGTATGCCGAATACGGCGACCGAGACTAACGCGCCTAGATGGAAGTAATAGGTCGTGATAGCAATGCAAAGCCATGGATTTAGAGCCCGAAAGTCGAGGTAGAGGGAGGAGGGGTAATTGCAGGTAGGGGAAGGCTGAGGCTGTTGAGCGCCAAGGTAGCAAATCACATCCCTCGATCATCCTCAGCCGACCGAAACGAAAACTATTGGCCGGCAGGTCTATGAGCAGGTTTAGGATCAAAATTCAGGTGAGTGGCGTTTTTACAGCTTCACCAGGGTGTACTTGCAACAAGCACCGTCCTGTACTCACACATTGAAGCGTCAGGTGCGATGAGCTCGACGTAGAGCTCCCATCTAACTATCGTGTTACCTCCTAGCATCTAATCAATCGGCCATGGCGATTTCCCGAGCCTCGATTCGTCATCTTCTTATCAGGGGACGGATGTCATGTTACTCTCTATGGAGCAGGAAGATGGGAAAGAAAAGGGGATCTCTCTCACTATAGATATATATATATCCAATGGAATAGGTGGGTGTATGTTGTATCCACTCTGTGCACATGGCGAGAGACGCTTCCTCTCCTTCTTAGCTTCGCCTAATAGAACCGGACAGGCCGCCAACTAAGCGAGCGAATTCAAAACAATTCTTGATTACATATATCTATATGTTTGTTCGAGAGATAGACATAATGGATCCAATATATTTGTTGATCCATATGATGAAGAAAAATCAAGAGCAAAACTAGACAAAAAAGAGTGCGGTGAGTCGGGATCGAACCGACGACCTTCAGATAGACTGAACCGAAGTCTTGCTTCAGTCTGACGCTCTCCCAACTGAGCTATCCCCGCTTTGATTTGTGGAAGGAACGGGTTCGCATTGCATCCTTTGGACGAAAGTCAACGGATGGTAGTTGGTCTCCACTGATCTCCACTTGAGTCATGAACGCCGTCTAATAACTGGATCGATCCAAGACGACTTACAAACTACATGTAGTTACGAATGCAGAACAACAGCTCCTTGGTCCGTTCCGACGAGGATAGGGATGGTGTGACGAACGCCTTGCAAGGTGTCAAGGATGAGATGTAGCTAAATATTTAAAGGGGAGATGTAGTTGGTATCTTTAGGCTTGTAACCTAGTGTAAAGACCTCTCGTGTGAGGACCTATTCCCAAACACTTTGCCGGGAAGTTATCTCCGTCAAAGGAAAAGGCCAAGATAGAAGAAAATTAAAAATAAAATGTTACAAAGAAACCCGTCTATGTTGAAAACGCCATGCCGATGCCCTTTCCATATGCAGCTGCAGCAACGCGCACATGCACAAACACACACACACACCCACACCCTAAACTACGGAAGAAGAATATCATAACCGTCTTTGGTGATCCTGACCTCTTCCCTCGTCAAGCCATATTTCTTCCTCACCAGCTCAAAGATGATGAGCCCCGCGCTAGTGCTAGGGACCTGACGGATCGTGTTCCACCAGAACCCGCGGTACAGCCAGCGCCCAACGCTCTTGCTCCCCTCGGCCGCGGCCTCGGCGCGGCACTGCGCCCACGTCTCCTGGTACGCGCGGTAGTAGCTGCGAAACATGCGGGAGCGCAGCCTGCTCAGCAAGGAACCCGTCCTGGGCTGGCCGCGGAGCCGCTGCGCCTTCTCGTCAATGTCCTCCAGGTGGTTCCAGTGCTCGATCTGGATGTGGTTGAGCGGGTGAAGGACGATTTGCTGGGCAAAGGAGGCGCCGACGCCGGCGAGCAGCAGGAAGAGGGGCTCGATGGCGTAGTGGGGCCTGATGATGCGCAGGCCGCCGCCGCCGCCGTCGCCGTCGTGGGGCCGCTTACGGGCAAGGGTATCGATGATGTCCTCGTCGAGGCCCTCGTAGTACCAGCGCACAAACTTGTAGTAGCTCTGCGCCTTGACGTACTCGAACGCGCTAAAGAAGACGGCGGACCCGAAGCTGTCCTTGACGAACGTGAGCCCCCACCCGGCAAAGATGCCCCGGGCGCCAATCTCGCGGAGCTTAGCCGCGCTGAACGCCCACATGCTCGCGGGCTTGCCGCCGTCCTTTCCCGAGGCGAGGAGGTCCCGGTGGTCGTAGCGGGCCTGGATGGCGTCGAGCGGGGCCGCGACGACGCTCTGGATGGAACCCGCGAGGAAGCCGGCGGCGAACGTGTGCGTCGGCTCCGGCGGGGTACACCCGCTTGCTGCTCTTGGCGCTCTCCTCGTGCAGCGCGCCCAGGATCTGCAGGTAGCTCGTGTACAGCACGGCGGCGACGCCCACGTTGGCCACGAGGGGCGGTAGGACCTGTTCGGGGATCACGCCCCACCCGTGGTGCTTCACCGCCGAGGTGAGCACGCCCGGCGTCGTGGCGCCCAGCCAGCCCCGGACCTTGCCGCTCCACGTGGCCGACGAGGCCGCGGCCGCGGCCGCAGCCGCCGCGCCGCCGCTCGCGAGTCGGGAGGCGAGGAGCAGCTCGGTGCGGGTCTGGTGGACGCTGCGGGCGTAGGCGAGGTAGTCGACGCGCGTACGGAAAAAGGACTTGGCCGGGGCGCGAAAGTAAAAGGCGATGGCTTGGCTCGTGATGGCGCGCACCGAGGCGGCCGAGGCGGCGGTCGTCGCATTCGTTCGCGGCTGCTTATCGGGTATGTCGCGCTCGGAGGGCACAACGGGGAGCACGCCTTCCAGCGGGTTCGGCGGTAAGGGGAGGAGGTCTGGGTCGTAGTTGGCGACCCCGTCAGTGCGACGCATGGTGGTTCGCGAGCATGGCCCTCTCTCGTGCGGCGGAGAGACGGGGAATATTTTCTGGAGGGGGAGAGAAAGAGGAACCGATGTATTGGAGAGGGCTCGTGGAGGAAAAAGGCTCTTTGCGGCTTTCGAATCGCGGCCCCTCGCAGAAGCAAGCCCAAAAGCCGCATGGCTGGCTGGCTCCTGCTGGGTGACCCGCCAAGTGCCATCACGTGGGGCCAGTGGACGCAGCTGAGCCATCCGTGCCTGGCCTGGTGACGACAGCGGGGCTCCACCCCTGCCCCGCGCCTATCCACTCATGAAACGCCGACGACGACTGCTTCAAACCCGAGGACCGGAGAATGGTGGAATTCCAGGATTTTGTCCCTGGGTCTAGTTGAACTTTGAACTAGAATTCTAGACTTTACGTATGTTCTTGCTGGAAATCGAGCCCTCCTCTATTTTGGGTGCTCGTCTTTCCGGTTACACCGTATTCTTGTCTTTGAGCGTCGCCATCTACAACTTTTATTTTCTTCAAGGGGGTAACCAACTTATAAGACCTGTGGTTCAACCTCTTCCTTATCGCACCTGCCCCTGCAACCTCGAGTCTCCCGAGTGGCTCCTCTTTCGTAACTAGAGAATTGATGGCTAAGGGTTGGGCTGGGTGGGTCTCGGTGGATAGGTCGTTGCCTTGTTTCCTGGTTTTTAGGAATGACGCTCCCAAGAGTGAAGACGGGAGCTTGAGGCTTTTCTACCTAATTCTAGAAAATACCATGGATGAATGGGAATAAGGCATTCTCTCAAATGCCCCAGGTGCAGCCAAGAACGAATGGGTCACCGTGGCCCTGTCGCTGGGGGAGGGTGCCACCGGTGTGAGCAAGAGCTGCACTCTTACATGGACTGCATACACTGACAGCCGGTCGAGTCATATCTCACGCGAGCAGGCCGAGCTTGTTATTCTTCCTTTTATTTTCCTTTTTCCCCTGTAGCAATCAAAGCCTTCCCCGTGAACCAAGGCCTAAATAATCGAAAGTATCGGGAGTTGACGCCGGAATCGATCCAATTGACGGCGGAACCCGGGAAGACTACCCCCGACCTGGTCTGGGCAAATCATGGCTAGTCTGGTGGGACCGCGCTAGAGACATTCGAGTAAAACTCAAGAAAAGACAGCCTCTAACCTTCAAAGGAGAGACTTGGGCGGACCCATTGAGGCTTTGGTTTTTGATGCATGGCCATGTCCGTCAAGAAGAGCTCGGAGATAGTGCTAGGCTCGCTTGGCGTGGCGCAGTCAGCTGGCTCAGCATTCGGAGAAGTGAGGTGAGACGAAGCGGAGGGGATCGATCTCTGTTCTGCTTCATGGGTGTGTAGCTAGAGGGGAAGAGTCCCGAAAGAGTGCCACTTTCAGATCGGGAAAAAGAAGAGAAAAAAAGATAAAGAATTCGCGAAGCAGAAGAGAGGAAGATACGAAAGATTATCGAAAGGCTCGAGTGATGTCGGGTGCGGTAACCATTGTTGGCGCCCGGCATGAAAGTCGATCTTGATGACTGGACAGCAACCCCAGTTGATCGGGATTCGAGCCCGGTACCTCGAGGTACAAAGCCCCATCAAGGTTTTTTGGAACATTGGTTGTGACAAAACTCGCGCGGACGGGTGACAGTTTTCGGTCACTCGCCACTATTGAAGTCGATTATGCTCTCTGCCGGGAAGGAAAAACAGTGCGGGAAGTAACGCCCCGGGTTTGGCCAATTAATGGGAAAGAACATCCCAGGGCAGTGACTCGCCCGGCCGATCTTTCCCGAGATACAGGAATTTGATGCCGAGGAACTATCGTCGGTTTATCCAGGAAACAAGAGGCGAGTCAATTGGGATCCGTCTTGGGTTTGCATGCCTCATTCTGTTTTGAAGGACTAGGATTCTATTCTACAAAACATGGAGGGTGCCATTGCCATTGAATACCATCTGGAAATGGTGTGAATCGCCAGATCTTCAAGGGCGAAAGACGATTGATCAGCCCAGAGATGAGGGGCGGTAAGAAAGTCGGTCACCCAGAGGCCTACGGTTCTATTCAATTTGGGGACCCTGGCGGGGTCGAGAATGGCGACTTGTACGTGACGGGCTGACATAAACGTTGATTCGTATTGGAGTCATAGCGGGCGCTGTGCCCCGCCCTTGGCCAGCCCTCGAGACGGAAGGGGAAAATTCATAGGGGACGCCCGAACAGTGAGGACAATGCTATTCTTGTGCTGGGTGAATCGACGAAAAAATCATGCGCACTTGGCAAAGGAACATCGAAGGCTGTTTACGTACCCTGCCCCCCTGCCACCACGCAACCACTCCCGTTCCTCGTCGAGTGCCAAGTACCTCAAAGTCACTCCCCATCCAACCCCTTTGGCCCCCTTCCCCAGGAATTTTCGAATAAGGAGAGAGCAAGGAAACTGCGAGTCCCGAGGAGTGTGTGTGTGCACTTGTCCTTACGGGGAAAAAGAAAGAAAGGACACTAGAAATCCTGCTCCTGGCCGTGTCAACGGATGCTTATTTACACCTTTTCAATCCACAATTCTCACGCCAAACCTTCATCCAAGTCGATTGATTCCCTCGTAAAAGCCCTCACCCACGCTCTCCCCGGCACGCCCCCTTTCGAAACCCTTGGACTGTCGGTGTCGAATTACTCTGCTAGATACGATACACCCATCTCGAACCATCGTTTTCTTGGTATAAGCGAGCAATTCGTCCACTTTTTCTATCCGCGCCCGCCCGCCCCCTTGCGCTCCCCGAGGAATCGCAGCAGCAGCCGCTAAGATGAATCGGCCGTCTCGCACAGAGGATGACCTCCTCCATCCCACTTGGAACCAGAACCCGCCGTTTCTCGCCCCTGACCTTACCACTTGCGAGGATCTGAACGGGATTGCCAACTCCCGCATGTTAAAGAAGGCATCGGCAGCCACAGCGGCGGCATTCGGGTTGTTGGATAGACCGGGTTCACTGACCGACACAGACAAGGAGTCGGACGGCCGTACGTGTTTTTCTTTCTCTCCTTTCTTCCTCTTATGTAGCCACAATGCGCTGTATCTCCTCTCCTCCTCCCCAAACTTTCCACCGACCTTTGTTTCGGGGATTGAACAACCGTGATATCCGTCAAACTAGGTGTTTTTGCTAGCATCTAACTCGTTGTATTAGGCGTGTGCCTTCGGCTGGAGATTGTTCCTTTACAGGAACGTCTCCGCCGTTTAACCAGCCACTTTGTTACATCCAAGGCCTGGTCGTGGACTTGGTGGATCTTCTCCGTCCTAGCCACCTCCTTCTTGCTGTCGTCCTTTGGTCTGGTCGCCGGAACCCCCGCGCCCACAGCGACCTCCTCGGCCCGTCCCCCGCGGCCGCAGCAGCAGCACCGTCCCCCAGGCCCCGACAACCAAGGCTACTCTGAGCCTCCGCGCCCTCTCGAGGAGGGACGAGTGCGAAAATGGCGGCGTCAGCCCCGAGGACTACAACGTGCCCCTGCACGTCGGAGCCCTCCTCATCGTGATGTTTGTGTCGTCCCTGGCCTGCGGCTTTCCCATGATTGCCCGGCGCTTCCCGGTCCTCCGCATTCCCGAGGGCTTCTTCTTCGCCGTCCGCCACTTTGGCACCGGCGTGTTGATTGCCACGGCCTTCATCCACCTCTTGCCCACCGCCTTCATCTCTCTCGGCAACCCCTGCCTCTCCGCCTTCTGGGTCCAGGACTACCCAGCCATGCCCGGCGCCATCGCCCTGGGCGGCGTCTTCTTCGTCATCATCATCGAGATGCTGCTCACCAGCCCTTCCCGCCACCACTCCCACTGCGGGCCCCCACTTCCGTCCTCAGGACCGCGGGGGCCGGCGACGCCCCTTTACCCCCGGCAACGACTCGAGCTCCTCCCTCGACGAGATCCAACTCCACCCCCGCACCCCGCTGCTGCCGCCGCCCCCGGCGAGACCCTCGGGGCCCGCGACCGCACTTCGCCCGCCGCCGACAAGGCCGTGCAAGTGCGATCCCCCGACAGCGCTAGCCTCGAGATTGCTAGCGCCGCCCACATGCTCTCTCACGAGCAGCGCCTCAAGAAGGAGGTGCTGCAGTGCGTCTTGCTCGAAATCGGCATCTTGTTTCACAGCGTGTTTATTGGCATGGCGCTTAGCGTGTCTGTTGGAAAGGACTTTATTGTTTTGTTGATTGCTATTGCTTTTCACCGTACGTTTCTATCGCCCCCTTCTTCTTCTCTCCTTCTGTCTCTATCTCTCGTATCGCCCACGGTAGCTACCGAATAGCTTGGCTAATTTTGTTGAACCTACAGAGGCCTTTGAAGGTCTGGCTCTCGGCTCCCGCATCGCCGATATTGACTGGGCCGACAATCCCTACCGCCCCTGGCTCATGGCTCTTGCCTACGGTGTCACGTAAGTAGACGTCACCCCTCTTTTCTTTTTACATCCTATTTTTGGCCCTCGTTCGCTGTGTCTGCGCCCCCTTCTCTCTGCATCGAACATCAAAGGAAACATGACGGAACTGACCAAATGACCACGTACAGCACTCCGATTGGCCAAGCCATCGGCCTCGCTACTCACCACCTCTACAACCCAGGCTCCGCTTTCGGCCTTGTTCTCGTTGGAACTATGAACGCGATCTCTTCGGGCCTTTTGATCTACGCGTCCCTCGTTGAGCTCCTGGCCGTTGATTTCCTGAGCGACGAGAGCTGGGAGGTCCTCCGTGGCAAGAAGCGAGTCATTGCTTGTGTCATTGTCTTTGCTGGTGCCTTTATGATGGGCCTCGTCGGAGCCTGGGCATAATCGCGTCTGAGACGATTGCGGTTACCGTGCCCTGCCTCCCGCCACCGCTCAATCTCCAAGGCTCTTTCAAGGTCTACTTGCTTCTTTTTCTTTGGCTAGAATTCCATGAGCCATTGACGACGATACGCCCAGCGGTGCTTATCTACGGCGAGTACTCTGCCATCTCGTCCTGACAGCCGAACCCCATCTACGATCCGTGTGATCAAAAAAAGAGTGTGGATTGTTTTTTCTTCTGTGTCTCGTTTTGTGCCCTTTGCGTTTTCACCTTGTCGAGTTTGCCGGCTACTGGTAGCGGGCGAGAAGCATTCCGGCTCGGTCCGAGATTACTTTTGCCGACTTGTCACATGGACCTTCAACAGTTCCATGCTGGGGGAGGAGGGTGACGTTGTCTTGTTTTGCCGGAGACAGAGATGTGCTTTTGCTAGCTTCCATGCGTTTTGCTCTTGGGTCTCGCGTGAGGTGTGTGGAAGCATGATCTGAACTCCGTTGTCTATTTTCTTCTCTCCGGGCAGCCCATTCTTTGAGTTGAGCTACCCCAAAAATAAAATCAAAATTTGTCTCGAAATTCCACTCCTTATCGTAAAACAGACGTGATGCTCGTACTCAACTTGTGCCAAACATTGTCTATTGATCCATTCATTTTTTTCGTTACGGAGAGTAAAGTTCTTTATCAAGGCGTTCACTCAATGGCTGCTGTGTATGTCTTTGAAACGAGGAGTGATAAGCTTGAGCTCTGTGCAGCTTGGAACATTGAAGGTTGCAGCTGCCCCTCCCTGGTGGTGGGTACGAAATGGCCGCCCATCTCTATACCAAAACGTCGCAGTCTCGTTGTCGTTAGCGCATGGGGGCGTCGGTAGTGCTGGAGCGCCCAGGGGCACTTTGACCACTAAACGGCTCCCTATTTGTCTCGTGCACGTCCCGACCCCTTGAATTACCCCTCCACTAAGACGACGACAGGATCTAAGATGGAAGCGACACGGTGGATTTGATTGATCAATTGGACTGAATTTTTGATGGCAAGTCAGCGGGCAAGGAAAATAGACGGCGACCAGTAGGAGAGAGAAAGGTGGGTTCATTCATCGTCGGATCGCTCCTGCCAGGCCGCCCGTCCGCGCACACAGACATGTGGGCTAGGCTGAGGCCAGGCTGGGCCGGGCTGGATAGAGCCGAGCTTCCCCGCCATTCCCCCTTATCGCAAACGAAGCCCGCATCACGTCACCTTTGAGGAGCGCAAGTTTCTCTCCCCGCCTTGCTGCCTTTTTTGTTGTCTTTTCACCCCGCCGACCTTTTTTGAGTGTTTTTTCTCAAGCCCTTATTTATTTGTCCAAAATTGTCAGACACATTCGACTCCGCAAGAGGACAACATTTGTCAGAAAGGGTTAAACAGAACAAACCTAAGAGGTGGGGAGGTAGCTTTATCCAACTAGAGTCCGACATTTCGCGAAACAAGCTTCTGGCAATCTGCTCTGTGTTTTCCAAAACACAACCCTCTTGGTCGGTTTAGTCGACTCAAACCGTTTCCGGCAGACAGCCCAAGGCCATCGTTTCGCAATTCACGCGTCCGCATCGGGGCCTTTTTCCGCCTACACTCCCTTCTCTTCGTCTTCCCTGTTCGCGCGGGGTCAACTCACCGCACGATGCCAGATATCAACACCCTCCCGGGCTCCTCCAGCCATTCCCGCATCGCCTCGCGCCGTGCTTCGACGAACCCCATGCCGCCCCCCCGTCCCTAGCTCGCCCTCTGTCAACATCCTACCTTCCAACCAAATGGCTGTCGGCGCCGGCGGAACCGGCGGGGTTCCTGGGCAAATCCCTTCGCCGCTACCTTCTCCTCCCATGTTCCAGCCTACGCCTGCTCCTCTCCCCGTGCCTATTGCGGGGATGGAAGCCGTTTCCGGACCCGGGCCTCTGCGTCATCCGAGACCTTTGACGGCTGCGGAGCTGCATCAGCAGTTGGAGCGTGAACAAGAGGCAGTTGTAAGTTGAGATATCACCCCTTTTTCTCGTCGTTATACCTCCCACTTTTTTCCACGGCCCTTTTGTGCCTTCCTTCCTCCTTGGATAACCCGGAACTAACTAGTTTTCCTCCTAGGTCAACCGTCTTACACGCGAACTCGCCCTCCTCCGCGCCGCCCAAAACGCCTCCGTCGTCTCCAATGCCTCCTCCACCTCTGCCAGCGCCACCGGTGCCGAGAATCCCAACCACAGCACCTCCGACACCCATCTCCTATCAGGCGCCGGCTACACCTTCCCCACGCCCCGCCACCACCGCACCTCGTCCAATACCAGCGCCCTTAGCCAGGGCGGCGCTGCCCTCCTCAGCACGTCGGCCGACGCGCGCCGCGGCCCCTCCTCCCGAACTGTCCCGCCACAGCAGCGCGTCCCACCGGAGCCGGACGAGCTCGCCCGGACCTTCCGCCTCGGCGCACGGCGTCGGGGCCGACAGCTCGCTCCACTATCTGCAGCAGCAGCGCGTGCCTCACGCCTCCGTGTCCGGTAGCTCCGTGGTCGCGACGCCGGGCAGCGTGGGCGGTGGCGCGGCGGGCGGTGGCGCCAGCTTCGGGGAACCGTACTCGCCCGGCCTACTACCCGCCACCGCGCGGTACGAGGAGACGGCGTTTTACCGGTCGGAGCTGGAGGTGGCCAAGAAGGAGAACGACGCCCTGCGCAGGCGCGTGAGGGAGCTCGAGCGCATGGTGAGGGAGAGGAGGGCGAGCGATGCGGGAGCACGCGGGCGAGGAGCGAGAGCGTGAGCACGACGGCGAGCGCTAGCGTCGCGCGCGCCGGGCAGGGTGTCGGGGTATTGCCGGGCCGCGGGAGGGCGGGAGGCCGACGGAGAGGGATAGGGGTGTGAGTATCACTGGTAGTGTTGGGGTGGGTGTGCCCGAGGACGAGGTCAAGGTCGGAGAGAGCGCCGCGAGCGCGGGGCTTCACCGGTGAGCGATGGGGGGATAACGCGGTCTGAAATACGGTGAGAGAAAGTGTGAAGCGATGGTCTGGCAGCCACAGGGTGTGCCACCCATTACTACCCTTCGGGGGATGCCAGTGCTCTGTTTTTTGTTTTACTTTTCTTTCCTTTTCTTAGGCTAGGTTTCCTCGTTATGCGATTTTAGGCGTTTGAGGGGTTTGGTGGGAGGAATAGGGTATGGATACGGAATATGGATTATACTAGCAGTATGCGCTCGCTTGAAAAGGAGAAAACTGGCGAGTCCTCTCTCAATGATATTGAACTTCTCAACTCTGAACTTCTTATTTACAGACGCTCGTAAAAGGGAGGTCTAGATGCGCATGGTAAAGTGCATGTATTCAAGGGAAAGAAGAGGGATTAATATATTGGTCTCGTCTTTTATTTGGGAGTCATTTCATGAAAGGCATACACCATTATACAGCTCATCCCGTACATCTATCGAATCAACAACAAAAAACGAGCCGAGAAAACCTCGAATCGTCAGAAAAAAGCCCAGTCTTGGGCTCTAAGAGGGGAGGTTGGTGGCCATATAAATACAGGAAAGATTAAAAAGAAAATATAGAAAGAAGAAAGGAGTAAAATGTGTTAGAACTGCGCCGGATACCAAACCAAGATAATGTAACTCCCGTAAAAATGCGCTCTTTGTCCGTGGTTCAATGCCAGCTCTACGGTTCCTCTTCTCCTTTTATCCTCAATGCTTGATCTTTCGTCCTAAAAAGACGGTCCGGGGGATTCGTGGAAAAAATGCTTAAGCCTTTCCCTGGGCAGTGGCCTCCCTCACGGCGCCGCCGGAAGCACGCCACCAAACGTCGCTACTCCAGCGGATCAGACGCTCGGCAGCGCCGGTGGGGGTCAGGGCCGGACGGACATCGAGGTAGAAGACGGGTTCGCCGGTGGGTTCGGGAGGGCCGGTGTAGTAGTCGATGACGTAGCGGACTTCTTTGGGTTGGCCGTTGACGTTTCGGGCGACGTACCAGTCGTGGCGATCAAAGGGAGGTTCGGTCCTGATTTTCAACGTGTTAGTCACTCCATATCATCCGGCAGGAAAAAAAGAAGAAAAGAAAAGGGTTAAAAATCTTACTCAAACTTGGAAGGGTAGACACGACCCAGCAGCTGCCAAAACGCAGCCTTGGGCGTCATCTCCTTGGGCCGGCCCTGGAAGCGAATCAAAGTCGGCTCCGTCTCGTAGGCCTCCTTGATCTTGGCGATTTGCTCGGGCCCATTCTCCTCGCCGCGCTTGCACGTCTGCCAGCCCTTGACGAGGCCGTGGGCGAACCGCTGCTCCCAGCCGACGACCTCGGCCCAGGCGCCCTCGTTGAGGAAGTTGTGGACGGCCACCATCTCCTCGACGGCGGTGATGTCGGTGTCCTGGTAGCCCTTGCGCAGGAGGGCGTTGTACATTTGCTGCGGGGACGGGTACTCCCAGTTCTCGTTGGCGTCGGAGCGGGGATGGACGACTCCTCGCGGCTGGTGGGTAGCTTGATGGCCTGGTGGGGGCGGGTTCCTGGGAGAGGTCGGGGAACATGTAGTTGAGGGGTTGAGCTGGGAGAGTAGCGATTTTCTTTGGGTGCGGCGCGCTGGGCGTGGGGGACGGGGCAGGAGGACGGGGCGGCGGCGGAGGAGGCGGCGGCGTCCGGCTTTGGGCGCTTGGTGATGGTGAAGGCGTCTACGGTCGCTTGGTGCATGGGGCAGCCAGCCTAGAGAGGGGAGGTTAGCGATGGGCGCGGGTCATGGTTTTCGTTTCCGATTCTATCCCTTCGCTTGGTTTCCCCACGCATTTCCACCTGTCCGAAAGAACATGGGAAACCCGAATACACGCGGTTGGAATTCAGGGAGGCAAAGGCGACGGGGATGAGGCCTCGTCGCACGACCCCTACGCTTTTTCGTTGATTCCCCGACGTGGAAAGAAACAGGATGCCGGATAAAGGAAACGGGAGAGAAAAGGCGAGCTATTCTTACCGGTGGGGTCTGGCCGTCCTGCACAGTCGGATGAGGAGCCGCAGCAGCGCGAGCAGCGTGAGGGACTGGGCAGCCGGAAGCTGGAGGTGTGTTCGCGGCCGCAGGGGCAGCGGGAGTATCGGCCCAAAACCAACCCATGGTGTGCGTGCTTAACCGGGCAAAAAAGAGGTGTGCCAAAGAGAAAGGGAGTTCAAGAAACCAAGGCTGAGCGTTGCGTGAATCAACAGATTGCCAATAAAGGAATCTACAAAATATAGCTAGCGCTCGATCAAGAAAAACTGGCGAGAATACCAACTCGAGGCGACGACGGTGGAGAGGCGCGCGCGGTTTCGATGGCGACAAGGGAAATTTTTGTCGATGGATGGGATGATCAGGGGAGAATGGAGTCGATTCGATGATGCAACCGGGCAGCGCGAGGCGCGAGTAATTTTTTTCTTTCTTTTTCGCCAAGCGGCTTTTCCCCTGTCCTCTTGCCAATCAGAGCCGTCGCATTATTCGAGCTGATCCCTGTTGACAAGCGGGCCATTTTGCCAGGAATTTTCCGAATTGGATATGACAAACTCGCCCAATTATGCCGTCACCAATTTCAACCTCGGGCCTTCCGCGCCGCTCCGAATAAACCAAGTGCACTCTTCTACCTTTTTTTCTTCTCCGGCTTCATTAGGGGAAAGATAATACGGAAAGAATCGAAGAAATGGCGTCTCAACCCGCAAGGGACAAAAAGACAAATAGGAATAAATATGGCCTTGGGCCAAGGCCGTTTTCGACGCTTGGCCCTGACCCAGCAAAGCCCACGCGCCTCGGCCGCCGACCAACATTCCTGTCGCCGCAGCAGCCTATAGGAGGGCAAGGATCTCGACTGCGACTTGCATCGCCACCCAAACGTGCTATGCTTCGATTCCTTCCATATGGGGTCCCCCAGGACCATAAGCGGTTTTAAATCGGGAATGTTTGGGCGATAATAATAAACCCAGTGGTCAGGAACCAAAAGTAACCCTTTTAAACGCAGGAGTTCGGGACTTGTAATTGCCGCCACTGCGGAGAGGGTAATTGCGGTCGTTTGACAAGGGAGAGAGCTGGAGAGAGAGAGAGAGCGAGCGAGCCGCCGTAGCAATCCGAGCACGGCCTTGTTGTACTACGCCAGGCCTTTTTGCCCATGGCCCGCAAACGCCTCACGTTGTACCCGCAACCAGGGCATTCTCACGGCACGGGGGACTACTTTTGTTCGGTGAAGCGATGTCTCCTAAGCAAGCCGAGTGCTAAATTTCGCGCGGCGGAAGGAATGGGCGAGCGCACGTGGAATTAGGCTGGCTCTAAGCTCCGCCCACCCTTTTTGAGGCTGTTGCTGCGCTTCTTGGTTTCGGTGGGTTTGTGCTGGTGTATTTCTTGGGACGCCTTTCGCTTTTTGCCTTGCCTCTTGGTAGCCGAACCCTGCCCCTCGGGCCCGAAGACGTATTATATCTCTGGGTCCTTTCCCCGTTCGTGAGAATCGTGGACGCATCTCAACAACCCCCAATCTTGTTTCTGTATGTGACGTAACGCCGTCATAAGATAGCCTGTCTTGACTCAAGGCCCTCGCGAGATCTTCTCAGTGGAGCAAACTTACACGCACCCTCAACGAACAACACACACATCCTCCATCACCACATATAAAAAGGAACATACGAAACCAAGGAAAGAAACAACGACTAACAGAGGGAGGAGAAAACAAGGGCACGGCACACACACACACAAAATGGCACCTACATCAAACCTCTTCGTCCGCGGTTCCCCACCCACCAAACGCTCCATGGGCCTCGACGACCCCATCTCCCTCGCCCTCGTCGGCATCAGCGTATCCGCCATCATCATCTCCATCGTCATCCTCCTCGCCGTCGGCCGCAACCGACGCAACAACGCCGTCCTCGCCGAGGAGCTCCAGTTCCGCCCCTACGACAAGCAGCAGCTCATCTCGCGGCGGCCCCGCGCCCCTCGCCCTCCCCTCTTCTCCACCAACACGCCCGGCACGCCAGCACCGGCACTGGCACCAGAAGCAGCAGCAGCAGCAAGCCGCCCTCCTACAGCTTCCACTTTAGCGGCGAGACGCCCCGGGGCCGCGCCCCCGACTTTTGCTCCCCGACGACCTACGAGGCCGCGCAGCACAACCTGCCCCTCCTCCTCGCCGAGCCCTCGCCCCCGACCCCGGGCCTCTACCCGCCCCCGGCCGCGAGCCCTCCTCTGCGGTCGATGGGCCGGTCGGACGGAGACCAGTCGCCGGCTCCGCCTTGCTACTGGCAGCCTTCCTCCCGGCGTCGAGCTGGGTCGAGGGAGCCTTCGCCCATGGGTAGGCGTTGGTAAGGAGCTGCCCCTTTCACCATCTCATGTTGTATAATACTATGCTGTTTCGGCGGGCTAGAGGGGAACTAGCCAGAGCTGCTTGCTGTTTTGTTAGCCTGTCTTTTAACTCCTCTTTTATTCCTTTTCCTTGGGTTCCCAGTTTCCCGCATTCTAGGAGTTTTGGTTATAGCGCAATGGTGTGATTTAGGATTCGGATTAAGCATTTGGGCGGACTTGCATGGTCGGATTTCCTTTGCTGGGTTTTTTTCTGTTTTGGCATTATTATTTTGGGAAGCATTGATGGAAATACCCCAACCAACATTGGATTCAACGTTATCTTTTTTGTTTTTCTGTTTTAGAAGCATTCATAGCCACAATATTAGACAGCAATCACCCATACATTCTCATCTTCCATCTGTACGTCCTCACGCAGTGGATCCAGACCCAATCCATGTCCGTCAAAGCAAAGACAACGCCCACAAATCCTTCCCTCTCGCCATGCATTCCCGACCGCCGTTCCTATCCCCCGCATACATCATCCCATCATCGCAGGTCCCCTTTTCCCACAGATATTTTTATTTGACCAAAGACAAAGAAAAAAAAAAAAAACAAGGCCGTAGACTCACCTCCATTCACCTGTCCCCGACCCCGGAACATATCGGAGGCGGTCGGCTCGGCTTCTATATCCCGGCTGGCTGCCCTTCCCCACCCCCTCCCAGAGCGCGCTCGCGCACACGCGGGCTTCACCCTCCCCCTTTTTTCCCTCTTCCCCCTCGGCCACACCCGCCTCGGCTGCCGACGCAACAAGGACCCTGCAACACGTTGTCTCCCGACCGGAAACCCACTTGCCTTTTTTGCGATTCCTCGCCCACTCACCAAACGCACCCCGCTCCCCAATTGCTCCCGAACCAAAACTAAAAGGAAACAAGGGTGACACGCTAGCCTGGCGAGGGAGGGTGCACGAGGTAATTCAGGGAATCCTGTAGAGGAAATAGGAAAGATAAAGTAGCGGTCAACTCCTTCTTCGATTCCTAGGCCTTGCCCCTTTTTGATTTAACGTCGTTGTCATGCGTCATTATCCTTGCAGGGCCCCCAGAGAGTCCAAAGATGCCGTGTCGTGTCTATATGGAGGAAGAGGGGAGGAGAAAGATTGGAAATGCAGATGCTACAGCAAACGAAAGCATAGCAAAGACAGGCATCGCACTTTCGTGAAGAATTATAGTCAAGATTTCGTAGTCTTTATTCATCTATCATCTCTAGCCAAGACCTCATATCCTCTTAGATCTGTAATGTCGTCCTCATTCTCTTATCATCCTCATGCAAGTGGTATAACCCGCTTTCCCAAATGCTTCAAGATATGCTTATTCTCGCGTCCGTTCCCCTAAAGCACATCTACCAAGTGTAAGATAGGGCAGCTGTGAGGGGAAAAGGAACGCGAGGTGGTGGGGAGGGAAAAGAAACAGACGTATAAACCGTCTTTTCTCTTCGTACAATAAACAAAGGAAACAAAGATAATAATAGATAAAGACCAAAAAAACAACTGTCCCGGTATACGATGAGTTCCTCGGGCTCGAAGTTCGAATGAATCCCTGGTGATCTGCGTCCTCCTATATCTGTGGAAATGACGAATATGTGAACCCTCCTCGGAAACGAGGGGGCAGAAAAGTAATTATACTCCCGAATATGCGAGCTGGTAATGAAGAAAATTCGATTGGGTATGAAACGCCAGGTAAATGATTCCGTTTTTCTGCTGCTGTGAAAAATATGTGTTGTTTGCTCCGAAAAGAAAAGAAAAGAAAAAAAGATATGCAAGCTCGCGGGAAATGCTGCCTTCGTGCTGCGAGTGAGTGCGGTTATCCCTGGTGGAGTGTGGTTGGGGGCTTCACGCCGCCGTCTTGCGAGCCCAAGAGAACCACTTGCGCTTTCCCGACTTTTCGGCGACGTGGGCCATGTCCGCGTCATCGAGCTCTAGCCGATACCGTCGCACACTGCCGGTGTCGTCGTCAAAGTCTAGGTGACCTCCGTCCTTGGGGGCCATGCAGTCGGGCACGAGATTCCTCCGCACCCATCCCCGGACACCCCTCCTCGCCGCGTCTATAGCGGCGTACTCGAGGCGGCGGGTGTGGTCGCTGGTCCAGTAGTGAGTGGTGGGCGGCGGCATAGGAGGGCGTGCGGCGACGGCCGTCTCGGTCTCGGGGGCGGCGATATCGGGTTCGGGGAACTGGAAGAGCGTCGCTTGGGGTACGGCCCTACTTTGGGTGGGGTACAGCGACGATGAGGCTGCTGTGCTGAATCTGCGACTACTAGACCCCGCGGTGGAAGAGCGGGAAACCGGCTTGGAACCAGAGGAGAGTGCGTGTACACCCGAGTCGGAGCTCAGCTTGCGGGCTTGCGTCGCCTTGGCAGAGACCAGGGACTCGTACCCCGAGTCTTGACGTTGCATGGTGAAGGGGCCCGGGGCAGCAACTGGACTGATTTCGGTTTTGCTTGAAAGTTGTACTACTTGAATCGTGTCGTCGAAGCTATGGGCGGACTTGGGAAGGATGGTGACGGAAGCAAAAGTTTGGCCTTTAGAGAGACGGCGTCCCCGCGTTACTGGGGTTGGTGTGGTGGTAGTAGTAGTGGTGGTGGTGGCGGTGGTGGTGGTGGCTACTGTCGAAGACATGGTCGACATCAAGTCAAGTACGGTTTGTTGGGTATGATACGATGTAGGTAAGGGAAATACAAGCTTTCGACCGAGGATACGTGCCCATGGAAAGGGTTTGGCCGGAGGAGGTTCAAGACGAGGAACAAAACAGGAGAGGCGCTTGTTGGCGAATGGGATGGGCAAGGGATGGTTTTAAACATGCAAGACCAAGGCCGGGTTGGGTAGCTTGGACGGGCCGGAGCAGATCGCCTGTGTGGGACGGACAAGGATCGAGGGTGGAAGGGGGAAAGAGGAAGAAAAGAGGAAAGGAAGAAAAAGTAAATAAAACTGGATCCACGATGCAAGCCGTCGAGCGGCGGAAGGGGATGCAAAAAAGGATAGCTTGGCCGCGTGCAGGGAATCGTGCAGATTAAGATATCCTTCGTCTATCAAAAGGGGGCGGCGAAACTTGCGGTCAGGACGTGTTATTCAGAGAGCTTGAGGGTTTGAGGGCGGAACTTTGGTCGACCTGGAGACAATGCACGGCGGTGGGGTTCTGATATTTCCTTTGGCCAGCAAGGTTTATTGCATTCGTTTCATGAAATCCAACTCGAGGGAAGCTTCTCGGCGGCTATCGGAAGAGACCCAAACTATGCTGTGGTAAGGAAGAGGAGAGAGAGAGGTGTTGGAGATGAGGAACAAAAACAAGCAATGTGGGCGTACTGCCGTGTTAAGACTCTTTTGTCGGTTTGATGTGTGGGTGGGCGGGCGTGTGAACGTGGACGTGGGCGTTCTTCGTCTTTCCTCGCCGGAATACACTTTTCTTTTCGGATGTGTGCGTGTGCAGGCAGGAGACCTTTTAATTCGGCGAAAATCAGGGTCCCCCTCTCTTTCTCCGGTCGCTTGTCCTATCTGCCCTCAAATGGGGTTGTCTACTATTATCCCTGTGCGTGTGCCCGCTTGACCCCCTTGTTTGAACAAAGCCGCTGGCGGGTACCGTTGCAGCAAGCGTCGCTTCGGATGCAAGGAGGGGATGGCGGGTGGATTGGTTGAGAGCGGGGGTTGGAACCAAGGCCGGTGACGGGCACGAGCCAGCGCAAGCAGGGCCCTGTGACTATGAGGATGGAAGGGGTTTAGCCAGGGCTGGAAGTGGATAAGACACGCAACTCCTGCCTGTGAGTATTGTGGAGGGGTGGCAAGCGGTTTCTCTTTTGAGACGGCGTGTCGCTCTCTCTGGGGTCTGCCTGAGTCGACCCTTGGGGCTTTGCTTTGGGGGTGGCGGCGGTGGGTCAAATAGCTAAACTCAGCGCAGCGAACAAAGCACGCCAACAGGGAGGGAGAGGAGCCCGAACTTGGCTTTTTTCTAGTTTTGTTTTTCTAGCTCGGGGAACGGGGAAATTGTAGGACCTGGAGGCTAGATCCGTGTTCGATCTGATAATAGCGTGAAGACGGCAAATGGAATCTAGCAGGCTGGGCGCAAAGCAAAGGGCATGCCGAGCCGCGGCGATGCGATTCGACGAGGTGAGGGCGTAAAGTGGGTAGGGGCGAGCTGGACGAGGAGGAAAGTGGGAAGGTGGGGGCTCCGTCTTCACGGAGCACGGCAGCTGGTCTCCACTGGAAGAGGTACGATGCTACCTTGACTCTGGATGTGCGTGTGTTTTTTTCTCTTTCTTTTTTCTTGTTCTTGACTCTTATTATTGCTTTCTTTTTTGGTTGTTTTCCCTCTTCGTTCGATGGAGCCCAAAAAGCCCAAGGATCGATTGCGTCTTATTATTAGTGGGCGGGTGTGGGGTTTGGTGGATAGGCGGTAAACAACAACCACTGGTCAATATCGAAGGGACGCCACAAAGGCACAGCAGCTTGCCCTGACCGGGGTCGCTGTGTTATGGATCCTGTTTGACTGGACAATGGCTCTCCTCGAGGTTCGATGTACTCTGCGTGTTGTGCTGCACGTTGTGGTGGCAGACACAGAGCAACAGAGCAACAGGGCAAAAGAGAGCAAAGGACAAAAAGAAAAAGATACACAAAGGGTCACTTGGATTTGGTGCGTGTTCGTGCAGGGTGTATCTGGGCCTGGGTCTGGAAGAGTGATCGGACGGCGATCTTGTTGCCACAGCAGACGGCGCTGATCGATAACTTGTATTTAAACCCGAGGATGGTTCGTATCAATAGGCTGCTACGTCAAGGGGGCAGCCGTTCCCCTTTCCTTGATTCGGTGCCATATGGAGTTCAGATCGTGGAGCTCGGCGATGCTCCTGAGCTATGGAAGTCAAAAAGCATGGGAAGCGGAGATGCTGCCAGAGACGACTGCCCACCCCACCAGCTAAAGCCAGCCAAGCAAAGTTCAGGGCTTTGAGGCGCAGGGCAGGCGGTGGGACCACCTTGACCGCAAGTGAGGTACGTGCTCGAGGTACCAATCATTAAAAGTGTTGCTTCTTTGCCTGCCCTGTTGTCGTTCAGCCTGCCGAGGCTCGGTGGGGAGCCCTCTTTGGTCCTGCTTGATCGCTGTTGCACCCGTGATCCACACTTTCCCGACTGAGGTTACGTGAGAACCTTGAACTACTTGAGTACCTCTTCGCCGGCCAAGTGGCGGATGCTACATTTGGGCCAATCCAGAGAAAAGTATTACGAGGGCCGCCCACAGAAACTTTTGTGAAGAAGTCTGTTGCTGCCAAAGTGGCATGCTCTCGCTGTCTTCGAGAGTTTCCGATGAAGAAAAAGTCCCGTTGTAAATCGTAGGTTTGAGTGAAGGGGTTGAGCTATTGTCTTCTCCACTGTGCTTCTTCGATTCTTTTTTTTTTTTTTTTTCCCTCACTTCTTCTGGGTTCTCATTCCCGTCCTTTTTCTTCTCTTTCCCCTTCATTGTCTCGTCCACTTTGAAGAGAAGCAACGCGGTATCAACGAGTTGGTGGTACCTACTCGGGAAGGAATAACCAGGGTAGGTTGGACCTGTCCCACCTCAAGCCCTCTCGGTGCGTTTTTTATGTACACCATATGCAAGCGTGAACTGGCGGGTGTGCGGAACAAATCGAGCGTTTTCAAGGTTTCCACCTTCAAAGAGCCACCAACTATTATTGACAGGCGTCTTCTCCTAATCTAACCGGCCCTGCATTGATTGTCCCTCGGACTGTGGTTTGGGTTCGTCCACCCAGCGTCATGCCATCAAAAGTGATCGAGGTCCCGGACAATTCCGTTTAGGGAGAAGGCATGATGGAAATGCAGCCATCCTCCTCAAAGTGGGCGAGCCAAAGGCCCCTAACAAACCGGAATCAAAGACAAACTTCCCCCTCACTTATCCCTTCTGTGTTTGCCGCCTCATCGAAAGCTTCTTCTGGCGGTGGAGAAGCCCCGTCTCCACCTCCCATTTGTTGGGGGTGAGCTAACCCGTTCTTGCCACAGCACTAATGAGGGTGCCTGTGTACCAAGAATCCTGCCAGAGGAGCGGTCACGATGCACGGAGCACTAGGTCAATACAATAATAGCGAGCGAGCACACAGACACAGACAGGAGGCAGGTGGCGTCGTCGGGATGCGGTTGGCAGGGACAGAGAATAGAATGGAGGGTTCAGGTAATTACAGCAATTGCATCACACAACTCTCCTTGCTCTTCACCTCTGGCTGAAACGATATTCTTTTCTTTTGCTTGATCAAGGCTAGAGCCTTGCCTTCGGTGACACAGAGGATAAGAATGCTCATGGCCTAGCCAGAATGCCTTCGTCGAGCAAGCATCATGCGATGAATTCTACCGTCACGGAAGAAGGAGCACAAACGCAAGCATAATGCTTCAGCAGGAGGGGTTGGGTTGGTCCAGGGCATCAAAATGCACCCCACTTTTCACCATATGGGAGCCCCTGGCGATGGCTACGGAGCTGAGGAGCGCTGCCATCGTCAGTGGCTGATCACAGCCACGATCTGCACCACACACAACACGCCGAATCGCAGGCCGAGATTTGGCCCTCGCCTGCCTGTGACCTGGCGATGGGACTCCTACTTTCTCAGCGTGAGGCTAAATAGAGCACGCAGTGAGTCCGGCAGTTACACGCCGTCTCGCGAGGTGGTATCAATGTGTTAATTGACCACGAGAGAAGACAAGAAAAAAAGAAAGAAAACGAAAAAGTGAACATAACCCCCACAAGGCACAGAAAGTCGCACCATGTTACGAAGCGGGGAGGCATGACGAAAATGGCCGATGTCGCACTCGGGGCTCAGGCCTGAAAAAGAGGGGTTCCACAAACGTTGCGTCGGGATGCCCTGTAGCGAATGGCAAGCCCGCTCGATATTGCTTCCAGGCGACGCGAGTATCTGGTTCAGAATAGCAATAGCGAAGCAGTGATCTCATCATCCCACGTCCAACCAAAGGTTCATTGAAAATGAAGAGCATCGAACGGGAGTCATGTCAACCATGGACCTATTTACTCTTTGTTGCTTCTTTTGTCTCTCTTGTTTGTCATTAGGTGGGGGACTATCATGATGTGCAAGAGTCGGACACCAGGAAAGCGACAGAGATGGACGCCTCCGAGACCTCCTCCTACCCTTGATTTTCACATCGTTTTACTTAGCCCGGGAGAGGGTGCCTTTCCGCGCAGATCTTCAAGATTTTTGCCGAATGACCTCTTTTTCCTCCCAAACGAGTAACTATTGACATGGGGAAGTGACGAATGCCTAGAGCGGGAATGTCATGGTGTTCCTTGTCACCGTGCTGAAACCTTTGCGCTTCACTTCCCGACATCGTGGAGAGACATCAGACTAGTGCCCAATCTCATGATGGTAAAAGGTGCTAGGCCAAGGACCCTGCATCTGGAACTCCTCCATGGTTTCCCCTCCGTCCTGCGACGAATCGTTTGTTCGCGTGGACTGGCTTGGCTTTGTCCGATGGGCAAGGGAAGGATGCACCAGCCTAACTTGGCAAAGAGGGAAATTATGGGCGGTCCGTCCGTCTGTCAGTCCAAACGGACACTGACGGGCACTCCCCTGAGGTCTGACCTTGTTTGCCCGCTCCCGCTCGACCGTCCGGGCCAGACAACCTGGTCGGTCGGGTTGTGGTGTGCTGTGGCGCCCTAGGCGGAGGTCACGATGGCTCGATGGTGACATCGCGAAATTCATTCTTGGAAAGGAGATGCTTATTACACCCATCCCTCGCCCGTACCTTGTTTCTTTCTCAAGTGGGATTACCTCACCACGAAATTCCGAGGAATTTTGGACGGGATGTGCAGCTCTCGCCCACTTGGCTTTGCTTCCCTTCGGTATCTTCCCCTGCCTCTTGTTTTGAGAACAAGCCCGGAGGGCGGGCTGGCATGAATGGAGCGTGCCCCAGTCAGACTTTCGGGCCGGACCTAGGGGTCATCCTCTAGGACTTTAGGCTTCATTTTGCCCGATGACTACACGAGAATGCTGGCCCGAGTCGTTATTTCGTAAATATGTGAGGCTTAGGCTGGGGGTGAGCCAGCTTCAGCTCCGTTCAGACTCCAAGGCTGCAATGGGTGGATGGATGGATGGCTGTCGATCCCGCAGGCGCAGGCGGGAGACTGTCCCAGCTTCGGGTGTCCGTGCCCATGCCCAGCCAACGACACGCGCCTCCTGGCGCTTTCACATGTCAAAATCCCAAGTTGGCTTCACCTTCGGCCAGCCAGGCAGGAATTGGGGGTGTAATATTGGGGGAAAAAGAAGAGGAAAAAGGAAAAGGAGAGAAAAAAAGAAAGAGGCCGAAAGGTGGTGTGCTCAAGGTCTCGGTAATTCCCTAAATACAAACCTCCCCGAGTGTGGTAACACGGGCGGGGGCGGCAGGTTGATTCGCCTGGCTGGATGGACAGCGAGTAGGCCTTGCTTCCTGACTCGACACGTTGCGCTGTTGCATTTCGCGGGCATTTGTCGATGCAATTGCGACTAGGTCATTCCTGGTTTTGATCTCGCTCGACGACGGAGCTCGGGGAAGTTGGATGGAGGAATCTATGCATGTGAATCATCCGGCGTCACATGTACTCGGTTGGAAAGCACCATCGATCAACTGCTCGCCTTATCTTTTTTCTCTCTCTGGTTCACATGCTTTCCTTGTCTAGTTATTGATAGATTCTGAGGGCATTTCTTCCTGTCGACCGAATCGCCTGATACAGGTGAGAGGGGAGCGTGAGAGGGGCTCAGGAGGTCGGCCGTCACGGATTTCGCCCGGTTGCGGATGTTGGGGGTGATGCGCAGGCCACAAGCTCCCGGACGGGCTGGTTGGATGCAAGGGCTGCACCGGACCATGCTATCGGGGAGAACAATAGGACCAGAAGGAACAAGGGGAAAAAAAGGAAATGCAAGAGTTGTATGGGCTATGTGAGGCAAGTGAGATCTCAAATCAGCTGCTCCCACATGTCTCGAACTCACTGCCTCCCATGTGCATCCACCTGGTTTTTTTTTCATCGCTCGCTTCTTTTCTATGGCTGGAATCTACGGTATCGGCCAGTGAGGTTTGCGGGAAAGCGAAAGGGGGAGCTTGGTACCCCCATTGCATACAAATGCATGTCAACTCTTGGAAAACGCGGCAAGGTGTCTGGGACTTGCAGGCCCACGCGGTTCGATATCGATATTTTCGAATAAGCAAACTTGGGCAAATGCTGAATACTTTGGGGCTGAAAGAGGTCAACTGTGTGTCGCGGTTTTTCCATTTTAATACTGCCGGGAAGAAACAGCTAGCCGCATGGTGCTTCTCTAGCGGACGGGTGGGCGTGGACTGCGCGTCATGTACCTTGAGCTTTGTATATTCAGAATGTGCAGGGCGTGTTGGAAAGGAAGGTTATTTACAAATGGGTAACGTAGGCAAGCCAAAATAACGTTTTATACATGCAGCACCCTCTCCGCACCAAGCTCGTCTCAGGATATCGGTAAGAGGAAACAAGAACAAAGGGCCCCAAAGATCTTCCGTTTCCCTGATCACGCCGTTGCACCCGTCAAGGTCAGCGTGTAATCCAGGGCCTGCCTCTCCACATCCGTCAGCTTGAACGGGTCAAAGTTGAGGATCTCGGCCGGGGTGTTGACGACGACCAGCATGGCTTCGCTACCCGCGTCGACCGTGGCCTCGGCCGCGCCGTCGACAAGCTCGACGTACTGCACCGTCTTTTTGTCGGCGGCGCGGATGGCCAGGGTCGCGGAGAAGGGCGCCGAGGCGGTGATCTTGGCGGAGACCGGCCCACCGCCGGTGCCCTTGAGGGGAATGATGTTGGCGCCCATGTACTGCGGCCGACGGGCAGCCTTGGGGCGGTACGTGCCCGCGGCGCCGGCGGGGTCGAGGTTTTGGTAGTTGAGGCGGGCGCGGTCCCTCTCGAAGAGAGCCTGGGCCTTGGGGTGGGCGATGTCGAGGAAGGCCATGCGGGCCCAGTACTTGGCGACGACGTCCTGAACCCGGGTGGTGCCGGCGAGCTTCTGGATGACGTGCAGCGGGGTGACTTGGCTGTTGGGCTCGTACTGGGTCCACACGCCGGGGAAGGTGGCTCGTCCGAGGCCGGGGAACTCGTCCGGGTTAGCGTAGATGTAGTAGAGGAACGGCCACGCCTGGTAGTAGTTGCCCGTGTTGGGGTACCGTCGACGATGACCTGGAACGAGTCGCCAATGACTTTGCCCAGCTCGATGAGGAGTCGCCGCCGGGCTGGTCGTAGCGGGCGCGCGCGTCGGCGCACAGGTCCGACGTGAGCCACAGGTCGGCGACGAAATTCGCCACGCTCTCCCACCACGCGCCCGTGTTCCACTGCTCGATCCAGGCGCCCGCCGCGTAGGTGAGGCAGTGGCCGTACTCGTGGACCGTCACGCTCGGGGTGGTGAGGTAGGCGGCCTCGACGTTGATAAAGGACATGCCGAAGCCTTCGTCCGTGCCCGTGTTGGCGGCGGCGCCGAGCCCCGTCCCGACGTTGTACACGTTGACCTTGGTCCAGGGCCCCGCGTCCGCCGCGTCGCGGAAGGAGAGGCCCGTGGAGCGCCAGCCGAGGTCCTCGACGAAGCAGGCGTAGGCGGACTCGAGGGAGCGGATCATGGCGTCGGCGACGTCGGGGGAGGGCGCGGCGAAGATGCGGAAGTGGGGGAGTCGCGGTACTGCGTGCCGCCGGGGCCGATGGCGCTGTTGCCTTGGTATTCGGTGGGTGGGGAGGGCGCGGCTTGGGGTTGGGGGAGGGCGGAGGCGCCGAGGGCGAGGGCGCCGAGGATGAGGGAGGTCCGCATGGTGAAGGGAAGGGAACGGAGAGGTAGGGGCGGCCGGAGGAGGTTTCTTTCTCGTTCCTTTTCTCCTCCCTGGTCTTGGGGAGGATGACTCTGAACTGTCTTATACCCTCTAGTAACCGACGTGCTTAGGCTGTGGTCGTATAAGGACGAAGAGATGCTTCAATCCTTCTTCATTCAGCTTTCTCGCACATACCCTTTGCTTCCCTTTCTTTTCTCTTCATTCTCCGATTCTCCATTTTTGAGCCTTTTGGGGGATCGCGAATTGTTTATAGCTGGGTATGGGGAGGCGGGGGCGGGAGAGCATTTGTGGGGATTTTGCCTAATATCGGACAGCGTTCTTTCAATCTCACAGGGTTCTCTTATTGCTAATTAATATGGTCAATCCCTTTTGAGCGTGGACCCGGGGGATAGATTAAGGCCTCTTCCTTTTTTCTTCTTCATCTGTTTTCCTCTGGAAATCGTGGGTCAAAGAGGGTGGGGCGGGGCGAGTTTCCTAACCCGTGCATGGTTGCGAAGTAATCTATCTGGGATGCTGGAGATGTTTCGGTCAGTCAACGGCGGGGAAGATGCTGGGCTGGGGTTGGTGCGGGTGCCGAGGGACGATTCTTGAATTGTGCTGCAAGATTTGGATGAGGTGAGGGGGTGAGGGAGATTGATTATATTAATGCTGAGCTGTGACCGGGTTGTCAGGGATGAGAGCCTCGGGTGCACATGGAGTCCTTGCTCGAATCACGCAGGATCTTTTGGTTCCTGTGCTAGACTCGGTGGGTGGGCGCCAACCCGGCCGGAAAATGGGAGATGGGAACAGGGCAGGGTCGTTGAGGTGGGATCGGTATGGAACCGGGGTTCGTAGAGCGCGGTCGTAGGTAAGCCGGGACCGGCCCGGATGAGGACCCGGCGCCGATCGGGAGGGGCTCGCCTGACGCCGGGAGCAATAGAAATTTGCGGTCGTGGCGACCTCCATGCTAGCGCCCCTTTTTGGCACGAAATCACATACCTCTGGGAACCGACACTCAAGTACAATAAAAAACATCACAGACTCCTTGGATTGGTTACAAAGGCAACAGCCAAAGGTCTCAGCAAGCGGTTGACATGGGAGGCGGACATGAAATATTTCCCTAGCCGGCACTCCTCGGAGAGCCCATCCCTTGTCCAAAGGGTGGCCTGCATTCACATGCTTGAAAACCTGCGGATCAGAAGCTGGCCGATTTACGACAACCTCCGGGAGCAACGAGGAGACAACAAACAAATCTTGGCAGGGGAGAGCCGGGGAGGACCTATCCCTTGGCGCATTCGCCTCCGCGTCTTCCCTCCCCTCTTCGAAGCCATCCCCAGACGCCGCCTTGTGCGCGAACGTGCTGTCCCAGATACCCGGTCCTTGTCAAGGCGTCCGAGCGGGAGAGGCGGCTTCACTTCCGCTCGCAGGCAAAAAAAAATAGCTGCAGCTGAAGATGATATTGTGCTGGGGAGGCCACGGCGAGGCTGAAGGGTGGTGGGCAGGGGAACACGACCTGCCCGGAATGGAATAGGGGCACTCGACACTATCACAAGCCACGAATCAACTTGAGAACGACCAAGCCCTGGAGGTCCCAGCGTTCGTCATGAGCTGGTGGAGATAACCTCATCGGTTTCCTGGCCTCACCCTTTGACGCTAAGGAATTAAGTTTGTGCCGGCTTTGGATCATCCGTCATCCAGCCGCATTGGGACGAGGCCGTGAGCCACCATATCGTTACCTGCGCTTCTTAGGAATTTTGCCCGCTTGTTCGTCGCCTCTTTCTTGTTTCATTGGGTATTTTATATTTCTTTGCATACGAGCATTGCAAGCAATGCCTTGCGACGCCCCTGTCTCTCTAGCTTTCGCCAAAGCTGACGACAAAGTTAAGAAAACGGGCAAAAATAGGTCTAAATTTTGTTTCCCCTGCGATAATGTATTGAGGAAAAGGGGAGAGGCTAAAGAAGCTCAGAAGACGGGGGCTGCCGCTTCGACCTCTCGCCACATCCCAGCGGACGCGAAGGAGGGCTCCATACTTCTACATGCACATGTACGAATCGACTTCATGGGCATGGATGGATTACGTGGTGCCCATCAGTCACTTTCTTATTAGGTTTCTGGCCGGGCGGCTAGCCTCCTTGGTGCCCGCCTTCATTTACATGTACACGGTTCTAGTTGCTCACCTCACTTACGCACGCTTGGCCGAGATATGCGGTGGCCGCCCTCCTCCTCCTCATTGTAGTCTACAGTGTTGGTGTGGCGCCTGGGTCTCATAGCTGAGACACACAGAAAAGGGTTCTTGGTTTTTCCAGATCGACCTTCCCGCCCTACCCCCCTTTTCTCTGCTGTGTGCTAGGCGTGGTCTAGGCCCTAGGGAAGAACGAGTGCGAGAGAGAGAGAGAGAGAGAGGTTTCTGGAATGAGGAGTGGGATAGGTTCGTTTGCTAAAGGGGGCAACTTCTAGAGGGACCGCAGAGGGAAAGTCAAGTTTTCGTGGCGTGTAGACTTCAACCTTGGATCTGGAAATCGCTGGGATGGCTCTTGTCGTGTTGGTCAGCCCGACCAGCGCTTGCGCATGGGGCAGCTCGATTGCGTTCCGGGACTCCTTGTCTGATTACTTCTCGTAGCTTCAAATCTGTGCGCGCGTAGTAATCGAATTAAAGTTGATCGAATTCGCCAGCTCCCATCCTCGCTTTTCCCGTCTATTCCCATCAGGGAAAGTCTACTTGGCTATTTGCGTGATAGATCGAGCATTAGAGCCGTTTCCCCCAGACACCATTTAGGGATCCCCATGCCTAGCCATGGCTTCCCCTCTTCCCGTCCGCCTGCCTTTCCCAGTTGATCCTTCGGTCCTCTTGGCCAAGTGTGCTTTTGGAGACACTATATCTCCTGGGGTCGTTTAAAGAAACAGCAATAGCAACAAAGCTTCGACCTCGTTATTTTCTCTTTTATATCGGGGTCCCCTTCCTCCCTCTTTTTCCATACCTGACCCCAAGCCGACAACGAAAGGAAGACAGGATCCCCAACTTTTGATACCCCTGCCTATAAGCCTCTCCTCCTTACCATCGGCGACACGAGGGAGCTCCGGAGAGGACCTCTATTTGGGAACGTGATCATACGCCATGGAGAGACCCGAGGGCTTCGACCCGGCCAGGGACAATGAGTCGAGGGTGGGCTCCGTAATCGCCGTGGCGGTCGTCTTCGCGAGCCTTTCGACAATATTCACGGCCCTGAGAATTTTCACGAGGGCCAAGCTTCTGCACATGATCTGTGCCGACGACTGGGCCATTATCGTGGCTCAGTTTATATCCATCTCCGTGTCTGTCCTGACAGGCGTGGAGACGCGGTATGCCCTGGGCAGGCACATGTGGTCGGTGCCGGCGGAAGATGTCCTGATGCAGATCAAGGTAGGTGTGAAGAAAACATCGAAGCAGAAGATGAAAAGGCGGAAGATGGGGGATAAGGGAAGCCTCTAAAGGGGAAAATTATACAAGATGAAGGAAACACTTGGACTAACAAATGGGCTTCTCCCCTTGTTACAGATTCTCTACGGAGTCATCCTCGGATACAACCTCGGCCTCAACGTCGTCAAAATCAGCTTCCTGCTTTTCTACCTCCGCATTTTCCAGAGCAGCTTTATCCGCCGCCTAAGCGCCTGGTTCCTCGCCGCGGTTGCTCTATGGACGGTCACCCAGGTCATCCTCCTCGCCCTCACCTGCATGCCGCTGACCTTCATCGCCCCCTCCATGGAGGGCCGCTGCCTCAACACCTATCCCGTGTGGTTGGCCTCGTCCATCACCTCCACGGTGACTGATTTTGTCATATTTACGCTGCCTCTGCGTACGGTGGCGAAGCTGAAGCTAAGGCCGAGGCAAAAGATTGTCACGATTCTCATGTTCAGTCTCGGGTTCTTGTGAGTAATAACTCGGACTCATAGTCGGGGAGGGGGATATGGAAAAAGAAAATAGCTGACTGAAAGTGAACCTCTAGCACCTGCATCATCTCTATTCTTCGCATCTTCACCCTCTCCGACGCCGTCAACGCCACCGATCCCACCTGGGATAACGTCGGAACGGGCTGCTGGTCCATCGTCGAGCTCAACTGCGCCATTCTATGCTCTAACCTCCCCACCCTGCGCCCGCTCGTCGTCAAATACCTGCCTTCCTTCGGCCTCTCCTCCGCCCATGCTTCCGTGGGAAGCAACAGCACCTACGGGCGGTTCGGGCGCGACGGCGAGTACATCCGCGGCGGCAAAGACTCCCGACACGGGACGACTGTGGTTGCCACCCGTGCGAGGGGACCCCCTTCTTCCAAGATTGCCACCACGTCTGATTTCGTGCTCGATCCGGAAGAGGACACGGCTCCGATTTGTGCGGACGGCACGGAAGGCTTCGAGATGGTGGAGACAACGTGTTATTCCGGGCCGAGAGAGGGTGATGACAGCGGCGACGGCAGAGAGGACGGGGCAGGTTTGAATGGGGATGACCCTTCCCTGGAGTTGGGGCCGAGAAATGGTATACTTGTGACGAGGGAAACGAATATTATAACTAATCCTGCGCCGGTGCTGGTCCAGCAGGGCCAGAAAGCAGCTGCACTAGAAGAGAAGGCTTGAAATCGGAATTAATTACACATTTTTGGTGTTTGGGACTTTTCTAATTCTTTTCTTTCTCAACATTACCCTCGGGTTTCTCATTCGTCTTTTCATATTACCTCCCTGCATGAGAAGAAAGCAGCTCGCCAAAAGAGCTAGTTACACGCCGGGCTGTTTTCCATATTGCCATTGTTGAATGACCGTCGACTTATAGCCAAGCAGGATCACTTTTTCAAGCCTGGGTTCGCGGGCTGCCTTCATCCGAGGGCCATGTGTACATCAACTGAAGGCCTTTAAGTACTTGAAGATAGTCTATACTACGAGGAAGAGAGGCTTACTCCAAGACTTGAGCCTAGCATTGATTCCGGGGTCATCACGTTCCGGACGGGCTCCTCGTCCGAGGAAGATCAAAAACGACTTCCCCCATCAACGCCGTGCTCGAGTCTTGATCAATACGACTAAAAAGGAAAAAAGGTTCAGCACTCTCCCGTCACATATCATCATCTGAGTCTCAATCGAGAGGCTTTTGGATCTATAGCGTTATTACCCCAACACACATGAGCAGACTAAGCTGTTCTTTTCTGATCTACTCGGTACCGCTGATTTCTTTTTCTCTCCAACTCGGGCCCCACTTCTTTAGAGCTGTAGCTAATGGAGCCGTTGCCAGCATAACAAGACCGAAGATGCCAAAGCACCATCCCAGGCCGACGGCGTCCGTCAGGGGTTGCTGGGATGCGATGACGGCCCCCGCACCTAAACACCGCACGAGGTTGTAAGACGCCTGGACTGTGGCAGACGCATGGGGATTCAAATCGGTGAGGAGAGTCCCGCAGAGCTACGTCCCAGTTATCAACTCTCCGGAAATTTTGATGTACTCGCAAAAGAAGTGGGAGCGTCTTACAGTGAATATGGCGGAGGTCGCGGCCCCGCTGACAAACTGCATAACGAGCGGGACGGCAATGTGCTGCCTTGGGTATGAGATCTCCAGACTCGTAGCCTCGGGGCCTCAGCCATTTTCTTTTATAAGATGGGGCGACTTACGGTACGCTTCATGAGAGTGACCCCGTAACCAACGGTTCCTGCCGCACTAAGGAGAGCTAACGTATATATTCCGACCAGCCGCGCCTCTTCAATCGGAAAATCAGAGATGTCATCCCCTCGTTGATATGGACCTTCTCTCCTGTATCGCCGAGTGAAATCTTTGATATTTCTGTCAAGATATTTGCCTGGTCGGGCGGGTATTAATAGAGCAGCGCCCCGGGATCTATTCTTACATGGACATGCGCTCACTTACCTGCAGCATAGGAGGCTATGGCTCCGCCTATTCCAGACGGTAGGTAAATAAGGCCTGCTTGGAGGTAGTCTAGGCCGTACACGTCAATACACTGAGTTGCCAAGGATGCCTGCAGCGTCATCTTGACCATGTAGGTGATAGAACCGATCATAATCACGGTAAAGTTCCCCTTGGAGAAAAGTATCATAATGCACTTAAACGGATTGGGGATATGATGTTTCCGGTCCCTGCGGGGTTCCTGCCCCCGGTCGAACCTTTCCTTGCGATCCCTAGTCAATGTGTCGAACAGACTTTTATGGACACCCGTGGTCGGTATGCTGCCGTTTCCAACGATTTTCCTCTGGGTTTCCGGAAGCATAAGGGCAACGACGACAAAATAGGTGCCCGTTAGGATGACGAGGAACCAGAAGATCCATCTCCAACCCAGCTTCTGGGTGAGAACCCCGGCAATGACGGGGCCAAAACTCGGGGCTGCATTAGTGCTACACTTCGTCAGGAATAAGTCAAAAGGGGGACGGTCTTCTGCGAGCTACACACGTACAGCACGATCAAGGACCCAACATAAGACCCGCGCTCTGCGACGGTGGTGATGTCGGCGAGTACCCCGTACGCCGCGCCATACGAGCCTACAACTCCTTTATCAGCCCTAAAAACTGGAGAGGCAGTAGGAAATACGAGCCTACCTGATGCACCCGCGCTCTGCACCATGCGAAGGACGAATAGCACAGGATACGAGCTTTGCAGCGCTAGGCCAACGTTGGATCCGACCACCAGAGAAAACATTAAGATGTACGCGGGTCTTCGGCCGCCCTGATCCGCAATGTCTCCCATGAAGGCTGGAGCGATGCCGGCGACTATCAGGTAGGATGTCACGGTCAGATTGATGAGTGTGATGGACACGCCGAGATCCGCGGCCATTGGCACCAAGGCCGGGAAGTAAATGTAGCTGCTGAGCGTGGAGAACATGGCACCAAACGAAGCGATGAAGGCGATCCACTTTCTCTCACGCGTGGTATATATCGAAAACGGTGTCTCCGCTTCCGTTTCGCGAGGTTCCTCAGCGGTTGATTGCGCTGCGCGGCCTTCTGGCTGGGTGGGTGGGCTGGCCTTGACCGCCTCGACGTCTTTGCGGAAATCGGGTGAAGGGCCACATGGCGAAGCCATTGGAGAAGGGGATGCCTGCACAGGGAGGAGTCTAAGTGAATGGCTTGCCTCTGGTTATAGGAGGTCTAAGAGACACCCTGCCGCCCGTTGAACGCGGCCGGTAGCGATGATGAGGGTTGTGATGATACATAGAGCCACTTCATGTTGCCACACTCGGATTACAAGGATAGGAAGCCACAGTGGAGGGGTCAAGTGACTTATGGAACAAGATACAAGGGAATCGATAAATCCAATGGGTGCTTGCAGCTGCATCAGCGACCTAAAATGTTACCCCAGACTCGTTGCAGGATTCTTCTAGATTTCTAGGTATCAACACCGATGGGGTAGAACAAATTCTTCGCCTTGCGACTCCAAACAACTATCCCTAGAAATACATTGCCTTTCGTATAATCCATTCTCTACAACACCTAGCTATACATGTAAATCATGAGACTGCCGCTGCCTTGGCCATCCACTTTATATCTACATGTACCATTAATACCACAGTCCGTCTGGCTGACCTCAAAACGCCACTGCCTCTTCCAACTCCAAGAACCCGTGAAGAATTATCAACTGCTCCCCTCTTCCAAATGCCACCGCGGTCTTGGAAATTGCCTTGATTACGATACCGCCTCCTGCGCGCCAAGTGAGGGGGATAAAGAAGTGGCGGGTGTATTGAGTCGCTTTGCTCAAGTTCTTAAGACCAACTGAGCACACCCACCCGTTCGTATCGAGGATGAATAATTTGGATCTTGTGCACCCAAGCACGGCTTGTACGTTCAAGGATCCGGTGCGGAGCATCTGCAGCGATATATCTTGGGTTTCGCTCGTGATCTTGGACGTTTCCAGTGCGAAGATTGTGCTTGTCCGGGCCGATGACTGGAAAACGCATTGCGCAACATAGCCGGAACCCGCACCGCCAATCCAAGGGTGGCTTGAAGCTTGCGTAGGGAACTCGGAGGCAAGAAGTGAGACTCCGTTGGTTTGGAGGGGCCGCTTTAGAGAGTCCCATTCGAAAAGGTGGACGGCATTTTCTTGAATGGCAATCAAGTGGGAGGTGTTGGTTGGGTGTCTCATCCACCACCTCCCGGGAGGGCAGTCTCCTCTACTATAACACTGCCATCAAGCCCAATGATCTTGGCGCTCGATTCCGTGCAGATGAGCAGTGATTCGGATCTGGGCCCAATCAATGCCTGCCGGATGGAGGCTGGCTCTCGGCAGTCGAGCAGACACGAGGTCTGCACTTTAGTGCTACCCTGTCCGACCACTGACAACCGTGTAAGGATATAGCGGCCAGTCGTATCGACGCTGAGAAGTGACCTCGTCTCGTCATCCCAATCTATGTGTTCTATTTCAGTGAACGAGTCGTGTAATTTCAACTTGTCTAGAACGGCGCCCGTGCTCACTTCGCATATGTCGATCGTGCCGTCCTGCCGTCCCACCATCACAAAGTTGCCAGAGGCTGCGTGTTCGATGACTGTGATTGCCCTCCCCCATTCAAACACGTGCGCGCGAGAGACGGGCGACTCTAGGGTAATGACCTCTTCGCTTTGCGCCTCCGAGGAATTGTCGTCCGACTCATCTTTTGGTACCAGGATGAACGGTTCCCAGACGGTGCAGCATTGTCCCCGGATATCGAAAAACCGTAGGTTGTCGGCTGAGAATACCATATCATGGATTCGAAGATTATTGTCAGATCTACCGATTTGATAAATTGGCTGCAGCGTTTCAAATAGGAAGAGATAGATTCCTCCGTCATCTGTCGCGCCCGCCAGAACCCGACCGTCTGACGTGGCGGCCAGGGCTATCAGATAAACTTGGAGATGGCACTTATTGACCTGCTCCAAAGTCCACGGGTTGCACGTCACTATGTCTCCATCTTTGTATGTGATGGCAAGGAGCTCTAGCTCGGGGACTGGGTTGAAGATCATGTCTAGGGTTTGCGGGCTGGCGTAGACATCCTCGAACCCTTCTTTTTCGAATTTACCAATTTGTTCAACGGAGCTCAGATCCCAGATCAACACAGACGCATTTCTGTAAGCCAGCGCAGCCAATCTGTGGCCGGGATCTAGTCGGATCCACTCGGACGGTAACCACGCGGCCGGCTGTCGGTCACTCTCATCGGAGGAATCCGAATCTAACAATGCGTGAAGGAGAACGGGCTCTTTTTATGGCCATCGGCAGCTTGAAGGCGACGGTCGCGCTGTGCTGCGGGTTGGTGAGCACGATGGACTTCCCATCCGGATGAAACGTCATGTAGGATGCGGTGAAGTCGATGGTCCTTGACCAGAGGCACGGGAACGAAGACCCTCGGGAGGTCTGGATGTCCCACAGTACTAGCTTTCGGGCGCTACAGGAGGCTAGGAGCGAAGATGACTGGTTGAAGGCGAGGAGTCGGACTTTTTGCCGTGGGTTAACGTCCCCGCCGAATTGAACGTACCGGAGCCGGCGACGTGGTAGATTTTGATGCCACCGTCCGCAAGGCCGACCGCGAGGAACCGCGTGCAACAGGCGACGGCGGATGCCTCCTCTGGGAATAAATAGCACGCCAGCCTATCGTTCCAGTCTTCCTCCAACGGGCCCGCGATTCTCAGTTGCCGGGTTGGCTTGGCGAAAAGCTCCTGGATAATCGACTTGGGAGGGCAAAAGTGGGGGATGAGGAAGTAAATCGAAGACGGCGAAGTAAGCAAGCTGGAGTGAAACGCCGCCACTATATGGTAGATATCGGCAGCCCACCGCGCAACAGTCTGCGATTCGACGCTGGCCAGCGACTGATACTTTGCCCGCCGGCCCAGATACGCCTTGAGTCTTTGCGCGGTGAGCTGCAGGGTCCAGAGATTCCTGGTGCTCGCCGTCTTCTCGATCCACGTCAGCACATTGGACCGGAGAAATTTGTTGAGCAGGATGAGGGGCCCGTCGGCGGCCGAGGAGCCGTGCATGAGATGGTACGAGAAGTTGAGGGCGGCGTAGTCGGCGAGGGCAGAGAAAACGGTGTTCTTGGCCGTCATGCCCTTTCGCCGCATCCTGGGCGGCGCAAATTCGGTGCCGCAGAGGACGGAAAGGCAAACCTCGGCGAGCCTGGAGTGGGCGGCGGCGCGGTCGATCCACAGGCTCTCGCCCTTTGGGTCAGGAAGGCCGACGTTGTCTGGTGGGTGATGTGAATGCGGGACTGGTTGTCCACGTATACGAGATGGCCCGTCATGGTTTCGAGCTGGCCGCCGGATGCCGTCAAGGTTCTGCCGATGTCGAGCTTTACAGCCTCGGCAAGTTCCTCGAAATGGAGGGGTTCGGGCGAACAAATGGCCCATTTTAGGATGCATTTGGCAAGCTCGAAGCTCGGCGATTCGACAATCGTTGCGATGATGCGGGAGTAGAACATGTCCATCTCGGGGGATCTGCCGGAGAACGTCTTGCTTATCTTCGACGCTGTAGGCATCTTCCAGCTTAGATACTGTCAGCGAAGCCCACAGGAAGATGCCGTTGCACTTGGCCAGGACATCGGTGACTAGGTCATGGTAATGCCCGGCGTCGCTCGCTCCAGGGCACCTAGCCCTCACCAAGAGCTCAATGTCCCGCAAGGATCCTTCTTGGCCGGTGGTCATCTCGGTGAATTCCGTTCTCTCTAGTGAGAGAAGCCGGCCTAGTTGTCCACCAGGTCGGCTGGTCATGAAGACTCGGACGGGAGACTTGTAATCTAGATTCGACAACATGGACACGAGAGCCGGCATGCCTTTACTCGAGCACTCATCAACTGCATCTATTACCCAGTATTGCGGCCGAGTGTGCTCCACTTTCAAGATTCGCTCCGTGAAGAGGCTGGTCCAAAGCATATGGTGGTCGTCGTGATTGATTCTAATGTCGTCCTCTGCCATGGACACGACGGCACGGCGGATCTCGAAATTAGATTCTGCCATTTGAAATGCCAGGGATCGAAGGAATGCCGCTATTGTAGAACCGCTCTTGTTCTTGTGCTCAAAGAAATAGAAGCTACAGTCGAGATTGCACGATTGCAAATAGCGGATGACGTGGCCGGCTGCGACTGACTTGCCGGTCCCGGGTCGGCCGTCGAGCCACAAAATCTTTGGTCTCTTTTCACCCTCGAGAGGGTCTTCCAATGGACCAAGTTCTTCCCAACCATCCACCGGATTATCTACCCATTCTTGGAACGCTTGGCTTTCGGTCAGCCACTGACAGGATCCGGGATGCTGCTTCTCGTTGGTAGCTAGGAGGACCGCATCTGGTCTCTGGTCGACTCGCAGGAGCGCGGCAACTTTCTTCATCTGAGACCTGTATTCGTCCCGCCGTCGGAACGAAACTGTGAGAGTCAGAACACATTCCCAGTGCACTTCTTGGAAGCCAACAACTTACGATCAGACGCCATATCTTCGATGGTAGCCAGGAACGCTCTCTGGAGCACCATGTAATTGGGATTTATCGGGGTGTCAAACTTGCAAATATTGCGGTGATCGGCCTCAATATATTGGACATGTTCTTTGGGCAGACCTACAAAGATGAATGATTTAGTCGCTAGGTCGCCAAAAAAAAAAGGACAGAACGCTTGAAAGACCTCTCACCTATAACTGAGGATCCTTTATCCACGATCAAGGACGATGTCATACCGACCTTGGTTGGAATGGCCTCGGTGAAGGACCAAATGTGAATGTTTTCGCAGACATGCCTGAATTCATCATTGATTTGCTACGAGAAGGCGTTAGAGCCTTTGTCCGAGATAATTGATCCCCACAAAGAAATGTTTGACTGACGTCGAGGGTACCGGAACCTGGTACAAGTTCATTCAGGAACTCCTTTGTCCCAAAGCCAGCCGATTGGCGTACCACCTTTGCAGTGTGCGCCGAATCGGCTCCGCGATGTGGAGTGCCGAGAAAGAACATGGTGTGAATTCGTCGCGCAATATCCTTGTAGATCGGGTCCCGGGTGGCTAGGAGGTAAGCCTAAGGGTGCTATCAGCGCTGTCCCCGAGGCTCATCGTGCTCAGATAAACTCGACCTACCTTCTTGGCGACCAAGCCGCCCATGCTATGGGCCACAAACACGATCGGAGTCTAGGCCAATATCAGTCAACAGCAACCGCGGGAACCGTGGTCAAGGTGGCTTACATCACCATTCTTGCGGAGGTAAGGGGAATTGTAAAGGTCGGCGAGCAGCGCCTGTCCAAAATCGTGGATAGTCAAGGGGCTGGCCTTCTTCGTCGTCCAGTCCGAGTTGTACCCGTAGCTGTGAAGACGAACGTGCCTGAACCCGACCTCGTTCGGCAGCCAGTCCTTGGGCCAGAACATGCCCGGCTCCGACGAATAGCTCCATGTCTTTTGAGATCCTCCACCCAAACCGTGTATCTGCGCCGTCGCAGCTTAGTTTAGCAATCGCCCTTTCAAACGGTATCCAAGGCCGGGGTGCAAACGTACAAAGACGAAGTCGACGCGGGGCTCGGAGGGCTCGTAAAGGAGATTCAAGCCAAGCGGCCCGTGTACGTCGGGTTTAGGTTCGACGTGGTTGTGAGAATGGAAGGATAATCGGGTTGAAATCGCGCTCAATCTACGAAATCTGTTTTGGCGAAAGCTGAGAGACGATGCGCGCGCTGGGGAGTGGTCATCTTCGACATGTTGTAGACGCCCCGGAGCGCTGGCCTACAAGAACGACGCCGACGCCGACACGAGTTAGCTCGGCGAGAGACTTGAACAAACGGGGTTCACGGTGACGAAGGCAATCTCCTCTTACCAGCGGATCTCCAACCATTCTCGTCGCTCCTCCTCCTCGGCGGAATGGCGCGGAGCGAGAGAATCTGATCCGAGGACTCCAGTTTTCGGTGGTCTAGTGCTCGTTCTCTCGTCGCGGTATAAGTCAGCATCATCTTCTCTCGCGCTTGTGTGCTCAAGGCATAGACCGTCGTCTCCTGTCGATCGGTGTTCTTAGATGTCACATCGTGCGTCCTGAGAAGCCTTGATTACCGAGGCGGGAGGCGATAATACACGGGAACGGAGCGGGGTAAACATTGCCTCGTTGTACGAGAAACGGATGGCAGGGCTGTGAAAGGTTACGGGCGCTTATGCGCATACATCCATGCATCCAATACTTGGGGACGTTAACCGCTGCGTAGTATTTTTAAAGCGGGCTGGAGGGAAATTAAATCGTGGAGGCCGTTGTCGAATTAACTTGGATTCCTGTGAACATCACTCTTGAGACATTACCTTCACGGCAAGGGTATGTGTGACAGGTTCAAGCGCTTAAAAGACGGCGTCTCTTGGCCCAGGCCCCGTCTCTGAGCAGAGAGTTAAGGCGGCCGGGATTCTACCTCTTCCATGTACTCACTTCCCACCTTCCCAAGGCCTCTGTTTCCTAGCTATCCTCCTCGATAAGTAACGCCGAAGATGTAGAGTTGTATCTGGCCACGTTCAAATCGGCCAGGCTGCCGGCATCCATCCATTCGTCGAGTCTCATCCGAGGCCACTGCAGGTCGCTTCACACGTGACCCATAATGAAGGCTCGGGCCTTCCTGCAAGCGCGGAGGAGCGGGAAGGGCGGGCCATCCCTTTGTCCCGCATTAGCGCCAAAACATGAGGCATCCGCCCGATTCGGGTGCGGGCAGGCTGAGGACAGAGGAGAGAGGAGAGTGATCAAGAGGGGGCACCGCGCCCTCGTTGAGGTATTAAAGTAGCTCTAGTGGCGGACACTAGTGCCCTCCCTAATGTGTCATTTCCTTGTTTGCAGCTAGTGTCCAATTTACAATTAACAATTTACAAACAAAGCCATTGTTATATAGCCTCTTTGTCAAAAACCTCGTTCCCGTCAGCCTTGCCATGGAGAAGAGAAAGCCGAAGCAAGCCGACCCTATCGGCGAGAATGTACAGCTCGACGCGGCTGTGATGGCAAGTACGTCCATCTTAACTAATCTTCCCAAAGCGATCAAAATGCGCAAAAAGGGTCCTTTGTTCCTCTTTTTATATCAAGTTGTCATGCGTGGGACTAATAGCCAATTGTTCTAGAGCTCCCGAAAGGCTGCAAGGTCCTGTCGGTAACGCCATCTGGACAAAGCTTGTGGGTAGCTACTGTGAAAATTGTAGTCCAACTTGAAGGTGGACAAACCGCGGAATTCTTCAAAAGGTCTAGACCCATCGCCATGATCTATCAATAAACTCTAACACTAGATAGGGTGCATCCGGGCCAGTCGGGGAAAACATGATGAAGGGCACATTCGAAGCCGAAAATGCCCTCCACAGCTTCATCCCTACCCGCGCGCCGAAGCCCGTCGGGTGGGGAAGGTATGCCGGCGATCCGGACACGTACTTTTACCTCTGCCAGTTTGTGGAGATGTACGACGATCTCCCGAGCCCGCGCGAGTGGGCTGCTGCCGTGTCGACGCTCCATCTGAATAGCATGGGAAAATCGCCAAACGGGCAGTTCGGGTTCCATGTGCCTACTCACCTCGCCAACGTACCGGTAGATAATACCTGGAAATCTTCCTGGCAGGCGCTTTGGGCGCAGCAGATGAAGAGCCTCTTCGCCCAGGACGAAAAGATCCACGGGCCAGACGGCGAACTGAGAGCCCTTCGAGCCGATTACTTCGACAAGGCGATACCAAGATACCTCGGGCCACTAGAGAGTGATGGGAGATCTATCCAGCCCACCTTGATTCACTCGGATCTGTGGCCTGGAAACATCAAGCCCATGACGTCGTCGGACGAGCTTTGCATGTTCGATGCCTGCGCGTACTGGGGACACAATGAAGGTCCGTGAAATTTTTCTTTGGACTGAGCAATATAGCGTGAGTTTCGTCGCTAACATCTCCTAAAGCCGACTTGGGTATCTGCCGAAATCCCAGGTACAAACTCGGCCCGCCATGCATCCACGAATATTTCAAGCGAGTACCCATTTCCGAGCCCTCGGCAGACTTCGATGGTAGGAATGCTGTATATGCCATGAAGTTTCACGTCCTCTTGTCGATCATGTATTTCAAGGACCGACGGTTTAGGCAGACCCTCATCGATGAGTTGAAGGCTCTGATGGAAAAGTTGGGTAACCCCGTGCGGAGAATGGCCACGCTGTGCGACTATGAAACGTGATAAATCCCCTTGACGAGTAGATATTGATATCATCGTCGGCACCAAGGAACAGATATAGTGCTGCGTAATCCTTTGTACTCTTTGTTTGCCCTTTCCTTTTTTTCTCTTTTTGTTCTTTTTTGTACCTTACTTATGTTGTACCCTGACGAAATAGTCTAGCGATGTATCTTAGCTGCAGTAGCCTTTAGCGATTTAGCGTAACGTTTTGTCTACACTACACTTCCTAGGATGTGAGTAACGAGGGGGGCCAAAAATGCCTCTCTTCAGGTGAATGTTGAATGTCTGCTCGTAAGCGACAGCAGGGCACCATCTCGCACAGATAAAAATGATCAATGCATGGATCTTTGGGCGATTCACTCCTGGCGGCCGATGATGGCACATACACTGATTAGTTATCTTTAGTATTTATTCTACCCCAAGTCTTGTCCCTTTGGGATGGACTAATGCTGTCCGGCGCTGAAAGGGATCCGCTCGCCGGAGAGCCGGATGTGGGGACAGGCGGCATCACCGCGGGAAGCCGAAAAACATCGCCGAGGGGCTCGGGAAACAGGCATACCGTTCTGGTTTCATTCCCCTCTTCCTGTGGCTTACAATCTATTTTCCCCAAGCTAATGCAGAGTTATATTAAGTAGCGTAGCGAGTGTCTGGTTGATGCATCGGCACCTGCAAGCCTAGTTCGCAGGTCCCACACCTGTCACTACGTCACCATTTATCATCCGATTTTCCAGTCCCGCGCCGAGATCCCCGCGCATCGAGGCCCCGCGTCTCAAAGCTCCTCCCTAAACTCACATAGCTTTCACATGTCGCACCAAAAAAAAAAGTTTCCAACATTGAGCCACCAACATCCATCTACGTAGCAAAAAAGCTGTACCGTACCTGCCCAGCTGAAATTTCCATCAAAAGTTTCTCCCCTCCCCTCCCTCGAGAATGGCCTCCGTCGACACCTCCATCCATCCCCACGCCTCCGGCGCAGCGGCCGAGTTCGCCGCCCGCCACTCCGCCCCTCACGATCTCCGACTCTACGGCGGGTGGTTCTGCCCCTTTGTGCAGCGCGCCTGGATCGTGCTGCACGAGAAGTCCATTCCGCACCAGTACATCGAGGTGAACCCATACCAAAAGGGCGCCGAGCTGCTGGCTCTCAACCCGCGCGGCCTGGTCCCCACCCTGCGTGTACCGCCCGCGCGGGGAGGAACGGAACCGCGAGCGCTCTACGAGAGCCTCGTCGTATGCGAGTACCTAGACGAAGCGTACGGCGGCAACGACGAGGACGGACGACTACTGCCAGCGGCGGAAGCGGACCCTTTTGAGCGCGCGAGGTGCCGGTTGTGGATCGACCACGTATCGTCGCGCATCGTTCCCGCCTTCTACAAGCTTCTGCAGCATACCCCCGAAAAGACGTACTCGATCAACGAAGCGCGCGACGCCCTCCTCGACCACATCCAAGACTTTGCGCGCGCCATGGCGCCCGTGGAGGAAGGGGGCGGGCCGTGGTTTCTCGGCGCGCGGTTCAGCTTGGTGGACGTGGCGTTGGCGCCGTGGGCTGCGCGCCTGTTCCTCATCGATCACTACAAGCCGGGCGGGCTGGAGGTACCGGACCCGGGGACGTGCAGGACGAGGAGAAGAGGCGGGTGTGGGCGCGGTGGTGGGCCTGGTACGATGCCGTGCGGGAGAGGGAGAGCGTTAGGGATACGCTGAGCGAGAGGATCCGATACGTGGAGGTGTATAAGCGGTATGCGGAGGATAAAACGCAGTCGCTTGTGGGGAAGGCGACGAGGGAGGGGGCTCGGCTGCCGTAGAAGGTCATTCACCCCTTGATGAGATAGTAGTAGTAGCCACAGTTTGGGGCCGTGTATGTGGAGAGGATAGCATCAACTTTGGCCTATTGATACGATTTGTCTTATTTACATGCGCGATAGCTCTCTATATTTCTTTTCTACGGAAATGATCAAGGCTTGTTTTAACGCCGACTGCTTGATGAAGCGGAGCTTAGGCGGGTGAAGATATGCACCGGCTGCCGCAAATGCCTCCAATCATACATGTATCGTCTCCATGTGAGCTAACAGCCCTCGGTCAAAAGTAACAAAAAAAGAAAAATCAGGAAGTGGTAATGCTTCCATGCTCCCAACATCCCAGTCGAATACGAGGAAATGAAAATAAGAATGAAAAAAGAATTCTCTATCCAACGCCGCCCTTGCGATGAAAAAAGGAACAGAAGGAATGGAAGGGAAAGTGGTCCCATCCTACGACGTTTTATTCGATGAGGCTTTTGTTTGGATTCCTCTCCAGTAAACGTACAGCTTACCAGCTCTTGACCTTCTTCATGCTACCTTGCTCCTGGAGGGCCTTGTGCATATCAAACGAGTTAAAGAGGAGGTGAGGCTCATGGCCCATGCCCTTCCTGAGGCACTCGTACTCGGCCTTGTCGAGATAGGCATTGAGGATCGGCTGGTACTCGGGGTGGGCGCACTTGTTGATGATGACGCGGGCGCGCTCGCGGGGGCTGAGGCCCCTCACGTCGGCGAGACCGTTCTCGGTGACGACGACGTCGAGGTCGTGCTCGGTCTGATCGACGTGGGTGCACATGGGGACAATGCAAGAGACGCCATCGGGATCGGTTTTGGAGGGGCGAGTCGAGGGAGTGTGCATGATGGAGTACTTTGCGCTGCGGAGGAAATCGGCGGAGCCACCGAGGCCGTTGAGCATACGGGAGCCCATGACGCAGGTGGAGTTGGCGTGGGCGTAGATATCGACCTCGACGGGGGTGTTCATGCCGATGACACCGAGGCGGCGGATGATTTCGGGCGAGTTGGACACCTGCTGGGAGCGGAGCAGGAGCTTGTTGTGGTACTTTTCCCAGTTATCGTAGAAGCGCGTAAACGCCTCGGGAGAGAAGCGGATCGAGGTCGCGGTGGCGAAGTCGAGCTTGCCCGAGTCGAAGAGGTCGAGAAACGTGTCCTGGATGACCTCGGTCCACACCTTGAGGTTGGAGAAGTTGGACTTGTTGAGGCCGCCGATGATGGCGTTGGCGACGTTGCCGATGCCCGACTGCAGCGGGAGCAAAGACTTGGGCAGGCGGCCGTGCGCGACCTCGTGCTCCAAGAACTCGATGAGGTGTCCGGCGATGGCCTCGGACTTGGCGTCGGCGGGGGTGTTGGGCGAGGTCGCGTCCGGGTAGTCGGACTCGATGATGCCGACGACCTTTTCCGGGTCCACGGGGATGGAGGTGCGGCCGATGCGGTCCTCGACGCCCATGATGAGGTAGGGCTTGCGGTGGGGGCACGTCGGTCATGGTGATGTCGTGGAGGCCTTCGAAGGAGGGGATGGAGGTGTTGACCTCGATGATGATCTGGGTGGTGAACACCTGTGTGAGTGAAATTCGCATAGAAGGATGGGGGTTGTATCAAGTCAACGTACCTTGTCAGCCATTTGCACGAGTTCGGGAGTGGCGCCGACAGAGGCACCGGGTACGATGCTACCATCCTCGAGGATATCCGTGGCCTCGACGACCACGACGTCAATGTTCTTGTTTGGCCTGTCCCTCGTGTAGAACCCCTACAAAACGGAGAAGAAAGAAACACACGCATTAGTCCCAGCTTCCTTGTACATTCTCAAGCCAGCGTTTTCGAACTTACATAGACTAGATCAACGGGGAACATGGACAAGTGCTTGTCGAAAAAGTTGATCTCGCCGTTGTTGATGCCCTTGGAAATGGCCTTGCCGACCTGATGGGGGCTCCTGCGCTCAATCATCTTGAGGCCGGCCCACCTGTTTTCCGTCTCCGCGCCGGACGAGGCGCCCACGAAAAGGCTGTACCGGAGCTTGCCCTGGAGGTTGTTCTTCTCGACGTGGTCGGCCAGGAAGGTGGGGATTTTCCTTTTGCGCGGCGTGCGTTAGTTGAAGAAAAGGAGGTAAGGGTAGCTTCGATATTTTGGGGGAAGCTTCTTACTTGGGGTATCCCACACCGGTGAAACCGGACCAGCCGATGTAGGCGCCGTTGGGGAAGTGGTGGAGCATTTCTTCGGGGTGGCAGACCTTGTTCAACATGGTTGGCCTCCGGACGCGGGCCTTGAGGGCTGCCGAGGCGCGGGCTGGGGTCGACATTGTGTATGGGGAGGGAAGGGAGAAGTGGGAGGAGGAGTGGTAGGGTGCGTCGGTGCGCGTGGGAGGAGGAGGCTTTCTTGTGGAAGAAAAGAAAGCCTATGGAAGGACCCGGGCCAAGCTCAAAGACAGGTTCAATGAGGAACTGGCGAGGTGAGACACTTGGGAGAAACGAGATGAGAGGGATGGATTCCTGAGAGACTCAAAGGGGCAGGAAAGAGAGGGAGAGAGGAAGGGGAGAGGAAAAGAAAGCAGAGGAGGAGAATTGGAAAACGGAAAAGAGGGAGCAAGAGGAGAAAAAAGCTGGAGAAAGCTAATTGATCAGGGAAGTGGGCAACATATACTCGGGGGCCGAGAACCCACTGCGGCCGGTGGGGTCAAAGTGCCTGATCATGGGTCCGAAGGGGGAGCGAGACCCTGGCGAACGATTTCCAGCTTGAAGCCACTGTCTCAAGAGAGTTTACGTTGGGCCCTGTGTGGAAGAAAAAGGGCAAGAAGAAGAAGAGCTGGATACCTTTGAAAGATGTCCGCTTGGAAGAATAAACCATGATAGCTGCCTTTTCAATTGACGATGAAAACATAGCTCCCCTCGTGCCCTTCTCCCTCCTCTCCCTCTTTTTTGCCTGCGATTTTGCGATTTTGCGCTGCAAATTACGTCACAAAGCTGTCGCGACTCGACAATCGTGAGAGAGCAAGACAAGGCGCAAGTGAAATGCGTGCCAGCCCCCACGCCCTTGCTCCATTGGCTGGAAAACCACGCTGGCGGGCCGGTATGATGACCCAACAGCTGGCCGACAGTTCCGGATCTGGCGGGTCCTCGACTTTTTTCTTTGCTCTTTTTGCTCCGTCAGTCCGTGAAAGCTTCAACCGAGTTTACCGACGCACGGGGACCCACACAGTAGACCGCCGAGTGCGAAAAAGGCCTGCTTGGCTGCGCTTTCTCCCTTTGACGCTCTCGCGTCCGCACTGTGTCGTCCCTCAGGGTCCGGTTGAAGACGCCCTATGGATCGCAATTGGTGACTATTGGCGGGGAGATATCTCGGTGTTTTTTCTACTCGCTGGTTTCCCATTTGCGTGTCTTTTTCTATTGAGTAAAAGGGTCCACATCGATAGTGAAATCCTTCCAAGCCTAGCAATGCGAGGGAAATTCTTTGACTTGAAGCCCTTGGCATTTTTTCGTACTTGTTGTCAGTTTCAGCAGTGTCGTGGTCATGGCCAAGCCAAAAAAAAAGCGAATGACTTGGCGAGAATACGTGCGCTCACGTGATTTTAGCGATCATGTCGCTGCCATTCCCGAAGGCTTCTTATCCGTGGCGGGTGATATGCGTTTTTATATTACCCTCCATAGTTTCATGCTGTTGGTTCTGTTCGTCACCTCCGACTTTATGCCTTGCCCTGTATCTTCCCGCGCAATCATGCTGCGCCGCAATCTCGCCGTCCCGTCTACGGATCTGCCATATTAGATTGCCAACGGCCCGCATGCTGTGGCCCCCTCACTCATTGGCGCACCGAGGATAGCCTCGCGACGAGGACACAAAGCCGGGTCTAAGGCCGGACAGCCGCGGCGGTTTTTTTCTTATTTCTTTTTCTCTTCTTCTGTTGTCTCCTCTCTTCTGCCTTTTCCGACTTTAGCTCAACTTTGTTTCATTTACCCTGGAGAATACGCCCGGTCTTCCCATTGCTCTTCATAACGATTCGACCCGAGACGACCACCGGATGCGCGCGCGTGTGATTGTGATCGAGGACGTGGCTTAGCCCCTTTTGCGTGTCTACGAAATAGTTTACCCTGGTCTCCTTTTCCGTATTTCCCATCTCCTCTCGCAGTCTTTTTGGTTCTTTTTCTGCCTTAATATCAGCGATACGTATTCATCCGCAAAGACAAGCTCTAGTATTGGCCTAGAAGAAGTTTGCCTTTCTCGTGGCTTGTCCCACCTATGCATTATCACATCGCTTAGAGAGGGGCGGCATTTGTGAAGAATACTCGGATAGCTTAAAGACGTTCTTTTATTCTCTCTTATAACCCCGCAGACAAACCGATTGGACCATGTAGTTATGTTCTTAAAGCAGAGCCCGCAGTGCAGTCCCCAATGGGAGGAGCGAGACTGGCGCCTGCCTCCGTGTCGTGCGGGAGAGGACACGAAAACAGCGCTGCAAGTAAAAGAAAGGAAAAGAGCCATTGGAGTAGGCCAGCTCCCGTATATAGTCCGTCCCCTTGCCGGGTCTCTAGCACGCCGTGTTCTTTGGCCCCCTTTCCCGTACGTTTGCTCCGTCTTGACGAATCGATATTATCGTACAACAGGGGATCCATGGATCTACTGATAACATCTAGCAACGGATAGTCTAGCAAGAACACCTTGTACCGATTGCCCTACAAGCCCTCGGCAGACGCCAGGAAGGGTAAGGTAGAGGACGGACAGGGGGCGAAAAGTGCGTGTTCGGTGGATGCGGCCACGCGCCCCAATCATTTCCTTCTCTCTTTGCAATGGCCGACGCCTCGACGACGCAGGCGGCCCTCCCGCCGCAGGCGAACAGCGCCGACTGCGGCACAGCATGCGTGCCCCGCAGCGCCGAGACCACCTCTTCGTCCAACCCGCGGTGGGAAGAATTAGAAGAGGAATTCTATCGGGGCCCCATGACGACAATGTGGAATCCGCCCCTGAGCATCTTGGACGAGGACATTGACAGGGCCGACCTGTATTTCTACTCTCCCGCCATCTGCCCCTTGGGCTGGTACCCCGCGTACCCGGCTTTTCCGTTCCTCAACCGCACCGAAGGTGTCACCTCCACGTTGTGTTGCCCTTTTAGCTACCTCCCTGTTACGGCGGGGGTCGCTGTGGCACCGCGGCATACTGCCTTTCTCTCCACACTCTGCGCTCTGTCGACACAGTTGGAGTAGGCCATGTCAGGGATGGTGGAGCCTACGAACACCCCATTCAGGTTCGATGGGCCGAGTCAGACCTTGCCGCTCTCGAAACCGACCCCTGGTCAACACGGTTTGGTCGTGGACCGTCGCCCACTCGCTGCTGCCGCTCGAATCATTGGTGACAGCCACGGATGGGTGGCTCGTTGTTTCGGAAGGCATGCCGGGACCTCCGACTCCCGATGCTTTGATACCACGCCACCTAGAGCAGCAGCCCGATAGCATCCACATCACCGGCCGCGACGCGATCCCTACCTTTGCACCGGGCTCCCCGATCAGAGTGCCCGAGGTCGCTTATACCGAATACGCCCTGCCCTCCCCAGAAGGGCAGCAAGTCGCCAGCATCATCATGTGCATGATCCCCGTCGTGGTCGGCCTCGTCGCCAGCGCGCTCGGTTTCGCGTGCATGACCACCCGACCCGCGCCGCTCGGAAACGCTCCAACCGCCACAACAGCCACCGCGATCCAGCGTATACTCCGCGGATCATGACCTGGCCGTCCCTCGTGTTGCTCGCCAGCATCCTGATCGCGGCCATCGGGCTCATCCGCGTCGCCCAGGACGTGCTGCGCCTCGACGACCGTGGCGTCTCCGACCTCGTCACGGGGATTCGCCGCCTGCGCAGACGAGAGGTGGAGTTCCGTCCGGGCCCGGTCCGGTGGGAGGGTCCCCGCGTGGTCAGTACCCCTCCTTCCTGGCCACCCAGTCAGCCAACGATGCGAGACCCACCGGTGGTCGGGGTCCAAGTCCGCCCCACCGAGGTCTACGCGAGCGTCGAAACCTCGCCGGTCGACCAAAAAGCGTATTTCGACGAGCTTGTGGGAGACGGCGGAAACGGTTGGCACCTTGCCTGCCCGGGTGACATTGACGACAGATTCTTTACCGAGATCCGATCGGAATGGCTGCGCTTTCCCGACTATGTTTACATTTCTGTTGTGCATATCGATCATGCTGATGATGGCGTTATGAGATTCGACCTCGTGTTGGAACTGGGCGAGGGCGAAGACTGGAACAGAGAGCCATCGGGGCCTGGTAAAGCCGGTCAAGCCTCCAAATCTTATGATCAATCCCTAATCAAAGATTTCGAGGAGTACCTGGCCCTGTTCGGTGAAGACGTAGACTTGGAGATATTGCTTGCATTCTTCTCTTTTGACGACGACGTCGAGCCCTCCGGCGTTGCTCATGGAGCGGAGAATGACGCGGGCGAAAAGGCACACGCCCCCGAGGGTATTCAGGGCGCTGGAAGCGGCGGCCAAGGTGTCGGGGAACTCGTGGTGGCCTCTGGGGGCTCTGGGGGCAGGCTGGTCGCTGTCGGCAGTGCTGGGACTGGCAGGTTGGTTGCTGGCGGCGGTCGATTGATCGCCGTTGAGAGTGTGGGGGCAAACTGGTCCCCGTCGGTGGCGGCGGCGGTAGCGACAGCGGTAGCGGTGGTGTTAGTAGTGATGGAGAGAATGTCGACGGAGCTGAGGTAGCCGGAAGTGCGGGGAATAGCGGCGCTGGCGGTGCTGGTGAAGCTAACGGTGTTGCGGGAGGCCTTGCTCCCACTAGCGGTGCCGGCAGGGACGAAAGGAAATCATCTCCCTCCGGTCCCCGACCTGGAAGACCAGCAGCGGGCGACACCGAGAGCGGCGAGACCTCTTCGCCACTGTACATCCTCAACATCTTCACAGAGGCCGACTACTTCTTCGCCTACTTCTTCCCGAACCTGCTCACCGTCCTCTTCACGGTCCCCTGGCGAATCGTCCACCACCAAGTCGTGTCCATGGAGCCCTTCTTCCACCTCGCCAAGGAGCAAGGCACGACCATCAGCCACCTCTCCCGCCTGCGCTACAGACTTCTTTCCGGCCTGTTGCCCCCATCCTACCCCTCATCAACCGCGACTGGGCCGTCGTGTGGGCCGCCACCCTTGAGTACATCTGCGCCATCCTGGCCCCGGTCGCCGCCGAGGCGGTGGGCATGGGCGTCATGGGGCCTTGCGACGACTTTGACGCCGCGAACTGCCTCATCGTCGTCGAGGTGCTGCCAAAAGTTGCCGTCATCGCCCAGTGTCTCTTGGGCGCCATGGTCTTCGCCATCATAGCTTTGCTGTACACCTTGTCGGGCCGCACGAGCGCGCTCCGCAACGACCCTCGCAGCATTGTCGGCATCACCGCGCTTCTACGCAATGAAGAGACGCGCCGGAAACTCAAGAGTATACCCGAGAAGGATCTTCAAAGTATCAAGGCTATTTGCGAACAACTTGGCCAAGAGAGATTTAAGACGGGTAATTTTCTACCCCCTCTCGGCCTCTCCGAGTACGGAATCATTCCAGTGAATCCAACATCGGCGAGGGGCCCTGATCCCGCACAACTCGAGCCAGGTCCAAACGTGCAAGGCCCAACCATGTCCCGTACCGATACGGGGAGCACAGATGCTAGCGAGGATGCGGATGGCGGCGATGTCCTGAAGCCGCTGGACGTGAGGTGGAGCTGCTGGACTCTTCTAGGTTTCGCAGCCCTGCACCTCGGCCTCGTCGCCATGATTCTTTATTGGCGCCTGACGTCTCGCGGCGATTCGTACGCGGAGAACAAAACAGCGTTTAGCAAGTTTATGATGAGCCAGCGGTTTGGCGTGAGGTTTCTATTTGCGGCTCTGGGCGTTGCCATCAACTTTTGTTGGATGGCCGTATTCAATGGTGAGTTTCGTTGGAAAGGATCCTGTTTCTTTCGCGTCACTAGATTAGTTTCTTGTGCATTTTGAGGATTTCGTGTCTCAAAAGTACTAACCGCGAGTCTCCAGATGCCCTCGTCCTCATACCCATATGGAACCTCTCCCAAGGCTACCGCAACGCAGAAAGCACCATCCTCCGCCACTACACAACCGACCCTTACTCCGAGCTCGTGCGTAGCCTCCGCGCCCGCCGCTTCTTCACAGCCTTTCTCAGCTTCGTCGTCGTGCTCAGCGACTTTCTCCCCGTGATCCTCACCAACGTGCCGTACAGCCGACTCCTCACCAACATGGCCAACTGGGTCAACGTGGGTCTATCTATGGCCATCCTGAGCCTCATGGCCACCGCCCTCGTGGCCCTGGCCTTCCTCATGTGGAGGTACCGGCCCAAGTTCTTCATCCCGCTGGACGTATTGCGCAAGAACCCGCTGCTGGGCATCATGATGCTGGCCTGCAGCTCCGAGACCACGGCGGCCGCGGTGGGCGGCCTGTCCATCATGACGACGGGCGAGCAGGCGGCCGCGGTGAAAAAGGTGGGCGCGTATTATAAGCTCGTCGGAGCGGCGGAACGAGGGCAAAGGGCGAGGATAGAGATGATTGATGGAGACGCGTCGGCTGTGGAGGAAAAGGCAGAGGAGGAGAGAAAGGGCGCGACGGGTCAACCGACATCAGACGCGTCTTGACAGGACCGGCTCTGGCTGCACCACCGTTTTTCTAGATTTTTCCAGCCCCTTTGTTAGCATATATACCATGTTCTCCAGTAAAAGAAACTCTTAAACACCCAAAAATGGCCCCATCTCAAAGCTTACCTTGCTGGACAAAGAGGCCATGAAATGTTGGTAGGCATGCACATGAAGCTAGAGGCTTCCAGCCCTATGCGGCCCCACACCTAAATTCTAGACCCACCTCCGACCACAACGCCGGGATCCTGGCCGGGATTGCCGGCACTGGTGGTGAACTGCACTTTGATTATCAAATAAATCAATTTTTAATATGTGATTCACACCATTTTTTTATTTTCAAAAAGAAAATAGCTCCAGTACCTTGGAGGGAGAAAGGGAAGGTACCTAGCCATGCCCCCAATCACCCAGCCCTTTCCTTGGCTATAAATTGAGCCTTTCTTCCCCCTCTTCCCTCCTCACTTCTTTCTCTCCTCACCCACCACCATCTCTTTACTAGAGAGCCATCCATCCCTTGGATTTCAAGAAACCTTTCATGAAGCCTTGACCTCTTTGCTACTGGTAAGTTTCATCATCTTGTTTTACTCTTGTCTTCCCTCCCCTCGGCTCTCCATCCTCATCCCCTCCCCTTGGCTCTTCATCCTCATCTGCCTCCCCGAGGCGAGCCCATTTCTGCTTTCCCTACAGTTTTCTTTGGACGCGAGCTCATCTTGGGACGTTGAGTTTCCTTGCATAGAAACAACGGCTCCATGGGCAGAAAAACGCGTTTCCCTTTTCTTCGGTCGACCTCCTCGGTCATCCTCTTTCTGTCCCTTTCTCTACTCGACGCGTTACTGATTCCACCATCCCGACCATCTCAGAGACCCAGAAAATCCCAGCAACTGCTTCGCACGCCTCGTGCGGAGCATTCTCATCTCAAGTTCAAGGTCAGTACCCCTCCCTCCTTCCGTCTCTTCTCATCATCACAGGCTAACTCAACGGCACCCCCAGAAACTTTGGAACCCAAGCACCTTCATCAATAAGTTCATTGCCCAGGCATCCGCCAAGTACACCCCATCGGCAAGCCTCCCTCCTTTCTCCTCCCCTGAACAGCCACCTCAGCTTCTAACACCCACCTGCTTCCAGACCAGCTCACCCACAATGTCCGATTCTTCATCCTCCAGCTCCTCACCCGAGGCCTGGTCCACTCCCATCGGCTCCCCTGTGTTGGGCGACACCCCCGTCCTCGCAGTCCTCGCACTCAACCGACGACATGGACGATATGCCCGACATCCCTGATGACTGGTCCACTCCAATCGGCTCCCCGTGTTGAGCGACAGCCCCACGCCCTCGCAGGCCTCGCACACGGCCGCCACCGTGGGAAATGTGCCCGCGGTTACCCAGGCCGAGCTGCTTCCCTTCGTCCTGGGTCCCATCCCTTTCTCGTTTGAGGATATGTAGGACATACCCTTCTCGAACAACTACCCCCGACATGTGGGGGCCAGGGTCCTCCTCCTCGGAGATTGACGACTGGGACCTCATCTATACCTTGATCGAAATGGCGGCTCAGAACTCGGACTCGGACCCCAACTCCAACTCCTCGGCTTCCTCGACCTCAGACTCGGATTCTGACGACGATGAAGCCTCAGACTCGGACTCCTCCGACTCGGATTCTGACCATGACGAAGACTCGGATTCAGACTCCGACTCGAGCTCCGACTCCGACTCCGACTCAGACGAGGACGTAGACGAGGAATATGTACAGAATCCCACCCTCCCAAGCCAGCACCGCCTCAGAGCAATCCATCGCCTCCAGCCCCACCACCCTCGACGGCTACGTCTTCGTCACCCGCCTCGACAACATCCAGTTCCCCGCCAACTTCATCCTCAAAATCGAGGACGAGCTCGAGCCCGCCCCCGCCGTCTGCCAAATCATCGTCCGCGACGCCACCCACCAGACCTTTGTCGGTCCCAGCTGGGGCGTCTCCTCCGCCGACCGCGACCTCGGCATGGCCGTCACCTACCCCGTCGTCGCCTTCCTCTCCTACGGCATCCCCAAGCAGACCGCCTTCCCCGACGCCATCTACGTCGACGAGGCCTCCATCATGCCCCACGTCGCCCCCGCCGACCCCGCCAACCCCCTGCAGTCGTGCACAGCATCGTCGGCGTCTTCAGCATGGAAATGGAAGCCCCCGCCACCCCTGCCCCTGCCCCCATCGTCACCGTCAACACCCTCAGCCCCCAGCGCAACCCACTCCACCACGGGCGTGATCCTCCCCGACATGGTGCCCCCCGTCCCCCACATCCCCGGCTTCACCCGCGGCACCGGCCCCCACCACAACCACAACCACCTAAACTTCCCCTACCCCCGCGACACCTCGGACGACTCCGACTCCGACTCCAACTCCACCGACACCGACCCCGACGACGCCTACGCCCGCCTCCTCGTCGCCCTACAGCGCCGCGATTCCCTCCGCCGCCTCTCCAACGCCGACACCCGCGCCGCCGACTTCCCCGCCCTCGAAGCCACCCCCATCTAGAACCTGCGCGTCCTCGAGCGCCGCGAAGTCCTCGCCATGTCCCCCGCCACATGTACCTCGTCCAGCGCGCCTTCGCCCTCCCCGGCTTCGCCCTCGACATCGCCAAGACCGACACCTACGTCGACGCCTGGGGTATCCCCGCGCCTTCGCCCTCTACGTTCCCCCGTCCGCCACTGGCGTCTCTTCGTCGCCCTTTTTCGCGACGAGCACCCCGAACCCTACGACCCCGCCCGGGCTGGCTCTGCAGCGCCGACGACATCGGCGCCGACGACGAAAACCACCGCGCCATCTCCCCGCCGAGGTCCTCGCCCAGCGCATCGACTTCATCTTCGACACCGCCTGCGACGTCTTCCGCCCCATCGCCATCGCCAACATGGGGCCCCGCTACTTCGCCAAGGCTCTCGTCCGCGAGCTCGTCAGCCGCGACCCCGAAACCGGCCCCTGGTACCTCACCGCCGACATCGCCTTCGTCCTCGACTTGTATAGCCAGGCCCGCGCCCGCTACACCGCCGCTCTCCGCGCCCAGGCCGCCGAGGGCGTCTTGTCCCCCGAGCTCTACGGCCCCGTCGACACCCCCTGCACCCGCAGCGTCGACGCCTTTATCGCCCGCTCCAGCGAGGCCGTTCAAAAGTGGCACGGGCGCGACGTCGGCTCCGGCTTCTTCGACACCGAGGACGCCATCGCCGAGTGGATCCCTCGCACCGTCATGGAGGAGGACGAGGGCATGACGATGCTCGGCCGGCTCGCGCCTGGTGTTTCGCCTACTGAGTTTTTGACGTTTTACCACAATGCCAAGCTCCAAGGGTTTGTTTCCAAGGCGGCTGCCGGTCCCTGGGATTGAAGATGCTGTTGTTCCTTTTGTCTTGTCTTCTTTCTTTTTACCCCTTTTGTTTCAATGGTTATCACCCCTATCCAGCCAGTGCGGCCAGTCGGGGTCGGAGTTGGTTTTCCTTCTTGCTTCTTGCTTGTTGGAGACATGAATTGGAGAATTGTGGAACAAATTAGAGTATCGATATGGAAAAGAAACAAGCAGAGAAAAAGTGTTCGACGAATTAAAATAAAATTGAGGAGAGAGAAAAACACAAGGGGTATATATAGCTTAGCTCTAGACTATTGTAGTGCTAATTCTAAATCCCGTTGTTAAAAACTCGCTGCCTTCTGTGAACTGCCGATTCCTCTCTGTCGTGTTGTCGGCCCTAGTCGAACAATTTGTATTGGTCTAACTTGACCTCACCTTGTCGGATACACATCACAGGACGCAGGGGAACACGATGCTATACCAAGAAACATAGATTCAATTGCGCCAGTAGGCCTCCCATACGTAGAGAGAGATATATACCCAAAACCATGAAATATTCACACAAGAAGAGACATAAATCGTAGCCCAACTATCCTGTCATTCCTCCTTTCCATCCCCTCTTCCCCGTTCATCATGGGCTGCCTCCCTGAACAATCTTGGAAGAATAATCCCCGTAGCACATACCAAACGAACCGCCCGAGTCCTTGCCCGACCTCTTCGTCTCTTCGTACTTGTTCACGTTCCAGTGCGCCCGCTTCAGGCCGCGGTAGCCCGGCACGTCCCTCCACTCGACACCCTGGCCCGTGACCAGCCCGCCCGAGGGAAGGCCATCCATGCTATCCTGGGTGGGGGACCACAGTATGAAGCCGTAGGCTCCGGACCAGGCCCACGTCGTCTCTCCCTCGAGGAGGGTGGAGTTATCCGGGGTGAAGCCGATGGGGTCGACGGCCCCGCGGGCAGCGTTGATGTAGAGCTTGTCCTTGAACTGGGTGTAGGTGTGGGGATCCTTGTCGGACTGCTTGAGCAGGTGAATGCTCTTATCATCGGTCCATAGGACTAGAGGCTCGTGTTAGTGACGAAGAGAGGAGAATAGGTCTATCAGAGCAGTAGGCTAGAGGAAAAAAAAAAAAAAGGTCTCGACTTACTTTGAAGGTCCCACTTGTTCTTGGCTGGGAAATCTCCAAGGTCGGTGATGCACGCGCCAACCGAGTTCTCGCGGCAGTAGATACCGCCTAAGGAAAAGTAAGCTGTCAGCTACTACGCGTCTATGATTTTGCGTGAAGCTCCCCCAAACCGGCTAAATTGCCCGTTCGGGGATGGCCCAGGCAAAAGAGTAAATGAGGCAACTCACCATCAGCATACGCCATGGACATGCACAAACCCACGGTGCCCTGGCCAGCAGTGGCGACAGACGCGCCGGCGAGGACGACAGACGCAACCGTATTCGCAGAGGGCTTCATGACGACGGTGGGGATAACAGTAGCAGCTAATGGGATCTGCATATTGAAAGGAAATCCGCTCCCGGTGGAGGGGAACAAGCCGGGTATTTAAGCACTATGGGGAAAAACCAATATGGAAGCAGGAAGCAAGGGTCGTTGTGTGAACCCCCGATGGCAAGATGGGGCTCTGTCTCTCTCTCTCTCTTTTTTTTTCTTTTGCTGCGGGTATGTCGCGTTTGCCTCGATAGTGACGTACCGTCCCGATGCACAAGATTCAATATCCGTTGATGGCCCCCTGCGTGCCCCTCTGCCGACTCAACCGTGGACGAGCAGGAGTGATTGGATTTATTTTTGTGACAGACAACCTGGTTCCCTTTGCCCCACGACGATTAGAAATGTCTTCGTCAGGGTATGAGGCGGGGAAAAGCAGAGAATCGCCCGCAAGCAGTAAAAGTCCTAGTTCGAAAGCCCGCCAAGAACGAGGGTGGCGGTTCAGAGACACTTGACCGATGTAAGGCGTTGGTGGAAACCAGGAGGACACACACGATCCGATGGACACTTTCTCTTCTGTGACAACCACGTCGTTAAGTTCCCTTGTTTCCCCCACGTGCAGATCGACAAAACCAAACGCTACTGCAGGAAGGTGACGGCCAACGATAGGCGGAGTTTCCTCCTATTTAGGTCAAATGTGACCACCCTCTCCAAAGGAAAGGAAAAGCCTTTGGCGACTCGGAGACAATGAACCCTTGTTGCGGCAGCGAGAGATGGGCCGAAGTCGCAAATGGGAGCGCGAGAGCGCTAGCCAGAGAGAGCGAGGAAAGGCGGGGAGGTGTGACACGGTCAAGGGGGTGCCCTTTTTTTTTCCTTCCCTGACCAAAGGGCGGATTCAGGAAAATGGATATCAATTTCCCCGAATTAAAAAGGAGCGTGACGGATAGAAGCGTCCTTTCGTCCTTGCCAGTGCAAAGGCAAAGAGAGGGCGGTGGAACAGAGGAGGTGGAGAAAATCAGAGGTTCAATCTAAGCAAGCTTGGAGCCGAAACTCATGACCTGGGCGGGAAGAGATTGAGAGAGCAAATGACATGGACACCCAAAAAATCAACTAAGGAGGAGGGGGTGCCGGCCACTTTGATTAAATCTGGGGAAGCGAGCGGGCGAGAGAGAGAGGGAGAGAGCGAGAGAGGGATCAGCACAGCTGTCTGCTTCACGTGCGCGGCAGCGGCCGCGAAAGCGCACAAAGGGTTCGCTCAATGTTCCTTTTACTCATGCGTCCCGTCCTGCTCGTTGCCCGTCGAACCCGAGAAAAGCTGATGGGCGATGAGTAGGCACGCAACTGGGGGAGACGGACGGGAAGAGGGCGAGGTGGATGACGAGAGGCAAGCACAGCAGAAGCTGGGTAAGAGGGGAGGCTCACTCAGGGAATCTGGGGAATCCTTTCTCTTTCCCTCAGCATTGCTCAGCATCCCCCCTCTCCCGCCGAGTGCTCCTTCTCCGTTTGTTTGGTTGCGCTCCTTCCAAGTTGGAGGTGCTGACGTCGCCCTTGGGACGTGGAACGTGGACTGAGTAAGCACCGCCTAATCATCCACCGCCAATTCCACATAATCTGCGTCGTCCAGTTTCCAGTTGAAATGTCACATTCGTCCATTGGCTTTGCAGAATCCCGCCGCGCACGTACTTCTTTGCCAATCCTTTGGGCCACCAACCTCGTTCGTTGCAGGCTTCCCGCCATTATCACTTTATACGCTGAAATACTACAGACTTGGGCCAAGGACTCGACCCCCTCAGCCAGTGTTGAGTGAAGTACAAGAGCCAAGACCAAGCGGTCGTCGAGGGCGGGGAATATCCAATGTGCGTAACAAGGTAACAGACGCTAACCAAGCAAAGCAACCTGCCTTGCCGGAAAATCCCTGCACGGAGTTGCATTCGTGGAATTGATCCTTGAACGCCGGTTTTCGGTAGCCGGCAGCATCCAACCCTCTCGAATTTTATACACTAATCGTAAACCCCCATCGCACCTATTAGTCTTTTGTATAGAATTTGAGCTTCCCCGAGCTCCGAGGAGAATTATGTGTTTCCCCTCCCAAGGCAGACGCGTGGAGGAGAGGGAGGGAGGAGGGAGGGCGTCGCTGCACGTCGCCAAGAAGAGCTTTTTCTCCACGCAGCCAGTCTCCTTGTCCAAAGATAATCTTTTTGTCAAGGGTCTAATGTAAAAGATTATCTCGCTGGATGAGGCCCATCGGGAGCTTTGCTCAAATAGGAAGAAATAAAACCTTGAACAAGAAACCTCCCCGGGAAACGCCACCGGCTATCGGTTCAACTCAAAGCTCCGATGCGGTTCGACTTGCCATCAAACCCCAAAGGTTCAAGCGTGTCCTGCCAGCGGCTGCAGGTCATCCTCTCCAAGGCTCGAGCTAAAGACCGGGCTAGGGAGGAGAGAAAGAAAGAGCCGCAGGAGGGGATGTCGAAATTAGAGAGAGAGAGAGAGAGAGAGAGAGAGAGAAAAGGGTGCCCCTTTCTCTCCCAGCAGCCAGCAGGATCGAGAACCACCTAAAGACCAACGGACCAAGTCTCAAATGAAGTGTCATTAATCTATCGAGGATGCGTCGAGAAAAACCTTCCCAAAAGGACCCATTGTGTACATGTAGTAGCTTTATTAGTCCAACCATTCCTTTGCTGCATACGGGCCGACAAATCAGAGCCGCGAGCTGGGACATCACCAAAAGAACCTCGACGAGCGCAATTAACACCCCAACGAGTTGAATCCATCAGGAAGCGTCCTGAGCCCTGTGTATTGGTGCGAATGATACCGAGTTAAAGGTCCGTAGTCGGTGCCCTTCGCCGAGGATCTGGCCGTTCGGTATCTCGCGCTACGACGCGATGATACCGTCGTGCTCGAAACCAGCGTTAAGATGTCGTCTGATGGAAAATAATGACCAAGCATCAGTCTATAGTAGTAGGTAGGCACACCCATCTTGACCTGCGGGTACTCCCCACCAACTTTTCGTCCTCCATCGAGCCATCGTCGTGGGCTCGAGTCGCATGCGTCTGTCTGGGAAGGCGAGTAGACTTCCCAGCTCGACAAACCCCTTCGTAGGCTAGTAGCCGTCACCTCTACACCCGTATGCCCTTTGCCAAAGACATCTCAAGCAAATCACTATTCCAGTTCTCACAGCCGCGCTCTTGCTCGTGGGGCCCAGTAAACCTTTTCAACTGCCTTGCGGGTCAATACCCTTGCCTTCGATTACTTCAACAACTCTGCTAAACCTCTCATCAACAACAAACACTATATACCAAGAAAGAAACCTCTGCAAACCCTCCTCTCCCTCCTCTCCCTCCTCTCCCTCCTCTCCCTCCTCTCCCTCCTCTCCCTCCTCTCCCTCCTCTCCCTCCTCTCCCTCCTCTCCGCCCCCTACTTCTTCCTCACAATCACCCACAAAAATCCACATCCACATTCTCCTCCTCCAACGCCTCCACCACAACCTCGAACCCCGCCGCCCCCAACCTCTCCAACGTCCCCTCCCGCCCCCACCCGCTCCAAAACATCCAATCCTCCTCCCGGAGCCATTTCTCCATCACCACCGCCTCCGCCGCCGCCCCGGAAAACGTCGCCAACAGTAAACCCCCGGGCCGCAACCACTCCACCGTCCGCGCCATCATCGCCGTCTGCTCTTCCCGCGGTAGGTGGAACAGGCTGTACAGCGCCACCACCCCGTCCAAGCTCCCCGGCGCGAAATCCAGCACCGCCGCGTCCGCCATGTCCCCCTCGGCAAACTCCACCGACGACCCGGCGCCCAGCGTCCACTCCGTCGCCGCGTGCGCCCGCGCCAGCGCAATCTGCGCGCTCGAGAGGTCGTTGCCGATGACGTGCGTGTTGGGCCGCGCCGCGAGCGTGCGCGTCGACGGCTCGCCTGCGCCGCATCCTAGCTCGAGGATGCGTGTCGGTGCCGGGGTGCCTGTTTCGGCGGTGGCGGCGGCGGCGGCGGCGGGCAGGTGCTCGATGAATTGTGCTAGGTAGCGCGAGCGCAGGTCCGAGTGCTTCTTCGTCCACTCGTTATACACATCGGCAATGGCATCGTAGGATGTCTTGATGCGGGCCTTGAGGTCGGCCGGAGGAGCGTCGCCCGACATGATGACGTTGATAAGACAGAGGGATAAATCTCGAGGTAAGGCTATACAGTAGATGCTCAACAGCGCTTTGCAGACGGTGAAGGTGTATGTTTGGAAGCGCACACGTAGTTTCTATCTCGTGGTAAAAGAAGAACGTCAAGGTTGTCTCTTCTTGTTCATATGATTATTTCCATTGAAGGAAATCAACCGCCATTTTAAAGGATCAGCTTCAATCGACAACCACCCCAGAAAAATAAAATCTAACCCCCCTCCCCCGCACCGCACCGCCCGCCCGATCCGCCCTCGAAGCCACCAAAAGCTCGCCGTACAAGCAATGGATCTTCAATCGTAACAATAAACTCTGGCGGAGAGCCTGCCCTGGGTCGCCCGGAGCTTTTGCCCCTCCCCCACTGCCACCCATCTCCGATCCGCGATGACTCTACCCTTGTTTTCCCCTGTTTTTCCCCTGTTAACCTCATAAGCTTTCCCCAAAACACACTAGAGCGAGAAGCCCAAAAAGAAATGTTGGCAAACGCCTGCTATCTCAAGCACGCAATATCTTGCCAAAGGCTAGGATTCCTAGCTCCCCAGGGACTTTTATACCTCGATGGAAGCTTATGAGTCAGATTCCTCTTCTATCGCAATGCACGCCGTATGACAGTGTCGGGGCTATCGACATCCCCGCAACGTCGCTGGCAGCGACATGATCTAGCCAAGACATCAAGTCCACGTCCGGCAATCGAACAACCTGGCCGGTCATCTCGCAGAGATCTAACACGATATCGCAATGCCGTAATGGAAATTACATCGTGCGATTGCCCTGATACCGTCGAGCTGATATTGCCTTGGGTGACTCCCGTCGCAAACTCTGCTCGAGATCGTGACCAAACTCACCGCCCATGTTAGGGATCATCATTTCGAGTCTGCCTGCACTACCTCGATTCCTTCGAACCCAAGAGACGATTAGGGGATACAAGCTTCAAAATCATAACTCATAAGTATATTCTCTAACGTGACTAATTAGTATCCCGTAGTCCATGCCCCAGGGTAAACCGTATATTACAATCTCTCTCTCTCTCTCTCTCTCTCTCTCTCTTCCAAAGGGTTCATTCATACACACGCCACGTCTTTCCTTCTCTCATCGTTCGATTCTCTCTAGTCCGGGCTTCGTTGGTGGCATCTCGCCCTCTTACTCAAGGGACATGCGCGCCTCGTCCCCGATACCCCAGGACCCCTTGCCCTCATCATGGATCGCAATGTCCACCGCGGTGCCTAGCCCCGACACCTCTTCTTCGCCCCGCGTCTCGCTGCGCGCCTCGCTTGGCCGTCTCGCCCGCTGCTGGGTCCGACCATCCCGGCCGGCCGAGTGCGCGCCGGGGGCGGGTGGGGCCGACGACGAGGAAGTCACCGTAGTGGAAGAGACGGCCGAGGTTGATGATCGATCCGTGATTTTACGGCGCAGGGAACCCGGGCGGAAAAAGGACCGCGAAGACGACGACGTTGAGTGTAGGGAAGACGTGTCGCTGGTTTCTTTGCCGTCCTCGCCCCCGCGTTTGGCATTGCCGCCATGCGCGATGGAGATGCCGTTGGCGTGGTGTGCTTCTCCGTTGGCGGTGGCGGTGGCGTCGCTCTCAGCGTCGGCGGCACCATCCGTCTCTTGAACGGGGGTTAGCGTAGCGGCAGTGGAGGTGAAGGAAGACGAGGATGCTTTGCCAAACTCGCTGGCCATTGGCGACACCATCATCTCCCCGTAGTGCTGTAGGCCTGGATCTTTGGTGGTTTGGCCGGTGCCGTTGTTGTCGTAGTCGTCGGCGGGGTTGTCGTTGTTGTCGCTGGCGGGGTGGTGGGAGGGCTGCTGGAGGTGGTAACCTTGGCCGGTTCTGAGGGCAGGTCGCCCTGCTCCTCGTCACCAACCTCGACAAGCTCGGCATCGCGGTACCACTTTCTCCGTCTCGTCCAACGACCCCAACCGTCTTGTCCACGTCTACCATTTTGCCACTAAAAGACGAGGTAAACTAACGTTAGCTCCGCGTTGTCCTTGGTGCTTGGGAAAAGAAAAGGAAACCCGAAAATTGAAAAAGTACTGGGGAGGAAATTGGAACCCACCTTGTTATCGTAATACACCCACCCATTCTTCCCTTCATCGCCGTCGTAATCAACGGCTTCCTTGCCCTCGTCCGGCACGCCATCCACCTTCCACTTGCTACCGCGCACCCACCGCCAGTGCATGAGGCTACCCTCATCCGTCTCGGGCAGCTCAAAGGAGTCTCGCGAGGGTACCGAGTTGTTGTGCTCGTCGGTCCACGCGCTGCGCTCGTAGGCGAACAGGCTCGTGGTCCAGCCGAGGCCGACCCAACGGCGCTGGTTCTCGAAAATGATAAAGGTAAACTTGACGCCCGCGTCCTTGCCTGACCGCCGGCGCCACCGTCCACGCCGTGCTTGTGACCGTGGTGGTGCGACTGCTGGCGCAGCGCCTTGGTCAGCTCGGACTCGCGTCGCTTAGTCGCCGTCTTGGCTAGATTCTCGGGGTCCGAGGCAGCGGGGAGAAGGAGGGCATGGGGCGCATGGGGCACTCAAACGTAAGACCCGTGAGGAGCGCGGCGAGCCGCCGGACCATGGAGCTTCTCCACAAGACTTCGCGGGCCACTCGCATAAACCGGGCATGCCAGCTGAGGATAAGCGTGCCAAAGACGAGCATCACCCGCCTCGTCGTGATAATGCGTAGAGGCGGTAGGGTAAGGGCGATCCAAAAGGGGGTGCAGAACAGAATTCGGATGAACATAGTGGTGAGGGCGGGCCTCGTAGTCGCCGAGGTAGGCGTCTGCTGAGTGCTGAGAAAGTCCGTCATTTCGATCATGGGCTCCAACAGCATGTTGCACCGGCCGGTAAACTCCTTGAGTGTCTCGACAATCTCGTCCAACGTCTTTTGGTGCCGCGTATTCGTGACTTCCGAGTTTCCCCTGGTGTGTCCCAGCTTGGCGGCGCCACCGTTCGCGGCCGGCTTGCCGCCATTCTTCTGCAGCCGGCCAGTAGGCGCAGCGGATCCCGCGGCAGCAGATGAGTCCTTTTGCGCGGGCTCATTCCACCCGCTGGTGCTCAGCGGGCTGAACCTGCGGCCGTACATGCCTAGGATCAGGGCCACGACAACGACGATGGGACCGGCCATGCGGATGACGGTGTCGCCATAGAGCACGACGGCCCAGAACACGAGCAACATGACGAAGCTCTCCCAGGGGTCTCCGGTCGTCCATGTCAACAGGCCCGCGAATTTATTGAGAGGAAGGAGAAAAGGATGCGAGTAGGCGAGGGCGCGGGTGATCTGAGGCGGGGTCGCGAGGAGCAGGGGGATTTTTGGTGGACGAGGATGGTGGAGCGGCGCTTGGAGGAGGACTTGGCCGCGGGGTTCGAGGACAGGGTAGCGGGAGAAAAGGCTGCGTAGGTAGGAGGAGCATTCGGAAGAGGCGACGCGATGTCGTCTGGAGTTGCTGGGCCGAGGCCGCCGTCGGCATCGGGCCCTCGCTTGGGGGACGTCATTTGAACTAGCCACGGAGGCTCCTATTTGGGGAACATTTATTAACGATGCAGTCGACGGAGGAGACTTGGCGATTAGGTGGAGATAAAAATGGATAATCAATAATGAAAAGATACAAAAAGAGAGACGGCGAAGAGGAGGCGGTATATTTTTGTCTGGTTCTTGGGAGGTCTGATCAATCGACCAAGGGTTGAGTCGGGGTTTGTGCTGAGGAAGGAGACTAGGACGATTGGGTCGACGCAGGGAAAGACAATGGGGGAAGGTGCTGGCCAGCGCAGGATGACGTCGCGAGTGGCCCGGGCTGTGGCACCCCAGACCAACGCCGACGGAAACCACGATTTAACGAGCGGCACTTCGTCACCCACCCAAGAAACCTTCAATGTTGGCTGACAGCTCCCAATGGGAAATGCCAACGAAGCAATTGATGATTTTCGGAACCACAACGCCCCATCGTCGAAATAATAAAGAATGGGGTCAAAACCTCCATCCCCGTCTCACAGATGCAGATATCGATATTCCACAAGGCAAAAAGAGAACAAAACAAACAAACGAGAAAAAATATCAAAAAGGGAAACTTACAAAAGCTGCCATTTATCACCGCGACCGGAATCCGCCCTACGCTTTATGCCGTCCAGCCAGGTTTCGGATAAACCCAACCGATCAGGAAAGTCCACGCAAAAGGGGAAAAAGGAAGGAACAGAAGGCCCAAGAAAAAGTAAAATAAAAAGAAAGGGCAGTTCGGGGTGCCGCAGGTGTCGTGCAATCACAGGACTGGCATCAAAAGGGCAAGGACTGGACAAGCCAGGCAGGGCGCGCAAGGGTGGCCTCTAGGCGGTGACGAGAGTTTGCTTGTGCTTTTGTCTAGCGGGTGTCTGCCCCTTGAGAGCTCGAGGTGTGTGCGCGCGCAGTTCGTTCAAATCGTATACTACTGCGAGGCCGATGCGTGGCGTAGCGGGGAGCACGGCCAAAAGCAGCGAACCAAGCCAGAACTCGAATCGTCCCCCAAGAAGCGGAAAAGCACGGTGCAAGATTGAGAGCTTGTGGAAAGTTTGAAAACCGTAAACCATGAGACCAAGATGCGATGCACGTAAATTTTGCTCGACACAGCCGAAAAGAGAGAGGGGGAGCGGGATGATTGCGAGCTGCCACAAACTCAATCTGGCGCGCAACGCACAATCAGCTCAGCGTCGCTGCGACTTCTCTGGTGAGGCCCTGGTCGCCGCAGCTCTCTCAATCTCGTGATCCGAGTGTCCCGGATGACTGCCTGGTATTAATTGTCGTTCTCCAAGGACGCGCGACGCGAGGTGTCGTCAAGAGGGGGAAACAGCACAAAAAGAAAAAAGAGGCGAACGGGAAACTGAAACGATAAAATAAAAAATATGAAAGAGAAAGAAAAGGTTGAAAATCGGATTGGACCGGAAAGTTGGTGATCAGGTTTCCATCAAGGAGGAATACATCAGACATCAGACGAGGTTGGGGGTTGTGTGGTTTGGCCCGAAAAGTCACCCTCCCTTGTCCCCGCGGGGTTCAAGACCAACATTGAACCCAAAGCAACGGAAAATACACGCTGACACCAGCTCCACAAGGCTCGGCCGACAGCGACATCAATCGATTCTTTCCAGGCTGGCATGTGCCTGTCCCCCTCTACTTTTCCATTCCACACCAAGGTCTTTTACCACGACCAAGGACGACCCAACGCTCCCCATTATGATACCCACCCACACGACAAGTAGTTACCTAGCTATTCTTTTCTAGGTCAGACTAGTTGCCGAATGTACACTATTACTCCCCGTTCCAAGCGTGACATTGCGCTTGCATGATCTGGAAGGAGTGACCACCCCGCGACCTGGCGCTAAAAACCAACAACTGAACCCCAGCCAAAGCACGTGAGGGCCTGGCCATCTTCGAGCGATCATGGATGCAAGCACGAGCTTGGGAACTCGACAGCTTCCAGTTGCGCTCTGCGTTTGACCACACCCCACGACGTAAATCGTCCATTTGCATCCTGCCCCGTCATGCCGGCCAACATGTCGGGCCCTACCTACCACTCCCAATACATTCCATTCAATCCCTTTGCGGGGTCTTTCGAGACTACCCTCCAATTAGACCCCCGCCAACTTTCCCCTCGCCATTGACGGGTACTTGAAGATGAGGTGCTAGGTGCTAGAGTTGTACAAAGTACCTCTTGAAGAACCCATAATCACATGCTAAAAACGTCTTGTCGCCAATCTTTTGGGTGGTCCCAGCCCCGCACCAGCTCGCTTGCTATGATGCTTCTCCCGTTTTCAAGTGGGGATTGGAAGAACTATCTGGTGCCAGCGGTCGGTCGGTGCCGGATACCATGTGCTGCCGACCCAATGTAGTAAACTACCCTGTGCGTAGTGTAGTGTGATGTGCTTCGTAGCTGTGATTGATTTCTACTTCACTATTTACTTGAAGGGAAGCCGACATCTCGTAAGAAACGAGATTGGAAAAGAAAAGGAAAAAAAAAGAAAAACAGACGGAAATTAAAAGGATAGAGACGAGAAGTGAAAACGAAGAAATGGAAAGAAAAATAGAAACGAAAAAAGGGAAGAAAAGGAACGAAAGAAGTTGAGCAAGAAAACGAAATCTAGCTAAGGATTGTATTGTACCGCCTTCTGGTCCTCCATCCACTCGAACAATTTCACCCCGCCGTGTATGCCATCTACTGTACCGAAGGGCACTCTCTCGTGTTTAGTCCCCTCTTCTCAGTCCCCAGAACCGGCAAACCCTGTACCAAGGTCCTATTATTAGTTATGTTGGCTGCCATTAAGGCTTACCCACAGCCAAAACTCTCTCGCGAGTAGCCTTCCCGTTTTACCACGGGCGGATCCAAAAGCGAGCACGACTTCGGGACCCTCAGGGCTGTGGAGGATCAGCCTCAGCTTCACGTATTCCGCGCCGGGCTCTCCATCATCTTCGATTCGCTCATACGAGATGACGTGTCTTGGATCAAGCGCCGCGTCAATAGCCGACTTCAACGTCGTGCTTAACACCCCTGAAATCGGATCGACTTCCAATATCAACCTCTCCGCAGAACCCGGTGGCGCCTCCCAAGAAACGACATGGTCCGAGTAGCCTGCTAAATAAAAGACCTTGGGTTGAGCAGACTCAACATGGCTAGTGCGCCCAATTGTCATGTGGCCCGGAGAGCGACTGTCGTGGGGAGGACTACTCTGCAACCTGTCGATCGCCCAGCTCGAGAACCCCTTTTAATAGCTAGGTTTATTGCCTTCCTGCCCCCGAGGCGGCAAGACCAAAGCTATCAGGAGTCGCATTTACCTCCGTACTTGGTTCCGTCTCCTGAGCAGCGTATCCACCCTCTTGAATGTCGTCCGTGGTCACTTCCACTCGTTGCGTTTGCTCGCTCGCGCTCTCGCACAAGGCTCCAACTTCCAAACTGGTTGCTCCTCCTTGCGCTTCGGGGTCATCCCCCAGATCATCTGCCAAGAGCTCCCGCAGAGGTGTTCCGGAAGAATACTTTCCAGTCGAAACCTTGGCGGGAATCTCACACGAATCGTCGACTCTATCGTCCGAGGCGTCTGTGGAGTCCGTGGCGTCCGACTTGGCGTTGAGGTCACCATCGAGGGCAAACGTTGGTGATGTAAGGGCAAAAGAATCTTCAAGTCCGGCAGGCCACTCGCCCTTAATCGGAGCGCCGCCTAGAGCTTGACTATCGATCACATGTCCCACGGCACCTGCTGGCGTTGTTGTCAGTCAAAAGTCAACGTCCTCGATATCCTTACTTTGAATAGTGCCTACTATCTTGTCCCAATTCTAGGCTTCTTGGCCTGGTAATTTCGTCATCCGTCTCGGTAGTGTCGCCTGAGCCGACTTCTGACCCCTCTTCAGCATCGCCGTATTTAAACAAGTGGTCGCTTTCTTCATACTCCATATCTTCTTCCCCTTGCCCGTCTCGTTCTGATCACGAGCGAGTGCGCTCTGCTCCACCATATGCTCCACCAGATCGAGAGGGCTTCCGGGGAATGGGTCTAGTTCCCCTGTGTCGATTAACCTATAATCTTCCACCGTGTTACAGACTTCATGGCTCCTCTCAGCCCTCATTGTTTTAAATGACGAAAAGCCATTGATCCGGGCGTGGGCCTCAAGCGCCACCTCGATATTGCTGCGGGAGACGGCAAACCGGGCATCGACGTCCTCGGAAATTGGGCTGTCAGGATCAAAATGTGCGAGGAGACTCGTTCCGACCCAGCCACCTAGGTTTTGCCTAGTTTATATTGTCAGCTCCCATTCAGTACTACAACAATGGAGGAGGTGGCGTGGGGACAAGGAAAATACTTACTTTTCATCGAAAAATAGAACGGGGAACTCTCGATCATCTTCCAAGTGGCGACCATCCTGGAAACCCTCCGCCCAACCTTGGATGCGCCTCTCCATCCAATTGATATCGTAGCAGTACGGAATCTGGACCTTCTTCCCGTCCAAGAGGCCTAGGCTGTCTAAGCCTCCGGCTGCTTCTGGAAGCCCGCAGTCTGGTGAGCCGTCCCATCCAAGAACCATGGCCAAGAAGAATTTCTGATCGGCGGGCCAAAAGACGTAGTACAGCCCGCCAATATCGGGCCTCGTAATCAATCGGTTATGAAACACATCCCTAAATTCGTTCCGCCAAGTTAAATCGGCCTCATCGTCCGCGGGTAATTCGTTAGCGGGCGGTCCGTTAGTGGATGGCTCGTTAGTGAGTGGCTCGTTAGCGGGCCGGTCATTGTTGAGTGGTGGCCCGGCTTCGCAAAGTGTGTTGAGCGGCTTATATCCCTTGGCAAGAGCTTGCTCTAAAGCGCGGTTGTTCTTCTCAGCCAAAGCCTCATTGCAGTCTACGACACGCCAACCCAGTTGCTCTAGGGCAACTCCGTGTTTACGACCCAACCCATGTTTATTGCCAAGGTGTTGGGCTGCACTGCGGAGAGCCCCTCTATGACCCCCAAAGTGAAAGATGTGGTGAGCGCTTTCGCACTTCAGAATATACCAGTGTCGATCACCCTCTTTCTCGCGGATGATGGCGTGTTTATACTTCGCCTTGCCATCTTGGAACACCTCGTTGAATGTGATTGTCCGCATCTCTTTGGGCGGGTTCCCAGTCAAAGTAGTATCTCCCTTCTGGGTAATTGCCGACTCCACGCCCTCTCTAGCGCGCTTGGGACTAGGTAAGTCTTCGTCTGATGACGATGAATCAGAGATACGACGCTTGCGGGACTAGACAGGTTAAACATGGATGTCAGCGGTGGTTGAAAAAGAGGGGATAGGTACTAAATTCCATCTAACCTTTCTTGCGGATTCTTGCGCTGTTGAACATTGCACCGAGTTACACTCACTGTTGCGGGAAGCTTCCGACTCGGGGGCCGCTGTTTTACTTTTGCTATACTGGTCAGGCCCTGTGCTCATATCTGAAGTCGTGGTATACTGTCGATCCTGCTCTCCATAGGGGCCGTCGACAGTAGATACAAAGGAAGCAGTCCTAGTCTCAGTCCTACTTGAAAGGGGTGGGCGGAAACTGCTTGTTGACCTAGAAATCCTAGAGTCTTCATTTTCGTGGCTAATCTGATAGCGACACGTTCGTTAGTCCATTGTGCTCACGAGCCTGTATATATTTACATAGATCAGTTGCCTTCGAAGAAGAGAGAGTAAGCACTCACCAAGGCCTCGGGAGCAGCACAGGGCATTCCCACTCCGCTGATACGCTTCACCTTCCTGTTCAAATCCTGCTTACTCGCATAAATACGCATCAATGTAAACTCCTCGAGCTGATTATAGTCTTGCTCCATGGTGCGGAGCTTCGATATGAGCTGCGAGATATCCCACGTATCATTGCCAATCACACGCATAATTTCCACCTTGGCGCGGGCTCGAAGCACCATTTGCTGTTCGTGAAGGTTCTCTAGCTCCGCCTTTTTCTTGGCTTCAAAGCGGGCTAGGGAATCCTCGATATGAGGCGTGAGGTCGTCCACCTCCTCCATCACCAGGTCCCCACAGGAAGACCTGGCCATGGCTGGCGTGGATGAACTTTTATTCTTTCTTGCAAGACCGCTAAGGAAGAGGGCGGACGAAAACAAAGGTAGGGATTGTCGGGTAGGTTTCTAGTATAGGCAGGGAAGCTGTCAGATCGGGGGCGCTCGGGAGACAATGAGCCAGGAACGGAAATTGATGGAATGAAGAAAGCCACAAACCCTTTGTCAAAAAGACCCTGGAACAGGATCCTCTGGCTGATGCCGCTCGCCCAAGGCAAGGCTCGGAATTGCTAGTAGGAGAGAAAAAAGGAAGTGAGGTGAGAAAGACAAAAGGGAAATGAAGAAGAATGAGGAAACCAGAGAGTAGAGAAGAGACAGAGTTTGATGCAATCTGTGAGGTCACTAGGTTTCGGTTGGTTTGGTGTTAGCAAAAGTGTGCAATGCTGTGAAGTCAGTTTCACCAAGTCCAGCGATGAAATGCAAGCAATAAACCCTTCATCCCCAAGCAGTCAGAAACATGTTTGGCAAGAGAGGAAAACTTTTCCAGAGCCTAGGGCATGAGGGAAGGAGCAACAACTGGAGCAGCATCATATTGGTCAATGAGGATGTTGAACATGGAGAGCAAAAAAGAAAAAGGGCAGCAGTGGGACTTGTGGAACGGTCCTTCCCCTTTTCCCACTTCCTTCTGTTTGCGGAAATGCCATCTCGAGCAACTCATGTTTAGTGTGGGAAGGCGCAGCCCCCATCTCGACTATTTCGGTCGTGTCCATGGAATGCATGCTTCGCGTGCTCTTTGTGTGCAGCGCCATGGGCGGAGGAAACAAGCGCGAGAAGGGAAGCCAAGGCTCGTTGGAATGTTGGGATGGTTTTTCTGGAGAGGTGGACGGAAACGCTGCTGGCTGCCCGGCAGAGGCTGCTTCTGGATTGGACTTAGACGCGAGCGCGGGTACATGCATCGTGATACAAACTGACGCCCTTAATGCGAGACTCTTGATACCGCGCGTCCGGTGGGGGATGGCTATCCATGGGTTCAATTTATCGCGACGCAAAGGCGCACAACTAAAACACGCAGTCTTCATAGCTTACATCAAGTTTTTAACATTCAACAGACTCCTTCGAGCGTGATTTGTTTACTGGTCGTGTTGTGAACACAGGAAATGAGAAACGGAAACCCATGGATATATAGAATACGTAAACTAGACATTGAAGAATGAGAGAGGAAACGGGGAGACGCCAACGCCGCCAACCATGCCAGACAGATCCGATCCATTCTCTCTCTTCGCCAACACTTCATCGACATGATGTGGTCTAGAAAAGAAGAAGGGTGGAATACATGAGGTGGGGGAAAGAAAAAAAAAAGAGTACAAAATCACCCTCACACCTTTCAAACAGGTGAGCATGAGGCAACAAGTTGGAGGAAAGGAGAACAGCCAACAACCCCCAATACAAAAGGTGGAAAAAGAATAAGAGAACAGGCAAGGAGCCCTTAGGGAGAAGAAAGAAAAATCAACCTCCGAAAAACTCAACAAATGCGCAGAGGCATCCTACACCTCCGCCTCATCGTCCACTACCAGAAACTACACCAACCAATGTAATGTTGACACAGGTTCTCCAGCTTGGTCGCCTCGACAATCAACTTGCTAACTTGGTTCACAACATCAAGCTCCTCAACGTTCTTGAAGTCACGCCCCGTTAGCTTCTGCTGGACGCGGTCCAACACCTCGAGAGCGCGCGCGTTCTGTACTTCGACCACGTCTGTATGGCCGTGGCCATTACCATTTCCATTGACCGCTGCCGGTCCATCACGCGCTGCCACTGAAGAGTTGGTCCTGGCACGAGCGCGAGCACTAGGCATCGGACCAGTGGGCATCCCATCCATGCCCGCTTGCGCAGCCATGAGATCCTGAGGACGTCCGTCCAGGACCGAGGGTCGTCGGTTGCGGCCACCGTGGGGGCCCGCAAGCGCGGCTTCGCGCTCAGACTGGAAGGGCGCTGCCGGGCTTTGCACGTTGGTAAGTCGCCAGGTTAGGAGAGGATCGTGAATAAACTGTGAGGAAAAGTGGTTAGTATCTGTATGCAAAGTAAAGAAATGGCAGTAGTAAGGAAATATCAGAAAAGAAAAGACTTACAGCTTCCAGGACAGCCATGACACTCTCCTTATTGTCTCGAAGAACCCTCATAACGTGCTCGCAGGTGATCCTGAAGCTACCTTCGATATTGCTGACTTCCATGGCATATGTGAGCATACGCGTGAGACGGAAAGGCACCCTCTCTGGGTACTTCTCTCGCTTCATGGCAACCTCGAAACAGTCACCAAAGTCGATGTGGATAATCTTGCCCGTGATGCGGTCAAGCATGAGGTTAGACGGGTGGCGATCTCCAAGACCGAGAATGTAGCCCACCATGGACATGACGCCGAGGGAGCGCGTGTAGTTGGTACGGCGCTCGAGCCACGCCTCGGAGCTCTTGCTCTTGAGCCAGAGGACGCGGTACAAGTCCTGCCCAGTAGTGTTGTCCAGTGCGTAGCCAAATACCTCCACCTTTTGCATCAGCGTCAGGTTATCATAGTCGGGCGCCATCTGCAACATGATGCGGTGTTCTATATTGAGGAGGATCTTGCGGCTCTCGCGGTATTCGCGGATCAGGACGTGCAAAGTATCGCTGTTGGGCACCCAGCCCAGGAGACCCGAGTTCTGGGAAAGCGGGATTGCGGGGTAGCGCTGGATGTTGAGGTGGCGCTTGTAGCACTCGGAGTCGTTGGCGAGGAGCGTGTTGCACAGACCAAACAGCTGCATGACTCTTTCGTCCTGGCGGATATCTTCATGACCCTTGAGCAGGAATGCGTACGAAATACCGTCGCTGCCGCTGATGTTGAGCTTGCGGGGCCTCTGCTTGGAGTTGATGACGGTAAAGGTCGAGTCGAAGCCTTGGATCCGGACCACGGGCGCACCGCTGCGGTATGTTCCGGGGACCGCGAGGTCAAGATCCTTGGCAGCAAGCAGCTTAGGCGAGCAGTAGGTGAGCTCCAGAGTCGTCACCTGGGGCAGTTGCCTCGAGATTCGCCTGAACACCTGGTAGTAGAGATCCCATGCTTGATTCAGGTCATTAACGTCACGCGTTGACTGGTACTGACGGCACCACTCCCGTGCCTCGGTCAAGTCGCGGCCAAAGGCCTGAACGAAGGAAATCTCCCGCAGAGTTTCGGGGCCGCGTTCTAAAAGATCGTGGAGCGGACCAAGGACCGCAAACATGCCCTCGATGTTGTGGTCGCCAAAGTAGAGCCGAGACGCCTCCTCGAGAGCCTCGTGCCATAATTCGTGCCACAACACGGCAACCCTGATCAGTTCTTGGCTGACAATTTCGGCCTGCGTCACGAGGTTGGCGCTATGCTGCCTCATGCTGTCCATGATCTGGGCCGCCGACTTAGAGCGCACTGAGCTTTGCGCCGACTTCATCGCAACGGTGAGAGGATACACCAGCGCCTGGGGATGCGCGCGACCTACGTCGGCGAGCAAATTGTGGACCGACTGCTGCACACGCCTGTTGGGTTGATTGATGCGGGCGATGAGCTGGGGAATTACCTCCAGCCACGTGTCGACGCTGATGTTGGTAAATCCTTCGGTCACGGCATTGTTCACATCCGTACTGCCACCATGAGTGAACCAGAGGGTCAGCAGACGCAGGGTATCCTGCAGGGAGCTGCCCGCAGAGAGAGCAATCGACTTGAAGAAGCCGCGAATGGCGGGGACGACATAGTCGAGAATAACAGCGGGATCCACGCTAACATGCTCGCGATCGGCTCGCGAGGTGATTTGGTTGACAATCTCAAAGTTGGCAAGAGCCCAGCCGTGCCAGGCCTTGTACCAGCGAGGGTTGTACTTGGTGGCCGCTGAGTACGCGGACAATACTTCCTGGACCTGGTGGTGGTGCCACGTATCGCGATGGAGGGCCCGAATCCACTCTCCCTGGCGTAGATAGCACTTGGCAAGGAGGATAGTCTGGTCCTGCAGCGCCTTGTGCGTCTGCGGACTGAGGACCGCGGGGTCCAGGGGGTGTTGGAAGTTGAAGTCGCTCGAGATCTCGAAGCCGTTGGGCACTTGTGCGGTGAGCTGATCTTTGATGTGCTCCAACCTAGCAGCCGTATCGTGCGTGAACTTTCGGAGCGAGTATAACGCCATGGGTGGCAGGTCGTTGTTCTTAAAACCGCCCGACTGGATACCGAGATCCCACTGGTACTTGAGAATGCCGTAGATGACCTGCGCAGGAATATTCCGATTATGAACCGGCTGCTGTCGGTCGCCCCAATATGGAAGTACCGTCTCCAACGAGCCATCGATGCCGACGAGCTGCTTGAGCGATTTATCTGCGAGGCCCATCCGACCAGACTTGCGGCAAAGGTTCGCAAACTTGATCCACATGTGCATGTTCTCACCGGGTGAGATAACCAGAGCTCGCAGTCGCAGCATGCGGTGCCAAACCTCGACGTTGCGCTGGCAGCCCTTAAGTCTTGCCTCCCACGTACGCCGCATGGTTGCCTGCTTGCGCTCATCGCACTGCTTGTATACTATAAGTTCCTCCAGTTCCGCCAACATCTGGACACGCACGACAACCTGGTAGGCCCGGTTGTATGATTCGCTGACGAGCGCGCTCAGCTCCGTGTCGAGGCCCTCGCGGGCATGCTGGACACAGCTGAGCGCCTCAGGGAATTGGTTGCGGTGAAGGGCCAGGATGGCGCTGAAGAAGGAACGGTCAGGAGATGAGCGTCGCATAGACTGCAGGTACTTGTCCATCGAATCCCACTTGCCCAGGCCCCATGCTGCGGCAGTGGCGAGGGTGCGATCAGTCGCCTGAGGTCGGAGGAGGACGCCTGCCACTTTTCGCTAGCAAGCGTAGCCAGAGTGTCCCATTCGCCCAAGGCGTGTAGACAGCGCATCTTGCCCATGATCACTTCGACGGGTACAGCTTCACGGTTGTTCTCCGCATCTTCTAGTCTCTTGTCGTAAAAGGCAAGTGCTTCCTCCCACCTTTCCAGCTTTTCGAACCACGTCTCCCGCAGCGTGATGCCGTCCTTATAGAGTTGGGCGCGGCGGAGAATACCGATAGCGGCATCAGACTGCTGGAGTTGGTTGTTGATGACGATGAGTGCCTCGACGGCGCCGCTACTCTGATCCTGCAAGAACTCCAGCTCCTTGTAATGGAGTGCCTTAGCGTAGGCGTGGCAGCGGGCGGCTTCGCGACCGAGGACACGGATGTCGATGGGGAGCGCCTTATCGTCGTGTTCCATAAACTCCGCGAGATTGAGAAGAAGGGCCAGAAGATCCGGGGGCACGTTTTCAGACTTGATTGCACTCTCGATATTTTGAATCAGCTCGTCCTGGAACTGCTCGTAGAGCTCTCCCAGCACGAGACAAAGGCCGAGTTAAACAGTTCGCGGGCCAGAGGCAGGTAAACGCTGGCGAGGCTGGCGCAAGCCCTCAGGGCGTGGTTGGGCGATTCGCTGAGAAGGGTGGTGCTGAATCTGCGCAGCCACTCTTGCCAATCCTCCTTGGTGGATTTGCCCTTCGTATCCCAAGCAGCCTTGAGGTGGACAGGGTTCATCTCCAGCTTCTTCGACGCGAGGTCGCCAAACATGGGCTCGTCAACCTGGTTTTCCAGTCGTTCAGAGCTCAAATGCTGGGGTAGAGGTTCTCCCTTTTGCAGCTTGCTAACCAGAAGCTCGTAGTTTTGATGCTGGATTTGGCTACTTGCTAGGATCTTGTTGACGGAGCTCATGAAAGGAGTGTATTCTTTGCCAAGCTGTTGGATAAGGGCACACAGTGTATCGAGAGCAGCAATCCTCAGCGAACTCTCACCCATGGTCAAGACTCTTGTGAGGGGGTGGATGATTCTCGAAGCAAAATCGTTGAGGTTGACTTCCCGAGAAAGCTTACCAATCGTCTCGATGGCGAGCTTACGGATGTAGATTGGTTGACCTTGCTTCTCAAAAGTCCGGACAATGACGGGGATGATCAGGTGCATGTACTCCTCGCTGCTAGAGCCAAAGACAAGGAAGGCGTGAAGAACCCTCTCAGAGGGGATTCGCTTCGCCGTGACATCTCTCTCGAGGGCACCGAGCATGAGAGGCAAAAGGCCAGCAAGATAAACCTTGAACTCGCCCTCCAGGGACCTCGAGATAGCTTCGATGAGCTGGAGAATCGTGGTTTGGAGGGAGGAGGATGTGTTCCAGTATTCCTCGAGGATCTCGATGATATCCGGGAGGTAATTGCGGATATGCTGACGAACAATGCTGACCAAAGTTGCCAGCTGGTTAAAGTACGACTCGAGCCGTTGGGCGGCGGACGAGCGAATAACGTGGAGGAAGGCGGGGATGATTCGATCAAGGAACTGCACACACTCGAGGCCTAGAGTTCGGAAGATGTTCATGATCGCCTCAATGACGGCGGCGTGGTGCTGCACGAGGGAGGGATCGTTCAAAATCTGAAGTAGACCATTGATCACCACTGTAGAAAAGTACTCCTTGTTAGAAGGCATAAGACCCGTCATCATGAGCGAAATGTCCGTCATCTGTGTCGCTTCAACCCGGCGCTGCATTTCCGGCGTGCGCTCTTCGACTTGCTAAGATTGTAGAGCATGGTTAGCATTGCAGTGTGTTGTAGACTCTCGCTCCCCGTGGGTGGCGAGGTCAGTGTAGATGCTGGGGGAGGGGGCTTGGATTTTGGGAATCTAAGCGAGGCAAAGTGGGTGGGAGTTGACAACTCGTCAAGCTCCTCGTCATCATCTGAAACTTCAGTCTGCGATTGCATAATGGCACCCAAATCTGCATACGCGGTGCACCAAGCGCCCTTTCTGGGCAGCGCGAGGTATTCTGAATTTACCTGGTGCTTGTACGGGTCCAAGGCGCCGAGGATACCCATGAGCTTGATGGTTTCCTGTCTTAGGGGTCCGCGGTGGCCTTCGGATCGGATAATACCCTGCAGCAACTCCAGAAGCTGAGGATATTCGAGGTAGGGCTGGATGACGTATCCCGAGTTGCTGGCAAGTTGGCCGAGGGCGTGGAGGGCAGCTTCGCGTTTCGCATTCGAGCTCTGGTCTTGAAGGGCGGCGATGATGAGGGGCATCAACTGGTCCTTGTAGGGGAGAATATCTTCGCCTCCAACAGCGGCCAACTCGCCGATCGCGTTCAGAATGGTCGCCGCAACGGATGCGGTGGGATCGTTGGCTTTTGGAAGAAGGACAGCAATCATAGGCTGAACGTAGGGCCGGATCAAACCCTGGGCATTTTGGATTAGTAGGCTCAGCAGCCTTGCGCTTTCCTCCTTGTTTCGCGCAACGTCAGAAAACTCGAGCTCAGTAAGCATCTGGAGGAGGTTCTTCCGCAACGACGGAACAATGTAAGCCGGGTTATACTTGGCAAGACGACCAATAATTGAGATGGCCACCTCGCGGATAGCAAAGACCTCATCGTTTAAGGCGAGAAGAAGGATCCTAATATTCTCCGCCTTGGCCAGATGTCGATCGAAGCGTTCGTCGAGGGCGGCGAGAACCGTTCGTCGAATGGTGGGTTCGGGGTCTGAGATTCCCACCGTAAGTAGCCTCCCAATCACCTCACCTACAACTTGCAGCGCGTGCTGGCTCGTCTGGCTGACGATGATGTCTTCGACGTAAAGCTGACAGCACGTCAGGGCAGCGGCTTCTCGAATTTCGGTGTCATCGTCGTCGACGTACTTGATCGCGACGTCCCGGACAAACTCGTTGAGCACGTGGCCTTGGTCTTCCGTTAGCTTGCCCTTGACAATTGGGCGGGATGGCAGGAAACCCGGAACTGCAGTAGTCACAGCTCCTTTGCGGGCAAGAATTTGAGGCTTAGGGGGCGAAAAGGCACGCGGCGGGGTAGTGTCCCACTAGGACGCCGGGGAATCGCGCCCTGCGACTGGCAATCGGATGAGGGCAGACAAGCGGGAGCTCAACGAAGGCGCGAGCTCAGCCAACTGCGTCGTCTTCCTCTTCACTGAAGAGAACGGCGAGAAGCCATACTTATGGCTTTGAGTGTCGGAGCCCGGATTCGAGGCTCGTGATTGGGCCTCCAAGAGCCTTTGTGACGGACGGCTTGCTAACCGGCTCGCTGAGGGGAGTAGGGCATCTGTACCTGAAAAGTCAAAGCTTCCTAGAGTGTTAAGCGCAAGCTTAATCTCTGCCTTGCGGTGCTCGTAAGCCTGAGGGTCTTTGGAATCCTTGGCGACAACGGGTAAGGAGTTGAGGGTGTTGGGCTGAGGCGCGCCGAGAGGCTTAAATGGCTCGCCACAGAGCACGATACTCAGCATGTCCAAGAGTCTCTCTTGGATGGTGGCTTTGACAGGCGGGATATAGAAAGCGATGTCGACGAGGGCTTGGGTCAGTTTTGGCGTGAGCTCGCAGGCGAAGATTGGGTCAAGCAGCGCCTCCATGTATTTGCTCAGCGTCTGGCCCACGGCTACGGCCAGACGGCTAATACAGTCAAAGACAGGATCAACGGACCCCCTCTTTCGAGAGGAAAGGCTAAGACCTTCGCAGACGTAGATAATGACACCGTCTAGATAGGGTGCGATGGCGCTCTTTACCGAGTTTGCGATGTTACCAATCGCAAGGAAGGCATCGTTGCGATCCTTGTCACGCTTAAGCATGCCCGTTAGGTAGAGCATGAACTGGTGGAGGTATCGGCTAGTAAAAGCGGTTGGGTCGTAGCTCGCCAAGTCAGGAATCAGCAAGACTATGGTTTTTCGAATAGTAGGATCGCGATGCTCCTTGTGCTTGAAAACAATTTCGCATGCGTCATCATATTGGCCCTGCATATACATGCCACCTTGCTCGAGAAGTTCCTTGAGAACGAGGAGCGAACCGTGGATAGACTCCACAGTGTTTACCTTGAGGCCTTGGTTCATCTCCGTGTACATCTTATTCATCCAAGTCTGCTTGAGCTCCTGATCTCGCTCTCGGATGATTCTAAAACAGGCGCTAACTGTCTCAGCGGCGGTGGTGCGGATGAGCTGGCGCTGGTCGCGCAGACCGACCCAGATAAGATCGAAGATGAGGCCGACATAGCCGTACATCAAAGTAGGCGCATTCCGCGCAAGCTCCCGCAGCTCCAGGACAGCGCTGTATCGACGCTCCTCAATACGTTCAGACTGTAGCCACTCGAGGGCCGTCTTCACTTCGGACTCGACGAGTTCGGACGTGAGGGAGCCGCCGGGTCGACATAATTTACCGAGGGCCGCGGCAGCTGCTTGCATGGGGGTGATGTCCTTTCCGCGGAGGATAGTCTTGAGGTTCTGGGTGAACCTCGTATATTTTAAAGAGGCATCGACGCCTTCAAAGTCGATGAGAGCGTCGAGGGCATAGATGCCACCCAGTCTCTCGGACGAGTCGCTACCGTGGGTGATGAGTTGCGTGATTCGGTTATTGACGGTGGTATAGAAGGCATGGAAATGGTCGGGTGAGAGATCTACGAAGAGGGTAGGAAAGAGAAACGAGTCAGTACTTGAAGCCATGCCGGGAAGGGGAGGTATGGGCTAGGGCGGGCAGGCAGGCGTGGCGACCAACCTCGATGGCACACGGCTACCAGCTCCCTAAGCTGGGCCGCGGCGCGTCGGCGGACATCGTCGGAAGTTCTACGGCGGGGGTGACGTTAGTTTATTGGGACAGTCACTCGCGAGAGGAGCAAGGCTGGCTCAAGTATGTGGAGCGGCGTTACCTAGATCGAAGCTCCCTCGAGATGATGTCCAGCCGCTCGAGCGCAACCTGCTGCTGTTGCGTGAGCTGCTGCGGCGACATGGCCTCTGGAGCGACTCAGCGGAGATGGAATGGGCTCGAGTTCAAGACGACATGGAAAAGGGACGAAAACAACACAAGTTGCTCGCCAGCTAGGCTATCGATTCGGTTCGTGGGAATGTGACGATGGACAATATGCGTTCGCAGTGTTTAGATAGAGAACTCGACAGTGGTTGAGGTGGGGACCCAAAGGAGAAGGGAGGGCCAAATTCCGTCCAACCGCGAGAGCAGTTGGTCTGCCAAGTTAAAAGAAAGAATTGATCAAAGAAATCAAAGCACAATAGAGGCTCTCTAGAATCCTCAACTGCACAGAGCAGCCAGGAAACAAGCCGGGTTAGTTGGTCATCAGAAGGGACACAAAGAAGTGCACTGGTGGGTGTTGGGGGAGGATGGAAGCATCAAGTTGAGGGAAAGAGCAATGAGGTTTTGGCTTGGGCGGGCCAAGGTTTCAAGGAAACACGCTAAAATGGGAATTTAGGAATCAATCAACCATGGAGCTGCGGGTAGGTGCTGCTGGAGCTCGACAACTACTCGCACAGGGTTCTCGGCCAATGTCATGCGCCCGGAGCACCGCTTATGTGACGCCTCCCAGGGGTGGGGGAAGGAACATGAGGCCAGGCGCGGTCCCCAATTCCCGGTAAGTCACGTGGGCGTCGGCCTAAGGGTGCAGTCCAAGGTCCTCCAGCATCTCCAGGAGAGGCTAGCAAACCCCCTGTCAGCGCTGGCTGTTGGCGAACAGGAGCCACTGTTTTAAAGTACAGGCACAGGCGGTCGTATCGAGTGAGACAGATTCAGAGACACAGTCGCATCTCATAAGCTCTCGGCAACGCATCCCGCATCCACCAGCCAAACCTATTCCTTGTACCAAGTACCACGCAATTCACCTCTTCGCGATCCGCCACCCTAACTTGAATCCCGTTTTTTCCTTTCTGCCCCCTCCACGACCACCTCTCAACATCCCATTCTCAACGCCTACTCCCACTCTCGAATAACCTCCCCATCTCTCCTAAGCCAGCCGCCTCCGTTTTCCCCTCCCCTTCCCACCCACAGCCATGGGTAACGACGGCGGCTCCATCCCCACCCGCCGCGAGCTCGTCAAGAACGCCGCCCGCAACCCCACCGTCTCCGAGCTCAAGGCCACCGCCCACGAATCCCTCACCCACGCTTGGTCCCACTGCCCCTAACCGGCGACAAGCTCGATCTCGAAACCGCCGTCTCCGATTGGCGCGGCCGCCTCTACAATTACGAATCCATCCTCAAGGCCCTCATGCCCTCGGCCGGCCCCGGCGGCGACGACGACGACGATGCCGAAGCCGCGGCTGCCAAGAACGAGGAAGTCATCGGCGCCGCCGAGTTCTCCTTTGCCTCCACGGGCATCAAATCTCTGCGCGACATCGTCAAGATCAAGTTCAAGCGCTATGCGCCCCCGAGGGCAAGCCCCGGTGGGCGTGTCCCATCTCGCTCAAGGAATTCGGCGCGGGCACCAAAGCGCTGTACATTGTCCCGTGCGGGCACGCCTTCTCCGAGATCGCCATGAAGGAGGTGCAGGAAAAGACTTGCCCCGAGTGCAACGAGCCGTTTGAGGATGTCAACGTCATCCCCATACTGCCCGCCACCGAGGCGGAGATGACGAAGCTTGCTGAGAGGATCGAAAAGCTTCACGAGCAGGGACTGGCGCACAGTTTAAAAGGGATAAGAAGGGTAGCAAGAAGAAGAGGAAGCGGGTGGATGGTGACAAGAACGAAACCGAGGTGGACGGCGAGGCTAAGGGCGAGAGGGTGCACAAATCCGCCAAAAAGGATGGCAGGTTAAACGGCATCAACAACCCAATGGCATCCTCCCTCACCGCCAAGGTGCTTGCGGAGCAGGACGAGCTCAACAGGAGGCGTAAGTTGGCCGGGATTGTCAATAAATAGTTCGAGTTATGTACAGAAGGGCGCTCAGGCGTTTTACAATTGGGGGAATATGGGAAATGTGCATAGTTCAAAATCAAGGATAGATACCCCGGCTTGTATGAATAGACCCGACAATATAGGTTCTTTTTTTTGGTTCTTTTTCTGGGCTCGTTTCTTTCATTCAAATCGCTATTCTCATGGATATCGCAAACGAACAAAAAGGGACCAAGAGACTACTTGCTTGTATACACTGGGATGAATCGAGGGCCACACACACAGTCGGGCACCTCGCCTTCTCCCGTTTTCTGATTTCATTCATGTACTGTTCGACCGTTCCCTTCAACTTACAGCTCATCCTTTTGCTTGCCCTTCTCGGCGGGTCCCTGAGGGTCGCAAGCGGCCGGTGTGCCAACCTCCATCTTATACACGCACTTCTCCGACTCGGAGACGCGCCACAGCTCCTCCTTCTCGGCGCAGGCAAGCCAGACATCGGTGCGCCTCCTAGGGCCGTTCCAGCAGCTCTGGCCGTTCTCGTATCGGAGGACCATGCGCTCGCCAGTGCCGAGGCCCTTGCCATCCAAGCGGTCTTCTTCGTCAGAGAACTCACGGTCGATACGGGCATAGTCACCCATGTTGGTGTTGCCGTGGCCCTTCTTGCTCTTCTGCATCGTCTTCTTGAACCAGCAGAGCTCATAAGTGTACTCGCCAGCCTCAGTGCTGACGCACTTGTCCTTGAGAGCCCTGAAGATTTCCTCCGGGCCGTAGTCTTTGGCGAGGTCGTCCTCCTCGTTCTTGAGGGAGGAGATTTTGGAGGTCAGGTCGCGCTCGGCGGCATTGAGGGCATCTCGGGCCGCGGTGACGGCGGGGATTCCTTGTTGGAAGTTCCCGAGTTGGCAACCATGCCATTGGCGACGAGCCACTGCCGCAGGTTATCCATCTGCTTGTAGAATAGATCCAAGACAAACGTAGGCACGTAGGCCTGGAAATTGTAGACTACAGAGGGCATGGTCAGCGGGGGCGCAAAGCAGAAGAGCCAAAAGAGCGCAGTAAAGGGAAAAGGCTACAGGGGATAAACTTACTGATATCCGTTTCATCGGCCTCCTCTTCGGAAGGCTCGAAATCCTTCCAGTTCACGCCGTTCAGCTCGCCATCCTCTAGGAGGACATCACGGACCTCCGCATCGCTGATGAGCTGGCTGCCCTCGTTGGCAAGCTTGGCAGCATAGTCCTCCCATGACTTGACAGCCTGCTTGACACCCTCGTCATTGAAGTTGGGGTTGTACTCCTCCTTGAAGCGCTTCAGAATCCTCCAGGTCGCCCACCTTGGTGCGGAGCTCGTTGCGCTGGTCGACAACAAGCTGAAGGGTATCGCGCAGCTCCTCAACGCGCATCCTGGACTGCTCAAGGAGCTCGCCGAGCTTGCCGCTGGCGGCCGAAGAGGCCTTGACGACCTTGCGGCGCTCCACGCGCTCGATCTCGTCAAACTTGGCCTGGAGCTCAATCTTCTTGCGCTCGGCCTGGGCCACGTCGTTCTTCAGGTTGGCAATGGTGGTCTCGATGTTCCTGCGGACCTGCTTGGCCTGGCGGATGAGCTCGACACGGGCGGCGATGGCCTTTTCCATAGCCTTACGCCTCTCATCCTCGATACGGCGGTATTCCTTGCCGATCTCGGCGCACTTGTTGGGACACTTGACGCCGCCGACGCCCGAGTACTCCTCACTGCCATCGCAGCATAGATCGTAGTCACAAACGCCGTCGTTGACGTAGGTGAAAGGGATGTAGCCGCCGATGTGACCCTTGTTCTCGCACCAAAAGCCAGGCAGTGCGTTTGTGGTGTTGGTCGAGCCGGTCGTCGAGCCGGGGAGGGGCTGAGGAGGCGACAAGGAATCGAGTTTCGCGCAGGCGGCGGTTCCAGGTTCGTCGGAGCCGTCGGGGCAATCGCATGAGTTGTCGTTGACCTTGCTCGCATCTATCTTGATTGACGGGTTTGTGATGCATGTAAAGCTATCCTTTGAGCCATAGTGCTTGACAACTGCGAACCAGGATTGCAGTCAGTAAACAATCGTTTTAACCCAACCATCGCCTCAGAAGGGGGTAGCTGTCTCAGTAGGAATCCCAAAACCCTCTCCCATGCCAGCATGACAACTGAAGTCACGCCAAAACGAAATTAATCTCATTCCGCAAGAATACAAGAAAACCAATTGGGTAAGAGAGGCAAACTCACACTGAGGTCCAACGCCCCGAGGCACGTTCCCACCAGCAGCACCCAGGGAGGCAAAGGTGCTGACAGCCAGCACGGGAACAAGTAATTGGTGCATCTTTTTGTGTAAATCTCCGAGCTCACGGGCGGCAAATATTCATCGAAACAAGAAGGAAAACAACCCGTCCAAGCAGGTGTGTGTCCGAGTACGTAGGAAAAGAAAAAGAATTGAGCGTGCTGTTATGCTTGGAACACCAACGCCAACTTTTAGGGAAGAAGCAAAGCTATCGTCGGAAGCAAAGCAAGGTTACTTGTCAGCATCCCCAATCCGCGGTGGTGTTACAGCAGGGGGAATGGGTTCCTTGGGCAAGGGAAACGTGGAGCTTGCGGATAAATGTCGGCACTTAATCTGGAGCAGGAGGAAGCACAGGCGTGGCAGGCAGGGGCAACAATGTGATGCGGATGAAGACAGGGACAGACCCACATGCCAATGTACCCTTGTACCCACCTGCACCTCGACGACGAATTCTTTTTTTTTTTTTTGGGTGCAACTATTGCTTGCTAAACGTGGGGTTCAAAACTGCCCCGCGATGCCGCTCACACAGGCAGACATCACCACCTAGGCCTGGCTCATCTCCCAACCTTGACATATTCGCATAGAGACCACATTCAAACTTACGTCTCGAAAAATTTCCACCTAAACCCTACTTTCTTTTCGTACTTCGGAAGAGGAATCAAGACGGAAAGAGAATAAAATGGCCCCCGACGCCCAGCAAGACCCTACCATCACAGAGCTCAACGCTCTCGTCTCCAGCGTAGCCGCCCTACTCACCCAGCTCGAGGCTACCCTCACCGGCCTCACCAAAGAGACGGAAGCCTCCAAGGTCTCCGCCTCCTCCTCCTCCGAACCCGTCGTTGCCGCCGGGACGGGAAATACGCAGATCGACTGCCTGAAGCTCGCCGCGGACTCGGCCGACCTCATCCGGGCGCACACCACCCGGCTCTCTCTTCTCATCATCACCGAGCCCTTCACGCCCACGGCCATAGGCAAAGTCCTCCGCGAGCTCGTGTCGGGCGCGGTGCCCTCCCTCGCCACGGCCGCGGAGCTCTGCGACGGCGAGCGCTTCACCTACTTCTTCAGCCAGGCGATGCGCGTCAAGTGCCACTCCCTCATGCGCGAGCTGCGCGCCTTTGTGCAAAGATCCCCTCGGACGGCAAGGTCCTCACGGAAGAGCAGAAGAATGCGGCGACGGACGGGTCGCAAAGGGCAGCTTAGCCATGACGGGTGTGCTGTGGTCGATCTGCGACGACCTCAAGCGGTTCGCCACCGGCGGCGTTGGCCCGTACCTGGTGAAGAGGATAGAGGAAACGAGGCTCACGCTCAAGGATATTGTCGAGGAGCTCACCGAGTGGCAGGAGGAGTCTGAGGAGCAGGATGACGATGATGACGATGACGATGAAGATGGAGGGAATGCCGCGGACTTCGACTCAGCTGTCGATATCAACGATAGTCGGGCCAACAGCATGCAAGCGCAAGGTCTCCACGATAATGCCCAAGAGCTCCTCGATGACTTGATGGGCTCTGCGAAGACGATCCCCGGGATGATCCCCAAAGGTCCGACCGCGCCTCGCCCAGTTCCTCCGCTCGCTCAAGCTCTGCATGATTATGTGCCAGGCCGTCTCCAAACGGAGGCTCAAGACACTCCCCGCGCTCCCGGCCGAGAATGGCGAGATCACAGCGTCTCTGCAACGGGTGTTTACTTTCCTCAACACCTTGCCGCAGAAGTACGAGGATGTGGTTCTAGCGTTTTACGACCTGGATACGGCCACGGTGGACGAAAACCTCAAAAAGGCGGGCGTTGGGTTGATTGGCGCTATCGAGCCTCTCAAAACGCCATTTAATGAGCAGGACTCAGACGAGTTTACCACGTGGTTTGGGAAATTCAAGACGGAGCTGGAAACGGCCTATTCTTCGCAATATTGATTATCATTATCACGCTGAGTGGGAGGAGAGTAGGTGGCTATTCATCAGAGCAGAATTCGAACAAAATTCTTGGGGGAACGCGAGACAGTTTTGTATATACGCTAAGCAGGCGGTTCGATATAGACCACCACGCTCGTCTCGAAAATTGACAAGTATGTACTTGGTGAAAATAGGGGATTTTGCACGTATAGAGCGTGTGCAACGAAACAAAAGAAGTAGAAGGAAGGTCAAGAACTATGTACAAAGAATAGAGGAGCAACTCCGTTGCAAGATTGGGTGGTGCATCCAAATCACTCAAGCTACCAAGCCACCGTCGACCTCTCAACCAACCTAACCATGGTATGAAAGCTCATTCGGTCCTTTACTTGAAGAGCTCAACAGCGTCCACAATCTACGTTGAATACATGTTAGCAACAATCCGAGAGAGCAATGTGGGAAGGAGGATGAAGAAAACGGGAGAAATAAACAAAAAAAACTCACAAAGTTGGGGCTCAAGTACGTGTCACCGCTGCTTCCAGAGGCAACACTAATGGTGATGGTGTTGGAGCCGGAAACGAGGATGCCCGAAGGAACGGCAAAGTCGTAGACCTCGCCGTAACCCCTGTACGCGCCACGGGTGACGCCGCGGGAGTCAATCTTGACAGGAGCGGCAGGAGTAGCACCGCTCCAGCTGTTCACGGTGACGGACGGACGAGCGCCGGCAAAGGAGAGGGTGGTGGCGATCCTGAGGGTGGCAGCGCCGGGGGCGGAAGAGAGGGTGAACTTGACAGTGGTGGGGTTGTTGACAGACTTGAAGATGGCCATGGGGAAGTCCTTGGTGGCGGAGGAACCGGCGGTGTACGTGAGGGGGCCCCAGCTCTCCATGCGGGAGTCGGAGGGGTGCATGCGGAGGAACTTGTCGGCGTTGCGGAAGCCGGTAGGCTGGCCGTCGAACTCGCCAATCTTGAGCAGGGAAGTGGCGGGGGTAGTGAGGGTGCTGGCGATGTTCTTGGAGACGATGCCGCCGGCGGAAACGGTGACGGAGGTGGTGGCGACCTTGTACTCGGTCTGGTAGAGGACCATGGTGTAGGTGCCGGGCTTCATGAGCGGGGAGGTGAAGGCGCCGGAGGACGAGGCGTAGGTCCAGTACTGGGCGGCGCTGTTGTACCAGTGCACGACGGTCTGGAACTTGGAGGGGACGCCCGAGGCGGTACCGGTGACGCGGCCGCGGCCGGAATCAGCGACATAGCCCTGGAGGCCGAGACCGGAGAAGAAGGAGACGTCAGCGGACTTCTTGGTGGGGATGCCGCTGCGGGAGAACTGGAAGAGGTAAGGGCCGTGGAGGCCGGTGCGGAAGGCTTCGGTCTGGACGTGGCCGCTGTTCATGTAGTTGTAGAGGTTGGTGGAGTCGCCGACGCGGTTGGAGTTGATGTCGCGGAAGAAGGGCCCGCCGGAGGAGGACTCGCGCTGAGGCACGATGACGCAGGCGTGGATCTCCTCGGGGGTGCTAGTGCCGTAGACACACCACGAATCCTCGTCGATGAAGCGCTCGCTCGAGAAGAACTTGGAGCGGGTCTGCCCGTTGACGACGAAGACGTCGGAGCCCTCGACGACGGTGCTGCTGTCGAGGGTGGACGAGACGTCGCCAAAGGGGTACTCGTAGGGCAGCACGTTCTTGTTCAGGCGGGCGATGAAGCGGAGCTCGCCGATGGAGGGCTGGGCGGTGATGTAGGTGGCCATGTAGATGATGGACTCGCCCTGGCGCACGACGAGGTAGTGCGTCAGGGTCGAGGTGGCGCACGTCACCTTGATGACGCGCTGGCCGTTGACGGTGACCTCGGCGGCGGACACGGTCGCGGTGCCGAGACCGGAGCCGATGTGGGTGCCCTTGCCGGAGCTCCCCTGCAGCTCGTTGCCGCGGTACTTGATGGAGGCGATGTCGCAGCTGGACTTGGAGACGGTGAAGATGAGGGGGTTGGCGGACCCGGCGTCGATGACAAAGTTGTTGCCCGAGGTGGTGAAGCCAAAGTCGGCGGCGACAAAGGTGAAGAGGGAGAGGAAGGCGAGGAGGAGCGCGTGGGACAGCATCTTGAACGCCATTGTGGGGGAGAAGGTGAAGAAATCCGGTACTTGGCCGTTCGGCGCGGCCGGGGGCTATCGAAACAGAAACAGGAGAAAAATATATATATATATATCTAGAAGCGAAAGAATGGAAGGCCCTGTGTGGATGAAGGATAGGGAAGCCCGGTTTCCTACACTATCACGACAAAGAGTCGTCGAGGATGGGGTGCCCTCGTTTATTATATCGACGAACCCCGGGTGCGCCGGTTTCCTCCTCATCGTGAAGAACCCGGTCTCTAAGGCTACTTGCCCTCCCTCTCTCCCACCTCGGAACTTACTACTCGACCGGGAAAAGGATCCAGCTCTCCGTCTCCACTTCATGCTCCGTCCCTTTTCCACTTCTCTTCTCGCGCACCCATGAACCCTCCCCTCGCCCATCTTGCTCTCCCTCTTCCTTTTTGCACTACCCACACCCAGAAGGAATGGCCTGGCAAAGGCAGTCAGTCTCCATACGACGTCGAACCCACGGCGAGGGGCCTCCGCGCCCCCTTTCAATTTCCCACCATTCGGCGAGCGCGCCGCAAGGAACCGTGCTGTCGAGGTTTAAAGGAGGGATCGAGGGCCCCACCGCCACTCCCGTTGACTGAAACACTGGCGCCATTGGCGGAAAACGGGAACTTGGACGAGCTCGTCCGAAGCGTCACCACAAAGCACACAGACACGCGCGAACCCCCGCAATTCCCGGCCCAGGACTCTCCGCCCTACGAGGTCGACGAGCTGAGAGCAGAAGATGTCTGGAGCTCGCGAGAAGAGATGGCGTTTTCATGTTGGATCCAAGCGATCGTCATCAAACGCAACCCAAATATTTTTCTAGACTTGCCTTACCTAGCCGAGGTAATTTCATCCATCGAGAAGCGCACACCACTTGCGTCAGCTTGGTCAACACATGATGGATGCATCCAGGAGGAAGGACCTCGAGATGCTTTCGGGGAAAAAAAAGAAGAAGAAGACGAACGAGTCGTGCTTGGAATAGGGGAGAAGGCCTCCAATCTAGCAGAAAACTTCTCGGCCAATTCCATCCGCCAGCTGAGTTTTGTTTGGTGCAAGTCCCCTCGAAATACGTTAAAGAAGCACATGGCTTCATCGTGACTGCGAATCGTCTCCACAAATCAAGATTTCAGGGCGACGCTGTAAATTATGCGAAGCCGCGGTCACTCTTTTTCTCCCTCTTCTCTTCTAGGCGCTCCTGTCAGCGAAGACCATGCCGTTCGTCGGGGGCAAACATCCCTGTCGCGACCTCGAGATGAAAGGGTGGAGGGAGGGGACCCGCGTGTGGGTTGTAACCAAACGCCAGCAAAGGGCACATCAACTGATGGATCTTCGGGAACAGAAGCCAGTGAGAAGGCATTCTTCATCCCCGCAATGCATCAAGCCAGAAGGAGGGTTGCAGAGCAGCAAACTCTCGGTGCATTCGAGCCTTGAGGGAGAGGTATTGCTCGCGAAGCGCGCTGAGTCGGTCGGTTGTTCTCTCGTTCGCATCTTTCTCCTCAAGCTGCCAAATGCCATGGACGATTGTGGGGAAGCGAACCAGGAAATAGACGCATCAGGTGCCAGCATGCGAATGCGTTGTCCGGAGACAAAGTCTGTGTTGGGACGGAGATGCAACGCTCAAGGGGCGGGGGCTAGTGACGAAGGGGCAAATGTCCGTGACAAGCAGTTGAGGTGGTACTACCACTGGGGGCATCACACCAATGAGAGAATGGATTTCTCCTGGCATTGTTCTCTTCATGTCTCTTAAATCCACTCGTAGACATGGGAACTAGTAGCACTGGAGCTTTCTTTCCTTTGCAGCCGCAGCATTAGTTCGGACATTCGGACCCTAGGGCAGGGACATGGATATTATGAGGGTGGAAGACTGGGTTGGAAGCACTGGGGAGCAAGCAATGAGCCCAGCTCGACTCAATTCAACTTCTCGGGACATGTAGACACCGGAGGCTAGCCGCAATGGACTAAAGCTGGCATAAAAAACAACGAGCAAGGATACAGTACAGCCTAGCTTGGACCGCATCGAACGCGCTAGTCCAGCCCAACACCGAACCCGAGGCCTGCCCCGCCTCCGGCCCGGCGCCGCACGCAGATGGACCTACGGAGCTGTGTGCGAAAGGGGAGGAGAGGCAACGCACGCAATCCCCTTCGCTTCGGCCGACCACCGACTCGATCCCCGGTTTTCGGGTTTGGAACGTCTCTCTCGCCTTTTCCGCCTCGACCGTCGCCAAGGCCAGGTCTTGGGAAGAAGAGGAGGGGGCCGAAAATGCGCTCTGCCGCATTTTTCCAATCTATCCATTTCAATGTATTCCGTGCAGGCGGCTAAAAGCTAGGATCGGCAATCTCCTGTTCACATTCTCCTGCTCCTCCCTTTGTCTTTCTGTCCTTTTTTTCCATTTCTTCTTCTTTTTCGCGCTCAATCTAGAGTGCATGAACACGGTACTCAATTTCCCCTGGTCAGGTTCAATGCAAAGAAATCTTCGATGGCTGCTTCCACCATTTCGCTGAATAGCAGCCAGCTCGTAGCCATGTCCTCCATGACTATAGAATAGGGAGCTGCAAGGATAGATGAGGCTCCTTTTCTTCTTGCGGTTCGGTCAAGATGGATGTAAGCACCAGCCGCCGATTGTATCTCTACCGCGTCGTGAGACGGCTGCCTTTTCCCACAGCCCTCCATTCACCGAGCTTACCGTCCACTCCTGGTACGGAAACGAGCGACGGACGGCGAGGAGCCGCTGACCCCAATCTTAATTCCCATCACCCAAGCCCCGCCACGGTCATGATCTCACTCAACCAACAAGGGCAATATATTAGAAGAGCACAAGACCGAAACTCAACTCAAAATGAACGCACCCGCCCTCTTCCGCGAGCGGGACCACATGGTAGTGCCATCGTCCGATAGCGGCAGGGCAAGAAACGAGGGAGAAAGGGCGCGGCAGACGAGCAGGTGGACGGAATGGGTGATGAAGGGGGAAAGCGGCCGTCGGCATGCTTTGGATTCCTTCCCGCGATTCCCAAGCCATGTTTTCCCATCAGCTTACACGGAGCACAAGACGGGACACAGAGCTCGAAAAGACATGCAAAGATGCACGTAAGATGGGTTACACAGACAAGGGCAAAAAAGTGACGGGAAACAACAAAAACCGTCCCGAAATAACACGCTGAGAAGGAGGGAAGGGAGGGTCAGAAAAGAAGCAGCCCTTTCGTCGTCGCGTAAAACGGGAGAAGCAGATCCTTCCCAACTCTTCAATCCTGGATTCCGGGATCAAGGCTGGGAATGTCCTTCGCTCGCTCTATTGCGGGCTCATGTCGTGTTCTGTTGCAAGCGGCAATGATCACCCCAATCCCACCCTGCAGTTCTACCCCATTGGATCAGTGGTCTTTTTGTGCACCGGAGATGCGCTCAGTATGGTCAGCCTGATTACTCCTGTCTATGAACATGGTCGGAATATCACAGGGAGTGGAGTCAATTACACATCAAGAGAAGTGCTACGGCTGTGTGCTGTCAGCCATGCCTCGCAGATATCCGTCAAAAATGAACGAAGAAGGATCTCGCGAGCCCTCCTACAAGCTTTGGGTGAAAAAGGAATAGGGAAAGCAATTGAGACCATACGAACATCACTTAAGGCCCCAAGAAAGGAAAGAGAAAAAGAGAGAATGGAAAATCGTACGAACAAAGACCGGAAATCCGCGTTCCTAATTAGCCGTCAACCAAGATGATGACTGGCGAATGGCACGTTCCGGGCAATATCATAGATTATCTCATTCCCTCCCCACATCCTCCATATTATACCCGGGCCCTGAACCACATGTTCCAAGGCGGCTCTGTTCCTGAATATGAAAGGGGGAAAGACAAAGACTTGATGTACCCCGAAGGAGCCAGCCATGGATGCCACCTTTGAGCACCACACACCGCGGCGCCAGAGGTAATATCGAAACGGCGCACCCCGCCCCCAAGTTCATGCCTAGGTTCATGCTTGCCTAGCTCTTCCTCTTTCTCTCCGTTTTCTGAGTCTCGCTTTCGTACTCTTCCCCTTGTCCATCCCTCCTTGCTCCAATTCGTACCTTATTCGCTCATGACCCCATGTCTGTCTGGTCGGCCTTCTTAGCCGGTCCTGGCAGCAGCTTATTCTGTGCCGCCCGAGTTCCGCCGCACCCATTCTTTTCTTTTTGGGTTTTCTGCGGGTGCACAAGGAGGGCGACCTTGGCGTAGCGTGCGATTCTCGGCGTATATAGTGATAGGCCCACTCGGCGCATCGGATTCTCGAGGTTGCTTGGTTCCGTGGATCGAGGTAGCACATTACAACGAGGCCAATATACCAGACCGTGAGCCAAGAACCATGCCTGATTAGGAAAACCAGTATAGAGGTGGAAGCGGCCGTGGAACATCTCCCTCCCTCCCCCGTTCCTCTGCTCCGTTCCATACGAACGTGAGGAAGGGATCAATGGAGTGGTTTCGTAGAAAATAAAGTTGCAACCCACTTCTCCTTTCCTTCGTTTCTTCCTTCTCCCGTTTTTTTGTTTTCTCCCCATTGACTCTCTTTCGGTGGGAAGATTTTCACTCGTCTTTCGTTTCTTCGTAGTCATCGTCCATCGGCCTAACACTGGGGCGAAACAAGCAGGAGACTGTGTAAGCGGGAAAACCAAAAAGAAAACCGCCCAACATGACGAGCCTTGGCTTCTGGCGACGCGCCCTTGCGCCCATTGCCATTCTTTCTTGGGCTTCCTTTGTCACCGCCTACCCTCTCGTGAGCGAGCAAGTTCTCAAGAGGGCCGAGATCAAGATTGAAGACGTCCGCGACAACTACGACTACGTCATTGTTGGTGGTGGTCAGGCCGGTATCGTCCTGGCCAGCCGCCTCTCTGAGGACCCTGATGGTAAGCTCTCTCGCTCTATCCATTTTCCCTGTATCGGGCGCCTTGTTTGCGCCGGCCAGTTGCCTGTTACCCACGATGGCGAACTAACACTCTACCCCCTCAGTCACCGTCCTCGTCGTCGAGTACGGATACTTCAACAACGCCCCCTCTGTCCTGCAGCCTTCTAGCGCCACCAGCTACCAGCGCAATGTGCAGTTCAACATCACCTCGGTGCCCCAGACCGAGCTCGACGGCTACAAGCAGTCCGTCTTCGCTGCCTGCTGCGTTGGTGGAGGCTCGACCATTGTAAGTTCTGCTCTCCTGCCAAAGACCCCTCGATGTCTGCATCAGATGGACTGACCTGACTATTCTACTAGAATGGTATGCTTCTGAACCGTGGCTCTGCTGCCGATTACGATGCCTGGGAGTCTCTCGGCAACCCTGGCTGGGGCTGGGAGGGTCTCTACCCCTACTTCGTCAAGGTGAGTTCCAGCTCTTCCTATCCTTCAGTCCCAACAAGGAAAACCGGACCGGCATTAACCGCGGAAACTGTAGAGTCAAACTCTTGATGAGCCCAACCCGGCCACCGCCGAGGAGTTTGACATGACCTGGGGACCCGAGTCCTACAGCGACGGCCCCATCCACGTCTCCTTCTCCTCTTTCCAGTGGCCTGGTGTTAGTAAGTATCGCCTTTTATTTCCTAGACGACTTCGCGAGCTCGATGGTTAACCACCCGCACCCCACAGAGATCCAGCGCCAAGCTCTCATCGAAGCCGGTGCCGAGGCCCCAGTCGACGGCTCTGGCGTAAGTTTCCAATTCTTCTACCTTTCTGCTCCAAGTTGCGCTGTTCCCTTGTTCTCCTCTCCCCGGTAACTAACACGGAATATCTCTCCCACCCCACAGGGCGATGCGTACGGTGTCATCTGGTACCCCACCGCCCTCAACAACGCCACAGCCACCCGCTCCTACGCCGTCAACGGCTACTGGGACCCCGCCAAGGACCGCCCCGGTCTCGACCTCCTCGCCGGCTGGCGCGTCGACGAGGTGACCTTCAACGACGACAAGCACGCCACCGGCATCATCATGCGCGAGCGCGGCGTCGAGGACGCCGAGCGCATCACCATCAAGTCGAACCGCGAGGTCGTCATCACCGCCGGCGCTCTGCACAGCCCCCAGGTCCTCCAGAGGAGCGGCATCGGCCCCAAGTGGCTGCTCGACGAGGCCGGCATCGACGTCCGCGTCGACCTTCCCGGCGTCGGGTCTAACTTGCAGGACCACGCCGTTGCTGGCGTTTCTTATCGATGTAAGTGTTATCGCGACACACATCATCTCATCATCATTGTCAAGTGAAGTCATAATCCGCTGACGTTGGGGAAAAACCCAACCTTGAACACAGTCAACTCCAACCTCGAGCTGAATCCCCAAGATTCCATGGCCAACTCCACTTTCGCCCAATGGGCCGCCCGCGAACTCTCCGAGAACCACGCCGGCCCCCTGCGCGTCGCCACCGGCAACATTGGCGGCCTGATCCCCTTCCCCGTCATCGACCCCGAAGGGTACGAGGCCGTCATCGACGAGTACCTCAACCTCGAGCTCGCGCCCCACCTGCCCGCCTCCTACGTGGACGAGAACGTGGCCGGCTACGCCGCCCAGCGCGCCGTCATGGCCGACCTCATGGCCCGCAGCGACAACGCCTTCCTCGAGCTGCCCCTGCAGGCCGCACCCGGTTACTCGGCCGTGCTCATCAAGGTGCTCAGCCGCGGCACCGTCCACCTCGACCCCACCGACATCTACGCCGAGCCCATCGTCGACTACTTCACCTACGGTATTCCCACCGACAAGAGGATGATGAGGAGCATCGTCCGGTGGATCCGCAAGGTGCACGAGACCGAGGCCATGAGCGAGCTCGGCCCCGAGCCCGTCAACCCGCCCGAGGACGTCGTCACCGACGAGGAGATTGACGCTTGGTTGACCAAGGGAACGACCTGCTCCACTGCGCACAATTCTTGCAGCAACCCCATGATGCCCCAGGAGCAGGGCGGTGTCGTTGGCGCTGATCTCCTCGTTCACGGCGTTACTGGCCTGAGTGTGGCGGATTCGTCCATCATGCCCATCATCCCTGTAAGTCTCTTTTATTTTATTTTATCCGGGCTGAAAAGAAAGAAGTTGCTCGGGAGAGTCTTGTGCTAATATCACGCTTTTTTAGGGTGCCCATATTTGCTCGACTGTCTACGCCATTGCTGAAAAGGTAACAAGATATCCCGCTATGTTTTTTATTAAAATTCCACGTGCACTCGCTAACAGCAGCAGGCCGCCGATATCATCAAGGAGCGCCATGCCGGCAAGACCGAGGAGCCTGCCGAGGAGCCTGTCGAGGAAGCTCCCGAGGAGGAGGAACCCGTTGAGGAAGAGCCTGTCGAGGAGGAGCCCGTCGAGGAGGACCCTTGAGATGTTGGCGTCGATGTCGACTTGTATCATGGTCACGAGATTGGATCCAGCAATACGGACTATACCATCCGAAAGGTTCCATCAAGTATCAAGTAGTGCTCGATAGTGAAAACATATGCCCAACCTACTTGTGCCAAGATGTCATGTACAAATCCTTCCCCTCCTCACGACGGTCTCATTCGAATAGTGTAGTTTTGACATGTACGAGTAGAAGGGCCCACTAATCGCCCTATCATTTGCCCTAAACGTTTAGTCTACTCCTGTCGTCTTCGCGTCCAAGTGCCGTTGCTTGTCCTGATGCATCATAACGACCAGGAAGGAGCACTTGGCTCTGCGTAATCCACAAAAAGGGAAAATACTACAAGGAGAGGAAAAAGAGAGAGAATGTGAAGAGAATGAGAAACTCATCAAGCACATCGATTGCAAGGCATGTCATGATGGCTTCTTGCAACGGTTCAATTCGCCCAGCGCCACCGAACCCACAACTACCGACCCAAGGATCCCGACTCTCACTCGGCAGATTCTCCCCATCGCTCATCCCGGCGTAGCGGATTGCGGGGAAACCTGCCACTCCGCCCCTGCCCAAAGTGTCTACCCACCTTGTTCCCATTTTTCCAGCCCTTCCCCGACTCACCCGAAAAAAAGAACAAGGAATGGAAACCAAAAAAGAAGAAAAGAAGAAAAACAGTTTGGCCATGAGGAATACAGGGAATCTAGCGAGGGGAGTCCATTTCCAGGAAATGACCAAGTCGATCGATCATGGATCCGGGAGGATCAGGGCCCCCACCGCTCGTTCGATTCGATGCGCTGCACGGGTGGGCGGCAGAGGTGGGCGGAGTATTCCCCAGACGTGATGGGGGTGAGCTATCTCCGTCTCCCCCGTGAAATCGTAGTAGGCACGGTTTAAGTCAAGTGCTTATATTAAAGCGTCTGGATGGGACGCCCACGCCCTGCCACGATGGTCCCCGTCCCGATAGAAAGCTGGCACTCAATCCTTTTGAATATTTCTAGAGCCTCATCACAGATAACTTGTTAAACATCGAAAGCTCTCTTACAAAGTGATTTCCTCCTTAGGCAAACCCCTTTGCGAAACACAGCGGCAACCATGTCCAAGTACACCCACTTTGAGGCTCTTCCCCTGCACGCCACATTCGGCGCCGAGCTCAAGGGCATCGATTGGCCGCATATCAACGCCGATGTTGTAGCGGAGATCAAGGCCGCAGTCGACGAGGTACAAGGGTCCCTCCATCTAGAAAAAGAACCCCCAAAAGGCTACACAAAGTCTTAAAGAAGAAGAAAAAAAAAAAAAAAAGAAGATAGTTCAACATCTCTCGCTAACACTGGCGCTCCCTTTAGTACGGCGTCTGCGTGCTCCGCAACACCGGCCTCGACGACGCCGCGCACGTCGAGTTCTCCAAGCAACTCGGCGAACTCGACAACATCAAGCGCTTCATCCACCCAGGCCGCAAGATGCGCTACGCCCACTACGAACTCTTTGACGCCTCCAACCTCGACGAGAACAATGAGCTCCTCGACCTGAACTCGCCCCGCGCCCATGCCAACCGCGTGAGTCCCCCTTTATTCTCTGACCTTTCAATTACCCCTGTAAAAACTAACACACAAGGTTCCCCCACCCTAGGGCAACGGCCTCTTCCACAGCGACTCAAGCTACAACCCCGCCGCGCCTCCTACTCCCTCCTCCGCGCCGCCATCCTCCCCCGCCGGCACCGGCGGCGCCACCCAATTCGGCGACTCCCGCACCGCCCTTGCCCAGCTCCCCGAACCCCTCAAGTCCAAGCTCCTCGCCGCCGACTACGTGGGCGGCCACACCTTGCCCAGTCCCGCCGCCTCGGCTCCCCGAGTACTTTGCCGACATCGACCCCTCCACCTTCCCCATGGTGCGCCACCGCATCACCCAGCTCCACGAGCAGTCGGGCCGCATGACCCTCTACGTCGGCGCCCACCTCCACCACATCGAGGGCCTGCCCGAGGAGGAGAGCGCCGCCCTTAGGGACCAGCTCAAGGCCTGGGTCGGCCGCGACGAAAACGTCCTTACCGTCGACTGGGAGCAGCCTGGTGACCTCGTCATCTGGGACAACAGGTCGACCGTTCACAGGGCCTTGGGCGGCGAGTTCGTCGGCAAGTATAAGAGAGATTTGAGGAGGACCACAGTGCACGACGAGGGCAAGGGCGCGTGGGGGCTCAACGAGCTGGCAGAAAACCCTTCGTTTGATATGGGACACAAGACCCTGGCGAGGGCGCAGCCAGCCGCCCCGGCCACCGTGACTGTTTGATAAAGTGGCTCGAAGCCTGCGGAATCAACCGCCAATGTAACAGATGATGTACGAAGTAGGATCATAATTCATGAATCGTAGGGGCCGCTGTTAAGAGACACAAGATTGGAACTGCGCTGTTTGTAAACCTTGACACGAGTAAATTGAATGGGTTCCAATGCGTTTTTCAATTCATTGGGGAAAATTTGTAACACCAAAGCTCATCCAAAGAGGCTCTCAAATCGACTTTTTCTGGAGGGGGCTAGATGACAAAAAGAAAAAGAACAAAAACTCCGAGCGGGAACGATTTACGTCTCCACGCACTCTAATGCAAAACGAAAAAGGAGGGTAAGGCTCAGCCTATATATCAAGGGCTGTTCTTCGCTGCAAGCGCCTCGGCGGCAAGCCTGTCGTGGTCTTCGATATCGATCGCCTCCCAGGGATAGCAAATCCAAACGTCTTTGACAGTACGCGCAGCGACGTACCTGCCCTCGGCCTGCATGTCGGTGGGAAGAGTTCCCTTCTTGGGCTTGTCCTTGTTCTGCATAAAGAGAAAACAGCAACAGTTAGCAAGAGTTTTTGGTACGACTTAGGGTTGGGGGAACACAAGGGATCTGCAGGTATCCGAAAGACATACATGAAGAACAAAGATGCTAAACTTAGTCTGGGGCGCATCAGGGCCCATCCTCTGCCTGGCAGCCTCCACATCCTTCTCGAGCTCCTTCACGGCATAGTCGAGGGTCGTGCGGGTGTCGTCGACCTCATCAACGATCAGAATGTTCTTGCCGACGAGGTTCTCCATCTGGCCCAGGGCGCTGAGGTCGAGCCACTGGGTACGGGTGACCTTGGTGCCGGGAACCTCGACAACGTTGTCGGGACCAAGGGAGGGAGGCTCTCGTAGAGGGAGAGGCCGATGGCCTGGATGGGGATGTTGGGGCCACCTTCGCGCCTGAGGAACGATCGGAGAATACGAGCGGGGATGAAGCCGCCGCCACCAATGGCGATCATGAGCTGGGGCTGGATTTGCTCGAGGATGTGAGGAGCCGACTCCTGGCAGAGCCTGTGGACCTGTAGCACAAAAGAAGGAAAGAATTTGACGTTAAAGACAGGACGTAAACCAAGGCGTAAGCGGAAACAGGGGCGCTTACATCGTTATAAGTGACGTAGAGCTTTTCAACCATCTTGGCGGTAGGACAGAAATTTCAAGATATGTTTAAGTGGGATTGGGATTGGCGGGGTTGATGCGAAGTGGTGGGATGAACTCGACGATGGGTTTGCGCCGAGGTTCAAGTAGGAAATAATAGGAGAGAAACTTGTAGTCGAATATGCTGGAAAAGATTTCTCCTTATCAAGGGCAAAAGAGAGATAGGCAGACGCGGCGGATAGGCAGTCTCGTTTGTCAACTCAAGTGGCGGCGGCGCGGGAGGTCGTGCGTTCGTGCGGTTCGTGCGTGATGCAAGAAGGACTGCGGGGGCGGGGTAGTTTTGACGAGTGATGGCGGGCTCCGAACTGCTTGTTGTCGGAGGAAGCAACTTTGAAGATGAGGGAACCGAAGAAGAGGGTATAGAGGAGTGAAAGAAAAAATAAGCAAGGAAGCTATATTCATAGGGACCGGCGCGATAGGGGAAGAAAAGAAACAGGAAAAAAAAATCTAGAATATGGGTCGAAAATTTTTAGGGTGACGATGTGGAGACTGCTACGATCTTGACTTAGTCGAGACTCTAATTCGTCTGCTCTCAGTTTTTTGTCTCTTCTTCTTGTCGTCGTCCTCACACAGAACACGCATTTCAAAGGGCAAGAACGACCAGGAAGCACACAGCCACTGAATGCGGGGCAAGAGCACAGGACCGAACCTTCCCTCGCGTTGTTGACTTGGTTTGCCAGTGCTGCTCTTGGGGAGGATTTCGGCGATCTCCTACGGCTCTGGATTGGATGAGAGGGGCTCGAATCCTCTTCAATTGATCAATCTCATTTGTACTTGTTCCCCAATGCGCGCCCCCATTCCATCCATGGCGGGACCGCCACTATACCTGCCGTTTTGGAGCAATGGACCGCAAGAGAGCAACGCTCACTCAAGGCGCTCTCCCACGCGACTAGTTGGCCTGTCCAGGTTGACTGCGCTTACAAGACCGTGGATCTGTCCATCTAATCCCCATGGCCTTGTTTCGTACTCCCAAGACAGTTGGCAGGTTCTGCTAGTCACAATCTATCAATTCATCTCCCAGCCAATGTATTCATCAATGCCTGCGCAGCTTTGCGACGTCGGTTTAGCGGCTCATCCATAGGGTGGGACCTCCAGTGCCGAAGTTTGGGGACCGCCCCAAGCCCAAGGGTGCAGGGCTGAAGAAGTGTTCTACAAGTCGGAGAGAGTTTTAGTGTCCAAACTCAAACCGAGGTTAGTCGTACCACCACTTAGTACCAGGCCTTTGGACCCTGAGACAACGTGAAGCATAGAGCCGACACTCCCACACCATTTGTAAAGTGGCAGGTCGAGCTAAGATATATTTCTTTCGTCTACTACTCTTCATCGGGTCTGTCGTTAAAGCCGATGGACGAGGCAGGCTGATGCGGCGTTTTCGTTCCTCCACGCCCCAGTCGCAATATGTGGTCACAATACGTGCAGGTGGCTGGTTTTGGACATATCGCCCGTATCTACGAGTTCATCATCCAATTATTCGAGAAACCAGGGTTCTGCTCCAGCGCTAGCACCTATTTGCTGACCGAGAGAGAAAACATTGGGCGACGGGGGCACGTTTTTTGCTCCTCTTGATCGGGCAGGGGAATCGGATCGGGTGTGCAAGGGTTAGCCTCTCGAAAAGAAAACTCGGGGTCGATCGCATGCCAGAGATTCGTTTAAAAGGGCGTCATGCCCCCGAATATGGGGGAGGTCTCGCGATCCTGTGCCTTGTCCCTGACGAAGATGCATCCGTTTTGTGTCGAAAACGCCTCCCGCTTTATAATGAGTGGTTTTATCACCAACCACCAACCCCATGGCTCTTCAACCTCGGTGATGGAATTCTCAAACGAGGATTGCGGATACGGATGATGACTTTATGAACCCTCTTTGAGCCTTCTGTTTTCTCCTCGGTGCACGCAGTAGCTTTGGGAAAGGGCGCCAAAGGCAAACCCGAGAGTGGATTTGCACGGCCCGCCCGCCGAGCAGAATAGCCGAAGCCACTGACGGGCTGGCTTCAGCTGTTCAGAATTACTAGCGCTAGCTTCCAAAACAGAATGTTGCCATTCCTCTGCCCTTTGCACGACGGCGGTCACGCATGGCGAAAACCTTCGCTTCTGAGGCCGAACGCCTCGGAAATCGACCCCGCCTTCCGTTTCGATCCGCCCCTCCAGAATTTTTTCCTTCTTTGTTTGGCCGGTTTTCTTTTCCCTTTAATCCCGTGATTTCCCCAGACGCAATTGGCACTGGTGCTCATAACCTGAGTTGAAACGTCAACAGTCATCGGCTCAAAGACCTTTTTTTTTTTTTTTTCTCTTTACCTTTAAGCACGCTACCTGCAGTATTCCTCACTCAGCACGGCGCTTCTCTACGCATATTATCCCGATAGCTCCCTTTTGAGAAAAGCGATTTCAACATCCTTACCCTCTAGGCTGCAATTGGCGCATCTCAACGCACAATGTCCACCCCTAATGAGATCAAGCTCATCAGTGGCAGCAGCCACCCCGAGCTCACCGCCCAGGTCGCCCACTGGTAAGCGAAGCCGTCACCACGCTCCCACCCACCGCGGGCTGCTATTTTACCTAGGAGGATTGTTGTCAGGGCGGCGCAATGAGGGAAATCAGAGTCGCTTGTCGATGACGTCGCTGACTTTGATCCAGGCTCGGCATCGAGGTCGCCAAGACCATGAGCATCCCCTACTCAAACCAGGAGACCTCGATTACCATTGGTGAATCCGTTCGTGATGAAGATGGTACGCTCGCTTCCCTCGCCTTTTGTCCCTTCTTTAGTCCCCTCCTTCGAGGACGAGGCCCTTTCCAGCCGAACACTCAGCCCCTCTGCTAAAGACACGACCCCACTAATCCCATGCCATAGTGTTCATTCTGCAAACGACCGCCCCGGCGATGTCAATGACGGTCTCATGGAGATGCTCATCATGATCCACGCCTGCCGAACCGCCAGTGCCCGCCGCATCACCGCCGTTATCCCCAACTTCCCTATGCTCGCCAAGACAAGAAGGATAAGAGCCGTGCCCCCATCTCCGCCCGCCTCGTCGCCAACATGCTCCAGAGCTCCGGCTGCGTACGTTTAACCTCATATATGACATCTGTGAAACCCTGCATCTTGTGGTATAAACTAACACGAGACTCTTTTCTTCTACCTATAGGATCACGTCATCACCGTCGATCTCCACGCTTCTCAAATCCAGGGCTTCTTCAGCGTGCCCGTGGACAACCTCTATGCCGAGCCGTCCGTCATGAAGTGGGTCAAGGAAAACCTCGACATCTCCAATCTTGTCATTGTCTCCCCGACGCCGGCGGTGCCAAGCGAGCCACCTCCATGGCCGACCGACTCGATGTTCCTTTCGCGCTTATCCACAAGGAACGTCCCCGTCCCAACGTTGTCGGTCGCATGGTTCTTGTCGGAAACGTCAAGGACAAGATTGCCATTCTCGTCGACGACATGGCCGATACTTGTGGCACTCTAGACAAGGCCGCCACCACACTTATGGACCACGGCGCCAAGGAGGTTTTGGCTATTGTCACTCAGTACGATCACTCCATCGTTTTGTGTTCTCTCTCCTCTACGCTTCTCCCAGAGCCTCGAGCTAACCTTTTTTCTTGTAGCGGTATCCTTTCTGGCAAGGCCATTGAGATCCTCAACAAGTCCGTTCTCAGCCGACTCGTCGTCACCAACTCCACCCCTCTCGGCGACAAGATTGACCGATGCCCCAAGCTCCGCGTCATCGACATTTCAAGGACGCTGGCCGAGGCAATTCGCCGAACCCACAATGGCGAAAGCGTTAGTTACTTGTTCCACCACGTTCCCATGTAAACCCCGTCGATCGTCCAAGGCACGTTTAGGATTGGTATGGCCCGGGAGGTGTAGACGGGGTTATCGGGTCCCCGTTCGCGATGCAACATCTGAGGACCGCCAGCCCAGCCAACTTTGATCTCCCTCTACTTCGCGGCTACAGATCCAGCGTGGTTCGCATCGTTTGGTTATACCTTGTGTTTCTTTTTATTTCTATTTTTTGGTATTTCTTTTTTCACCGGATTGGGCAGGGCGTTTAATAGGGTCGAGTTTGATAAAAAGAAATCTTGAAATACCTCATTCTCGGGTTGGATCGGTCTGCGGCATACTTTTCTTTATGCATATAGATACTTATTTTACTCCTACACGTCATCACTGCTGCTGTTCCTGCTCTTGCTCGCGTTCTTTGGAAACAAAGGTGCACTCTACTTCCTTGTCTAGGCAGGCGTGCGGATTCTACCTGCGCCTAGTTTCTGGGCAGCGGTTGATTTGTGCCTTTTTGTCGAAAACCATATTATCTTGGCGTCAGCGCGGGTTAGTTGAGCAGGACGTGGGGTTTAGCGCATAAGACCAGGGCAACTTGGCAATTGTCTTTTTGATATCATTTTCTACTTTTTTGGTGTTTATCTATCTTCGGTTTCTCGAAGCTCTTTATACTATCGTATCTGTCTCTCATGGACAGGCTCGAGGGAATGGTGTATACATAGGTGAAGTGACTTTATCGTGCGTGGGGTACATACATTCTGGGGGATTTTGTGCAAGGTTTGTTGGAACAATCTGCGATAACAATCTCGTGTGCAGGGGTTTTATATGCTTACTCGAAGCGAACCGTGGGAAGTGATGTGCAGGGAATCTTAAAAGCAAGGGATGTTTTTCTTCGCAACTATGACGAACAGGGACGACTCAAAAGCAACAATGGAGTGCGGGTGCCTCGCGGGTATGACGGACCTGAGCTGATCGGAAAAGCTCAAAGTCAGATAAAGTTCGACTTTAGATATCGACAAACGCCAGCCTGCCGTCCTCACCGAGCGGCCCGATCTTGGGGCCATCCAGAATGGCGCTGAGGACCGCGTTGCCCATGCAGCTATCGTCTAGGCCCTGAGGCTGGTCATTCTTGACCACTTCCTTACCCTTGCCTTTATCGACCTTGCCGGGGCTGGGTGGAGCGGGCCCAAGGCTGGGTTTAGGAAGAATAAAGTCCATGTCATCGGGGGCGTCGCCCTGGCCGTTGGCACCACAGCGCCATCGGGCTCCCCACCTCCGCGGAACGACTTCCTCGGGGGCAGGGGCTTCGTCCGCCTGCGCGTCGGTCTCCTTCACGGCCTTGTCCATGAGGGTGTCCTTGCGCTCGCGCCATGCGTCGTACGGGCCAGGCAGGTAGGGCCCACTCGGCATAGCGACGCCTGGGTCGCTGCCCTTTGGCTGGGGGTAGATGGTAAAGTCGAGGTGCCGGATAAAGGCAATGGGGAGGACCCAGCGCGTTCGGCGTTCGAAAATCAGCTGCTGCTTCTTGTCGTGGTGGATGATGTACAGGGAGACGTCGAGGTAGACTTTTCGAAAGACGCGCCACATCTTGCCCGCGAAGCCGGTGAGGCTGGGCCGAGGAAACGACCTGTTGGCGTTGAACGCGGGCACGAGGCAGCTGCGGATGTCTTGGATACCGGGACGGATCTTGCGCATCTTACTGAGGCGCGTGAGGTACACGGCGCGGTGGGTGGGGAACAGGCGGGCCCCGATGGCGAAGCGGATGTCGTGGCCGTCGAGCAAGAGGCCCCAGTGAAGCACGGCGAGAGTGAGGCCCATGGTCTCGGCGAGGCGGACGGAGCCCTCGACGCCGATTTCGCCGTGAATCTCCTTGAGGCCCAGGGGCCGGTTGCCGACGCGCCGGACCTTGGGGTTGTTGGCGGCGTCTCTGCCCAGAAACAGCTCGAGGAGGCAGTACGTGTTATCCGGGTCGTCGATGGCGGCGTCCTGGAACTGGGGGCGACGAAGCGCCGGATGATGTGCACGCGAAACGCCTCGTTGGTGGGGCAGATTCGGTCAATGTGCAGGGCCCTGACGGGAGTTTGTGGGGGACGTCGGGATCCCGCATGACCTCGGGGAAGAACCGGACGATTTGGCGGGTCTTGAGGTAGCCGACCGGCTTGGGGACGGAAGGGAGCAGCCGGGCGAGGGCCACGTCCTCGTTGGTGCCGATACGGAACCAGCGGGACCAAAAGCTCATCTCGTCGTACACGGCGGAGATGTGCTCCCATTCCTTGTTGATCTTGGCGAGATTCTAGCCCACCTTGAGGATCTGAGGGCGGCCGTGGGGGCCGGAAATGCCGTACACGCGCGAGACGTCGTCGCCCGCGAGCAGGACGAGGGGCTCGATCAGCTTCGCGATGACCCTGGCCTCGGCGTTGGGGCTCCTGCGATTGGCCTTGGGGTTTTGGGAGGCTTCCTCGGCGGCGACGAGCGAGGCGAAGTCGCCGGGCCGGTGCTGGAACAAGAGCTCGATGGGGTCCGGGGTGGGAGGGGCAAGGGGGCGTAGGCTTCCTTGAGAAAAGCGGTGATTTTGTCCTTGAACTCGTGGAAGATTTCCTTGAAGGTGCGCTTTGCCTTTTGCGCTGGAGATTTTCGGGGTCTTGGCCCTCGAGAGCTTGCTTCTCGAAGTCTTGGCCCTCGGGGACTTGCTTCTCGGCGTCTTTCTGGGCCTGGGCGCCGTCGGCAGGGGGTTCGCTCTTGTCATCTATATTTTTCAAGTCCTCGAGCTGGAAACCATGGTCTCCTTCGTCGTGGATCGGAGAAGGGATGTAAGGGGATAGCCCTCGGTCGATGAGCAGTCGTCGCCGTTGGTATCCATGTCGTGATAAGGATCGTTAGCCTGCTCATCTGGAATTCTGGTTTTGTTCGACGAAATCGTGTTTAGGCTGCTGCCGGGGGAAGTGGGTAGTCTTGCTCGGGCTCGTAGCGATATTGGTAATAGGATGGCCAGACTTCGAAGGGGGCCAACTGCTTCCCTTCGCCGGCGAGGGGAATACCCGCCATTTTTTGTTTTTTTTCGATCGCCACTGGCTACAGCCTTTTATGTTTGTGGGCTAGGTAGAGTGGAAACGCTGAAACGCTTGAGGTTTGTGTTCTGCGCTTGTGAGGGTGATGATATGGGTGTTCGTGAGAAGTGAAGTGAAGAGTGAAAGAAGAAGCTCACATCCGGTTTATATGTGCGTGTAGAGAAAAGGGATTAGGGTAGGGGCGATGATTATTGAGCATGTCAATAACAACACGACTTTCTGAAAGATGATGAATCACTAGCTGGAACAAGGAAGGAGGGTTGGGGCCGAGGGTCGGTGGTTACCCAGCAGGGGATTGAGAAGCCGTTGATATGATTTGGAGATGTGAGAGAAGGAAGGTACAATCAAGTCTAGTGTTGAGTTCTATTCTGCTATGCAATATATGCCCAAGGGTTCCAAGATACATATAGGGAATGAAAAAAGGCTGAAACAGGCAAGAATGGGAAAAGGGTATATCCAAAAGAAAGAAAAAGAATACATGACCAAACTTGGACAAAGAGGCCGGCTACCCTCCCGAGCCCCTTGCGCACCAAGTGTCGTCCATCATCCCGTCGTGCCCTCGCGCTCGTGCCTCTCCTTGAGCTTTTTCTCGACCTTCATAAACTCGCGGATGCCAACGGGGACATTCTTGTACAGCTCCTCGTCCCACAAGTCCTTGGCGATCTTTTGAGGCTCGACGGGCGCCGCCCAGTTGGACTCGGAGCCGCCGCCGTCGTCGTCCATGCTACCAGCGGCGTGGACGTCGACCTTTTCCTTTTGCGCTTCTCGGCGGCCAAACTGGCGTCCTTTCGAGCTTCTTGCGGAGTGGCGGTGGCCGCTGCTGTTCCTGGCCTCTTTTCTTGACGGCGCATCTTCCGCAGAGGACGAGGCAGCGAGACGGCGAGTGGCTTCGGTACTGGCGGCGGCGTACTCTTCCATATCCTCGCGGTACTGGTCCCAGACGCAGTTGACGCAGCCGCTCATGCAGCAGTTGTCAGGTTCCTCCGGCTTAGGGGCACGAGGACACCCGCGACGAGGGTGGCTTGCGCGGCGGGGTCGATGGAGCGCCGGCGAGAAGGTCCGGAGAGGGCGGCGCCGAAGACGACGGCGGCTCGCTCGGCGGGCGTGGGCTCTCGGATGGGCGAGGGCGTCGTAGCCGCGGGTTCTGGCGCGGAGGCGGCGTCGGAGGAGGAGGAAGAGGAGGAGGCCGTGGAAGTAGGTTCAGTGGGAGTGTCCGTGTCCGTGTCGGACTTCTTCTTGCGGCCGCGGGTCTTGGTGGATTTCGCAGCTGGCTTCTTCTCGGGCGTGGCGGGCGATGGGGGTGCCGGTGACGCGGGGGTTCTGGCGCCGGGGGCTGCGGGGGCGGTATGGGCTTGCGGCCGCCGTGAACCTGTGGAGGCAGCTTGTACTCGAGGAGGGCTTCGTAGAAGCCGCCCCGGGGTGGACTTGGGACTGCGAGGTCTTGGGTTTGGCTGCCGTTGCGTACAGGCGGGTGTGGCGGGCGGCGGAGAGGAGGGGCCGCACCCTCGCGGGGAGAGAAGGGTTCATGGTGAAAGGGAGACTGAACCCGTTTGCGAGGGTTTTGGGAAAAGAGAGAGAGAGAGGAGTTTGTGGAGGAGGGACGAGACAAGGGAAGAGAAAAAAAAAAGAGCGAGGCTTTGTCTATGCTATCGTAGAGTCATATCTGATGTTGATCGCGCGGAGGTTGTGTCGGTTCTAAATGGATTTAGATCTGGGCCAATCGTGGGCGTTGACATCATATTCTGCACCTCGGATTTATGCCGCGGGTAACTTTTTTCTTCTTTTTCTTTTTTTTTCTTTTTTGTTCCATTGAAGTGGGGGACGCAATGTTCCTGGACCCAACTTCTGATGGACTCGAATGGGAAGGCGGTGACTGGTCAATTCCCGGCAGAATCTTCATGTGCAGCAGCTTCCATGGGCCTGAAGCTACCCAAGCAAATGTACCTTTTTCGGGTTACGCGATTTCCAAACATCCGCCCACGCGTGCGCAAACTGTCTGATGTAGACCATTTCGTACGACCCGACCACATCGCCACGCCGCCCGCGAAAACAACAATACGATCTCCGAACCCATGACCACTAGCGCATGAGGGAGGTTTCTAAGTTGATCAATTTTTCCCCCGAAAATTATTGAGACAGCGGTGCTTGACAGGACGAAAAATTGCCAATGGCCGACCAGCACCCGGCGAAACGGCGCCGGACCTCGCCGCGCACCTCTGTTGCCATCTCCGCCAGCGGGGAAGAAGGGGCGCAGGCGCGACAGCTACGATGACAACCGTGGCGGCGGCAACAGCCAACGACTCTACGGTAACTGATGCGCCGAATTCGCAGTCCCCGCGCAAGAAGCGCCCCGATTTCGCCAGCCCGACCAAGGCGAGCCTCTCGAGGCACAACCCAGATATCCTAGCGCGGCGGAGGAGGTCACGGCAGCAGCAGCGAGAGGAACAAGAGCAAGAGGAAAGAAGGCAGCAGGCGACAGCTACTTCGAAGCGGCGAGAATCATCCACCAAGCCGCCGCCGCCGCCGGCGGATCAACCCGCCTCCACGCCCGGAAGTCCTGGGAGCGAGGTCAGCCTATCTGAACTTTTGACGGCGCAGCTGGAGACGGTATCCCCGGCGGACGCGTCTGGAAAGCCGCGGCGGTCACCCATCAAGCCGATACCCTTTACGCGACCGTTTCCCGCCGCCGCCCGAGGGGAAGAGGAGCTCGTCGACCCGTTCAAGAGGAGGCCGAGGATCAGGAGGTCCAACGTGCCCGAGGAGCCGGTGGAGGAGCCCGAGCTGCCGCCGACGCCGTCGCAGCTTGGGATGGAGGATCCAACGGTGACGTCGCTGCCGCAGGGGATCCATACTAGCAGCTCGCCGAGTAAGCGGAGGCGGCTTTACAAGGACCGAAAGTCGAACCCCATACCAATGAAACAGTCTCCTCTCAAAAAGCAGTATGCGGTCCCGGAGGAGGCTGCTCAGTCGCCCCCAGTCCAACTCGTCCACATCCCTCCACTACTACGACGACCGCGGCGTTTGAAGAGGAAATTCCTCGGGCCCCCACGCACGACCCTCTAGCCAATCCCCAAGGGAGGACAAAAGGAGACGAGCTCGAGGAGGTGACTACCCACCCGGCCAGAAACGTGGAGCCGGACGAGGAGATTCGCCGGAAGCTAGCTTACCTGGAGGAACTCAAGGCGGAGGAGGAAACCTTGCGCGGCGATTTGAAAACGATTTCGGAACGAGGGAGGGAATGGGCCCTGCAGGCAGAAGCGACCAAACTAGTCGCCTTTATCAAGAAACACCCCAAAATCTTGGAGCTCCCCGAGCCCACTCACGCTACCACGGCACAAGCCGACATCACCTCCATGCTCCAGATGGCTCTAAACCCTTCCTCCCTCCTTCCCTTTTCGAAACCCATCATCCCCTCCCCGCTCGCCGAACCCCCGCCAGCCAAAAGTCCCTCATCCCGTCAATCGACGGCGCGCCGCCGCCCGCCCTCCCCAGCCACCTCCCCGTCTCCATGACGGCCGAGCAGGAGCTTCCCTACCTCCAGATCCTCACCCCCTTCACCTTTACGTCCCACGCCACGCCGCTCACGGATGCAGACGCGGAAGCCTACGTCCAGCGCCACGACATCTCCATCCGCGCCGCCGACGGCCCGCACCTCTTCTCCTCGCGCCTCGCCATGACGGTCGACCTCGCCGACTTCTCCGTCAGCGACCTCAAGGTGACGCGCCTCGAGCCCGCGGCCCGGCGCGAGCTCGGCCCCTTTATCGACGACTTGCTCGCCCGCACGGACCGCGCCCTCGCCAAGAACGTCTCCCTCATCGCCTGGGCCATGGGCGAGTGGTACCGCCTCGCTCTCAAGCGCGCGCAGTTTTGGGGCGTGCTCCGCCGCGAGCTGGGGATGCCCGGCGCGCGCACGCCCACGCCGCGAGGCTGTGGAAGCAGAGGACCGTCCAGTATAACCGCCCGACGGGGTCCACCGTCGACGACGACTTGGCCGCGGAGGACGACGACCTTTCCGTCGGGGACGTTGCGCGGGACATGGGCAGGGCGGCGATGACGTTGGGGTTGAACGTTTGGGGTGAGGATGAGCTGATGATGCGCGTGGGCTGGCGCATTAGCTTTGACTGGGCGGGAGATGCGCGGAGCAAGATTGACGTCGCCATTGGGGTTCCTGGACGCTGTACGTTTTTTTCTTTCCCTTTCCTTCCTCTTTTTCACTCTTTACGCTACCCTGAGACGGTACGGTACGCTGGACTGTTTTTACTAACATAGACGCGGGAAAAATAGGGCATAGGGTGGATCGCAACGGCGCACTTGCCAAGGTGCCTCGCGTTTTCGACGAATACATCAAGGGTACCAATGACGTCGTGGCGGCGGCGCGCAGGGTCATCGCACTGGTGGGTTACGATGCGGATGCGCCTAAGTTACGCAAAGCAATAGAAGCCTAGACAGCCGCCTTGGCACAAGACCAGGCTCAAGTAGAACAAAGGCTGGGTAGGAAATGGCGCAGAGGCCCGAGAGGTCTGCTCGGGCAAAGGGATGAGACTTGGACTCAGGGGGCCTTAGTGACGAACCCGCATGAATAGCTTTGGGAAATGGGGACTTCTTTCTTTGGGACGTTTGGGGGTTTCTGGCAGGGTCCTATGCAGATATCATGGGTTGGGAGGGAGGCCTTGTTTGATTACGGGAGGTTTTTCTTTCTCGCATCCGGAGTTTACCAGGAAGGGGACCGTATACTCTAGGAGGAGAATACATGTACATAACAGAGAAGACGATTCGTCAAGATCACTCATTCTTACAGCTCTATATTTTTGCCCCTCTACCGTGATTAAAAGCGCGTCCTAAAGTATTGAAAAAATGACAAGAACTGTTGTACATGCAGAAGAAATGATGCCCACCCTCCTCCCGCCTTGTTGAAGCACGAGGAAGCAAGATACGGCCGAGGGTCCAAAAGAGAGGATAACCGGCGTCAAGGTCTCATTCCAAATCAAGGGATAGATCATGGGGGAAGGGTCGGCGGTGAAGGGTCCAAAGAATACGAATTTAGTCGACATCAACACCGAGAGTGCGCAGCTCCTTCTTCGCCTGGTCGACTTCGCTCATGAGCTCGCGGTGCGCGGCGGGGACATCGTTGAAGGTGAGGACGCCCCAACCAAGCTTGAAGAGGAGGTAGGCGCCAAAGGAGACGAGGGCCCAGAAGGGAAGCTAGAAAGGAGAGAAGAGGAAACCATGTTAGCAAGACGCGCAGCATGACTCCTGTGAGCAAGACTGGGTAATGTAGACTAGCTTGCGCAGGCCGACTGGCTCGTGCAAAGAGAAGGTCTGGGGGTGGGCGGTTGTCAACGTACGACGGGGACGATCTGCTCCTGGATGACGGCGGGGATGGGAACGAGGTCGAAGAAGAGGGCGAGGTAGAGCTATATCCCACAATAGGTTAGTAAATTAAGAAGAAAGGTGACGTTTGGTCTACACTATTTCACCAGCTGTGCCCCTCTCCGTCCAAGAGAAGGGCGAGCGGCCAGCTTCATAGCAAGGGCGAGGGTGTTCATCTCATACCGAGGTGACCAAAAGGCCAATGGAAATGGTCTGCTGAGCGCGCGTCATTGTGAATGTGTGCTGTTCTCGCTTTCGAGGGCTAGTTTGTGCGATACGTGTTGCGTCCTTGGGCTAGGTTCGCTCGGGTAAATGAATCAGCTGCCGCGTCGAGCTCTACGGATTCGCGCAAGAGCTACAAAGAATAAAGGATGGCGAGCAAGATCAGGCAAAAGGCTCGAAACTAAGTGAGAGATTCCGGTTTCCTCTTCGTTCGAAATCTGTTGTAACGTTTTTTTACGTGTTGCGCTGGCTTCGAGAGGCTGAGACTTGAAGAGGGAGGGTCCTTTTTTCCTTTTGGAAAGCGTGTCACGATGCCTGGACTGGGGGGCCGAATATTGAAATTGGGTGTTTCCCCAAAGCTGAGCTGGGGCGGCCGAGAAAGGGGAAGCGCGCCAGATGACTAATCACACAGCGCCGCCTCGTTTTCTCAATCAATAGCGCGTTTCTTTTTTCGGTCGGATTTTTCGAACAAGATTAAATTCAGTTCTGGTGTAAGCGAAATGTGTCTGTTTCTCGTGGAGCTGGCAATTATTTCATCGAGCTGAACTCCTTGGCACGGCCGAGTCTCATGCTTCAATATTTGAGACTTTTCCCTGCCTTGATCACCTTTAAGCCGTGAACATGGTATTACCAGACAATGTGCACTCTACACCAGTTTCCATCTCTTCTAGAAAGTAAAATAGGCACCAGATGGAACGTTCGACAGTCCAACCCACCCCAGAACTCTCTCCTATTCAAATAAGAAATGGAAGAAAAGATTGAAATAAAATAAAAATCCCAAATTAAAGGCAGGTCATGACGCTGATATACATTCCACACTTCCAGTGTGTTGTCCCATCTAAATCGTTCATCCATCGCCTCTTGGGTACTCGTGCAGCCCCAAAATAACGTTCACTTCGTGTCCATCCTTCGTCCCCTCCCCTCCCCCACTCGACGACTTCTTCTTTACATGAAGCCCCATGCAAATTCTCTCTACACTTGATAACACGCCGGCTATATTGTTCAACCTCTTAGTTCTTCCTCTTAATGTAAACATTGAGACCCTCCTGCACCACGAAAAAGGTCGAGTTCGCCTTGAGGGGCTGGCTGGGGTTCACGAGCTCCAGGTCGTAGTCGCGGATAATTCTAGGGATGACCTTGTTGATTTCCAAGAGGGCCAAGTTCCTGCCGATGCAGACGTGCGCACCACCGCCAAACTAAAAGGGAAAAACAAAAATGCGTTAGTTTCCGAGGACCGACATAAATGGGCGGGGCTGTCGAGGGTTGGTTTTTTCCTCTTATTGTGTTCTTACCTGGAACATGTACCTCTCCATCCTCCGGGCGTTCTCCTCGTCTTCCAGCCACCTCTCGGGCCTGTAAATCTCCGCATCCTCACCAAAGGTAGCCTTATCACGGTGGAGGACCCAACCATTCACAGCGACGACTGTGCCAGCAGGGTAAAATTGACCATCAAGCTCCACGCCCTCGGGGGAACGACACGGGTAATGTTCAGACCAACAGCCGGGCGGACACGCATGGCCTCCTTGAGACAAGCCTGGAAGTAGCTGAGAGACTGCGACTCGACCCAAGAGAGGTTGCCGTCGATGGGGACACGACCTTCGGCAACAGCAGCACGGATCTCTTCGAAAAGGATGCGGCGAACACGGGCGTCAGCGAGGGCGTGCCAGAAGAAGGACTGCATGGTCGAAGCGGTAGAGTCGGATCCGGCAAAGCTACGACCGAGTGAATGACACGTTAGTATATCTTTTCACACAAACACAGATAACCTTTTACGCGCTCGTCTCGAAATAATATCAAACTGGCCAAATGCCATTGCTAGGCTGTGGATCGGCCGGGCCGGCGAAGAAGATGACTTACATAGCACCGTGCGCAACAGCAAAAACGTCACCCTCGGAGAACTTAGAGGGATCCTTGAGGTGACCCTGGATCAAACTGGCCAAAAGATCCTGTCGCCCATCTCCAACACGGTTCTTGCCCATGTTGTCCTTGGTAAAGGGTTGTCGGCGGTCCATCTCGGCGAGGGCGAGGCGGGTCACGAGGGCGTTTCCAGTGCTCATGCCGGGAATGTACTTGCGGAGCGGGTTCCTCCTGAACAGGTGATCGAACTCGGGAATTTGGCCAATGATGCCGTTGTACCATTGGCTGTCGTCAATAGTCTTGATGGCACCCTCGACATCGCGGCCCTCCTCGAGGAAGCCAAACTTGCGGCCAAAGGCGACCTCACCGAGCACGTCAAAGGCAAAGTAGTGGAGCCAGGCCCCGAGGTCGACGCGGCCCTTGGTCGCGCTCTGGCTGCTCGTGGCGAACCCGTCCAGCTTGGACATGAAGAGCTCAATAGACTCGTCGATGAAGGGGCTGAGCTGCTGCATGGCCGCCATGCTGTAGGGCACGTTGGCCACCTTCTTCTTCTGGGCGTGGACGTGCTCGCGGACCTCGGTGAAGATGTCCGGGTTCTCGGGCGGGGGAACACGCCGTAGAACTTGGTCTTGCTAAAGTGCTTGCCGGCGGAGAGGACGGTGCGGGCGGCCTCGGGGAGGCGATGGAGACCTCGTTGGGCGCGATGCGCACAATGGGGCCGTACTTGCGGTGCAGATCGATGTGCTGGAGGTTGGTGCGGCCCGAGGCGGTGGAAATGACCTTCCAGAGGCGCGAGACCGAGGCCAGGGCCGGGCCGGGATACTTGCTCATCGGCATGGCATAGCGCCGGTAGAGGAGGCGAGTCACGAAGAGAGCTGGGAGCAGCACGAACCAGTAGCTGCCGAGGAACGAGATGGAAGCCGCCACGATGGACGTGGAGCCGGCACCACCTAGACCGGCCTCGGTGGAAGGCGTAGACGGCATGGCGAAGGCGAGAGATCGTTGCTCCTGGGGGACGAGGAGGAGGACAAGAGAGGTAGGTGAGGAGGAGGAAGAGGGGAAGGAAAAGAAAAGGGCCAAACGAGTTTAGAGATGTGTTGAGGTAAAGGGGGACGGGGAGGAGGGGGAGGGACAGCAGTTATAAGGGTTGAACCTCGAGGTCTTGCCCACCACTGTTGAAGTTGATGGTTCTGCAAGGACCGGGGACCCTTTGTGGAACTTATATCCCTGCTAGCTAGTCAGACGTCTGACTTCTCCAATGCAAAGCACGTAACTCGCTACAAATCGCACGAGACAAAAAGCCACTTGAGGGGAAAGATGTTGGAGAACGGAGCTAAGAAGGGGAAGGGGAGGAGCGGAGAAGAAAAAAAAAAGGAAGAAGACGGTGGCTTGCCAGCCGTTCCTTATCTAAATACGAACGCTCTCTCGAGACAAGGCAGATGAGAAACAAGGGGGGTAGACAGCCAAAACGTGTGGTGTGGGTTGTGTACGAAGTAGGTGCCGCGGACTATGTATGGCTGGCCAGCCAATGCAGAATCCAGAATTAGAGAAGCCCCAGAGGCGCTTGTAACACATCAGTACAGGGAAATCAATAAAAACGTGCAGATCCGAGAAGGCTGCTTCCAACGGAGAGGTTGATGGGCTGCCGTTTCGCCGCCCCGACTCTGGAATTGTCTTCCTTGTCGTGGGCTACATCGGGCTTCGGCTGTATACTGGCGAAGGTCTCCGCTTCAATATGACATCGCCGGACGGATCTTCACCTAAACAGGTACCTTGGCCCAGTATAAGAAGCCGGAAATGGCCCCATTTCCTTCATCCTCCTGGGGCCCGCCCTTTTGCCCCAGTTTCCACGTCTCCACTTTCCCCAAATCTTGACCATCTCCACCCCCGCAAAACGCTACGGTCTGAGGGTTGCGCGTGGATGTGTGTGTGTGAGCTGGTGTGTCGGGAAGGGGTTGATCAGAGAACGAACTTGGGAGCGCAGACGCATTACCACCACGTCGAGCGTCATTGGGAGGTTCGGTGGCGGATCCTCAATCCTACCCTTCCGAAAAAGTGATTAGCGCCGCTCGCCTCGTGCTGCTTTTGCATGTGTTTACTATTACTCGCCAACTCGCCCCCTCCACTTTTCCACGGAGTTTCGGGGGTCTTTGGCACGCGGTAATCTTTAGGTAGGCGGGTTGGGGTGTGGCACTCCGGGGAAGGTTGTGCCTGAGCTCGTTGGACCAATCACAGAACTGCCGATTGGCAGGAGGAGGGGCGGAAACCTGAGATGTCCATCAATGGCGTTGGAACGGAACCTTCCAAGTATATGTTTGGGTTTCGGCCTTGCTCGCCTCTTGATAAAAGAGTAGGGAGCAGGGCTGATCTTGGTTTCGAGATGTCTGTTGCGATGAACGGTGAATCAGACGGTCGCCCAACTCAGACAGTGAGAGTCAAGCCGATGAAATCAATCCATCGAGGCTGCTTGCGCCTGTTTCCTGCTTGCTCAAGATGTGAATGACGTGGAGACTTATGCGGGGTCCGTGTAACTAGGGGCGGAAGCAGCACGCACTGGGCCAGCACCATGTGGGTTTCTCCGTGGCATTTGCATTGGGTTGATGGTAGTTCACCAAGTGTTCTTTTTCCCGACTTGTAGAGCTATCGCGGAAACGCCCATGGATATACGGATATATTAGATCCCATCTAGCCAGCTTTGTCAATGGAGTTGGGAGAACCATGGGTCGATCTTGGGGATCAATAGCGCGTTCGATTTGACGGTTACTGAGGCTCAAGAGGTGCTCGAATAAATATCATTGCCAATGCAATATTTCCCCGCTCGGTGACGGCGAACTCTCGCCGCAGGGTGATTACCTATTCACTCTACTCACCGAGATTAAGAAACAATTTTATGATTGCTCCCATCGCATCCATGGGCGAGAAGTGGAAGCTCGGCGACCCAAGCACCTGGTTTACGAGCGAGTTATAACGGAAACGTGAGGAATGGAATTGAATTCAATTGAATTTTCGCGATAATACCGCTGCCTTTTGGCGTGTCGGACTTGGTTCGCCACGAACGCGCGCATCTGCTTGACCACCGTCAGAACCCCCATCGGCCGTCGGACATATAGAAACACTACCCCATCGTCGCTCGTTCGATTTCATGCGTAAGCTCTTGCTCAGCTAGAGTTTGCGATGTTTCCCCATTCAATCCTATGCGTAAGCTATTGCTCAGCTCTGTTGCGAAGGGCCTAGGTCTTGGACCTGGCGCTCCTCTTACCTAAAGACCGGGGACGATGCCAGCGTGGACCGGTCCTTGTCCTCTTATTCAATGATTAGCAAATGCGAGGCTAGGACAGAGGGGGTAGCCAGTGTGGGGTCGATGGAGGTTTAGCTGATCCAGGTCGGTTTCGGCAGTTCTAGAGTCCAAGTGCTGTTTTTGAAGTGAGAGAGGGAGGCGGGGTCATCCTTAGCTTGGGGTTGGGGATTCTGGGGAAGGTGGGATGGCTGGCGGCTCCACTGGTGTGGGGTTCAATTCTCCAGTCGTCGATGGCCCGTCCATCATGCCTTCTTTTTTGAATAGACGGGCGGAAAGAGCCTTCGACTTGCGAATGAGCAATGAGTCTATTCGTCGCAGTTCTAGAATGGGCCATAACTATTAAAATTTTCAGAGCTGGCCCCATCGACTGCGCTACCAAGAGAGAGAGAGAGAGAGAGAGAGAGAGAGAGAGGGAGGGTACGGAACTGATGTGTAGCAGAGACGTATCGAAGCATCTCTAGATTGATCAAGAGCCTCTTTATCTCTGCATCTTGTTGTTGTTGGGTAAAATCAGCCCAAAGCTGCTCGTCTTGGTGAGAGCCAGTCGTATTTTGCGTGTATGGGCAAATTTTCTACTTAAATGATTAGAACCTAGGGCTTTGGGGTACTCACCATGGCGCGCCCCCGTTGGAGTCGACATGTAAGATGGAATATTCCGCTCCTAATGTCTCAGTCCATCTCATGCACTCTCGCCAGGACCACGATTCTTAAAAGTCGATTACCATCATCAAGAATTTGCCATGATGATCAACTTATATATCACTGCCATATCACCGTCCTGTGCGCAACGGCTAGAAATACCTTACGTCCAAACCATCGGTGCCCTCGATGACGAAGCTCTTAACTATTACATTCTTCCCTTCAGATTTGAAAGCAAGTGAGCGCCCAAGTCAACTGCGAGGTGACGTCGCCTAAAAATAGCTCAATGATTGACAATGTTACCTAATTACCCAGAACCGACTTTCTGGCTGATGGCCGGCTTTCACTGAATTAAGCTCAATGCCAGGAACTGCGCAAACTGCTATGTTTGTCCTCCAGCACAGCCCCCGAGGCGGCCGCGGCTCCGAGCGAGGCTTCGCAAACCCCCATTCTTCGGCTCTCACTCCTACGTGAGGTCGTCGTTTTAACGAGCCATTAGGACTTGCCACGGCCATTCGGCCGACGCAAGAGATTATCTTAGTTCACATGCAGGGTCTCAGGGTCCTACGAGTTTCTTGGTCGCGTGCCTCCCTGTCCTACGCAAGACTCGGAGGACTTTTACCCTCTTCTTCTTCTGTCTTGCAGAGTGCTCACCCGCCATGATGACGCCAAGACCCGACTCGGGAATTGCAAACGCTCGCATCAGAGCTCTACCCATGGGCCCTCTTGGGCGCAATCTTCAGCCAAAGGGTGCACGCGTAATCAGGAAAGCAGTCGGATGAGGGTATCCCTTTGATCCCAATGTTTTTACCTATGCGGTACGGTATGCATCTAAAAATTCGTGCCAAGACAAGAGTGCAAACCACCCTTCGATCCCTCAAGCTTCTCAGCCTCGTCGACCAGAATAGACGAAGATTCTATGGGCTTCGCCTCTGAGCCTAAATCAAAGTCTTCCTTCTCCCCGCCTCGTCTTGATTCTGCGGTCGGCGCTTAACAAGAAGCGCCCAAAAGGCTTCTCCTGGTGGCATGTTTGGATCTCGCAATGCGGCTATGGCGACGAGAAATACACGCGCGAAGCGATTCCCGGGTGCCGGAGATCTCTGCAAACCAGGCAGAGTTTCTTGATCGTCTCAATATTCTCGATATCGAACCTCGATTCCTAAGTGAAGAGGCGCCGAATGTGACCCTCCCCTAGTCGATATCCATGATGCAAATGTTGATTTATCGTCCTTTTTGCTTTGATAATAAGACTCAAATTACCGTAATAAGCCTGAGTCTTATGCTCTTGTGAGCATTCACGGCTGCTGCTACCCTGAAAGCGGCCGCCGCTTATCTCTTGGCGCGTGGGAAGACCGGACACAGACCTTTTCCGTTCTCTCGAAGCGCGTCCGCGTCCCCAAGCTTGGGCGGTTCGTCGTGTGTCCTCGTCCGCCCCGGCTCCGACCCCAGAGGTCCTCGGTGTTAACTCCGTCGCTTCTCTGCCCTATACATTTTCTCCACCATTGTTGTAGATTCTATCTTTAGCCTACCCACCCTTTTCTTTTCTTTTCTTTTTTCCTTTGTTCTTTTTTTCCCCCATCGTTGTGGTGTTCCGGCGGCCGGGGCGGGTTTTCTTCTGCTAAGCTTCCACCTCACAGCCCACCCATATTTTCTTTGGTGTAAGCTCAGCCTACCTGATCCTAGCTCCGCAAAGCTTTTCATAGCATCGTGATCTATGAATGCCTGTGATTTTTAATCGTCTTTCTTGTCTAAGTGATGATGATGGCGTGGTTTCTTATAAATATCGCTTGCCCGCCCAGAAGGTTTCACGAGAATGAAAGGGAGGCATCAAACACACCAACAATCAAGAGAAGCAACAACAAGAACAACAGCACGACGCAACAACGGCATTATCAGCCGGAGTCATTATAGAAACTAGCAAGAGAGAGCAAGGTCAAGAGTTTATAGCAAGTGCTGAAGTGCAACGAGCTGCCCATCATGGTCAAGCTCGGGTGGTTCGGCACCTGCGCCCTCACCGTGTTATCGGTGACGGTCTCTGCTCTACCAACCGCTCCCATCGTCAACAACAACGGCAACGCTTCATTCGGTGCCGGGATCGATACCTCTGACTTTCACCGTCTCGGTAAGAGAGATGCTCCGGATTGGTACTTCCGCATCTTGCCCTTGGGCGCTTCCATCGTCTGGGGCGAGGGATCTTCTAAGGGAAATGGGTAAGTTTCTATCATCATACGCCCTAGCTCTTGACTACAGGCCGGCTTTGGGATAAATACTGGAAACTTACACCGAGTAATAGATTCCGCAAGCCCCTAAGGGACCAGCTCAGGTATCACGAGTTCAAGGTCAACATGGTGGGCAGCAAGTCCAACGGCAACATGGCCGACAATGTAAGCCCCTCATCTTCCATCCTCTGCCTCTCAACTTCTTCTCTTCGTGTTTCCATGCGCAGCTGCTAACGTGAACCAGAACGTCGAAGCAGTCCGCGGCTACCGCATCGACCAAATCCAGGACCAGCTGCTGCCCCTGTCCGTCGACTACCAGCCCAACATTGTCCTCATCCATGCTGGCACCAACGACTGCGATCAGAATTTCGCCATGGACAAGGCCAAGGAGCGCATGTCCGGCCTCCTTGACCGAATCATTGAAAAGATTCCCGACACCACCATTATCCTGTCCACCTTGATCCAGTCTCGCCGACCCTCCATCGAGGAGCACCGTACCAACTTCAACCAGGACATTCGGAACCTCGTCGAGGAGCGAGCTGGCAGGGGCGACAAGATCGTCCTCGCCGACATGGACAAGCCCGACCGTCTCTTCTTCACCCAGGCTGACCTGAACGGGGGCGACGCGATTCACCCTGGTGACCGCGGCTTCAAGAAGATGGCCACCGTCTGGTATGACGCCATCATGGCCGCCCACAACAGCGGTACCATCTCTGCCCCCAAGGAGTCCGGCAAGGCCAACGACGACGCTAGCGACAACAAGACCTGCGATAAGCAGCCTGGTCAGGCCCGCGGACCCGTACAGACCCAGCTCGGCAGCGGCACCGACGACGGCGAGTACGTCCACACGAGCGAGTACTTGGGCGTCCGCGGACCCTCCATCTCCGCCCGCAAGGGAGCGGCTTTCTTCTTTGCCAAGCTGCGCTCACGCGACCTTGATGACCTCGTGCTCCAAAGCGACGAGGACAAGCACACCTACCAGGTTTGGGACAATAAGGGTGGCGCGGATTGGGGCGAGCTCCTCGACGGCTCCATCATCGACGTGCACGAAGACTGTGAGCCCCACGCCGTTCGCTGGGCTGATATGAACAACGACGGGCGCGATGACTTTGTCTGCATTCGGGACGATGGAAGCATCCGCGTTTCTATCAACCGCGGCGGTGGCAAGTTTGACAACGCCGTCGACTATAGGAAGGGCGAGGGCAAGGGCGTCGACCGCGTGCACCTCGTTGATATTGATGGCGATGGCCGCTTCGACTACTGCATTGCGGAGGACAATGGCGACATCCGCTGCTGGCGCAACAACGGTCAAGGCGACACTTCTGAGTTTTGGCAGCCTCTCGGCATCGTCAACGAAGGAAACTCTGGGTTCGAGGGCCACGGCGGCGACCGCGATGTCGCGGGTATTCGCTTCGTCGACCTCAACGGCGATGGTAGGAGTGACTGGATGTGGGTCAACGGCCGCGGTAGGGTCTGGACCTGGATCAACAACCGCGGCAGCACCAAGGGCCAAGAGGGCGCTGGTCTCCACCCCTCTGGCGCGAGGCCAGCAGCAGCATCGAGGGCAAGGGCGCCACGCACTTGGGCCAGGCTGTTGACGGTGTCCGCAACCAAATCTACTTTGCCAGGGCTGTGGGCGAGACGCAGGACTTTGGTCTCCTGGGCCGCCACGATTACGTCTGGGTCGAGAAGCAGAACCTTGATCGCACCTACGATACTATCAAGATTCACGTGTGGAAGAATGTCGGCTGGGGTGCTACCAAGCTCAAGGGCGACGGTGTGCGCTACTGCAACATGCTGGGTCACGAGGACGGCAGGGACGACTACGTCTGGATCTTGTCCAAGGGCGAGATGACGCTCTACCCCAACGAGGATGACAGGGGTAGTGGTGTTCCCTGGGGCGCTCCTCGCGTGATCTGGGACCCCAAGAAGGACCGTGATATCTACCTCGACAGGCGCGACCTCCACCTCGCTGACTGGAACGGAGACGGCGCCTGCGATATTATTTATGTTAACCCCAAGGATGGCGGCGTCGAAGTGTGGCTGAACCAGATCAAGAACACGGGCGACTTCAACTGGCTCAAGATGGGCGACCCCTCGCCCGGCGCGGATCTCAAGTGCAAGGAGAAGCGCGGCGTTGGCATCTTCGACTTGGCCGTGCGCTTTGCCGATCTTACGGGTAACAAGAAGGCCGATTACCTGTGCATCGAAACCAACGGCCGCGTCACCGGTTTCTTGCACGAGAACGACGGCGGCTTCACCAAGGTCGACCAGATCAAGTTCTCCGTGGGCAAGGACCGCGCCAACCACCGCTTCGCTGACGTCAACGGCGACGGCCTCGCCGACTTCCTCTGGATCGACAAGTTCAACGGTGACACGCACGTCTGGTACAACCAGGGCCGCGAGAAGCGCGAGGGCTCCGATATTGGCTGGCACCCCGTGGGTAAGAAGTACGACGGCCAGGGCCAGGGCGCTTGCCACCACTTCCCCGACATTGATGGTGACGGCCGCGCGGATCTCCACTTTGTCGATCCCATCCTCAACACTGCCAACACCTGGTTCAATGTCTGCCCCGACGCTGGCGGTGACGACGGCGAGAGGTACGGCGACCCGGAGCTGCCGTGGGCCCCGGCCAAGCATTGGAGGGACGCTAGGTGTACCGATGCCTTTATCAACGCGGCCGACGCTGACCCGCTGGCGCGCTGGGCGGCGGCTGGCGCGGACCAGGCTTTCTGGGAGGTGGCCAACGAGTACAAGAGGAACAGGGGCACTTTCCCCTACTTCTCGCAGTATGTCAACAGCTTCTTCAACAGCACCGACTTTTCGTACTGCGGCGACCTCACGCAGACGACCCAGTGCTCCAGGTACACCTGCAACGATGCCGAGCACAACAGGCCCGCACACCAACAGATTGCCAATGCACTCTTCCAGCTCCATGCGGTAAGTCACCTTGCCACTTAAAGATTCTTCTCCCGGGTTGAACGTAGCTAACAGTATCGAACATAGCTCATGAATAACCTTTACGGAAGCATTGACGGCGCCACGCTCGAGATGCAAAGCCAGCTGACCTCCCTCACTGACACTTTTGCGCCTGGTTTCAAAGATGACAGCGAGAAACTTGCCCGCATCCTCAACGGAATCGGTCTCGCTTTCGGTCTCGTTCTCGGCCCGGCTTTCAACTCATGGGCTCGCTTTGGCACTGAGGCCGCGCGGCAGAACATCAAGGACATTGCGCTGGCGACCACATCTTGGGGCGTGACCATTGCCAAGGACGAGTATGAGGTGCCCGGGACGGTGCAGGGAGGCCTCGAGGAGGTTCTCTCCACCATGGTGGGCTCGATGCACAAGTCGGTCAACTCCCTCGCGCAAAGATCTTCCTCGGCCCCGAGTCGCCCGATGCCGATGACCTAGCGCAGCGGGACGAGTCCCTCGACCAGCTGTACAGGACGCTCTCCACCACAACGCTCCTCAGGCCCAACTTGGCGATGCCGAGCACGGAGAAGCTCAAGGAGTTCGTCAGGAAGACCCTGACCGAGTTCATCATTGCGCACGCCTGGGACATTGGCGTGCAGGATCATCACCCTGTCGTCCTTCAGACCAACGAGAAGTGCGGGCAGCCCATTAACTGGCCCGAGCACGACCCTCTCCTCGACCGGGGCGATCTCCAGGCCAGCGAGGTATGCATTGACGGCAACCGGTACCATCTCATCTCTGCGCAGGGTAACTGCGAGCCTGTCGAGGGCTTCGGATGCGGCGGCTAGTGAGTTATTCCCTCTTCTTAACCACCCTTTTTGTTTTCTTCCTTCGTCTTCCTTTGGGCCCCCTCATAGTAAAGACGCTAACCATTTGCTTTTCTTTCCTCTTCATAGCTTCACCCAGCTTCCTGGCTTTGACAAGCTCGGCTCAAACAAGTGGAACGGCGTCACCCGCGACGACTTTGTCCGCGGAGCCCTCGAGAGCTACCGCATCCACGGTAACCACGCGGACACTGCCAAGTATGAGGGTCCCAAGGGCATCGAGTCCTTCTTCGAGAAGGAGTGGGGCGCGGCGGGCACTGTGCCTATCGAGGTGTGCTCGAGGACTGAGGCTCTCAACGGCTTCAAGAACACGAGGAACGGTTCCCCCAAGTGGGTGTGCCCCAGCAAGGGCGGTGTCTAAACGTGCATAGGAGGCAGACTTTCGCTCTTGCCTATTCATCCATCTTTCTTTTCTTTTCCTTTGTTTATTGGGCACTCGGCATTAGGAGGTGTTCGTAGAGAAGGTGGCATTGGCGCATATGGAGTTTTCTTTGGGCATCATTTTAGAGCGGCGTTTGGATAGAAGGTAGCACTAGACGGGCGCAGGCGACGATCATTCCTTGATTTTTTCCTCTTTACTTTGGTTTTAGATTTGCATCGAACAGCTTGCTAGAGTTGCTTACATGAAAGGTTGCCACGAAATCTCATCTCTTCCACTTGTGCAATTATCATTTTTGTTCTTACGATTTGAAGATCCGCTGTTGTTTCCCGGGGCATACCGAGGTAGAGCTCGATGAAATATGGAGGCTGTCAGCTGGAGCTTCGAAGCAAGGTCAGTGAGGTCAGGTTGGCTCCTGAATATGAGACGATCGGTCAATTTGTTTCTCGACTCTTTACTGTTGGGGTCAAGGGTTCGGGATGGGAGAAAAGGGGCGCAAGGCGGTCTTTCCTCCCTGAAAACCGAAGCTGAGAACCCCTGTTCCCGACAATCTGGCAACACCCTGGTTACTTCCTTCCCCCACTAGAGCTCCCCTCTGGTTCCCACTTTCCCTTGGGAAGTTACCAAATTTTTCTCTTTGTTGTATTTTGTTCGCGTCGCGTCGTGAACTGAGCTCTCCCTGTTGCTGGGCAGCATCCCCTTTTTGCTTCATCAAATCAATCTCCAGTGACACCATTCACAGTGAGGCCAGGGCTTACAAATTACCGTCTTTCGTTTCTTTTTCCCCCTCTGAACTTTGCTTGTTCCTTCATCATCCCCCTTTGGTTTTTCCCCAGCAGCTTCAGGCAAACGTGGTCGGTCAACCTATCCTCGCAAACAAGACCCCCAATTCCACTCCTTTTGCCTACCAGGATCCTCTACCTCTACTAGTCAATGCCTTCAAGCACACCACCATTGACTCTAGCCCAACGCTAGGACTCTCACCCTAATCCGTGCGGTGTCTGCATCGAACCCACCTAGGAAAGTCGAGACCTGCCTTGAGAGCACACATAATAATAGCCCAGGGAGAAAGGCGATAATGGAAGACCGGCCGGCTGCGCCCTCGCGGCCCAGCGGGATTCCTCGCATGTCCCGACTCCCCGTTCCTAAGACTGTGCGATCCTCTACCTCAAGGGAGAGCTTGAATGCCGCCCCCGAGCCCGCAATCCCAGCTCCGCGGATTCGACCGGCGCCCTCGCGGGAACGTCTGAGCACCGCAAGCTCCTCGACCACTACTCGGAGACAGAACGCCCCTGCTGCCGCACCCCAGCCGACGTTGAGGCCCCAGACCTCGAGGCCGAGCCTCCGCACATCAGCATCCAATTCTCGGTTGAGTCAGCCGCCGCCGGCGAGGAAGCCCGTCGATCCTGTGAGGCGCCAGAGCGCGAGGGTCGCTCCCGCGCCCGCCCCCACCCGGCCCCCGGTGCAGACTACGGTCCCTAAAGCAGCGCCTAAAGCGGCCCCCAAAAAGAGATTCACTTCTCAACCCCGGCACTCGATGGGCGGGTTCATTTCAGCGGCAACCCTAGCACAAGATGATGTAGCCGAAGCTCTCCTTGACCAGCCGAGCACGTCAGTGTTTGATGATGTGCCGGCATTTGAAACGCCGTCCCGAAATAGGGGACCCCGCCCCTCGCTCTCTGAGCGCACAATTGAGACATTGTCTCAAATCCCCTCGTCCCCGCTTTGAGTAAACGACCCTCATCGTTCTTCGAACAGGGCGGCGCGCCGCGACCCCGATCTAGAGCATCGAGCACGGCCTCGCGGCCCGGGTCGAGTTATAACTCCGATGGTTCGCGGAGGCCCATGTCACGGGGCTCGAACCGCCCGGGTTCAAGCTGTGGCAGCGACGACTTTCTGTCCAGTCGCAGTTCCGCGCCTCGACAAATACCTACGGCGCTCCCCTGCCAACCATTGATGGCACTCCCGTAAGAGGACTGCGAGCCAGGACTAGCTTGCACGGGATGCACAGCCAAGCTCTGCGATCGCCTCAGGCCATGGCCATGAGATCGCCCTCCAGCCCTCTCACCCAGGGCGCCCCGATGCTCGAGTCCCCCGAGCTGCTGAACAGGAAAGGAGCCCTAGTCCCACGAAACACGCCATGCTAGGACAGATGCCCTCTCCCACCGCTACATTGGCTTCGAAGCCGCTGCGGCTCAAGCCCTCGTCCAGCTTACTCGTGAAGAAGTCATCGCCCGCCGGTGCCGCTCGCGGCGCGGGGCTCTCTAGTGCCCCTCGAAAGTCTCCACGACGCCTAACAAGCCCATCATGGCCACGACCGCGCTACCCCCGCCAGGCGAGTTGGAAGAGGCACCTAGTCCGAGCGCCGAGAGAAGTAGGAAGTCGTCGGCCGCTCTGCGGGAGCAGATCGCCAAGGCGAGGGCAGCTGTAAAAAAGCCCATTGCCATGGAACCCGAGGTTGTTGAGGACGAGCCTTGTTCGCCAGTAACGGTTGTGCATGATGGCTTTGACTTTGGCCTTGAGCCTCTTGTCGACGATCCCTTCAACCAAAACAGATCGGACAAGTCTCAAGCCAAGGTCCTCCAGCAGCGCGCCGAAGCCGGCCGCACTAGCGGTAGGCTCAACATTGCCGCCCTGGGCCTCAAGGAAATCCCCAGGAAGTGATGAAGATGTATGACCTTGAAACTGTGGGCAACTATGGAGGCAATTGGGCCGAGAGCATGGATCTGACCCGGCTCGTTGCGGCCGATAACGAGTTCGAGGTGATTGATGACGCGGCATTTCCCGATGTCGACCCGGAGGCTCTCGCCGATAGCGAGGAAGGGGCCGGCAATATTTTTGGCGGCTTAGAAATGATTGACTTCCATGGCAATAAGCTATGTGCCCTCCCTGCAGGCCTCCGGCGCCTAAGAATGCTCACGTCATTAAATCTAGTAGGTAAACCCCTTCCCTTTGAGGACCCATTTCGCATCTCGCTAACAGCTCCTTCCTCCTTGTCATGTAGTCTCAAAACCAACTTTCCGTGGACAGTCTGCAGGTCATTGCGCAGATTTCGGGGTTGCGCGACCTCAAGCTCGCCAACAACTGTCTGAGTGGAGCCCTTCCGTCAGCATTCTTCGAGCTTGAACACTTGGAGACACTGGACCTACGCAGCAACAAAATCACCGAGTTCCCCACCGACGTCGCCAAGCTAACGCGTCTGCGCATCCTTAATATTGGCGACAATGCTTTTGCGGCCCTGCCAGTTGAGGCCTTGGCTAAACTACCCTTGACGGAGCTCGTGGCCCGAAGCAACAAGCTCACCGGCACGCTCATCGATGCCGATGTTACGTCTCTTGCTACGCTGCAGACTCTAGATGTGTCGTCTAATCAACTTACGAGAGTCGTGCCCCCGGCAATTCCATCGCCCTCCCTGCGCTGCACCAGATCACGCTCTCTATGAACCGGTTGCAAGGACTACCCGATGTGAGCTCCTGGACCAGCCTTGTTACACTCTCTGCCGATGAGAACAGCATCCCGGAAATCCCCGACGGGTTCCCTAGGCTCGAGCGGCTCCGTCACGCCGACTTTTCGAGTAACGATATTCGCGTGATCCCCCGAGGTCTCGCGCATGGATAACCTTGTTACGCTTCGCATCGCCGGAAATCCGCTCCGCGACAAGAAATTTAGCTCCATCACGACCGACGAGCTCAAAGACATCTTGGCCTCCAGGCTCGAACCCCCTCCCCCTACCACGCTGGGGAAGAGGAGGGCATGGAGAACCATTTCGAGGAAACCAAGCCCCTGGAACCTGTCGCTACCGCGAACTTGTACTCCGGCGCGGAGGCTATCCAGCCGCGGCGACAAAGCGACGAGGAGAGCCGGTCAGATATGGACGACTTTGCCACGCCGCCCACCTCGGCACCCCACTCGCCGGCAAGGTCCCGTGCCCACACGTTGGCAAGCCAGCCCAGGTCTCGCGCACAGACGCTCTCTAACCAGGTCTGGGTCGTCAAGACGGGCGGGCTTCTCGACCGATCCAACACGAGCTCATCGACGCTGCAACCCGTCATCTGCTCCAAGACTGCGGCGGAAGCGCGGGTGAATGAGGTGCAGCTGCACCACAACCTTTTAGCACCCTACCGGAAGGCCTTTCGTTCTTCGCCGCAACTCTGACGGTCCTCTCCCTCGCGCATAACCAACTGACGGGTGAGGCGTACCTGACGGAATCACTGGAGCTCCCGGCCCTTCGCGAGCTCAACCTATCGAACAATCACATTACCAGCCTGTCTCCCCTATCAACGCACCTTGTAGCGCCCGAGCTCGAAGCTCGACGTCACGCTGAACCGGATAACAGCACTCTCCACGGACCTGCGTGGGCAATTTACCAAGCTCTCCGTCCTCTTGGTCGCCAACAACCACCTACCAGAGCTGGACCCGGAAGCGATTCGAGGGCTACGCATCATAGACGCGAGTAGCAATGACATTGCGCACCTTAACCCGCGTATCGGGCTGCTTGGCGGACCCGGCGGGCTCGAGAGACTCGACGTTACGGGTAATCGGTTCAGGGTTCCTCGCTTCAGCGTGCTAGAGAGAGGCACGGATGCGACTCTGCGATGGCTCCGCGGACGGGTGCCCGCTGGGGAGGCGGCGGCCTGGAGGCAGAAATCGGGAGCAGGTGCCGGGGACGATGATCTAGATGAGCTAGATTAAGCGGCGGTGACGGCGGCGGCGGCAGCACATGGGGGCCCCGGGCAAAATGGAGTGAGGCAACTGGGTTACGCAGTAGCTTGGAGGAGGAAGAGGATGAGCGGCCCCTCCCCTTCCTTCGGCTTCCTTTTTTCCTGCCCTTTTCTTCTTTTCTTGTTTCCCCTTATTCCCCTTTTGTTTCATGTATGATAGATACCTTTGTTCTTTTCTTCGCTCCCTTTTCTGGATTCCTGGCCTCACGTCTTGGATGATAAAGGGGCGGTGTATTAGCTATTATGTTTGAAAAAGTAACATGTTTTAATTCTTGAACACGGACTTATTTTTGTTGCGCTCATGGGAATTGAAGTATACTTTGGATTGCATTAAAACTTGGATTCTTTTCTACTTTTTTGTAGATGCTATTTATTTCTTTTTTGAGTGTCTCTCTTCTTTGATGAGATGCAGTGTGTTTTACAAGCTTGGATATGTAGAAAATAGATTTCGACTTGTCTTCCTCTGGCGCTCTCCGCGACTCTTGTCCATTCCTGTTCTCTCTCTCTCTCTCTCTCTACTGCTTCTGGCCCGGGGCTACGACCTTTTACTCCCTAACAAAGAGACCGGCCATGCCCATACCCGTGCCGATGCACATGCTCACGACACCGACCTCGCTGCCATCCCTGCGCATGCCGTGCATGAGGGTGCTGACCAACCTAGCACCGGTAGCGCCGAGGGGGTGACCGAGGGCGATGGCGCCACCGTCGGGGTTGACCTTGCCATCCTTCCACTGCTCCTCGATGCCGAGGGCCCTGAGGCAGTGGATGCTCTGGCTGGCAAAGGCCTCGTTGAGCTCCCAGCGGCCAATGTCCTTGGTCTCGAGGCCGTAGAGGCCGAGGAGGCGGGGGACGGCAACGGCAGGACCGATGCCCATCTCCTGGGGGCGGCAGCCGACGGAGAGGGCGGAGGCGAACTTACCCATGATGCTACCGGCGAGACCGAGCTCGTGGGCGCGAGCACGCGTCATGAGGAGGACGGCGGCGGCGCCGTCCGAGACCTGGGAGGAGTTACCGGCGGTGGAGGCGCCGTCGGGCTTGAAGGCGGGCTTGAGCTTGGCGAGCTTTTCGAGGTTAACGTCGGCGCGGACGCCGTCGTCGCGGGTGACGGTAATGGTCTGCCTCTCGCCGACGGGCTCGCCCTTGCGGTCAACCTCTTGGAACTCGGTCTCGACGGGGACGATTTCAGCGTCGAAAGCGCCCGACGCCTGGGCGCGGGCGGCGCGGTGGTGGGACTCGACGGCGAAGGCGTCCTGGTCGGCGCGGGAGACGCCGAATTTAGCGGCGACGATCTCGCTGGTGAGGCCCATGGGCATGATGCAGTCGCGGGCGTCCTCGACGGGCGAGGTCTTGAGGGCGGGCCAGACGTCGACGGGGATGGCGCGGCTGCCGTAGTTGCGCGTCATGCTCTCCATGCCGGCGGCGATGCCGCCGGAAATGGTGCCGCCGCGGATTTGGCCGGCGACGGCGGCGACGGCCTGCAGAGAGGAGGCGCAGGCGCGGTTGACGGTGTAGAGGGAGGATTCGTTGGGGAGGCCGGCGTCGCGGAGGGCCATGCGGGCGGCCTTGCTGCCGCCGAGCTCGGAGAGGACGACGCCGACGGCGACGTCTTGGACGGCGGTTAAGGGGTCGACGCCCGGGGTGGCGTCGAGGACGCCGCGGACGGCGGCGGAGAGGAGCTGTTCGGGGTAGGCGTCCTTGAGGTGGCCGCGGGAGGAGCGGCAGACGGGGGTGCGGCGGGCGGCGAGGATGACGACGTCGGTGGGGGCCTTGGCGAGGAGGGAGGAGAGGCCGCGGGTGATGGTCATGGTGGGCGGTGGGTTGGTGTTGCTTTGTCCTTTTTTTAGGTAGGAGAAAAGGCGGTTCGGGAGATTTGGGGGCACGAGGTGTCCGAGAGGAAGCGGCAGGGAACGGCGGGGTTGTGGGTATCTCAATCGGCAAGGAGAAAGGAGCAAGTCAAAAAAGGGACGGACGGTAAAAAAAACAGCTTGCAAAGGGAAAAGCGGAAGGAGCTACGAAGCTATGCGTTGGATCACGGAGGAAGGAAAACCACGAGCTTCGCTTTAAGGTATCCGGGGAGAAAGCGGGACGCAAAGAGAAGAAAATAAAAAGAAGTCAGCAACGAAGAAGAAGAAGACGGCGCCCTTTTACTTTTGTTTCTTTTTTTTTCTAACCCCTTCAAGCTCGGTCATCGGGTCCTCCTTTCTCCCCACTATAAAGAGAGAATCTCCCCCAGATCAACCTTGCCGGTTCAGCAAAACGAAGCCGATTCGGAGAGGGCCAAACGAGTGGGCGAATTGTAGGGGCGAAACCGGGGCCTGGCGCAGGCACTTGATTTCGGCAATCAATTTCCAGACAACGCTCGACTCCTTGGGCCGAGCCGGCACAATGCTTTTCCCCTCCTCCTCCCACTGGCTACCTTTTTGGTTCTGTCTTGGGCCATCAACTTTCCCTCCGTCATTCGCGAGCTTTATTGGCTGGGAATACAATTCCCCCGCCCCTGAAGGGTCCCCTCCCTCTTCTCCAACTTTTTTCCTTCGAGGGAGCGGCACCCGCAAGGTTGGGTTGGGGTAAATGATGTCCTTCACCAACGATGCCGGGCCCCGATTGAGGCCTCACCCAAGGCAAGGATAGAATTGAAAAAGGACTCAATCAGACCCTTCTCGAATTATGTACAAGATAGTTTCAAGACACACATCAGAATGTAGCCCACGAGCGATTGCTCAAGGATAATTGGCATGAGAATACGTAGATCCAACGGTCACCGCAAGAGCAAAAAAGCCAAAAGAGGCAAAGTGAAAGACCAAGTCCCAAAAGCCGAGCTCCCCGAGAAATCATCGCGCCCCTAGCGGATCCGGCCCCTACTCGGGTCAAGGCAACCAAACAGCCGACCGAACGACACCCGAAGATATCGTCACCCGTCCCCTCACCTCCGCTCCCGGAAAAGGGGAGCCAATGGACAAAGTACGGAGAGAATGAGGAATCAATCATCTTAATTAATTGCTTGGAAAAAGACCAATCTATGCCAAAGGTAGTCCGCGTTGTCCAAACCGAAAAGAAACCAAGAAAAAAAGAGACAAGAAGAGCACTCCGACGGATTCCTTCAGGCTGCCTAGTACAAACAAGAAGATCTATCCTGGTCTTATGACAATGCTAATGATAACAAAACACGAAAACTTGTCGTGAAATTCGTAGCCACGCCGCCACCCGTTTAGGTTCCTAGTCGCCTTCTTTTTTGTTTCTTTTTCCCTCCTTTTTCCTTCTTCATCTTTCCTCATCTTCACGGATACTTGATCCCCAGCCCAACCTTGGCCGGATCCGCCAATCCCTCAACCCTCACCTTCTTCGGCGGGCTCCCCGCCAAATCCCGCCTCGCCTCCACCGCCCCGCTCATCCCGCTAAACTTGCGCTTGTCTCCTCCCTTGTCGAGCCCCGCGGGCAGCAGCTTGTCCGCCACCGCTCCCTGCTGGCCACCGCTATCGTGGCGGCGCAGTCCATCCCCGGCGGCCGAGCCAAAGCTCTTGCCCTGGTCGCGACGGAGCATCTGCGACGCCGTAAAACTCGCCTGGCTCTGCGGCACGTCCGACTCTTCGTCCTCCTCGTGCACGGCGATTCGGGATCCCGCGCCGGACAGGCGTGAGAGGGTCGACGTGGCCTTTGCACCGACGCCAGCGCCTGTCGCGCCAGCTCCTCGTTGTCCGGCACCGAGATGGTGCTCTCGCGGCTGCGGCGCGCCACCTCTTCAGGTACGTGATGATCGTGTCGCGGCGAATCGGGCAATAACCTCCTGCCCGTGTATCGACGCGGGGGTTCGGTTTGGGGTGCTAGGCGAACGGAGGGTAGAAGGGCGGCATCCCTCCCGCGGGGTTTCGTGGGCGTCGTCGGCAGGGAAGAGAGCGATTGCACGTTGCGCGTGTGCTTGGGCGGTTGGCGCGGGACCGGGCGGTGCGCCGTGGTGGGTGTGGAGGGCGCGCTGTTGTTCTCTTGGCTCAGGACTTGCAAGAGAGCGTCGAACCGCCTCTGGTCGGGATCTTGCGTCTTGCCTGCCCCGCGTGGCGTCTGCTTGGGCGTGCTCTTGCTCTGCTGCGACTGTGAGTTTGTGGTGCTGGACCCTTTGGGTGTTAGCACTCCGTGAAAGATGCCTCCGGGGCTGCAGAGCATGTTGAAGTGCTCGCGGTTCTCGCGGATCCGTGTCCTGAGCTGCTGGCGGTCCTCGCGTAACCGACAGACTTCGTCCTCCTGTTGCTGAATCACCTTCTTGGCCAGCTTGAGTTTCCTCTCCAGGTGGTCAATTTCTTCCACCGCATCCTCGTAGAGGTTCTTGATTTGTAGGTACTTGGATCTCGTCGACTCCGTCGCCGCACTCAGCTCCCTCCGCGCTTGACGTATATTCTCGGCCTCCCGCAGGGCCTCGACCTCGCGCCTGGCCATGTCGTGTTCCACCACCGCCCGCTTCGCGTCTTCGCCAGCCTGTAGCGACAAAAGGTTAAGCTGCAGCTTGTAGTGAGCCGCCTCCATCTTGAGCCTCGAGTTTTCCGCAATTGACTGCTGCATCATGGCGCGGAGAGTGTCGGCGGACGCATCCCGTACTTCTTGCGGGCTCGGCGCGATGTACTCGGTGGAGCCGGGTCCCACGGACGGGCGATGTATCCTGGCCACCGTCGTGGGCGGCGAGAACAGCGCCGACCGCTGCGACGCGGTGATGTAGCTCGATACCGCGGGATGTGCGTTGGTATTGGCCATGGCCACTGCTTGAGAGGAGGGAGGGGGTGTGAGGGAAGAAGGAATGATGGCTGCATCGGTATCGGTTCGGTCGTCGTTCATTTCCGTCTTGAACGACGCGTTGGGGTCGATCGGCGAGCCGGGGTCTTCGGTCGAGGGTATCGTGACTTGGGACGATGGGAGGAGTGGTATGGGCATCGAGCTCATCTCGGGAGGGTGGCGGGAATGGCCTCGATGGAGTTGAGAGGCGCATCAGCGTCGAGGGTGCCATTGGCATTCGCCCCGACGGGATCTATGCCGGGCGCCATGATGACGGCGTGAAAATGGGCGATGGTGATAAATCGCTGTGAGCGTGTAAGAAGAAATAACCCTGGAATGTTGTGATGCTGTAATGTTGTGCTGTTGGTGTTGTGAGGAGGGCGGAGATGCTGTGCTTATCAGGAACAAGCTCGTGTTTGGGGCCTGAGGAGCAATTTGATGAGGCTTAGGCGACTCGTTTCGAAACAATGGACCAGGCCAGCATGTCCGTTTCGTCGCCAAATCCCAATGTTTAGACGATTTGTCCTTAATTCGGTTGCCTCGCTTCCGTTTGTCAATTCTTTTGATTTCAATCCCACACCAGCCAGAGGCAAAGATAGAAGAAGAAAAAAACAATAGCAGGTTGTTCGACCCAGGCACACTTCAAAGACGGAGTTTTGAGTTTGGCTCTCCCAACGTCAAGGCTCGAGGGAAGTGAACGGGGGTGATATTTCAACCAAGGGAAGCAAGACACAGGTGTCCAAAACTCTCGGATCGTTCAGGAGTCGCACCGGACGCTGCAGCAATTCAAGTTTTAAAATGGGCGTCTCTGCCGTCAATTTCGTCCGTGTCGTGCGTCTGTGCCTTATTTGGGGGTGGGTGGGAAAGGTTGGTAGTGTCGTTGCGCGGCGGCTTTGGCGGTTGATGTTGAGCCGTCCGTGGTACAGATTTGAAGAGAGGGGGCAAAGACGCTTCAACACGGGCTGGGCTGGGCTGGGCTGGGCCGGAATGGAATGGGGGATGAGGAATGCGAGGCACGGGGAGGGAGCTTGGGCTGGGAAAGCTGCACGGGGCTCCTCTATCGTCGTCCGTCCACGTCAGTGCTCTGCGCGTTTGGTGGCGGGTGGGTTTGTATTATTTTTCTTTTTCTTTGTATCCAACGAATGATGCGGGGATTGGGGGTGAGTAGAAAGCGCAGCGCACTACGCGGGTGTGGAGTCGAAAGAATATCGGTGAGAAGCAACAGCGGGCGAAGGGCCGTGAAGAAAACAGAAGGGAAAATAATAAACAAGCAACGGGCGGAGTTTTCAATCGTCAAACCGGCGTCACGATAGGTACGCTTTTTCTTTTTTTGTGGGGAGGGAAGGGGTAAAAGAAGAGGGAAGAAAAGAGTGGAGATTCAAACAGTCGGAAGCGTGGAAGTGGTGAAGTTCGAAAAACAGCGTGAACGGACTATCACGCGCAAAAGACGGGCAAGCTGTGAATGTCTGCACTCAGGTCTCACTCTCCCAGCCTTTTTCCTTTCCCTCCTGAGCATAAGCGTTAAGCACAGGCCTAATGCACGGGAATTTTACATCCATATACTTCCCTAGACAGCCCTGAGGGAGGTTGGTCTCAATTAATTTCTGCTTTGAGGGTCCCTGCCTCCGAGCATCCTCATAATACTGTTTTCCCGTCCGTTCGAATTGAGTGATGGTTGCCAGGTCAGCCTCCTGTGTTTTTCTCTCCTCTTCCTTGTTTCCAAGCTAGCCAAGGTGGCCAGTTTCGGAATCGGAGAAACCTGCCAAGCGGGCACTCTCTCCCAAGGCAAAGTACTGCGCACGGACCCAGGCACCGCTCACCTGCTAACGCACCAATTCTCGAGTCATTGGCACATGTAATTTTAATGACGGAAACCTCAACGACGACAAGCAAGCCCACAGGGCAAGTGGTATTCAAACGTCGGTATCGATAAGTACCCGCCTCGCTTGGGATCATGACATCGCAACGACTTGGTCTCAAATCACGATGCCTTTTTGTTTCAACCACAACTGTGCGCCGCACGTGGCATCCTCCCCCGCGATCGGATGAATGGTTGTAGAATCGATCAGGCCCAAGCGCCGCTTATCACCGAGTGCTTTTGGATCGTCCGCACCGCTCACTTTTGCTTCATATGCTTGTGAGGGTGGCTGAACGACGGGTGAGAGGATGCCTCGACAACGCCTTGCCCAAGCCATAATGTAATATCAAAATTACCGGGCCATGTGGCCTTGTCCCCCAGCCTCGGGGTCCGAACGAGATGTTTCCACCACAGCGAGCTTTAAATCAGCCCTGGACTGCCTGAAGCGGAGTGATTGGTTACCAGGATATCTCGCTTCATCCTCCCGTTAGATCAGTCTTGCCCACTCTAATTTCCCCAGTAATAGGATTAACACCGGATCTGGCACCTTCCGGCCGCCCACCGTGGACAAGGGCGCTTTTGGTCAAAGGCTGGTCTTGCGAGATAGCCTCTACTTACACCACTTTTGCCCCCTCACTGGATCGAGTTTGATTGAATGAAAAGACCAAGAGAAGGATCGCTTGAGCCGTTGAGAGTGATGAGCGGACAAGGCCTTGGGAGATGAAGAGGAAAGTGATGAGGAAAAAGGAACTGAACTGACTCGATACTGAAAGTAGAGGTGAGACGGTATCCGCCCAATCTTCAAGCACTGGCTATATCTGTTCGTTTCCAGCTACGCGCTACCTTAGGCGTGCTATCCTGCAGCTTGAAGGCTTCGTGAAGTCCAACCCCTTTATGGACTTGATCAAGGCGTCCAATACCAGCACGCTCCCTTGTTGGTATAGGCACTAGACAAGGGACGGCGCCTCCAAACTTGGCAGCCGGGAAGAGCAATGAGCCAAGGAGCAAGACACGCCTTTCCCACGTACATGGGCACCCTTTTCGTGCCTTTCTCGTATCGTCGTATGGCGGAATAGGCTCTCGGCACCATCACTGAGTCGGTATGTTGACGAGTCAAGGGTAATCTCTATAACAAACGAGCCGTTCTCAAGCAGAAGAGCAGAGGCCGGCATATCAAAGTTCTCCCATACTACCACCAACTTGTGAATCAACCCTTTTCAGCTTGGCGCCTTGATTCACTTGGTGAGAATCAGCACGGGGCGGTGGCAGGGGTACGCCGTGCTGTCCGTCTGGAGAACAAACATATGGTTCGCATCGCATTCTGTTTGTTCTGCTTGGCGATACAATAGTTTCCCACACACCATAATATGAGATATCAGATGTCGAGACAAGCATGTGGGCATAGAGGTCCGGGCATCCTATAGAGGATATCGAAAGAAATGAAAGATTATAAGGATATCGAAGGAAAGATTCTTGAAGTCTGTGGCGTAGATTCAGTAGGATAAGCCAGTGATAATCAGTGTAAAAGATCAACCTGCGTGTAAAGCCCCCACCCATGTGTGAAATATCTACCTGTGATTTCCAAGGATACATGTAATATGTGATCTAAGCTATTAGAGACCATTCGAAGAAAGCGAAGGAAGCCATTATTATGCCCTAACACATGGGGTTGGGCAGCAGCATCACCCTATGCCTCCTTGGCACTCCCCTAGAAGAACACTTAGACATCTATCAATAGAAAGACGCGCTCGCTGGCTAGGTATTGAAAAGTGCGACCTTTCTAGTTTGGTCCTGACCCTCAACATGTACATCATCACTGGTACGCGAGATCCATCCCGCCGTCACACGGAATTTGTTACCTTGTCACTGCACACTCCTTGGTCCCATAGTTTCCCGAGATGCATAACCCTCCCAGCATAAGAAGTCGCCCCAGCGGGGTGGGTGTCGTCGCAACTGCATCTTGGAAGATCTTATGACCGAATCTGCGCTGCAAAGGCTCAATGTAGAGGTTTTCCCAAGGTCAAGACGCCCTTCCCGAGACCCACCTAACCGTCTATCCCATCCCAACAAATCGCACCGAATAAGGAAAAAGAGTTTCGTGTGCGTGACCGGCCCCGGACCTAGAGTTGGAGGATACTGTAAGTATGATAGAGTAACGGGAATTCGGTATATCCGCGATAGTAGTACCTTGGCAATTCATGTGAATTTAAAAGACAAGACGCAAAGGCAACGAGCAAAACTTCCAAGCGCACAAATAACCTAGACAAGACAGAAACAAAAGAAATATTGAAGAAAGAGGCAAAACCAAGAAACGCATCGGTATATAGGGGTATGCTCCAACACTCGTCATGTCTGCTCGTCGACGTCGACAGCCCTAGCGGGCAAGATCAAACACATTCTGCAGAAACTCGACAACGTCGTCTGCGCCAGCCGGCCAGTTGAGCCAGTGGCCCCCGTCTGGGTATTCCTTCCAAGTCACCTGGCCCCCGTACTCGACCAGCTTGTCCCGGAGAGCCCGCCCCGCCTCCACCAAGACGGTACGATCGTCGGCGCAGTGCTCGAGCAACACGGGCGTGTTCCTCAAAACCTCGGTCTCGTCGTCGTCATCGCCCTCTGCGCCCAGCGTGCGTCTCGTCTCCGCGAGCGTCGGTCTCGGAAACGGCAAACGACACGAAATACCAATCACCGCGCCCAAGCTCGGCCGGATTCGGCCGGCCTCGGCGGCCTCTCCGCCGTCCGGGGTACCCGTGCGCATGGACGACGCTTTCAGGTTGAGCAGGGTATGTATGCTCGTGGCGCCCCCTGGCTGATGCCGGCGAGCACCACCCTGTCCCAGCGGCCGCCGAGGGCGGCGGCCTCCTGCTCGAGCAGCCGGCGCACCGAGTCGACGCTCTTTTTGAGGCCGGGGCTCTGCAGGTCCTCCTGCTCGCTGAAATCCCGAATGTTCCACACGTCAAACCATTGGTGCATCCGATCGTTGGGGAACCCGCTGGGCACGGAGAGGGGAGCCTGGGGAAACACCCAACGAAAGGTGGGGAAGATTTCAAAGAGGGAGCGGTTCCGCGAGTCGGCGAAATAATGCAGACCCTCGGCGAACTTGTGGGCGCTGTCGCCGCGGCCGTGGAGGAAGACGACGGTATGGGTGTGCGGCTGGTTAGCGGGGGATGACGAGGAGTGCGGCTGGCGCTGTCTCCATTTCGTGGGGGAGAAACTGCCTAGGGTGTCTGATAAGGGGTGAGAGAGAGAGGCGCGCGGGTGTGAGACCAAGAACCGCTGGTTTGAACAAGGGCAGGTGCCTAAAATGAGATAATGATAAAAATGTGCGGGCGCGCGGGCGCGGCACAGGCGCCGGAATAGTGTCGCCTGCTGGGTTCAGGGTATATACCAAGGTAGTAGCGGATGGTATTTCTGAGGCACAGACGCCGTACCAAGAGAAGAAGTCAATACTATATGTAATTTCGGCGGGCGGGATGAGACGAAGACGAGAGGAACCTGGTAGCTCGCGAGAAGCTCAAGCGCACGGCAGCGGAAGCGCGGGTGCAAGGAATAATAAAGTGATGTGTCGGTTAAGTCTTATGTAGAGACAGGGGGAGAAGCACTTGAGCAGATATCGGACGGAACGGAGGTTCTAGGACAGAGGGGGCGGATCAGGGACACGGCAAGGAATTATGCTGGGATGGGCTTTCCTACGCCGGGACACCATAGGGGAAAACGGTGGGACGCTTCCGGAAGAGAGAAGAGGAAAGAAAGAAAGAAATAAAAATAAAAAGAAAGAGAAAAACCCGTTCTTTAGACCCTCTTGAAAGGAGTGAGATTGAGAAAGGGGAAAGTGAGAAAGGTAGAAAAGGAAAAAGAAAAAGAAAGAAGAAAAAAGAACCGAAAAAGAAGACCAAAAAGCCCGCCCCAGAACAAACGATCCCCTCCTTTTAGTTGTTCGGGGGCCCTCTCCGTGTGGCAGCCCGACTCAGCTATTTGTCGGATTTATCCATACTATATTTTGGAGAGTCCATGAAGCGCGCCGTCGCCCGTCGCCCTCCGCCCGCGACACCCACCCCCACTTCTCTCGAGCGTTGCTTCCTCTTTCCCCTACACTAACGGAACAGGGCAACGGACTAAGAGTCTTGCGCTACGAGGGACGGATGACGTCGCCTAGTTCTAGGCCCGGTTCAAGGGGGCATAAACGCTAAAATTTCTGACGAGATGGGGACTACGGAACTGAAAAAAAGGCCGACAGTTCTTGTTCTAGACCTGCGAATCGTACTTCGTAGTTGGTTATCGTGTGCGCTAAGAAGAAGGGCAGTTTTGCATTTTTTTGGACCGGGGGCGGTGCGTCTACGGGGACGAGCTAGGGTAGACTACGCCGGACGACGGCCTGCCCGCCCTAATCCCAATCGAGGTTGAAATCGTGAACGGCTTGTCTGTTGACGACTGCCGATGTGACCTTTGGGTTGAAAAGCCGCCGCTTTCATTCCGTCGTTCGAGCCCGTCTTCGTTGCCTGCCTTTTCCTCTTCTTGGTGGTCCTCGAGTGGCCTGTCTTCCTTGCTCTCCCTCAGTCACCATCCCTCATCCCCCGCACCCCCTTACTTCCCTTCGCCCTCTCTCCTCGTCTATCTTTCTTTTCCTTACTCGGTCTGCTGGGCCGCGCTTCCTTCCACACTGCCTCGGGCCAGTGCCGAAAGAACTTGTGTGGATGCCAACATCAACGATTATACCTCGAGGGGGAAAAAGTGATAGTAAGGAACAGAGGAAAGAAGTTTCCCCTTCCCTTCTTTGCCCGGAACAGGTCAAGGACATCAAGACACCAAGATGCAACCAAGACCCTGAGCCAGCCACCTCTCCGCCCCCTTGCAAGTGGGCCTTTCCCCCGGCGCTTGCTCTAGCTTCTCCTGCCTGGGCTAGCCTAGTGTCGTGAGCTCGTTTTGAACAAATATTAATACAACTCTCGATCGCCCGATCCTCAAGTGCCGGCCCCGCCTTCCATTCTTGGTTTCTTCTGTTCTTTTTTTCTTTCTTTTCTTTTTCTTTTCCTTTTTTTTTTTTTTTTTCTTCCTTTTTCCTTTTCTTTTTTTTGGTTGCGTGCTATTAACTGGCTTCTCGAAAGGGGAAAGATCTGTTCAGGACAAGAAAGAACGAATGGGGCCATCTTACCTATCAAAAAAGCACGCCAAACCCTTTTCAGCATCCATTGCCTCACCGTGTACATCGAGATGGTGTGGCAAGAATGCACGCCAGAAAATAATAAATACTGATATCCGGGCGCCCGGCGCTCGTCAACTCTCTACCTTCCCTCTTACACTTTTCGAGTAATACTCAATGAGCCTTAAGAAAGAATATTTGAGGGTAAATTCAATCCTTCCCCTCCGTAGAAACCGAGCACTTTTTAAAGAGTCACCTTTTCTCGCATTTATTACCCTATGTTGGGCGAGGCTTAGCAACTTTCTCCCCTTGCCTCCTCTTTATCCTAATCACGGCACACCCCGATACACAACCTATCGGGCTGTGATGCTGCTTTCCATATTGCATGTGCAAGTCGTCTTAACCTCAGGCGATAATCTGTTTCCACCTTTTCCTTTTTACATGGACGCGGATCCCTGCTGTACCTGCCCGCCTTAAGCTGCTCTGAGGCTCGTAGACATTTGATCGGAAGAGGTCGTCATCAGCGTATGGATCCATCCATGCATGATTTGTTATATACATGTATATACCTATACATACGTGTGCGAGCGTATACGTATGAGATGGTGCATATGCATAAGGCAAACAACATCACTTTAGTCTCCCGTCCTAAGGAGGAAGAAAACGAGAGGCGGGTGCGGTTGGAGGGAGGAAGAGGCTGACACGCTTGTCACAGTCCGTGATGGGGGACGAGGGACTATGAGGGGAGGGGAAGGGAAGAGGGGAAACCCCGACCAAGAAGGTTATGTAGTTTCCATCTTCTACATACTAATGAGCACCGTCCGGCGGTACCGCCAGATTCTTAGTCCACTTGCCCCTCGGAGGTAGAATTGGTGTTTCTGCAAACGTCCCCTTGAAAAGAATCGTCAGAATAAGCGTGGAAAGGTATATAGCAGGAGATACAAGGCGTGAGTTCAATGTTGTAAGCGTGGCTGTGGGTAGGTACCGGGAAGGCCACACAATCTGAAAAGCTGGAGAGATGTCGTGGAATGTCGAGGTGGGCGCCTTTTTCGTCTGCCTGTGGGCGTTTCTTGCGTTCGTTCAAATCTTTCCCACCACCCGTGATGCACAGGAAGTAAATCGAGAAACAGTTAGTTCTAGCCGAGTTAATCGAGTCGCACAAGTTTGACGAGTCTTTTAGACTAGGTCGAGCGGTATAATATTCATGGGCGAGTGAGTATACGGGTTCCTCGAACTCGCGCGCGAGCGCGCGAATGATGCGGGCTAATTTCAACCGGTGAAGACGTATACCTCACCGCAATAGGCCTCGACCTCCAGGACCTACCTCGCGACTATACACTCGGCGCGAGATTGAACGCATTACATTATAATCATCGGGTCACGTCCCACAAAATCGAACTTCAGGGCCAAAAATCGCCCTGCCTTTTATGACCAAAGTTTGCCCCTATCCACCCCGCCACCCCTTCTCTACCAATGCTGACCAAGTGGTGGATGCAAAACGGACGCTTTATGGCTAGGGTATGCAAATAGGGATCCTCTCCGCCCCTGTATCGCTTGTATTGTGCGGTATATCGAAGCTGGAGCAACGGCCTTGAAAGAAGGGGAAGCGGAGCAGACCCTCAATACACGACCTTTTAGACCCTCTCGACCCCCTTGCAATACTGAGTTGGGAATCTTTGCACAGGCCCCTTGGTACTCGGCCTCCAGCTCGCTCGACTTGATTATTTTCATAGTCTCATACATCCCGGGATTGCGCCACGCGCGCCTCACTACCAAACGTTATATACTCTGCTGTTCTGATATGTGAAGGGATCAAGGAGCGCGTTCTGATGCCCCTTTGGTCGTGCTAGGAGGCAACCTAAACCCTTTCAGCGCGGTGTGTGCCTCCGGAACCGTCCGATCGAAAACGGCGCGCCGGGCCTCGACATCGTCCAAGAAGCCCTCAAGATCGTCTGTTTGGTTCGGAAGACTTGGAAGTCTCCGGAGAAGATGGCCCCCTCGAGGCGTGGTGTGGGTGGTGTCTGCGCAACTAGTACTTGCAGGTATACGGAGTAGATGAGTCGGGCGCTGGGATTTGGGCAGAGGTGTCTGTTCCCCTCGAACTCGGAATAGTGGTGACAGCGGGCGGGTGGCAGTAGGCGATACGCTCGGACTGGTCGTCGAAGCCGGAAGCTACCTAGACGGTCTCCCAGGTTGCCGCGCAAAAACGCGTGCTGAGTATGCTGGCTTGATCGTTCATTGCCGTGTACAGCACAAATATATGGGAGTTTAGCCGAGGCCGCGTCTAAAAGTGCGCGGTCTGGAATCGGGGCACCGGACTTGGCGAACTACCTCTTGGACCCCAAAGGCTTCTTTCTCGTAGGGCTCGGGCCCATGGAACGTTATAGATGTCAGAGGTGGGAAAAGAAACGTGGAAAAAAAGAAAAAAAGAAAGCGGCATAGGGAGCGGATTCCATGTGAGGGCGCGAGTTGATCAATGCCTCAGGAAACGTAGGGTGGTCGAAGCTGATCGATATAATACCTGCCACGTACAGTGAGCCAAGGTTCAAACCTATCCTAATATTAGAGGGCGGTATAGGGATAACATTGCCATCTAAGGATGGAAGGGCGGATTTCAATTTACAGACGAGCCGGAGACGGAGCGTGGGTGTGCAGCTGCCAGCGTTGGCTAGAAATGCTAGAAAGTTGTGGAGGCAAGGTGGATGAGGAGGGTAGAACGCAGTAGGCAGGCTCTAGCCGAGAAAGGCAGGCTTTGTTAGGCCCGAGATGGGTGCTGATACCAGATTGTACATTAGGGCTATGGGTGCCACCGTTGGACTCGTAGTTGAGGTAGGGGCGGCGGGGGTCGTGCTTGCTAGCTTGACTGGGTAACAACTCCTACCTTGGTGCTAGAGGTCTTCGAATCGGTGTAACAGGAAGCGAGGAACGTAAGGTGTAGGTAGTGATGAGGCCCTTGTCCTGCATAGGATGTATTGTGATAAGTTAGGAGATAGCCCCTTGCTGTTAATACTATGGGTATGGGTTAAGACCTTGATATTACTTCTGCTAGATATCGAGCTGACGTATACACCATTTCATTACGGTGCTAGACGTTGACGGAGGCGTGTAGTAGGCTGGCACCCAGACAGAGCAATGCCGGTACTTTTGGTAATGCCATCTCTCCTAGGGCCGGATATATCCCACCTGTTACGCCGGCTTGGTATCGCCCAGATGCCACGCCGAGGAAATTTGAGTTTGCATTTGCTACTGCAGACCCGTGTCCCAGAAGGCGTGTCGTACCCTGAGGGGTCCGACGAGGGTTCTCGTGGCACATTGCGGATGGTGCACCGCCGCCTCGAGTCATGGGTAGCAGCGGGAGGCGTCGTTGCCGGGTTCTCGTGGCGCTCGTGATACGCTCAGCCAGCGCCGTACTCGGCAGCAGGAGGCAATAATATACATTACTACTCTTATACATCAGTAGGCGGGGGCGGCGTGTGTAAAGGTGACCCTGGCTGGTAACCTCGACGAGATAAATCTGGTTCGGAGCATGATAAAGCATACATCGAGATCGTTTCTCGAAGAAAGACTTGGTCTACACAAACGCAACGCGTGGCAGGTCTTGGGGCTGGAGGAATCTCTCGAGACGCGAGCCCATGGCGATTTGATCTATATCAAGACTGACGACATGCGTACACCCGACCTAGTGTATGGTGCAAGGTTTATTTCAGTCTGGTTACATGAAAAAGGAATGTTTGGTCGTATTATTGCAACCAAACCTTCGGGCCCCCACTGGCTTTGATATCATTCTGGGTTGCCGGCAACATCTGTCTGCTCATCCTCCCTCGGTGCCTCAAGAGGGGTATATATATACACTCCGAGTGGTGTGGCCAGCGGTAATAATTTCTTCCCTCTAGTTGTCTGTGCGCAAATCCTTGACATCTGTCTTGAAGCACGACTAACTCGTTGGACCCCTTTTTCTAATGGGCACATTACTTCTTCAGCCTTTTTCTTTCTTTTGGGACCCTTCTGTTTCTCCCTTTGGTCACTGTCCCTCTTCGAGCGCACTAGTGTTACTACACTGGAGCCCGTTTTTCTCCGCGAACAAAAACCGTTGACAGGCGGCATCAGTCGGGTCTTGGCGTTTCTTGGCATCCTTTGGGCAGGGGTGGGCAGGGCTGTTCTTATTGAGACGACGTCCACCCCCGCTGCGTGATGGATTTGGGTATTCCCGAGGGCATGCGGCGAGGTTCAAGACATGGCCTCGCATTTGGGGAAAGCTTTGCCGAGCGCATAAATTGGCCCTTATGTACATTTGGGCAGCAATGGATGACCTGTGGTCTAACGGGAGCGACTCCTCACGAGCGCCTCGACGTCTACCCCGGAATGAACGCTCTCGCCCAAAAGCTTTTTCTATGCTTCAGAATTGTGGATCAATTGACCCTATCAGTTGGTGGGTACAATGGCGGGAACCACGTCAAATCAATTGAATCTACAGGTTACCTTGGGGCGGGGAAATACTAGGCCGCGTGCTCGGGGAAGGGGAAGACGGGGTATTGGAAGCTTGTGCACAGCCGTGGATGTCTCCACGTGAAATGAGGACGCCTTATTTTGAATCAGCAATTGATGGATACATGTAGTGTTGGGGGAAAGCTCCCTGTCATCAATGGTATTATACATCTATTGTCTGGCTAGGACCTATCCACATCGCATCCTAGACGAGCGAGTTGCCGAAACGGGTGGCCATGCAAATGACCCATTAAACAAAATGAACCCAAACCAAACTAAGCACCATTTTATTTTTCTCTTTCCTTCTCTTCACGTTGCCGCCTTCTTGAGCTTCCTCGCCACATTGAACACGCCGCCCGTGCCCGCCCCGCAGGCCGCGCAGCTCGGATTCGTCCTGTACCGCTTGAGCGCGCACGATTCGCAAAAGTAGTGCCCGCAGCGCGTCACCACGGGCGACTTGTAAGGCTGCTTGCAGATGACGCACGCAAAGGAATATCGTCCTCCGGGTCGTCGTCGTCGTCTTCGTCGGCATCTCCCAACTTGGTGCGGTCAGCGCTGGCGACGACGGTGCCGCCGACCTGCTTTCCCTTGGTCACGGTTTCCCATTCTTTGTCGAGCTGCCAGCCCTGTTTGTAATCTTCGCGGGAGTGGAGGAATTTACTGTGGGCGCGCAAGAGGCTTTCTGTTAGCATGTATAACTTTCAAAGGAGGTTGAAGAGGAGGCATGGAGAAAATGCAGGGGTGCCTCATGCGTGAGGCGAGGCGCAAGTCCAAAGAAAAGTCTACAAAAGGGGAGAGGGGAGGGGAACATACCAATTGTCGCCAAAACCGCAAAAGCCAGTTTGCTTATAATCCTTGCATACGTCCGGCGCGTAGTCAATCACCGTCACCGTCCGTACATTGGTCGGCGCCTTGACGGGCCCCACGGCCCGCGACGGCGCATTCGGGTTCGTCTGGAAGAACTTGGTCTGGTTCGCTAGGCCCTTGTACGTCCCATCCGGCGCGCTCCCATCGAGCCTCCCTAACCTCCCCGGCCCCGCCGCGGCGCCGTCCACCTCGAGCGTGTTCTCCTTGGTCGCGTCGTTGGATGCCGAGAGCGACTTGGTGCGGTCCGCCGCCGCGATACTGACAAAGAGATCCCTATCCGCGCCGCCCGGCGCTGTCGAAGAGCCTGCGGTGATGCCCGCGCCCTTTGTCTTGCGCCTCTTGACCCGCTGGCCCGTCTCCTCGTCCTCGGATGAGGTCTCGAACTCGCTGTCGCTGGCGGGGAGGCGTCGCCGGCCGCTTTCGGATGCTGGATTCGCCCTTGCCGCGGCGCTTCTTGAAGGCAATGACGGGCGCCTTGGTCTCTGGGGCAGCTGACGCTGTACGTTTGCCCTCTTCTGGGCTCGTCATCGTGTTGGGGTGGAATGGTCCGGCCGGTTGTGGTGTTTCTTGTGCGAGTTGGGGGCTGGGAGCTCGAGCAAGCGAGAATGTTGTATGCATTTCGTCATGGCGGGTGGGTTTCGCGGATTATGTCAGCGGGTGGTGGGGACCTACCATCTCATCTCGACGGTTCGAGCGAGTTCCACTCTGAGAAAAATGCGATTGGTAATGTTAAGAATAGCCCCAGGCCCCGAATCGCTTGCGTTGAGTAACAGCACACAGTCGGGGCGGCAAGGTATAGGGAACCTTTTACCGCACGCCATTTCCTCGGATTGATATCGAGACTTTAAATTCTGGCGGAGATGATGAAATTATCTTCGACATATCAATTTTTATGTAAGCAAAGCAATGCTACACACTGCGCATGTTTCGTTTTCTTCACCATGGTCCCTCATCATATATCTCTCGTCATGTTCTGGGAAACCCAAGGTCAGTGGTGGTAGCTCTCTGTGGATGGTCTTGATGTCCAGGAGCGCCAACCACTGTGGTTGCTGGCCCTATTCTTGTGCTGGCGGGCCCACGCCAGGCAACACCAGACCAGTTTTGTAAGTAGGAGACAAGCGATAATACGGCAAGCAAGACCTAAAAAGGTTTCTTGAGATGGGCGAGATTCTAATTCTATTTTTATTTTTATTTTTTCACTTCTTGTAAACTAATCCTGCTCATAAACGACCCTTCTCATAACGGGCCCAGTTCGAGCACGTTTCTCCCGTTTGTCGTCACTCCAAACGGCAGCAACACGGCGAAAAATCCATGTTAGTGGCCTTAGCTTCTGTTTGATTGGACAGTTGGCCCGGTGGCCCTCCCAGCATCTTTTTCTTTTTCTTTTTCGTTTTCTTTTTCTTCTTTTGTTCTTCTTTTGTGTCTTTATTTCAGTTCTTTTTCTTTTCTTCTTTTTTTCTTTCTTTTCCAAAATAATGGTCCCTTAGCTTGCTCCTCTAGCTTTCCCCAATCCCACCCTGTGGAAACCGGTGTGGAGCAAAGGTCTCGACCGATCGAATACATGTCGATCAGCCCCGAGCGACACATTGTCCGTTCCCCCGGAAGGCCTCCGGGAGGATCCTACACTAGCGGCCGGTATCGTCGGTCCCAACGGGGAATTAGAGGATCGAAATTCTTAGCGCCTCTATTTAGGCTCTCCATATCTTAGACTCGGGATCGGGATCTTTGAAGTCTGCCCTCCTCTCCCATATCCTTCCCCATTCCTCCCCTTTTTCTTCCCTTCTTAGAGTACATGTATTAGTGTTTAGTTGCGGGAAAACAAAAGTTTATTGCTTCTCCATCGTTAAACCTCGGCTAGCACTTTTCTCGAGAACCCATATTTTGTAGCGGGAAGGGAATGCAAACAAGCAGGTTCGTTCGGCCAAGAGAATACCAATACAATATCCATGGATGGAAGAAGCGAGATCGCTCCCCTCGTATCGCTCGTCCGGGGGCCCGGGAACGGACCCACCGAGAAAGCAGCACTGCCGGAGCAAACGTCGCGGACCTCGATAAGCAGCTGCATGTCCAACACGCCGGTTTCCGTTAGAAAGAAAGAAAAGAAAGGGGCGGGGAAAAAAACCTGGGTTTCCCAACCAAGCCACCCGACCTAGAGCATGAAGAGAGAGAGAGAGTGGGGGGCAAGCCCGGGGGATGGAAACAAGGGACAGAAAAATCTCGGCGTATGTGCAGGGAGGCTTCGGCGTGCTCACCGGTTGAAATCCGAGACTAGTGAGAGCGCACAAAAAAATAATGTTGGCCGACTAGTGTAGTCAGTTGAACAAGCGGCCCCGCCGGTCCAGGAACACGCATTCCCCCTCCCCACCCAGCTCGTGCTATCCCCTAACATTCCCCTTCTTCTCTCTCTCTCTCTCTCTCTCTCTCTCGTCTCCACGGTCTCCACTCGATACCCAGCCCTCGTCCAATAACACTGAGTCGATCCGCACGTTATTCCGCAGCTCTTTTCGATCGAGAGGCTTTCCAGAAGCTCATGGTCCGTCGCTACGGGTGGAGAAGCTGGGACTTTCATGCATATCCGTGACCCTTGTACCTGGTTCTTTTTTTTTTTTTCTCGCCCTATCACTCTCGTTCGCCATGTCCGCCAGGACCACGCGCCGGCTATACCTTCCATGGCGCTATCTTGCATGATAGGGCCGCGGCCACGCATGGCTTTTGACCCCTTCTCTACTACCTGAGTGGTAATTCCGCGAACTAACAGGGGGACTATATGCCGCTATAGACGGAAAACCTTCTATTGTCTGTTCATAGTTGTGTCCAATCAAAGTCCCTCCTGACTATGCTGTCTTCATATATGATCCGTATACCTTGATAAGAGTCGCTTGTAGCTTGAGGTGGGTTTGACGATCAGGGGCAGCACGACTTTGACAGTAGCTAGCCTCGGACGTTTGTGGTGGGTGCCGACAGGCATATTTCGCCTCATCTGCCGAGATACTCAGTTAGCTTGCCCTTGTTGTTCACGCCAATGATATCCCTGTCTTGTCTTAGCTTCACTTAAGCAGTCTCTCTCCTATGGGTGCGCCTGTGGATGAGAAGACTTGATGGATATATCAACCATTGAAGGGTCTGTCCGGAGTGGGTTCTCAATACCGAGGTCTTTCTTCGGCCTACCAGCTTACTCTCCATGAATGGTGGCTGTCATTGATAGGACTGGCCAGCTTTCTAGCGTTATCAGGATTTATCAATGATAAGTAGGGGTCCACTCGTTCCACTATACCACTCACTACTTGTGGCTATTGTTTGACATGTGTGCTATATATGATTTACGTTTAGCTCCTCTCCAAGGTAGCATTCAAAGAACCGCCAACACCAGCCCGACCTCGATAATGCACAAAAGACGCTACACATGCTCCGTGAGAACCTCAAGATCTTGGCCAAACAAAGTAAGAGAAATGAAACAAAAGAAAAGGAAATGAAAACAGAAGAGAAATTCAAGAGCTCCGCACCAATGAAAACGAATCCAATATGAAGGATGAAGATGACAAAAAAGAAATCACCAGTTACTTGGCTCCCAGCTTTTCGTATCCTTCGTCCTAACTCGTCTTAACCTGGCCCTAGCCCTAGCCCTTGCTTGGGCGTGGTAGTATTCCCCTACCTCGAGGGATGGAGTTGGGAGGATTCTCAGAACCTTCCTCCAGTCTCCTGCCTCCTCAACTCTTCTTGGAACACGTTCCTTCCCTCAGACCGTGGCGATACTGGCGACTCCTGCAGCCTGATATCGTTATTTTTGGTGCCTACGGCGCCATCCTCGGGCGCGGCACCCTTTGGGTTCGGCTTTTGCTCACGCCGTAGCCTTGGCTGGACCGCCTCCGGATGCGCGAGAGCACAAGCTTGTCCTTGTTCTTCCTCCATAGACAGAAGAATCCTACGCCGAGAGCTAACACGGCTACAACGACGGGTACGGCGATGGCTGCCGGGTGCACTCCCTTTCGACCGGGACGCTTGACAATGTCGACAACCGAGATTTCCTCGGTAGTGGCGTAGATGGTAGGACCTTCCGTCTCTTTGGCTTCGCCGGATTCCTCTGTATAGAACATGACCATGTGCAATGCCTTGTCGTTTTTGCTAGTTCCACGCATAAAGGCCTCGGTCACGAGCATGGGGACGTAGCCATTGCCAGCGCGGACATTGAAGCTCGTGACTGACGTATTAGAAGGAGTCCACCGCACCTCGACCCTGATCTCAGAGTCTTGTTGGTCACCTGCGAAGAATGTTGTGTCCCAGGTGACTATCTCGAGAATTAGCGCCTTAACCACAGAAAGAGGGATAAAATGCATCCGTCGAATGCATAGCTAGACGTCTACGGCTTGGAAACGAGATGGAGTGAGGAAACTAAAAGTCACATACCAAGATATGTCGTTCCGACGCTCAGCCTGCTACCAGCGAAGGGCTGGCAAAGGGCCCGCTCACACCCCATTTTCCGTCACATACGGGGAACTGCCCGCCAGCACCATTCGTGTTTGTGGCTGCCGGGGTGCAGGGCTCCCCGTCACCGTACTGAGGCCAGCAGAGCCCGACACGGTGTAGACGGTTCCAGTCAGGATATATGGTACGCTGACGACGGTCGATACGGCGCCGTTCTTCGTCTTTACCTCGGGGGTGTGGGTGATTGGTGTACCGCCGCTGTCAATGGAAATCCATTCATGGACGAGGGCTCGTTGCTGGATAATCCCGGCGGCCGCGGTCTGCGCGGCGAAGAGGGAAAGGAGAACAGTGAGCACGGCCGCCGTGGGCCACTGCTTTTGACATCATTCTAGATAAACCGGGGAGACAGCTTCGTAACAAAATTCGGGGTGGGTTATGACAGAGCGGGTCTCCACGATGCTAAGATGAAGCGGCGATATGAAGCTCCCTTGGAGCAGGATAGTGATGGGAAGGGTCAGGTCAGGTCGCGAACGCGCAGCCTCAAATCTCTTGGCTATTGTAAAATAAGAGTATTGGCTTTGAAGTCAAGGTGTCAACGAAGAAGAGACACGGGAAGGTTATGGCCAGTGGAAAACCATAAGAGATCTCTCTCGAAGAGGTATTTCTTTTGTCCTTCTTTGGCTTTCTACTTTGGGAATGCGGAGTGATCCTAGGGTGGCGGGGAGATATGAACAAGGACAAGCACAAGAGTTGGAGTCTGCGAGAGATGCCCCTCGCGTCAGCTCGACTTTCAACTTGGGGAAGGCGGGAAAACTGGTCCGTGGCCAACGGGAGGAGACACTCGCTTGAATGCTTGAGCCTTTTTCTTTTCTTTTCCTTTTCTTCTTCTTTTTCTTTTAACTAGAAAATTGCCGATCCATGCGGCTGGGTGGCAGGTTCGACTGAGAACCCCCAAACATGACGAGGAGCGTAGCTGCTTCCCTTGAACTTGGAGAAGGAGGGCATGGGTCGCACTTAATCACCCAGGTCACCCAGAATTGAAGGGTGGGGATGAGGACGGGTATGTACCTGTACCTCGAGCTAGCGGTGCATTTTGGCGATGCACGATGGCAAGAGCTCCCAGCAGGTGGGGGACGAGGAAGGCGTGGAGGGCCAATCCTCATTCGACCCCCTCACACCCCATTCTTCTCTGGGGTTGCAGAGATATTGGGAAGGCGGGATGTAAAAAAGCATGGGTGGCAAGATGAGGAGCCATATCGTGCCGAGACCATCATGCTTGGGAGAGTGCATGCATCCACCAGTACCACGGGGCCTAGAAAAATGGACACCAGGTAATTGACACCAAATATATCGGATTATGAATCCTCGCGTGCGGAATGGAAAAGTCCCCCAGCCGACCGTAGCATTTGGATGTTGTGATCCCCGGATTGATCATTGAGCATTGAGGGGGCTTTCCAGCTTTCTTTAGGCAGGTGTCAAGGTAGGCTAGTCAGAGTATGGCTATGAATCAGGTGTTCTGACAAACGACGATGGGCGAGCCCCGAATGTCCAGTCGCGACTGAAGGTTCCTTTGCTTCCGTGGCAATACATCTTATTCCACGAACGCAGACCATGTATTCTCACCAAAGCAAAGCATGTGAAGGAAGGAGGAGAAGGGGGAGGAACAGACGGGTCTGGGAACGGGAAGAAACGAGAGTTGGGGGCACTCTCGATCTGCCCTGGGCGGCCGAGGGTTTCCTTGGCGAACCTGGAGCGTTTCTGGATCCTGGGTCGAGCTGACGAACTAGCCTAGGATATATATTACTCAACATATATTGGGCTCATATCGAAAGCAATCCGACAACCGAACATCAACGCCACCCCAGGGTCCTTTGTTGAATGGTGACAGCGGTAGGTGCAACAGCGGACGCACATTTCCGCAATCTTGGATGCTCGGTTCCTTGCACCTCGGGGTTCCATGCTGTAGGTTGCTTGGGAAGTTGGATGACGGTCATCTTCAGTCCTGTCCGGCACGACACATTGAGCACTTGATGCACGCACTCCAAGCACGACGCGAATGATTTAAACCTCGTTGTCGGTTCAAGCTCGCGAGTCTAGAAACCCAAGTGGATCTCTTTCCCCTGGTCTTCCTTTTCCCTCTTTTCCCTCTTCTTCCCTCCTTTGTTAGGCCCAGAGAGCCACCCCGCATCGGGAATCGCCAAAAGGGTTTAGTGCGGGGTCGCCCTCTCGATTTTCCCCATCCTTGCCGCACGAGAACTGGGTTCCGTTGTCCGGCGCACAACACCTTTTTTCCTTTCTTTTTTGGTGGGGTTGGGATTGGTGTGGATGGTTCCCATGCTGGCTCGCGTGGGCCAATTGGGTGCTGAGACAACTCCTCGCAGCGCCACTTCACCGCTGTTCCCTGCCGGCCATGCCTACTTCGTAAAATAGTGAGTATTCGAGGAGGGACGGTTCGAGAAAAGCTCGCTCAAGCAAGCCAGGAGGGAGGAGGCAGGCGTGCAGCAAGTTGTGAGTCGCTGTCATCGATTTCCTGTGAGAGGTGAGGTTTGCACAGGGATGCTACTGGACTAAGGCGACAACACCCCATTCGCCTCGGCAGTTGGGTGGCACTACAACTTGGTCAATGAGTGGATTTTCGGCCATGAAATGTCCCGCGACCGGGACAGGGGACAGGGTAGTGGCAAAAACTCAGGGAATGGCAGCTTGGCATTGGAACTTTGCCTCACCCTCCCACGCCAATATCGTGTTGGAATCGCTGGGAAGACACTTGACAGTGGCTGAACAGAACAGCGCAGCCCGACTCACATTCAGCCCTGATCGGTCTTCGAGGAGTTACAAAACTGTTTCTTTATGAGAAGTGGCGCGATGAGGACGTGGCGGGCCCCGACCCCGCCTTTCCGCGCTCCCAATGGCACCCGCCTGGTTCTCCCCCCCCCTCGAGCTCGAGGCTGGAGTTCTGCTTCCCTCGATTACTGCTGAGATCTACTTTTAGGTTTGGAAAGCGCTCTGGTGGCTTCTCTCCGCACACTCGGCAATAGCATACCCGGCAATCTGTCCGCCAAAGCCCCTTTACGCCGCAAGTATGCGCGCTTCTCAAGCCGTTGGTTCTGTCCAGCCCGGCAAGCGCTATACTCTGTCCAAGGCATTGGCAAATGTGAAGCGGTGAAACTTGCGAGCATTGACAGTGAATGAACTAATCCGGAGATCACTTACCTTAGTAGGTCATGTGTGTAGGCCATCGCCGCCTTTCCTCTTTCTTGATGACGGATGGGCCTCGTCGTGGAATTAGCGTGTCTCGGAACCAAGAAGCACACGTGCCATGGCACTATCGCCTGGCTCGACGAGTACTGCAGTCTACGCTCCGCGCGAGACGCCAATGCGGATCCACTGGAGCCCACTTCCCGGCATGAAATGGCTGTCCTAGCCTAGCTATGCTGTCAAAAGTAAAATAAAATCGCCGGCGCCTGCGGAGAAGCAATGACACCAAGCGGGATCCCTAATCGATGGGGCTTCTAGTGTCGGTGGTAGCTTTGCACACCAGCTATACTGTGGACACCAAGGATCGGATATATTTTTGGCCTCACCTTTAGCTTATTTTCCACCGACAAATCTCACATTGAAGAAGACGATTATGAAGGAGAGACTCTTCGCAGAGGACAATCAACGCAGAAATTCTTTGATCCTCGCCCCTCCCTCAGGATATTCTTGGTTTTTTTTTTTTTTTTTTTTGGTTCTTCTTCTTTCGTTTGGGTGGCTCACCTTGCCTCCGGTAACGGTAACGGCTGGCTCAGCTTGACCAACCAATAATCCGCGCTCACGACGTCCGGACCAAAAGAGACGAATGCTGGGTCGGCTTGGCGCTGCAGCCGGCAACCCACGGGTCCGTTGGACAATTTGTTCCCCTCCCCACCACACCTATTTTTGAGCCACCCACTCTCTCCCATGAAAACCACCCCCGGCCGTTTCCCATCGTCCGTTCCCCATATCCCATGGTGTCCTTTCGCTCGGACTCTAGCTTGTATCTGTACTTCGGCGCCTTTTCCATCACTCCTTGTTCGTCTGTCTTTTGGCTGCCAACATACGGCTCGCCATGACTGGCCCCTCTTTCCTTCTCTCTTACCCTTGCCCTCGCATCTGTCTCTCCCAGCGAGTTGGGAGCTCGCCAGCCGGCGGGGCTACTGTTGAGCATGTCCATCCCAGCTTATTGGCATACAATTGGATTAGCTAACACCATCGATTCTCTCGCTCTGAAGTGAAGCCACCCCCAGCTTGGCTTCCAAGCTAAAGAGGGTGTGGGGGAGAAGGAATGATTCCGTAAATGACCCAAGTATCGCTTTTCTTCTGTCCTTTTGGAGAACTATCCCCTTGTTCATGCGAAGGCAGCCCATCTCCTGCATATGCTGTAGTTACTCCTCCTTTCCGCGGGGCAAATACACATCCCCAGCCTTCTTCCTTCGGCTCGGTCTGCTTCGAAGCTTGTCTCTCTCTCCCCTCTTCCCCTTTCCCTGTAAACCTCGGGATCAGATCGGACGCTCATTTTCCTAACTGAGCGACTAATACTGAAGTGTCCCCTTGACTACTTGTCGAGCCTTCTTTTGCTCTGCCTCCCATCTTGAGCCCGCCCTCCTCCATCTCCGGATCTCCCCGTCATTTTCCAAGCACTCTCTGCCCCGCCAAACATCTACATCATGAAGCTCGAGCAGACTATTCTCGCCACGGCTCTCTTCGCCGTCGGCGCCCTGGCCAAGTGCGAGAATGTGATTGTTCCCGCTTACCAGGCTCCTACCCTCGCCAATGGCTGGCAAGGTCAGCTCGTCGGTAACGGGTTCAAGAAGCCGCGCACGCTGCATTTTGACAGCGAGGGAAACCTCATCATCCTCGATGCGGGTGTCGGTGTCCGACGCGTCAAATTCACCGACAACGGCGATACATGTCTTGAGATCTCGGAGAACAAGCTGCTCGTGGACAACAAGGATGTATGTGCTCCGCAGCAACAAAAGAAACCAAGGCCTAATTTGTGAACTAACTCTCTCTCTCTCTCTCTCAGTTGAATCACGGCCTTGCCTTCTCCGGTGACGGTAGCACCCTCTACGCCTCCACCGAGGCGGTTGTGTTGGCCTGGGACTACGACGCCAAGGCCGGTACCGTTTCGTCCTCGCCCCGCACCGTGATCAAGGGCATGTCCAGCAACGACCACCTCACCCGCACCCTGATGATGTCCAAGAAGTCGGACGGCTACCTGACGGTATCCCGCGGCTCGGGCGAGAACTTTGACGTCGACGCCGAGGACCCTTCCACCGGCGTCTCCCAGATCCGCGTCTTTGACCTCAACAAGCTCTCCGACGGGGCCTCGTACGACTTTACCTCGGGCCGGCTGCTGGGCTGGGGCCTGCGCAACTCGGTCGGCGTGGCCGAGGACCCCAACTCGGGCCTCATCTATTCGGTCGAGACCTCGGTCGACTCGGCGACCAGGAACGGCACCAACATCGAGAAGAACAACCCCGGCGAGGAGCTCAACATGCACAGCAGGGCGTCCGATACGAGCACGGGCGGCAACTACGGGTACCCCTACTGCTACCCCATCTGGGACACGGACGTGCCCGACAACGAGGGCCTCCGCACCGGCGACCTCTTCAGCGTCGACGAGAACCACATCACCGATGAGCAGTGCGAGGAGCAGACGGTCGAGCCCCGTCTTGTATTCCCCGCCCATACTTCGCCCTTGAACCTCGTCTTTAACAGCGACGGTACCACCCTCTACGTTTCCTTCCGCGGAAGCTGTAAGTCACCCTGCCCCAACAAGATAATTTTCTTCCCTTCTTCCCACACCCCCCCATCATTATCCTCTTGCCACAAACTCTAACCAAAAGGGAACCACCCCTCAACGCAGTCAACCCCAAGAACCCCGTCGGCTACATGGTCTCCTCCGTCGCCTTCTCCAACGGCCAGCCCAGCGCCTCCGTCTCCGCCAACGACGCCCTCACCGAGATCTTCTCCAACCCCAACCACGACGCCTGCCCCGAGGGCTGCTTCCGCCCCGTCGGCCTCGCCTTCGACGCCCAGGGCCGCCTGTGGGTCTCGGCCGACAGCACCGGCGAGATCTACGTCCTCAAGAAGCTCACCGACGCCACCGCCCCCGGCGCCTTCATCTCAAGCCCGACGAGAGCGGTGCGAGCCACACTACGAGCTTTGGCCTCCAGGGCGCTTTGGTCGGTGTGGCTGCCTTTGCCGTGGCGGCGCTGATTGCTCTGTAAGAAAAAAAAGAAAACACCTTGTTGCGGGGAAGGAAACGGATCCGATGTGCCAACTAGGGTAATTGGGGGAAATCTTTTTGTTTTTTGCGACTTTTCTGTTCATCTTTCATCGACGTGACTGGTCTGGGGAAGTTGGGATGATTTGTTCGTTTTTTATGCTCGCATTTTTTCCTATGAGTATACACTTCTTGTCTGTCATTTCTGGAATATAAAAGAAGGGAGGCTTTTTCATGATATCCATAGCTTGGTTGGGTGTTTGGTGCGATATGGAATTTTTGCGCTGGAGATGTTGTTTGTTCTCTAGTTTAGTATATAATATATATACATGTTCAGTCTTAGTATTACCGTTTCTCTGGCCGCTTTATGTGTAGTCGCGCTGAACCTTGACGGTACCTGAGTCGATGAGGAAGCTTCCGCGGAAAGGAAACTGAGTATAAAGAGCGCGAGGAACTAGACAACGTCTATCGTCGAAGCGTATCTTGGAACCCACGGATGATATCTCCTAAACAACCTATGCATGCTGAGGCAGAGACCAGGGGAATGTGAGCATTGAACTTTTTCTCATTTTCCTTTGTTTATACATCTCTCCATTTTTAACCTTCTTGGGCCAGTATAATGCTCACAAACATGCTCACCGACATGACCTCTCCAATTTTCCCTTTTCCTCCTATCCAGGCTATATCTTCTTCTATTCTCTCCAGGGGCTCTCCCATTTTCAAACTCCCCATCCCTTTTATCATAAAACCGCCTTGGCTCAAACCAAAAGAAACAACTATGAAAAGACATACCCAACCCTAGCGTGCACGTGCGCGCGCATACATACATGAAAAACGGACGCAAAGAAACAAAAACACTTATTTGCCTGCAGCGCGTCCACCAAGGGCAGCCAGAGCTGTGAGCTTCTCTTCGCCAATTTCTAGCGAAGGCAGCTGCCTCTCAGCCTTGCCATCAGCAGGTGGCGAGGGCAGGAAGCCCGTGGCGACGAGGTAGGCGAGGTACCTGCCCGCAACGTCGAGGGTGACGGCACCCGCCGCTAGGGGATCACCTTCCTCGGCCTTTCCGGCGGCGGCAGCGGCGTTGCGCAGCGCAACACCAGCGTTGGAATCGTTGAGCTCGGGGGCGATGGAGTTGGCGGGGAGGTCACCAGCCACGAAATGGAAGAGAGGGAGGAGAGCATGCTCTTCCTTCTCTGGATCGGAGACGTAGTCACGGAGTTTGGCAGACCACTCAGGGTAAGGAATCTGCGGCACAGGGTAGCCGTGCACCTCGAGCACGCCGAGCCACTCGTTCATGGTCAGGCGCGGATGGCTCGTGACCTGGACGACGCCCAGTGGGGAGGTAGGCGGGTAGAGGGCGGCCGCGGTAACGATGCGGGCAACTTGGGTGACGGGAACCTGGTTGACCGTGTTGGTGATATCAGGGCGAGCTCCAACCTGCAAACAACCCTTCCACAAGCGGACAAGGAAATCGTCGGTGATGGAAGTACCCGAAACCGGGTCGCCGGTGACGTACCCGGGTCGCACGACGGCACCAACCAGGCCACGGCGGCCGGCTTCACGAACAATGTATTCGCTGGCCCACTTGGACTGACCATAACCAGTACCGAGGCCCTTGCGGCTGCCCTCAAGGTCGTCATCTTCCTGCACGCCTGTGCCACCTTCGGCAGCGCTCTTCTTGGACAGTTCGACATAGTAGTCCGAGTCGAGCGTCGAGGTGGAGCTCACGAAAGCGAGGCTCTTGGGCTTGCCAGTGTTGGCCAGGGTGATGCACTCGACCGTGCTGAGGACGTTGGCCGACCTCAAACTAGAGTAGGGCAACATCCAGTTGACTTGCGCACCATTGTGAATGATGACGTCGGCCTCGGCAGCAACTCGATCCCAGTCAGCCTTGGAGAGGCCCAGGTTCTGCTTCGAGATGTCACCTGTCACAGCCTCGATACGAGATCGCCAATCCTCGGACCAGTTTCCGTACGCCTTGGAGATGGTCTCGATACGGGCAACGGCAGAGGCGGCGTCCTTGCCTCGGGCGTGCGCGATAACTCGGGTCTCGGGCTGGCTCAGAAGTTCGCGGAGGATATACGAGCCAAGGAAGCCAGTGGCACCCGTCAAGAACACAGTGTTAGAGCCCGAGGCCAGGGCTCCTGCGCTTTGAAGAGTGGCTGGAAGTTCCTTGACGAGGTCACGTGCATCAGCAGCATAGGCCTCGTCCTCAGCATTGCTGCCAAAGTTGGTCAACGGGGGACGTCGAGTCGGAGACCGGTGGGATCGAGGGCGCGGTCAATTTCAGTGGCGAATTCGCCAAGAGTCTGCGACTGGAAGATGACACTCATGGGGACATCAATATCCTTCCACTCCTTGCGGATGTTGAAGAGCATCTGCTGAGCCAGGATAGAGTGGCCACCCTCCTCGAAAAAGTTGGACTCGGGAACAAACATGCGAGCTGTGCGGTTGGGGATGACGGAGGCCCAAATGGCAGCCACCCTCTTCTGTGTCTCCGTCATGGAGTGGTAACCTTGCGAAGGCCGCCTAGCGAGCAGTGCGAGGTCGGTTTCCTTGCTAGGGAAGGGAAGTGCGGGCTTATCAATCTTGCCGTTCGGGTCTATGAGGGGTAGGGCGAGTCAAGTCGATTAGCACGCTGACAACACTTAGGAGGGTTTGCGGTAGGGATATGAAGGGAGGGTTCTCCTAAAAGAATCTAGCAGGAAGCAGACTTACTGAGGGGCATGCGGGTCAAGGGGATAAACATGGTGGGAACGGCGTATTGGGGCACCTTGGTCTTGAGGAAGCTCTTGCAGTCATCCGAAAGAGACCTAAACTTCTTGAACATGCCAATCATTGAATCGTCCTCCGCCTCATTAACGGGCTTGCCGCTCTCCTGGAGATGTTGGAACCAACGCTTGGCTTCGGGGACGATGTAGCTGACGAGCTTGGGCTCCTCGTTTTCATCCCTCCTGACGACGGTGACGTTCTCTCGGATGAAGGGGTGGCGCGAAAGATGGGTATCAATCTCTCCTAGCTCGATACGGAAACCTCGAATCTTGACCTGGTTGTCGACGCGACCGGTGCATTCGACGTTGCCGTCAGGCCGGACGCGACCCAAGTCACCGGACCGGTAAATGCGGTCCCTGGGGCCCTTGTAAAATTCCATCCAGGGCTGCTTGCCGTTAGCGGCAACCTTTTCCTCGTACTTCTTTTGCCAGACATCGTTGTCGACGAACCAGTTCATGAGGAACTTGGACTCGTTGAGGCTCCGGATGGTCTCGTCGTCACCGAGGTAGCCGGTGGCAAGACCGCCAGCCCTGATGAAAAGCTCACCCTGCTCACCAACATCGCACATCCTGCTCTTGTTGTCCCTATCCAGGACGAGGAGCTGCACGTTGTTCATACCCTGGCCGACGGGGATGATGTCGGGAAGGTTGTCGAGGGCTTCGGGATCCTTGGCCTTGCTGGGGATTTCGTAAAAGGATACGCTGCGCTGGGTCTCGGTCGTTCCCCAAAGGTTGGTGATGAAGACGTTTTGGGCAAGGTCCTGAAGCTTCCGGCAGTCCTTCTTGGTCAAGATGTCGCCGACAAAGAAGGCGTGGTGCAGGGTGGGGATCTGGGCCGAGGCACCACCGACGAGGATCTGACCCATGGCCGGGGTCAAATGGGTGACGTTGACCTTGTTCTCCCGCATCCACTCGGCGAGGAGCTCGTGGGCAATCATGTCCTGGGGAGGCACGACGATCTGGGCGCCGAGGAAGAGCGGGGTGAAGATATCGCGCTGGATAGGGTCGTGGGCGATACCCGACAGCATGGTGAAGCGGTCATTCTCAGAAAGACCAAACCTCTCGGCCATCCAGGGAAATAATAGGTTAGGGAGAAATGGCGTCCCTGAACGCCCTTGGGCTTTCCCTCGGAGCCGCTGGTGAAGCTGAGGGTAGGAATGGAATCGGGCCCGACTTGCACACCGGGGAACTGAGTCTTGCGGGCTTCCTGGGCCGCGAAGCAATCCTGGCCATTGACATCACCACCCTCTAGCTCGCCATTGTCTTGGAGTGCAAGTGCGGGGACCTCGGCCTTGATCTTGAGGTTATTCGTGATGAATTCGGCAACGGTATCGGCGAGCTTTCCAGCTTCTTGGGTCGCGCGCTGGATGTGGACGAGGAAGACGGGGTTGGCGACCTCGAGGAGGACCTTTTGGCGGTCGGCGGGGTATTGGGGTCCAGCACGCTGACAGTGGCACCAGCCTTGAGAGCACCCATGTATGCAACGACGAGATCGACACTAGACACAACGAGTCCCGTTAGTCGCGATTAAACAGGTCCCAATCCCCTTTCAAGCTCGGTGACCAAGCTTGGCTTACCTGCGGTGAGCATAGATCATGACGACATCTCCACGCTCGCAGCCATGGTCAAGGAAGTAGTGAGCTAGCTTGTTAGAGCTCTCGTTGATCTGCTTGTAGGTAAAGATGCGCTCGGGATTCCTGGGGCCCTTGGTCTCGACGACGCAATGCCTATCGGGGTGTGCCTCGGCATTGGCGGCAAAGATGTCGTGGATGGCTGCGGAGTGATCGAGAAGCTACGGTCAGCAAAGGGGGTCGAAAGAGAGAAAAAGAAATTATGAGAATAAAATAGAGATAGAAACTAGAGCTGAAGGACAGGTCTATTTTCTGCGGGCAGGTTTGCGGGTGAGAGGTGATGCGCAGAAGGCGGTGGCAGGGAGCGGTGTACTTTACCTCCACGGAAGTCATCCCAGCCCAAATCGACCGTGGGGTCGGGCAAGACGGGGCTCGACGACATGGTCAACGCGCTCAATTGGAATCTCGAGAGGTAGCTCTTCCAAGCAAGCTGGTTGATCTTTTGTGTATGGGGAAAAGGAAACGCAAGAGGAAAAGAAGAAGAGGGGTTCAACAGGGAGAAGAAAGAAGAAAAAGACGCTTGAAACTCTGAGAAGGGTCAGTCCCGTTTTCGGCAAGCGAAAGACGTGATCGGATAGGCGTATCCTACAAGTAGATTATGCTGATGCGTCACAAGGAGGGAAAAAAATTCAAAGTCAATGAACGAATGGTAGGGAAGCAAGGGAAGTCCATCGGCCTGCCCCTTCCCTTTCCCGTTCCCGTCGAGTTTGTCGAGTCACACTTGCCCCTCTACGTACCTTTCGTCTCTGCCCCTCCATACAAATTTTTGGTGGGGTAACGAAAAAATTGCCCCGCCAAAAGAAAAACCAATTGGGTGATGACGATTGGGCTCGGCAGGTACGTACTGGCATCTCCATGGCTTTTCTTCCCCGCATACCGGAGCTCGAGCTTCGGGGAAGTAGGGCAAGGAGCTACGTACTCACCTACCTCGGCCGGTTTCCGCCCCCCAATGCCCTCCTCAACGCTCCCCTTTCATTCCCAATCGAGCTCCGGGGATGAAAGATCAACCTGGCCGGGATATGTTGCTATGTTAGGATGTGGCTCTTCTGAATGGTGCGAAATTGTATTTACAAAAGAGGGCACCTTCATTTGTCCGTACTGTACCCGTCACACTACGCCTAATAACCCCAAAGGTGAATGAGCCAGACAGATTCGGGTGCCCAAAAAGGCTCACTAAGTACGCCTTCTATAGATCTCTGTCTGTATCCGTGATGTCAAACCCCGTTAAATGCCTGCGTCAAGTCTCGAATCACATTGTTCTCTCGATTATCGCTTCTACAATAGCTTCTCTACCGAATATTGATCATTCGTCAACTCGCTCCACTAGGGCTTTCCTATCTATTCCGCCCCCATCAGGGCTCACCCGCCGATGCGGCATGGAATACCGGCATGCGCACGGAGCTTCTTGCCGGGGCTCTTGTGGGGCGGGGCATTGCCGGTCGGTCACGGGTGCATGCCATCCCGATTCCGACTCTGACTCGGTGCATGGGCAGCTTTCTCGCCGAGCAATTCTTTTGTATTATCCAAGCCAGCCCCCTGTCTCCCTCTCACTTTCCCTCGCCGTTTCCCGTGAAACCACTGGCGTGGGAATTTCTTCGAGCACATACACCTTGAAGCCGAAGAAGCAATCATGATACCCTATTCCAAGCTGGACTCAGGCTCGTTCATCCATCCATCCATGGATGAATTCCTCACGACCCCGCCCCGTTTCTCTTTGGACTCTTTTTTGGTCTTCTTTCCGGGAATAGTAATCATAGTCGGCTCAGCGTCACACTACGAACACCCATCCATCACCCCTGCATATCTCACGTATCATTCCCATCGATACGGTAGCGTAATCTCAACTGGTTATTCTCACGATACCCTCCCGTTCAAATCATCAGGATGAAACCAGAAAAATCTGCATGTGCCTCTCCAAAGTACACCAAAGTGCAACGCTGTACAACCCCATCGCTCCCACTGACGCGTAAACCAGCGCATCAAGAAGTGAGAAGGAGGAGAAAATAAAAAAGCACCAAACTTGAGCTCGTAGTTTCAAGCCAAGAAGGAGAGGCCAAAAACGGACGAGAAAAAAAGGGGGAGGTGAAGGATGCAGAAGAAGCAAAGCCAAAATAAGCCGGCAACCATCCGATGTCTCTTTAGCCGGCCCGCCGCGCGCATGTCCCAATTCAGCCCAGAGCTTTGGGAGATCGACACCGAGACGGCCCCGCCTCTGCTTCTATTTTCGGCCTTTGCCATGTGCTTTTTATCGGGAGAAACGGGCATGTTTTACGTTTAGGAGTAGATTCTTTTCCTTTTGCCTCGCTCCTCCTCCCCAAAACGGACGCATGCGAAGCCGGGAAAGTCAAGCCAAAGAGTACCAAGAAATCACAATGGAACCCCATTTTCCCTGAGCAAGGGGGAAGCAACGTGAAGGATGTTGATGACGATAATAGACTGCATCCATGGGACAAGAAGCGGGGAGATGAACGAGAGAACCCCACATTAATATACGCGCACTCTACCGGCCTGTGAGCTGGGTGCGACATGGTCTCAGAAAAGGAAGAAATTCTACAGCACTCGTCCGTCCGCCGGGAAGCCGAGATTGCTGGACCCTAGACTTTACCGGGTATTTTCTCGGTGGCTTGCTCGTACCCACGCTTGACAGGTCTAGGATTTGGATCGGCCCAGAGCATTCAAGTATATAAACAACGTGCTGATCCTTTCAAAGGATTCCAAGACGGTTCATCAACACCTTTTCCACTTATCGAGGCCTCAAAGACTCAAGAATAACAAGTCCCCAGCAAGCCAGGTCAACGAAAGGCGAACAGTTCCACGATAACCTCGTCCTCCCTCGCCCTCCTATCCATCCCGCCGCAACACCCTTGTTCAAAAGAAACACCGCCCAGCATGTTCCCCAGACTAGCCTTGGTTACCCTCCTCCTCGCCCCGGCCCTCGCCGCCGCAGCCACCACCGGCGCCGACCACTCCCTGGACACTTCCACACCAACCCGCTTCCCGGGACACAAGGTCACAGCTCTCCCGCCCCTACCCCCGGCTGACGACGACGACGAAGAGGAGGGAGACCAAAACGGACGTCCCTGCGGCTTCCGCATCGCCCCTTGCCCCGACGGCATGTCCTGTTCCGCCTCTGACCAGTCCTGCCCGGCCACGCGGGTGAGAACTGCGCCGGCGTCTGCGTACAGTCCACCCTTGCCACCCGCACCAACCGTCTCCCTACTCGCACACACGCCATCGAGGTCCCCACCACCACCACAGCTCCTCCCGAAGAGGAAGAGGAGGAGGAGGAGGAAGAAGAAGAGGAGGAGGAAGAGGAGGAGCTACCCATCCCTACCTACGCCCCCTGCGGCGGTGACCGAATCGACGGCCCTCTTAACTGCGAAGAGGGCTACGTCTGCGTCGACGACCCCGCGTTGAAGGGTGCGGCATGGCTTGCGATGCGCCCGGCATATGCGTCGAGAAGAAGGCGTGCGGCGGCTACTTTGGCACCCCTGCGCGCCAGGTCTTATCTGCGTAGATGACCCTCGGACGGATGCGATCCCGGGCTGGGTGCGCAGGATTGCAATGGTGTCTGTGCCTAAGCTGGGGGAGTGTATGATATACTACGAGTCAATGTTGAAAAATTGTATCTAAATAACAATGTTCAAATTTACACATCCACGTTCCTATATACACGCAAGATGCATATCACCTATGTGGTATGCCCCCATCGACATAGATTCTCCTAACTTTAGTTGTGGGCGCTTTGGTATCCATATCCATCAGTCTTCATTGCTTAACCAACAAAAGAAAAGAAGAAAAAAGACAAAGAAAGCCAGTGGGAAAAGAAAATCTCTGCAACCCCCTGCCCCCTTCACGACAAGACACATTACTTCGAATTCAACGCCAAAGCCGCCTTCCTCTCCTTCGTCGCCCGCGCCACCTTGGCATTCACCCTCCGAATCTCCTCCTCGGCCCCCTCCCACGCCTTCCTCTTCCCCGTCTCGAAGAGCCTAAACATGTGCGGGCTATAGATACCACCCATGAGAAGCCCGCACAAGCCCGGATTCGCGAGCCAAAAGGCTAAGCCGCGGGGGCCCCAGCCTAGCTTCTCGTTGACGCCCGTACCCGCAGCGTCGCTCGCCCACGCCATGAACTCGTAGCCGTTGACCCAGCCAGGGTGACGGACTTTTAGGGAGCGCTCGGCCTCGTCGCACGCGGCGTCGTAGGCGGCGTCGGTGACGCGGATCATCTCCTTGCGGGACGGCAGGGGCGCAGCGCTGGCGCCAGCCCACACCTGGGCCAGGGCCATGGACGCGAGGTCGTACAACTGAAAGGCCGGGGAGAGGAACACGGTACACCCCATGAAAGCGAGGGAATCCGGGTAGACGAGGGAAAAATGCCGCGGTACAGGCGGGCAAAGGGACGGCCCTTGGAAGAAGGCGCGGCGCGCCACCGGTGGTCGTCGCGGGTGGGATCGACGGACTTGTCGAGGACGCCAAAGTCGTTGCGGTAGCCGGTGCAGTAGATGACGGTGTCGACGTCCAGCAGGGTGCCGTCGACGAGCTCGACCTCGTTGGGGCCGGTGAACTGCTTGACGCCGCCGACGGACTGGACGGTGCCCGCCTCGAGGGCGTCGATGAAGTGGTCCGAGATGACGGCGATGGTGGTCTTCATCGAGGGCGCGGGGAGGAGCTTCCACTCGGGCCGGATGGTGAAGTTGTTCGTCATGATCTTGACGAGGACTTTATCGATCATGGCGAGGGTTTTGTCGGGGAAGTGCTTGTCCATGACGCCCATGATCTTGTCCATGCGGACGGTGATGGTGTGGTCTATGGGTACCCCTTTGTTGAAGCGCGGCATCTATAGTGGAGGAAAGTTTGCGACTGGTTAGCTTTCTGCTTGGGGAGGGGAGGAGGGCTCCCTCTTTTCTTTCTTCTCCGTTGAACTCACCACTACCACGCCATCTCTATGCGAAGCGTAAATCTTGTCCGCATGTCCCTGCAAAGCCACGACTGTATCCGCGCCGCTATTGCTGATTCCAATCACGAGCACCTTGCGTCCCTTGAAATCCTCACCACTACCGCATCACATACATGTTAGTGCAAGGAAATCGGAGAGAAAAAGGCATAAGAAGTAGCCAACAAAAAAGAAGAAAAAGAAGAGAAAAGATAAGAAAAGAACTGGTACTCTACAAACTTTTTAAACCCTTGCGAATGAAGCGTCTGACCAGTAAACTTCTCAACGCCAGGGAACTCGGGAATCAGGGGACGTTGGCCGATGCCCGTCGCCATGACCACCTTGTCAAAGTACACGACCTCGCCCGTCTTGTCCAGCGTGACAGCCCACTTGTCCCCGTGCTCGGCGCGCGCCACGCGGCGGATGGGGGTGCCGAGGCGGAGGTGGGGGCGGAGGTTGAAGTTGTCGGCGTAGTTTTCTAGGTATTCTTCGACGACGGAGGCGGGTACAAAGGGTTCGCTATCTGCAATGTGACCGGAATCGTAATCGTGAGTTACGTGGTTTTAAACACGGGGCCCGCGAGAATGTTATAAACGGATGTGGAATTGAGCGTACCTGGAGGAAACGGAAAGTCTGTAAAACAACCCTACGGTAAGATGTTAGCCACGCTCGTCCTGTGATTCGTGGAAGCTCTGCCCTCTCTCTCTCTCTCTCTCTCTTCCAAAAGTCGCAGGCTTACCCTCTCAGCAGAGACATTGATGACGGTCGCTATAAAGTGCAGTCTTCGTTTAGCTTCCGTCTCTCGTCCAGACGAGCGCACGATCATCTTGGTCACCAACATTTGAGGACCGACGTGCTATCTTTAGCGACATAATGCCACAGCCCGCCGACGTACTCGTTGCTATCGAAGCCCGTGACGTCGAACCCTTCCTCGAGTAGGTTCTTGACGGTGACGAGCCCCAGCGCGCCTGTTTTCCCGGAGTCAATATTAGGTTGGTTCCAAATGATGTGAAAACGGAGCAGGAACGAGAGGGTGGGCTTTTTTTCTCGAAACTCCATGTAAGCTAAGAACGTTCGACTAACCGAGACCGACGACGGCAATGGTAGGGGCGACCTTGGCGGCCATGATGTAGAAAAGCCGCACAGCTCAATACGCCAAAGAAATCAAGGAGCAGGGTGAAAGAAGTAGAAGGGAGAAAAAGGAACCAAAGTAGAGTCAAGGAACGCTTAAGCTTGGAGATGCTCGCTTCTGGTGAAAAGCATCCAGACCTCAAATATAATCGAGTAAAGCCTTGAGCCTTGGATCGAGCGCGTCGTCTATTAGTTACAGGATAGAGTCAAAAAAGAAAGGGACCCTGAATTGGGGATTGTCGTCATTATGTACATCGTGCCATCATTCTCCGAGCTCCCCTCCCGGGCCGGTGACGGTGCAAAGCCGCATCCTTCAGTTGAGTCGCGACGTATCCCCTCGACAAAAACCCGCACCCGCACGCTGCGCGTCGGATCCGGTGGGCAGAAACAACAGGCAGCCGAACCAGTTCGTTCCATCAAGGTTCTCCGCCCACTCTAGGGTCCTGGCCTGACTGAACCGCCCCCCTTTTGGTGCGGAATCGGCTGGGGTGGGGCCCTGCCCAAGGACAGGGCTGATGGTGGAGACCGCAATTGACGGATGGATCTAGTGCAGGACGGAGATGTAGGCGCTTCGTCATTGAGCCTCCTTGCCGAACACAAGCTGAGACCTGGCCAAGACACTGGTCGGATCCACGGAGGCCCAACTGTAAAAGGAGAGAGGTGCCTCAAGTCGTTCAAGAAACCGTTGTTCCTTTGCCCTTTAAATGGGAGGATCTCCAGTAAACTTACCGGGCGATGCTGGTCGTTGAAGCGGCTTTTGGTTTCTGAATGGAGGAGCTCCAACGCTCTTGCTTTGCCGATCCTCAAGAGCTAGCGCTGTCGGGCTATGTACGAGCTTTTGCCAACAAAAAGATACATGTACTTGCCAGCCGTGAAAACAGCCCAAAATAACAAGCAACGCGCAATAATTCCGAGTGAGCAGGTTTCCCATCTTTTCAAACCTACGTTTTGTTTCTCCTTTGCGTTTCTAGGTGGTAAATCTACATGCCAATCTAGTCATGGGGGCCCGGTTGGTGCAACTGATGGATTAGATCAAATCTGTTCGACTGTTTAACGAGACCCCACATGGTCCCATTCCTTCACCTCTGAACGCGCTGCCGCACCGATTCTCGGCTTCCGCCCCTTTCCACATCGTCGGCGATAAATCTGGTCCGCCGCCGACCCGCCACGAACCCCAAAGGCTTGGCTTCGAGAAGAAAAAGGCAACGAAAATGGAACACACGACAGCACACCTGACAATACCGGGGTCTCGGGAAAACTCTTGCATCGAATTCATCGGACTCGGAAAGATCTTTGAAACAAAAAAGGTAAGAAAGGATGAATGGAAAGACACAACCCGCCCCCTTCTTCTTACACAACTCGCGGTACATGTATGCTTCCACTTGGGGACAGGTCACCTTCCACGGAAGTGTTCCGAACGGCTCGAACAATGGACCCGCAACCCGAAGAGGAACCCTCACTATTATTAAAGCACCGGCACCCAAAGAAAATACGTCACCCGATTGTTGATTCATCCCTCCCCTTTTTCCCCTTCTAGAATGGGCGAGGGACCCTCCGTTGGCGTGTACCACAAGTAAGCTCGGAGCTCGAGTTTCTCCATGGCGGATATCGTCTCGCTCAACGGCATTGTCTTCGCTTTTGCTCCTTGATTCGACCAGCCAGCTCTCTTGCCTCCCATTCTTTCTTATCCTTTCTTTGATGTCCGCGAACTGGGCGCGACCCGTCCCATCAACAAGTAGATGCCTTGCCCCCAAACCTCCTCCCCATATAGAAGAGATCACTATTTCCGTATCCTAGCTCTCACGATCACGGAAGGAACCACCGAGTATCTCCAACTCCGGCACGCTCCTTCCTCCTCACACCGCACAAACAGCCAACCACATGCACGACCCTACATGTATTTCAAGCAAGCAACGCCCCGATAATCATCTCGAACTCGACCCTCTTCCTACTTAAGCCCAAATTGGAACCCTTTACCCCCAGCGAAGTAGCTGAACCCTCACCAGCCCTACAGTACCTTGCATGTTTCTCTGTCAACGAACCGGCTCCCAAGCCTCTCCGCCGAACAAGGGCCTTCGCTTTAACTCTTTTTTCTTCTTTTTGTCTCGAACTTTTTCTCTTTCGTACGCTCTCAAGCTCACCCTCATTCGCCTTTTCAACACCGTCTTCTCTTTTACCTGTCGAATCACTCCTTCAAGTTGATTGTCAGTGGTCTTCTTCCCACGTAGCCCCCGGTTCTCGTCAACATCGTCCCCAGTCCACGAGTCCCTTCCCCTTCCCCGAGGTACAGTGACATTGCCCATAAACATACAAATGGTCAAGCGGTTTGTCTCTTGCCATCGAACAGGTTTTCACAACTCCCACCTCCACCGCGGTGTTCGACCCTTAGCCGTGGCGCCGTATAACGCCTTTTTTCCTCTTCTTCCCATCCTCGGCTTCTAAACCAACTACCAGATCACCACTCTATTGATGAGTCTAGAGGGTTCGTAGCTGGAAATAGCACCTTCCCACTGCAACTCGCTGTCGTTGCTCCCTCCTTCCCACGTTTTACCAAGAGACGCTTCCGTAAGTCAAATTGCCACGACTGCGCGTAACAGGGGCCTTAGCTCGCTTCCCCAGAAACCCCAGCCCTAGCCGCTATGCATGAAGATAGTTTTGTTACTTGATGAATGTGGTACAGGGATGTAGGGGGACGCATTCTTACCTCTCGTGGTCAAAAGCAGGTACATGTAATGTAGACTCTCCTCGTAATATAAAATAGTTCCCGCTTTTCAAGACATCATCACACATAGTTTTCTCGCACACGAACGAAAGAAGAAAGATGTCTGCCAGGCGTGTAGATAAAGTCTCAATTTCCTATTTATCTCGATTGCTCATATGTAGAGTTCTAAAAGAAACCGTCCCCTTTCTGATTGTCCAGCTTACCCAACATACAGCTGACATGGTATCAAAACCCCTCTGCTTCCTCCAGTCGTATTTCCCTGCCTCGAACTGATGAATGGAAAAGAAAAATCCCCCTTCGCCCAAGCCAGCCAACACCTGGATGGAGATACATGGGGGAAGATTGGTCGAGAAAGTGAAGAGAAGATAAAAAGAAAAACGAGACCACGTGGATGGGCAACGTAGAGACCAAGAGTCGAAAGGCAAGTGAAATGGAAAAGGGTGGGAAAAGAAAAGAATAATAGAAGCCGAGAGGCAGGTTGCCAGTGCCCCTTGGATCATTCAAGAGAAACAAAAGGAAAACTTGCGCCTTCTTTCCTTGTCCTGTAGAGAAGAGCGCATGAGAGCAAGGAGGACAAAGGTAGCTGTTTCCCTCCCCTCCTACCCATAAAAGAAATGAAACAAGTCGAAAAGAAAATCGTACACGAGTCGCTCGAATCCTCGTAATCCCTACCAAGGGTAGTGTGAAAAAAATAAAGAAAAAGAAAATGAATATCAGGGGGCATCCTTAGACTTTTTATGCCACTGTGACTCCGGTATGTGTATATAATGTTCGCCACGCTCTGTTCAAGAATAAAGAGCAAAATGCTGACAAGGAAAAACAAAAGGATTGGAAACGAAACTGCTCGAGGCCGTGAAAATCGAGACCGTCCCAGGAAACTACCCGGCACCGCCCTAGCTGTCACCTTGCGTCTTAGATCATGCCGCCAGGCATTCCGTTGGTCGTGACGGGCGGGGGCGGCCCCTGAGAGGCACTATTCATCATGTAAGGCGGGCTCTGGCGCTTAGGGGCCCCGTTTCGAGCCGCTGCGGCGACGTTGGCCTCGCTAGTTGCTTTTCGAAGCCGGTTGCGTCGATCGCGACCAAAGGCGTCGTCCTCATCCGAGAACCCGCTGCGAGCCTCGTCACCCGAGTCGGCTCCATACGAGACGAATGGAAGTTGCGGTGTGCTCAGATTCATATCGTCGTCTCCCTTGCGCCCCATGAGGTTTCCCAAAACGTTTCGTCGTCGGGGGTTGATGGGCGGTACGGGAGGCGCATGTGCCTGCGCGTGCAGATTAGGCGTCGATGCCGCCGATCCCAGCGTCTTGAGCAGACTGCCCGAGCGGGATCGAGAACCGCTTCGAGAGCGCGTCCCGTCCTCGGGCAAGTCAACAACTGGCACACGGGAGGTGGACGAGACAAAAGTCGGTTCCGAAATGTCTCTCTTGCGCACCACGCGCTTCATGCTCTCATCAAGTCGCACATTGCCGTTGCTCGAGTCAGGCCCAGAGGCCATCGCAATAGCTGCGGGTGAGGGAAGTGGGGGTGCCGAGGGGCGCCGAGGGGATGGTGCTGCCGAACCGATCGGGGTGTTCCTTCCTGATGGCGGTCCAAAAGGTGATGGCAGGTCGCCCATGGGCGAGATAGGCGACGGCTGTCCCGAGTGAAGACCCCGCTGGCCGTAAGCTTGCATGGGCACGAGCCGATCGCCGTGAGGTCCATTTTGTCCGTTGCCCGGGTACGGCTGAGGGGGCATGTGCGGCGAGCGGCGAATGTCTGTGCCAGGAAGACCAGGTGAGCGCATCATCGGAGGTCCCGGGCGGGGAGGGCCCTGACGGAAGTCCTCCATCGCTCCAGGCCCATTGGGGCCGTTGGGTCCATTGGGATTCATGAGCCTTGGCGGACGGCTGTGCGACCTGCTACCGTTGCTGGTTTCTGATCCGCTTCGGTCCCTTTCCGTCGTGCGCGAAGAAGGCCGAGAGTTGTTACGCGATCCGGGTCCCGGGTAACCCATTCGGGGCTCGGTGCTGGGGGTCGCTGGAACGAGCTCGGCGGCGGGCGCCTTTCCCGAGACGGGGTCCTGTGTTGTGGCCTCATCGGCTGCTGGGTCGGTGGCGGGCCCCGGTGCGCGGGGCTAGACGGCTCCATCACCTGGCTGGTCATCGGGGGCGGGTTGTTGGTTCTGATGACGCTGCTTGGTCTCCAACTCCTTAAGTCGCTGTAGCTCGCGGCGCGCCTGTCGGAAGTGCTTCAGGCCAGCGTGCATGCTCTCGTCCTTGGCCTCATCTTCCTTCTCGCTTGAGACCCTACGGGGGCGACCGGCGTTCGGGGCTGGGCGGCTCTTCCGCCATGGGCGACAGAGGCTGGTCCTTGTCGTCAAAGGTGAGCGTGTTTGGGCTCGTGGCCATGGTCACATTGCCGAGGCCAAGCATCTTCATGGCCTTGGGGGCGGCGTTGGTGGGCTCCCGACTCTTCTCAATCAGGGATCCGCGACTCGACTTGGGCCTCAAGAGGCTGCCAAGGGGGCTAGACCGGAGCGGGGTCTCGCTAATGGGGGTAGGAATGTCAAAGTCACGGCTACTCGTGTCAGACTCGACGTAGGACGTCAGCCTCTCGCGAACCCTGCGAGCGCCGTCCGCAAGCCGGTCGGCAAACTCGTCCTTCTCGCCACGTGGCTTGGGGTTATCATAAGATTCGCTCGCCTCACTAGAGTGCCGGGCTGACCGAAGTTGAGGCGCAGGAGATGGGTCGCGTGTGATGGGTGTGGCGGCTTCCACGGGGGCCGGCTTTTGCTGATCGCCATAGTAGGAGAGAGCCCAGTCGTTTTCCCGAGGGTTCCAGGGGTTAAAGTCCCCGGAGAAATCACCAAGGGTCTTGGAGTCAAATGGCTCAATGGAGAGTTTCATTTCCTCGTTCTTGATCTGGGGATCGGCGCCATAAACAGAGGAGGCGTTGCTGTCCGATCGTAGGTGCTGGCGCACCATCCCGCTCAGCCCCGCAGGTGGTCCCAAAGTAGGCGAGTCGTGGGACGAAAGGTCGGCCGAGGCAGGAGCAAGACCTGGGGTCGTCACAACACTAGCCGGGTCGTCAGAGATCTTCGAGGTGAAAGACAAAGGTGTAGGTAGAGCAGAGGATCGGAACGCCGGATGGTCCTCATCGGCGGGCCGGGCCTGTGGAGGTGGAAGGCTAGGAAGGTGTCTAGGGGTTGGGAACGTGGGAGGATATCCTCATCCTCGTCGTCATCAAGGAACGTGAGACTTTGCTGACGGGGGAGCATGCTCTGCCTCCCGAAGCGGGAGAGTCTTATCATCCTCGGTGCTACTCCGGGCAGCATCGGGGGAATCAGACCGCCCTGTATGGCGAGAAGCGGCAGATTCGGCTCTGAATTGCCGCGTGGGCGTCTCTCGGCCTTGCTGAAGTTGGATCTGGCGTTGGGCGAAGCGGGACTCGTCATATGGTTGGGCCGGCTTTTGGAATACACCAAGGGCAGTCGCCTTGCCTCTGTCACTTGGGTGGATGGAGAGTACAGATTCCTCATGGTCACTCATGGGTGGGCTTAGGGGAGGTGCTGCCCCAAATGGCTTGCTAGGCTCCGCTAGGTTATTCGTGCGCACACCGAGATCAACGGGGCTCGTCACGGAGCGCGTTCCGGAAAGTGGGTTGGAAGGCGTCAGGTTAGGAGCGCTAGCCTTGGACAGGAGCCTCCGGTCGCCAAAGGAAAAGCTTGTGGGCGAGTTGTTCTGCGAAAGATCGGGTGTTCGCGCAGTGACTTTGCGGGAAAGCGTATCGAGCCTTGAAAAGGCGAGCGACTGGTTGTCCTGTAGTTCTTGTGTAAGGCCAGTCTCGTATAGGCGTCTCGTCCTCGCTACGTGCCTCTCACCCCGGGCACTGGACTCGTCGAGGTAAGTGGACTTCCAGCAGAGAAGTCCTTGAAGGAATTGGTAGGCTGTGATGTAATTGAGGTTGCGGCTGTCGAATTCCGGCTCGCCGATGGCCCTGATGATGTTGTCGAGGCGGTCCCCGCTTTCTATTATAAGCCGTCACAGGCGACTCAGGGCGGGCAACCTCCAGGTCCGAGGTCCTCTGCGCACCCTCGTAGTCTTCGTCGGCCATGGCGGCGCTCCTCTCCTTCTCGGCTTGTTTCCATTTTTGGAAGGCCGAGAGAGACACATCATCCTCGTACAACTGCTTCCCCATGCTTCCCCGTGGCATTCCCACCAGGAGCAATCTTGTATATCTTTTGCCTTCCTCCAAACAAGATATTTCCCTCAGTAGGTCGTGGCCTCGTCATGACGCCGGATGTCGAGTCGCCATCGGATTGTGACTGATAAGAATTGATGCGAGTAAGTGAAGGAGGGGCCCGAATGGACTCAACTTCGGCAATATCACCTAGACCGCCACCAAAGGCATAGTCCATGCGGGATTGCCTCTTGGGGAAGAGAACGCTGTCATCGCTCGCCTTCCCAATCTTGGTGTTGGGATCATCCTGCTCTCGCAACATGGAGAATCGGGCAGACAACCCAGTCATCAGCAAGCTAGTCCTAAAGTCGTCGGAGCTCGGCAGGGCGGCTGTGAGGTCGATCTCCGGTTTGACGGGTTCTTCATGAGATTTCTTGCCCCTGAAGATGCGGAAAGGGTTCGATGATTCGGCCTCAGCAGCAGCCGCCGCGGCCAGGGCGGCCGAGTCGTCCTTGGCTCGGCGTCTCGTCTTGAAGCGATGCATAGTGAGGGCTGTGGTCTAGCAAATTCTATTCAGGTCGACTTCATGAAATATACCACCAAGGATAGGGTACCGTTGTCGATTGTGACAAGGCGAGCACTATCTTAAACCGATGTTCGATGAGGGTGAAATGGGGTCGGCTGTTCGAAGGTCCTACTCGACGTTAGATCCTAAGTACGTGCATGCTCGTCCAAGTAATCGCTTTCTTTCGTAGACATAGGGAGGCTAGAAAAACGTTGCGAAGACTTTTACGTGGACAAGTCTCGGCCAGCCGACAACATAAGATTGCAGAAATCAAAGGATCCCCTGAGTAGGAATAGGCCCCCACGCCTACTATGCACGAGAAGAAACAAGAAACTTGACATACCTCAATCACGACTCCCACACGTTGTGCAGGTTTGATCGCCAGGAAATAAAATAAAATAAAAAACAAAGAAAGGAGAAAAAGCCCGGTCAGTTCAGCTGGGTCCGGCGGCACATCCAAGCGATCGTGGGTGGACAAGCGAGGTTTGCTGATCGACAGCAAGTCGGAACGGTAAGATAATCAAGATTGGAACGAAAGGAGGGCGAGCTATATTTCCCTCGGGCGTTATCGAGACGCCAGTGCACCAGCTCGCGACAAGTCGGACCTGCACGATGGCACTCCCGAGTGAGAGGGTTGTGATATCCTCGCGACGACGGGATGGGCAGCAAAGCGGCGAGGCGTGCGTTTCGAGTGTCGTGGAGAAGACAAGCAGTGCTGGGCTTGGCCGGGGTAAATCAAGTTCTGGAAGCTTGAGCACAGATTCGACTGATTCTCGACCCTGTGGGTGTGGGTGGTGACTCGTCTCAGAAGTGTTTTGAGTCCAAAAGTCTAGGCCAGGATGGACGAGGAAGTGATGTCGGACAGCCTCGGGGAGGGGTGCGTCGTCGAAAGTCGAGAAAAGGGTCGAACGGAATGGAGAAAAGAGCGAAGTGGACGCAAGGCGAAAGGAACGATTCGAAAAGAGCGGCTGACGGAAGGATCTCGTCGGTGATGTTGAGGTGAAAGAGCACGAGGGAAGAGCGAGGTCAACGAGAAAGGGAAAGGAGGCCCAGAGCAGAGGTCATTAAGATTTAGGTCGGGAAAGATGAGCTGGGACGAGGGGGGTTCGAGCAGGGGCTTGACAGAGTGACGGGACTGTGCCTAGTCGAGTGGAAATTCACGTCAGGACTGGAGGTACGAGGTGGCGCCGCGCAGGAGAATGAAATCAATGTACTTTCTCGAGACTCTTTTTCTTTCTCTTCTCTTGTTTCTTTTTTCGCTCGCGCCCTTTCTTCGTCCTTCCCATCCGGCTCTTTTTCTTTTTCTTTTTCTTTTTTTTTCTTCCCTCCTTCGGCAGGTACACATGCAGGCAGAGGCACCAGAAGCACAAGCGCAGGTACGGATGTACTTCGTACAAAGAAAAAAGGAGTTGTAGGCATAGAAGCACAACGAAGCCTGGATGAGGGCATTGGGTGTGCAGAGTGGAACCACGGTTCGAGGACGTGAAGGCTTCGTGCAGGATACTTGATGCTACGGGACGAACCACCCACAATAGGAGGGAATTCGCCCGAGTTTGCTCTTTTCAACTTCGAGCGTACTGTACCCCCATCGTACCTGGACCCATCCATGGACGTACACTGCCTTTGGGAGTGGTGTCGCAGGAACCGCACAGTTCCAGCTCATTGTTGGGTATGGCCCTGTTTGCGTCCATGCATGGGCCTTGGACGACCTTGCCATCCGAGCAAATCGCCCCTTCCCAAGAGAGCGTAAAGACCGGGTGCCCTTGCATATGAGCCAGGCCCCCGTCAAGCGCCCCTTCCCCTTTCACTTGCTGCTTGGGGAAGGGAAAAAGGTGCGTTTCCGCAAGGTACCGCACCGTTTTCCGTACAGTGCGGGACTGCCAGGCCCACCTGAAAGACGAAAGCATGCGAGATGCAGACCGCAGACGACTGGGGTTGGCCTTCGATCTTTTTATTCACACCCCCTTCCTAGTCCGAAATTGGCGAGTCTCTCAGCGGCTCCACCTGCTTCTTTCCCCGTTCGGCCTTTTGTGGTGCTCAAGGATCGACTGACAGCAGCACATCCGTACATTCGTTTCCATCGGGTTGACCTTGACTTCAACGAGCACAGCCATTTCGCCCATGATTGCCGAGAGAGACGGGCAACTCCAGATCCCGAGCAGGAGCCACAAAATGGTACGAAGTATAAAGCCCGCCCGCTCAATATCTATTCCAAAGAATGACAGATATCGACGACTATGGTATATCGAGGCCAATCCTCGTCTGATTGACAATATCGGCGCCATTCTTCTTTTTCTCCCCTTGAGAAATTTCAGGAACGTGCTAGTCATTGGTTGCTCGCACCAACGCAATGGAATGAAGTGTCGGCCAAACATGCGATTGGTGATAAGCTAGGGCTTAATGTGGGCTTGGCCAGACCAAGTACGGATGGATCTCGTTAGCGCCGACAACCTGGCGCACCTGGCTCCATTGACAACCTTTGCTTTGAAAGCGAACATCAGTCACTTTTTCTTCATGAAGCGACACAAGCCACCAGCGTGTGGGACAACTCACGAAGGGGTCCAGACAGGTCGGCAAACGGATAAGGAGAATCAATAGGGAACTGTCGCAGAGATCGAAAAGGACTGAGCATGGGAGAGTGACGATCACAGATGCCTGCCCTTTTTGCTCCCCTATTCTTTTCTTTCTTTTTTAACCTTCCTCAATCTCTTGATCAAGAGATCTATCCATTAAGACACACCATGGGGGTTTCCAAACATCAGTCGGACAAGGGTGTCAAACCCTTGAGGAGGGAAACCACAGATATTCGTCAACCTTCGGGGTGGCTTGCCGTCAATCGATCAATTGATGCATATTGACCCCCTCAAAGTGTCTGGCCTCCGGGGAATGTGTCAAACTTGTAACCAAAGGTCGGTCCAAGACCAAGCCGGTTCAGTATTGACGCCACGCAGCGCCTCATCGTGAGTCGGCAAAGTTGAGGACTCTCTCAAGCAAACCGAGGAAGACTCCAAAAGACACCTAAGGTGCCTTTCTAGCCCGTTGAGGACCAATTTGGTGAGAATACCGAGTAGATAGCTAGAGGGCTCATAGAATCTGAGCCGGCTCCTAGGAAGATCAATTATCCTCTTTGGATTTTGCGGGTTTGGAAAGGGGCGTCACCTTCATCCTTCACGTCATTCTCTCTCCCGCTCAGGACCCCCACCTTTGACTGGAGAAACGAATTCCCACTCCCCCAGCCGCCTTTGAAACAACCATTCGCCACACCCAATGCAAGGTGATGGAGCAGCTGTGCGCTCGACATCTGAGGCAGCTCTTTCAACCTATCCTCATCCCCCATCTTCCCTCCCCCTGCAGGCAAGTAAAATCAAGCCCGTCACCAGGGCGGAGCGGAGCGAAAAAGAAAAAGCAGCTCCGGACCTCAAGAGGTGCGCTCGCTCCCGGATTCCAGCCAGCATTCGTCAATCGGTGGCGGCCAATTCATCGAAGAACTGGCTCTTTGCTTGGCTGGTCCCTAAAGCCTCCAGCACCAGCTCCGTACCAGAGTGCCCCTGAAGCGTACATTGATGATCTCGCGCTGGTGCGATCCGCCTCCTCAAATCCGTAGGATGAGCAGCTGGAACAGAAACCTTCCTTCGCACCTCGATTCGACGACATGCATGCGTCCAGTTGGCTCGTTTCCACCGCTTCCATCAACACGATATGGCTGAAGTCATCAAGCCCATCCTTTTGCCGCCACGTCTCCCGCAACTTGGGGAGATTATTCTTGTGTGCGTGTGAGGTGCAGAGGTATCCCCGCGGGGAAGTCCGGTGACCCTCTCAACTTTGACAAGGGATAGTGATATTTTCAGTTACGCTGCTATCCAGGTATGAACCTGATCGAGAGAGTTCGCCAGATGTTCGTATTCCTGAGCCCGACCGTATCTCCTCGGTGGACAAGAAGCCGCCGTCCCAGGGCCGATTTGTTGGGTATTACGCCGATCACTTTCATACAAGTAGTCGCCTGGTCAGGCGGTCTTATCCGCTCTAGCCTGCCCGGCTCTTTCAAACCGAATACCTCCCTACTTCCCTACCGACATACGCTACCTGACTATACTCCCCACGTTGGCCGAAGCCTTGTCAGGTTGTGCACGCCACATGTCCACCTTAGACATCCTCGAAAGTGGTAAACATGGCCCTTTTCTTTCGTTTCTTTGAACATTCTTTACCCATTCACCATATTCCATTCCTCTCTACTTTCGTGATGAGTCTATGGCCGTAATAGGCCAACGTCATTCATTGTTCCTTGTGAAAGGGTCGGGAGATCAGAAACGGGAAGGTTCGCCCCCAAACGGGCGAGGCCATAGCTCACCGCATTTCTCTGTCGATCTGCAAGTACGTGACCGGTCGGACACATCAAGAACGCCATCGTCCCTCCAAGGACGTGAAGACAGAGCTCTACCTGCCTTGTCCAGCCGGCGTTAAGAGAAGACAAAAGGACGAATAGAAGGCCTTTGTGGCATGTTTCGTACATCTCACTCGCGAGGCCGCTTGGAAATTGAAGCAAGCGAGGGCTTGCACTTCCATCCGCCACATATTGATTTAGAGCCGCCTTTTTGTGGATGGCTTTCTATCACCGTTTGTTCCTCGGCGCCCAACGAGAAAAGAGAAAAAGCCATAGAAAACGAGACAACATGAAGACTGCTAGCTTTGGTGGAGAGAGTGGGACGAGATGAAATTGGAGTGGGAGCCAGTGTCTAACGCCACCGAATTCTCCTAAGAAATCAAGGTGTGGCGGAAGAATTTGACTGTCCAATTTGGCATCACAACCGCCAGCGAAGTGGCTGGTCTGGATGCCTCATATTAGGCTTGGCTCATAATCAAACGACGCGTGGGCGTCCGAGACCTTCGAGTGCTACAAGCACAAGCGCATATTTTCCTCAACTCCGAGAGAGGTAGATTTCTTCAACCTGACATGGAAATTTTCACTTTGACTCACCCAGGACAAGAGGGCTTGTGCAGGCCCCCTCCCTTCCACCTCCACTTCAATCGATCGAAATTCTTTCAACCAAAGGTTTTTTTTTCTTTGGGGGAGGGACTGCCTTTGATCCTCTGGGGTTCAGGGGTAAAGGGGGCAGAGGAGAAGACAATGATCGTCCTCTATCTACACCCCCTCCCCGCACGCCCAAGGGCACATGGCGATGCCAGTTTGGCGTTTCATTCGCTCTCGGGGCCGCACTGTACAAGTACATGGAAAACACTTTCAGTGCGACCCAAAGAAAAAGAAAGAACAATGTGGGAAACCGGGATTGCAAGACGGGCACGAATGGACCCCTTCCCAGGATCGACGGCGTCGGCTCCGCGAGCCAATCAAATGGTCGTTCCTGAATTTTGTGGGCATCGTACAAGTATTCGCAGTCCACTCTCCGCCCAGCAAAGGTCAGAAGATCTTCTGAACGACGCGAAAGGGGCGACGAGGGTGCGTGCTGTCAACGCCGGCTGAACCTGAACAACGCCAGCACGAGGCCTGGGACAAATCGATCTGCCTTGCGGCTAGTGGTGAATATCGTCTCTTGAGGCGAGGATTCCGGATTTCCATGAGTCCCACAGCATGGTTGAGCTGGAGCCAAGCCCTTTCGAGCCCGTTCATCCAGATGACCTGTGTCCTGGCTCTCCAAGCAAGCTAGCAACTCAACAAGGCAGGCCCACTCGCACTTGCGCTCATCCTCGATGAGGAAAGGGGCAGCCATCGGTATTAGGGGCTGCACAGAGAAGAAGATGAAAGAAAGATAAAAGATTATATCTTTTGGTGCGGACACATCATCTATGGATCCCATCGCGGGACGATCACGGCTCCGCTTCGACAGTGACAGTCGAGGATGGGAATGTTCCAGTCCCACTTGGCCCACTTGCTGCCTCGAGGAAGTGTATTGTTCAACCGATCCAATTTTTTAATTTTTTTACCAGTTGAATCTCGCTCCCGAGACTAGTAATAGGGTGGCCCTTCTTGGGCGCCATTCTCCCGCAGCATTTGAATATCCTCAAGAAGGCGGATGTGAGGCCCACCACTTTTCCTCCTTTCTTTTGACATGTCTCGCCATGGCCAGGCTAACGTCTCTAGTCCGACCCATCAAGGAATAGGGCAAGTGCAGCCTGTCCTATTTCGGATTAGCCATTCCCTTGGACACTGAGCCCGTGGTTGAGCAAACAGAGAGAAAAGGGAAAAAGAAAAAGAAGAGAAAAAAAGAAACAGAGGGCAAAAAGAGAAACTTGGTTGAAAGTGATGTTGTAACGGGACTGGCCAGTCGCCCCTGTTGAATTATTCACAGTTCTGAGCTTCCAGTTCCCGACTCCTGGGTCCGGGGAATGACTAGGTTGCTAGGCTAGGCTGGAGGAAGAGGGGGAAAATAGCCTATTCATGATTTGTTGGGCATGGCTGAGAAGGGCTGGCCATGTTGGCAAGGCCTCCAAGGGCTCTATGATGAGCATATCGAACGTCATCTTATTGGGACCACAGTGATCGCTTTCCAAGCCAGCAATATCTCACAAATCACAGGCTTTGGCTCGATCGAGCTCACGGCACATGCAGGTATTGATGGACGAAGGGAAAGTGCGGGACTATTTCGGTCTCAGGGGGCGTTGGTGACTGATGGGGGACCGGAAAGCAGACAGGCGGGAAGAGCCCCCCCGACCATGGGTAGCTCAAATTTGCTGTTTCACAAGGAAATGCTCCCGTCCCGCCCGTCCCCACCAACGAGGTTTTAATAAGGGGAGGGAGAGGAAGAGAGGAAGAGAAGAAGAGAAGGAAACAGGGCCTAGAGCCATCTTCAAAGTCATCATGCGATAAATGAAATGTGGGGAGTGCGGCTGATCTCGCGACTGACTGAAAGAACAGAACGATTGAGGCCGAAGAAGCAGAATATTACTGAAGAAGAGGAAAAGGCCCTCTTTTTGGTGTGTGATGTTGAGCAAGGATCCACGCGCGGTGGAACATGGACATTCTGCTGCTCGCTTGCTCTCGAAAAATTGAAAATTGAAAATTGGCAAATTGGCAAGAGCGGCAGGGCCGAATTCTTCTCGCGTGTTCTACGACGAAAATCTTGCCCAAACGGAGAATACCCATCGGGCACGTCGCCTGGCTTGGCTGGCGCGCGCGCACATCCGGCTCTTGAGCGAGGTGCAGCAATCGCAACCTCGGGCATGATGTTGTATTGGGACAGCCGGGGAGCCCTTTTGAGGAGAGAGGACAATCCGAAAGAAGAGAGACTGGCATTGACGAATTTTCCTTACCGATCGGACGGTAAAGGGCATAGGAAACCCTCCCTTTGTCTGTTGACTAGATTCCGTCATCAGAGGGGCAACGTCACCATCCTCACATAATATTGATATTCACTTTGCAGTCTTCACGGGCTTTTTTCTTTCTTTTTCTCTTTTTTCTTTTCTTTCTTAGCGGGCCGGGCATGGCGGCATGGACCAGGCCACCCACACCCCTTCTCATCTAAAATGGCATATTAATACCCGGGATTTTAAGAGGGAGGCCAACCGCAGCGAGATTGCACACCAAATCCAAAAACTGGGTGCCGTCTTGCATATGGGCTTTTCGGCTTTGCATCGATTATTATTAGGCGCCGTCAGTCTACCCAAGAGGGTCTGATAAGATTTGAAAGGGGGCTAACAAGGGCATCAGTCGGGTGCGCCGAGTCCAAGGCTGTGATGGAAGACGACCGGCCGGACGAGGAACGAAAGAGAGAGCTTGAGATCGAAAGATGCATGGGTGGATGGCGACACACAATGGTCCATTCTATCCGACGTCGTCGGACCATTCAAGATCGAAGCCCATCGTGCCGTGCCGTCGGTTGTGCCTTGAACCGAGGATGCTTCTTGCTCTTTTCCTATTTTTCCTTTGTTCCTCTTTTATTAATCTGTCATCGCGTGCATATCTCCAGATGCAGGGCCCAAGGTCTGACCCAAATGAAGCATGCTATACCGAGGTAAATTGCACCTTTTTAGAACCGCGCAACGGCGAAGCTGGATCCATCCATAGATGCTGATCAGTTTGATATTGATGAGTGGAACCTTTTCCCATCGTCCCTTGCCTCCCCTCACTCCACCACAGACCCATCCATGGACGTTGTTACTACGCCTCCAATTCCACAATGGAGCTTGAACCCGGTAATTCGTTCACCAAACTAACGACTTGCGCTATTACGTCCAAATCCCCATCCCATGAAAACACAACCACACTCACACACGACATTCATAATACACACATTACGGCATACACCACACGTACGCACATCACAAACACAGACACACTAACAAACCGCATAACACCGCCAATGTTCCTTCGTGGACAAACAGAGACCAGTTCGGCGGCGAAGGACGGCGCACAGCCTTTGTGGTCGCAATGGGAGTTTGGTTTTTAAAATTGAGATTTGCTCTCCTCGCACGCACGCACGCTCTCACTTCCTCCATCCCTTCTGATCCCTCACTTTAACCTACGATCCGATCACCGTGGGGAGACGCGTTTTTGTCACACGACAAACGCTCGTGCAAACGGAAAGACGCGTTTTGTGTGTTGACTGTTGACAATGAGGCCGAAAAGAGAAAGGTGCTTTTTTGCCCACGGCCCTCTTTTCTTCTTTTCCTCTCTTTCCTTTTTCCTTTTTCTTACTCTTCTCTGGGAAATTAGACGTTGGGTTCATGGATGGAGTAGCGTTTCACTGGGCTTTGTGATGGGATGGCGGCCCACCACACACAAGAAGAGAGAAAGAAAATTGGAGTTACCGGCACTGTAAAACTTGGAACGGAAGCACGATTACCGTCTCTCTTGCCCCCTCCCGATGTGTACTAAAAAGACAGGATGACCCATGAAGTCGGGCTGGTCTCTTCGGAAATAAGCAAGGCGACGGCGCACACACAAGAGTTTATCCGTGTCGTCACTGACATGGGGATGCCTTCTTGTGGAATACTTTGCGGCCGTCGCTTCTCCCCCGCGAGAGTCGATGACGGGAGGACTTGCTCAAAACGGTACACTCTCCGCGCAACGAGTGCCGAATTTTGCCTCGTTCCTATCATCATGCAATGCGTTTTTTTCTTCTTATGATTCCTGTCGTCACTGGTGAAATGTCTCTCTTCCTTCGTTGCATCGTCTTGTCTTTATCTGCCTCGCGCCAGCGCTTGTGTGGCTCATATTATACCATCTCCAAGTTCTATGCGGACCCCACCACCATCCATTGACTTGCCCACCTCTGCTCTAACCTTGCACTAGATTCGCACTACCCTCCTGGGACCTTTTTTCCCTTCTTTAGTCCAAGCCCCTCCCCCTCATCTTGGATCGAGGACAATGCGTCTCGATCCGATCGCGCCTTTTGTCGCTCATTCTTTGTTTGTGGCGTCACACCTTGGACGGTGAGATGGAACAGACATACATGCAGCACAACCTTGGTGTTACAGGGAACGAAGAACGATAAGAGAATGAATATTACAACGGTGCGTCGCGCACGGATTCTTTCCAATGGATCTTTCGCTCTCTCTCGTGAAGTCCCTCCGCTTCCCTCCACGCTAATCCTACCAAAGTCGCGTCGAGAGACGCGTCTCCAGACGACCTAACCCAAGAAGCACATAAAAAGTCAACCAAAGAAAAAACAAAGGATGAGCGGACAAGGTAACGTTGTGCCATCACACTGACGTAGACGAAGCCATCCGCCCATAATATCGCGAGAAACAAGATGGGACCTGGGAGGAACAGAGGGGGAGGAGGGTTTAGTCCGTACGCCCGCTATGAGGACTTGCACCGCACCACCACCATCTTGTTCATCTCCCCACCCGCCCTCTTTCCTTTCACCCTAGGCCTTTTCACCGTCTCGTCGAGCATGGAGCATGGGCTCGAAATTGGATTTCTTGATCAAGTGATTTGCTGCGAGGAAGGCTGTCTCCCAAAGAAAGAAAAAAACCTTGGGTCCGGTATTGGAATAGACATGGGCCCTGGCCTGCCAGGGGTTGGCAGAGATGCGCGAACGTGGGGGCCGCGTCCCGGAGCCCAGTCCCGAAGCACCCCATGTTTTGATATCGAGGAGAGGAATCTGTCGACAAGTTGGGATTGTCGAGTTGGAAAGAAACCGGCCAACGGGGGAAACGTGGATGTCAATTCACGAAGCGAAGCCTGGCGTCGGGGCTGCCCTTCAAGCTCTAGCCTAGTCTAAGACCAGCCTGGAGGTGCATGTTGTTGGGTCGACAGCCGTAAAAGGCACTGTAAACGGGAGACTTGGATTCTCCATGTAATTCGAAACCATCAAGAATGGACGTGAATATCCCATCCATGATCAAGTCTCAAGACAGGATGTTTCCCCCTCAACCAGTCAACCAAGTGGGCTCCATGAAACAGATCCTCCACACTCCAAGAGAGCACGTCATTTCGCCAATTCTGGGGAACCCTCCCCTCCTTCTATAGATGTGTCTTCTAATAATGAATGTGCTTCATATGCAACACTGTCCCACCTTTTTTTTTGTCTTTTCCCAAGCCAGCCCAAGACGCGCGCCGGGTATGGAGCACGTGACCGCTTCCCGAGTTTCGGGATCCCCGGACTCGGAGAGGAGAAGAACGGTGGTGCGGCGGAGGCGGCGGCGGCGGCCACGGCGGCAAAAGAAGAAAGAGTGCACGACGCCCATCCCTTCTGGTTAGATAGGGAGAGGTTGGGAGTTCCCCTTCGTGGTGCCATGAAAGCCACTTTTTATCGGCGAGTCATCATGACTCGATTCTCTCGCCGATCCCTATTCGACTGGTCCCCGGTTCTCGCCTCTATCTTCACTTTGTAAATGACGAGAAACATACATAGATTGATAGTGTCATGCGAAGCCATAAACTAGTCGAATTGGGGGCGACAGCGAGGAGTTTGCCTCTTCGGAAAAGCAATACAAGAAAGAAGAAAAATCTCCCTCCAAGGACAAAGCAACGTGAGCTTGAGGAATAAGCAAAGAAACAAGTGAGAACTAACAAATCCTTTGGTAGTAATTATAGTTGGCGGCAAATCTCGTGCAAGTCTTTCCTAGATTTCCTTTTTCTTTCTTGTTCAAGTTCCCCTCTTCCTAGGTTATGAGTCGCGTCGAGGAAGGGGGCGTTGTACTCATGGTTTACAGGTCGGCTGCATTTGGATCTTGATATCGTCCATTTTCGTTTTCCCTCTCTTTCCTTCTTTTTCTTACCCCTTTCTTTCAGAGTCTGCCCATGGCCATTTCCAGTGCCACCCCTCCACCAGTCATCGTTCGGCCTCGCCTCTCGCTAATTCCACTTCTGTCACCTTGATGGAAACATGATGAAGCATTTGATCACTTCGTAGCGCATACCTAGTTGGCGTGCTGCGAACAGGGACGAGTCACCCATCCACCGAGAGCCGGATTAGCACATGAGCTAGGCAGCTGAAGGAGACTTACTCAACTCCATAGTCATGTCCAAACGGCGGCTAGCTTTACCCTTGCGAGTTATTCTGGGAATCTGCCTGCTTGACGAGGTCAGAGGGGACAGGTGGAGGGGACAAGCGAGACGCAGCAGGTCGAGGAAGGAAAGATACTAAAGGAGTGTGTAACTACCATCTACTTCCTGTCATCAATCGCCGGGAGTACAATGGTTAGGGGATCGGCTTCAGCTCATCCCGGCCCTTGCAATCACAGGTGGGGAAAAGGGTCGGACAAGGACGGGACGGGATCAGGAGGATTTTCAACCACTCCCTGACCAAAAGAAAACCCACCTGGAATTTGGTAGAGAGGTGGGCGGGTGGGGAGACGATGAGTACCAAGGAGACGGGACGAAGATGGGCATCCTCCAGCATCATTCACCCCCATCGGGAGTCTCATCTCTCCTCGTTCTCTATCGCGGGGTGAGACCGAGACTGCCAGACACTGGGGCGGCAGCAGAAAGCATGGTGATTAGCCCTTTCTCCTTGGTCTGGATCAACGGGGCCGCGAGGACCCCTGCGGTCCACTCAAAGTCCAGCCGCCTTCGTACTGCTTTTCTCTCCCCCTCTCCTCCTTCCCCTCCGTCCTCCTCCTGCCCTCCCTCTATCTACCACTCATCTCTCCCCGTGCGTCAAAGCGAGATGATGGCTTGGTGGCGCCTGCGCCCGGGAAGCACCAGGAGCTAAAGCATGTCCCGGTTTATTAGCCTTTTGTCTCTCGGCCGATATCTCGAGTTTCCATTCTCGCCTCTTCGCTCGCATCCTAGCCCAACAAAACTGAACAAAGAGAAGAAATCAAGTTAGAGGGCTTCTCACATGCTCTCACCTTCCCTCAACAAGGACGGCCTCCCCGGCAACCGTCAACCGAAAAATAAGAAAAGTCTCACCATCCCTTCCTCCGCTAAACTTCCGCAATGGCTTAGCACCTATCGCGGCCCGCCTAGTTTTAAGCTATTTTCCTTAGCATAGATCTCTTTTTCTTTTTGGAAGCCAAGCGAATAGACGAGATGGCTATGTCTGGTGAGGTTTTGATCTCCCGCTCTCAGCTCATGTTGTCTCAAATGGAGTGTTCTGCCGAGATCGAAATCCGGTTCATTGGGTTGAGTTTGTAACCATCGTGTCTCAGAATATCCGCGTTCCTTTCCTTTTCTTTCTTTCTTTCTTTCTATGCTTCCTGCTGAATTAGTAGCGGAATGGTCCGCACTTTGGGCTTCTATCCATCCCCACAAGACGACCTTGCAGCTTCTCCTAAGCACAGAGGTCATGCTCAAAGAACGATCGAATTGTAGGCCCACTACCGCGTATCAAGGTTATCGCTTCTATACATAACCCCTTCAGATTCCCGGCTTACTTGAGGTTATACGGGTGCCGCCAGCCGCCATTGTCCTAGTAAGCAACGCAGCGGAGTAAAAGTGGTTTCATGGTATGACCTCGACGTAGTAAGGCCGTACTGCTTGAAGGGTTGGTGCACCGGGCAACGTGGAACGTGAAATCTGCGAAATCTGAGGGCTCTATATATCTGCTCACCGCTGACCGTTGAAGCTAGATATCTCTAGCCATATCTTTCTGTTATCCTTGAGCCTTGCGAGCGCTTACCATCTTGATGGAGTTGGCGCTTTTGGAATTCGGGTTAATGCATCCTCAAGTCCATGAGATGGACTAATCTCGATAGTCAATGGGTTTGAACAAGATCTATCGGGGTCGTAGGTGCGGCCACGTGTAAGTTGGCATGGCCGAGTCCCAAATCGTCGCAGGATCCCGTGACGTAAAACAATGCTCGTTTCCATCTAAGAGCCATATTGTGCCTCTCGGTCACCCATGCTCTAGTTCTTGAAGAAGGCACGATGTTAACTATCCGTGCACACCAGAATTTTCGTGTGGTACTCACATTAGGCATCCTGATACACCTTGGGGGTCACATACAGCAAAACAAATCCAACAGGCAGAAACGGTAGGGTGGCCCAATATCAGACCAATGGGGCTTTCCGACACTGACAAGATGTCAGATAGGCCCCATGTCCGGTGTCATCCAACCGAACAAGCTTCCGTTCGGATTAGACTAGCCCCGCCTTCTTTCGGAGCGAATATCCTTGGCCATGCCCACCCCGGAAACAAGAGATCTCATGTATTTGTGATCACTGGATGAACCACAGCTAGCAGGTGCGGTGCCTTGAGTATCATCCGTCGAGGTGTTTCTTGTTTCCCGATCCGATATTGAAGGATAATTGACGCGGCCTGACAGGGGCTCAACATGGGCAGGGGCATGCATGAAGCCTATACCTAGCTGGAAACACTCCTGGGCGTTGAAAATGGCAACACCATGTAGCACACAAATCTTTCTGGGTTTCAGACAGGACTATCTCTAGTCCTACCTGAAGGCTCTTTCACATTCGACTGGTGGCCGAGCTACAAAGGAAGGGCATCCCTCTGTAGATGCCGGCGCGGCAAGCATCGTGATGCTACTGAGGTGTGAGACTTGTGCAACGGACTAGTTCCCGGCTACCCAATTCCAAATCGTGGGTACTGAATAGTTTGTCGGCCAACACTCGAGGCATTATCATCTTCGATAGCCCTGGGAGACCAATCCTCCAGGCGAATGCACGTCTCTGATCTCAGAAGCCGAGATACCGATGGGTAGCCTAACTTCACCCAACCCAGCTGTGTCACCAGTCCCCGCAATGAGAATCTCAATAGTGTTAGCGAAAACGTATGATGTCGATTCTCCGAGCTTCTACAAAGGCGAGCCAACTTCATTATCAGTTGCTTATAAATACGTCGGATCCTAGTTCCCGTTTGAGAAAGCGACATGCCTGGTGTAGCTCTGCCCTCTCGAGGAAGCGGCCTCACCATCCACCGGTCGACCAAGATGACTTGGGCGGCCAGCGATCTTGTCATCATCGATTTCCTTGCTGCAAGGAGCCATAATATCGGGTCGATTATTCCCCGCGAACGTGTACGGTTGAGGGGAAATAGGCCGCAGCAGCCTCTTGATTTACCAGAGGGCAGGAGCTCGTGCCTTACTCTTTCACCCTTCAACATACGTCTTCACGGTGGCTTGTGTGGTTGAAGCACACGGGGCTGCCTGGAATGGAAGATGCGGGCCGGTGGGCCGGTGGACGACGTGTAGTCTTGCTGCGCGAGAAACCCGCTGCATAGGACATTGATGGGACGAGCGGAGATATCTCAGGCTATTGATCCAATTGATCGTTGATGGGAGGGGGCAGGCCACCGGTCGGGGGTCGTGCTTGGGCTTATGGAGCCTGCGAGCCGGTCGCGATTTCCGCATGGGTGGGTGTCCGGCCGGGGATTCATGTGCGGGGAAGGAGGGACTGCTTGACAAGATGGGCAGGTGAAGGATTCGCGGATTGATTTTGGAGAGTATATGAAGGGACGAACATCCATAGCAAACTCACGAGTCAGAACCGTTTTCTCCGTCAAGCTCACGATAATCGACCTTTTGATCCAACGATTGATTTTTTTGATTTTGAGAAAAAGGAAAAGCCCCCTTCTCGTTCCTTGCCGTTCTAACCTCATTTTCAGAGGGCACCAGAAACTTACGGCACGAGTTACGACAATGGCATTCATTCGGCCATACCAAGAGAAAGACTTTGAGCAGGTGGCACACATCGTAAGTCCCATCTCTAGCCTACACTTCTCTTGGCCGGCGTTCGACTAACGAAAACCTTCCGCTCCCCACCCCTCACCGCAAAGTGTCGCGTCACGCTCCCAGACTCACTTTCCATCTTCCCCGCCATCGTCAAGCTCGCCCCCTACGTCTGGGCCCACCAATTTACCCACCTCTCCCTCCACCTGCTTCGTCCTCGACGACGGCACCGGAAAAGCGGTAGGCTACGTCGTCGGCACGCCCTCCATCCCCGCCTTTGTCGCCGCCTACCCCTCCTTTACCTCCTCGGTCCTCCGCCGCGACGGCATCGCAGACCTCGGCCAGAGCCCCGGTACGAATGGGCCATCCCCGAAGGGAGGAGGGCGCGGGGCACGCCGACCCGCGATGCCTGACGCAGCTGGCGCACGATGGCCGCCGGCTCCTCTGGGAGGGTAGGGAGGGCTTGGTGGCCGAGTACGGCGCCACGCTGCACATTGACCTCGAGGAGCAGTGGAGGAGCGGCGGGTGGGGCAAGAAACTGATTGAGGCGTACGTGAAAGCTGCGAGGGAGAGCTGGGAGGAGGACGGAGCGACCCCGGGGGCCCGGGGAGGGTGCGGGGAGAGGAGTGCACGTGGTGATCGGCGGGGATAATGGCAAGGTGGTGGGGTTCTATGAGAGGTGTGGGTTTACGCTGCTGGAAGGGGGAGAGAAGGAGGGATCGATTTGGATGGGAAGGAAACTCTGAGCCGGGGATGGAAAAAGAGGGGGTGGGCGGGGTGGGAGGTATGCGCAGAGTGATGCGACCTTTTGGAGACGCCGTGGGCTCCAAGTAAAGAGGGTGTGTGGGTGGGTTGCAGCAGCTCGATGCGAGATGCGAGAGGCTTTGGCGTGCAGATGCGCAGAGTGCCCTCCTTCATCTTGCGGCTCTTTATATATATCAGACCATTCATAGCCCATAACCTTTTCATATCAATCCACGCCTCTTCGTTTTGCTTAGCTCGAGAAGTAAGAGCAGAGGGGGACACGCGTGACTACGCAAGATGGGAGCTATGAATACAAGATCGTCAGGGCTAAACTATAAGCATGTAGGGTGTGTTTGGCTCTAGAGTCTAACGTAGTGTTTAGGTTTGGCAATCATACTACTCTAGCTTGGAGGGCACCATTCCACGATGGACGTCTTTTGTGTACGTTGAGCGTTGAGTTCGTGAGTTCACTGGTGGCTCATCTGCTGTCCTTACGGAACCTTCTCTTGTTTGTTTCATTCTCCTCCAAGTTATTTGTTCATGATTCATCACCGGCTGGGAAACGCAGGCTGGCAAAGACAGCTGCTGAAGGTTTAAAAATCTTTAAGGTATCGCGGGGGTATATTTGCTTCTATCTAGAAAGCCTTTTGAGCTCGTAGCCCAAGGGGGCAAAGAATCGAATCAAGACAAATAAACCGATAACGCCGGGGGTATTCCATCGCTTTTTCGCTTTGCAAGCCGTAAAAGTCTGAACCACTCTTCTTCCTCCCTTCACTCTCATTCGCTACGCTCATCCCTCCCATAACATTCGTTTTCCATCACCTCCGATAGTTTCGAGCTATCTGCCAGATTAAAAACCTGCGATGGAGAATTGAAAACTCTTCCTGTGTTTCCGGCCGATCGTGATAATGAGCTACTCTGGCCGGATAGTCGTGATGGCGGCTGAGTAGGTTGGAGAGCAATCTTTATTCCTTGACAACCGCTTCAGATATGATCATGAAAGCAAGAGGAGCGCGTGAGCCAATTTGCAGAGTCGCCTGGCGGCGGCTCTTGACAAAGGTGGCACAGGTCGCGCATTTCCATTCTTAATTGGCGTTGAAAGCCAATCCCAATGTTGGATTGAATGACATTCTCTGTTTGCTTTTCGGATATCGAGCAAGCCCCGCGGTGATAAGAAGAAAAAGTGAATTCCGGTTTGTTGCATGAGTGCTGGACAATCTCGGGAATCATCGGCTTCCTGGAGATCGGTCAGTTTGGCACATCATATTGGGTGCATGGCTGAATGCTGAGTGGATGGATGGGTGGGTGTGGTGCGGTGCGGGAGATGGAAGGAGAAACTCAAGCCACGCGCTCGTACCGCACACAGTGCAGAACAGTGCATGCAAGGGGAAGGCTCGGAAGGTACAAATGACGTCGTCTGCAGTCATTGCAGCCACTCAGAGGCAAGTAGGAGAATGAAGCGAAGGGAAGGAGCAAAGAAGGGCGATGGAGGGAGACCGCGTTTATTCACCGCGTTCGCCCGTTCATCCTAAGCAAGAGACGTAGCTCAATGCGCCCAGGGGGAGGAGGGTTTTGTGGAGATGTTGTTTCGAGAGGGCAGGTGGAGAGGAATAAACTGGGGATTGTTGTGGAACGAGGAACAAAACTTACCATGTTGTCGCTCAGTCCACATCGCCAACATCACGAGCCGGCTGCACCTTTTGCTCATCCCACGTCAACTTTCCTCACGTCCATTTTCGGGCCTTTGGTCATTGTCGCATCGCTCTCGGCGCTCTTGCGAGCTATCATCGCACTCCCACGCTCCTCTCCGTTGTCCGCCGTCTTCTCTATCACTCCCTACGCATCACACCAGTCCGCGCTGGGCGAACTTATACGCAGGTTTGGCATTCTTCGTGGCCGCACGAGGGGCAAGCGGTGCAGATGACGATCATGCTTCCGCACTTGCAGCAATGGGGGCGTAAGGCATCTTGGAGGTGGAAGAGGTATTGTGATAAGTAAGATATAAGTTTGGATAATGTTTGGTTGGAAAGGTTAACTCGAGGTTGTTAGTTCTTGGAAAGAGGATGATTGAGTTTGGTTGAAGGATATGAAATGGGGAATGGTGGGAGAAGGAAGGGAACAGACGAGAAATGGAGGAGGAAACTCGGAGATTTATAAACCGAGAATGGCAAGGTAACGATGTGGAGGGAAGGGCTGTTGGGATGGTGTGGGAGAAGGCGAAACTAAGGCAGACCCTCGAATTTTCCATACCCCACAGGACGAGCTCATTGATGAGTTTGAGCCGAACAAAGTTGATGTCCAAAGAAAAGGAAAAAGAAGGCCAATACAGGCTAATGATAGGCTGCCCCGATGTTACTCCCCTAGACCATTGATCAATCGCAGCACACGCCAGGAGTGGGGAGACACAGCCGCTGATTTCTGGGTTGGCTCTGGTGCAGCGCATGCGTGCCCACGCAGTAAATGGTGGGGGATGCCAAAGATCGGAAGTGAATCAGGTAGGCGCAACCAAGGGTCGGCGCCAAAAGAAGAAAAATAGGGCGGGATTGCCCTGGGGAATACAGGCAAAGAAGCGGTCTCTAGCCCTGACGCAAAACCAAGAAAGTCGGGTTCCGTTTTATTTTCGTGCTGTGTCGCCACCCGGACCCTGCAGCAGGGTGCGATCTCCTGTGTGCCGGGAGCCAGAGTTGAAGGAACCACAATTTTGTGGTGGTGGGGGCGTGGGAGACTTTGGATCCCCCTCCTCCACAGGGCCTCGAACAAGACTGGAGGTTCGGAGGAAGGCCGCACGAGACGAGGTGAGCCCCAGAAAAGGAAAAGGGCCTTTGTGTGGTTCACCGAGTCCAACTGGCTGCGCTAACGGGGCTCTCGGAAAAGACCATTTTTGAGACTAAAAAAACTTGAGGCGTGTCTGGTTCAAATTCGGGGTTCACTGGGGACTATTCCCCACGCCCAATGTACGAACCTTTCGCCTTTGATCAAGCGAGTCTCTCAATTCCTCTCACAGAGGCGCAGGAAGGAGAGCGGCTTGAGGGCTGTCCAGCCTGGCTATTGTTGTCGATGCTTGCTCCAGTTTCAGCAGCGCTAGACGCAGCACCAGACGCAGCGTCACCGGCTCTTGGCGGAACTCCTTGCTGCAAGTCGCCGGCATCTCTCTTCCAGATGTGCCCTACCCCAAGCTTCGGCGGGGCTCTGGTCCGCTGGTGATGGCTGCCTATTTGGGGTAATTTTTCAAAACCAGACGCTATGATTGGCGGGCGTGGTCCATCGGAGATGCCCACTTTGTGGGGTTTGGTCTTCTTGGCAGTTGGGTAATGAGATTGGTCTCGACCAACTCCTTGCCTCATGTTCAAATTGGGAAAATGCTCGGGAGGAAGAGGAAGGCACAATGGAGGGAGTGATGGATGACCGCATTGATGAACCATCGTGGACTGGCCCCTTGTTTTCATTAATTTACAATGTGCAATTACGGCATTAGAACGGCCCTTCTCACGCGACACCAGCACGCTTGGCTGTACTTTATAAATGATGATGATGATGTTATTCCAGCTACCGGGATCGCCTGCGAACAACCGACCACTTTGCATTAATAAAAGAGAAATTAATAACAGCACAGCAATGTGTCAATATCGGCCGGCGTCTGCAAAAGCAGCGAGGGGAGACTCGGCGGATGCAAAGTCGGCAAGCCCCAACCTCAACATTCCGGAACTCAAACCCCGAAGGGAGCGAGAGGGAAAGAATCCAGCTCCTTGAAAATCCCTTTTTTCGTGAAGCCGGGATTGAAGGGTGGGCGTTGCAGAAGAATGGGGAGAGGGGGTGGGGTAAAAAAAAAATTCCAACAAGGAAAGAACCAAAGAAAAAAACCAAAATCGTCGAGTCAGATCGGTTGCTGGCTTCTTACTCGTCCGCAAGTTTTAGTTATGGGAAAGAAATACCAAATGCAAATGAGGCTGGAGGGCCCTGAAGATAAGGTTTCTGCGCCGGCTTGGCTGAGGCGAGTTCCACTGACACACCGAACAGCCGAGCAAAGCAGCGGTCCCCGTTGGTCTGGTCGATGATTGGCCCATGTCTCCGGGAGGAACTTTGGTGCAGTCGACTACTGACAAGCATGGAAGCCACTGCGCGCGCAGACACGACAGATCCATGACTGTACGTCCCGCACCTCGACCAAACGGATAACAAGGACACGAAAATCATCCCACCAACTCCAATATCAAAGTGGGCTTTTTCCAGCCTGATGCTCATCTGTTGTGGGCGGTTCTCTGCGTTTTCAGCTTGTTGGGACGTCAGACGGGCAGACCAGTGGTACGAACGTCGCCTGGGCCAAAAACAAGACAAGAGAAAAAGAAAAGAAAAGGAAAAAAGAGAGAGGGAAGAATGAAAGGGATAACGACAATCCCCCTCAAGCTGGCCATACTCTCCTCTCATAAGCGCTCCCACCTGGCTTTGTTGCCCACATCTAGTATCCTGGAGTTGATCTTCAAAAATGCTGAGCCACACTGGCATTCTCCTGGAAAAGGGCAACTTCATACTTTACACTGATGGTTGTGACCTATGAGACTAAAGCCATCAAAAGGGATCGCCAAAGTCATGGGATGAATACCCCATACGCCCTAGTTTCTGTTTGCCTCCACCCGTTTCCACTACGACACATGCATCCAAGCTATCTTTCAACTTGACGCCTGCTCAATCGAAACTCCGAACCAAAAGCTTTCCACATTCGGAAAGATTGACGTAGTGCCCACGATGTGTCGTTTTGGCCACCCCTTGACGCGCCAAAAGTCTGCCCTAGGACCGGGAAGACCCGTTCCCAGGTCCGGCAGGCGAACAATCAACAAAAAGAGTCTCTCTCCCTTGTCAAGAGCGCTGCTGCGGCCAGCAATGTGGAGAGGGGAGAGGGGAAAAGGACCCCTATTTCCTCCCCGCTCGCACTCAGGTGATGCGTGACGACGCGAAGGTTTGGGCAATGTCTGATGTTGTTAGCTTCGAGCTGGGCTCCTCTGGGCAAAAAGGTATGCTCGACAGGTTCAAAAGTCAGTATCGAGCACCTGAGTCAGTATCTTCTAGAATCCCGTTCGCCTCACTGGTGGTCCTATTTCTTCAGAACATGAATCTTTAGATTGGCGGTCTAGAATGGAGTCATCCATCGCCGTGTTGAAAGAGCTCTTGAATCTGACTCCTCGCAGAATTTCAGGCGACGAGACCCGAATATGTATACAGTGTTCACCCTTTTATTCACACCTTCTCCGGATCGTGGCCACCTCCAAGACTCAGCCACCCCCGCTAAATGGAGCCCCAAGAGAATGGGTACGGAGCCCTCTCGCGAATCTCCCCCAGAGCGCCGCGACCAACCAGGGTGGAAGCTGGTATTGCATGTGATCACCGGATTGACATCCAAAGGAGAGGCAAAGGATCGCTGACGATTTCGGATCCGAGATTCCCCGAATTGGTGGCAGCGTCGTTGACATCAGCGCTAGACAGAGAGGGCTGCGGTGTGCTTAGCGGGCTTGGTTTTCCATCGACGTATGCCGAGACATGAAACGTCCGTCTTGAAGCGCTAAGCAGTCATCTCCATCAACATCCGTCATAATCCTCGGATCGGGTTCCGATACGAGGGATGACAGAAGGTTTTCGGCCTCTAGACGGGGGTGCGCGTGACGTCGGACTCGGCGATCCAATTATCCCCGGCAAAGAAACCCCTTTTGCGCTGAGGATAGCCCGTTTTAATACGCCGTCGGCTCGATTTGCTCAGAGGTATCTGGTTTAGAAGTCCGCCGTAGCCTTGTGGCGTCTTATCAACGAATCGCTGGTTTCTGGTAAAGACGGTGCTTGATCGCCAGTATTCTTACTTACCCAGCGTTTCTAAACCCGTTCCCGGGTATCCATGGAAGCCTGCCGCCATTCTAGAAGCTATAGATGTTCACTGGGTAGTTTCATATCCCTTAGGACGCTCGTCTGCCAAGGTGCTTTGCTGTGCGTCGCGACTGCCAGGAGAAGCGTCACGCTACAGAGGTCGCCATGACGAAACTGACTGGTGAGGCTCAGGTCGTACACCGAGGCGTGGTATGAAAGCATGTCTCGTACAAGCGGAACCTGGGCCAACCCGTTCCACATGTAATCCTTCGACATACGTTCTTGCGCAACTTCTGATCACTGCTTCATTCATTTTCATGTTGTCATCGACGTACACATCTCTTATAGGCCTGCTAGTGCGTAGCAGCGTCGTAGCTTTCGCTCAGAGCAAGCAACGCTCATGGTTTTTAGACAAATCTCTCCTCCTCCCGGGTTGCGCCGTCCGGGCCAAGTCCCTCACTAAATGCTCATTTCCCAGTGAGGCTCCCGAGCTTTAGAGCGTATCCCAAGCTGAAGGCACTCAAGAGTTTGATGCCATTGCTAAACACAGGTTCGAAACTGGCGACTTCTTATGGACCCACGTTATAAGCCGATGAGACTCAAAGGTCGAGCTTGTGCCATCTCAGAGCCGGTCTCGGCACTTGCACATGAGGCCAGCCCTTGTCGTCGTCCTGCCCGTCCTGCCTTGTGGGCTATAGGGCTTGGGATTGTATGGCTATCCTTGTCACCGCCCTTTCATGTGTAAATTCCAATTTCTGTTTGCAAGTGTAAATTGAATACACGGCATAGCGTAACATGATACGTGGATGTGTAAAATGTTAACAAGTCTGTTTGTTGTTACCACGCAAATCTATCTCAACGCTGCCACCCGGGGCTGATGCCTAGATTGTTGCTCTCAAGTCGCGCCCCGTCCTAGGAGCCATGATGGGCTCTGGTAACAGGTCAAAGACACACGATGATATGGAGTATACGAAGGAGTGAAAGGAGTAGCGCATGCTTATTTCCTCAAGTGGAGCGATTACAATCAGGACATCATCTTGAAATGTTTATTTGCTTGGACATCGTGCAGAAATGGAAATTAGGGAGAATACCCCTGTGGCGCAGTCTCGCTGCGGCGCAGTGGAACCAGAAATCTCTCCGGCCGAGCAAGGAGTGGCGCAGGCGACGGGGAAGCTCAGATGTTGTGCGGGGAATAAACTGACGTGAGAGGGTAATAAGCGCTTTCATTCTTGATCTCGAAAGGAGACAGCAACACCTACAAAAGCGATCTAGTTGGAAGCAAGGGATTATTTGTTTCCGTTCCTTTGATATAATACCTCTCTCGTTTGGGTGAGATCAGAGCTTTTTTCCAGTTCACAGGAGGCGATGATGGCTGGGCACGACGCCAAGTCCATGGGGTGGGGCGAATCCTAGAGAGCCATTGAACTGAAGGCGGAACCTTAAGGAGAAAATAGGGGCTCTAATCAGGAGTTGGAGATCTCAGTTATGAGGGAATGAAGGCATACGAGGTTGAATGTCACTGGAAGGGCTCAAGAAGCTCAGCTAGGCCCTAGATTGAGGAGAAGATGCACATGGTGATGCGACTCACTCAGTCGGGAAGATTAATGGTGCCTAGCACAGCTGACACAGAAATTAGGTTGACCACAAAAACCCGCTTACCCGTTTCTCGCGATTCTCTCCCTTGAGAGCAAACCGCAACCGGCTGTAAAACCATCTTCTCTAGATATATTCTTCAAACTCTCATGTTTTTCCGCATTGTCGCAAGTTGCGAAACCTTGCCTGATCCAGCAGGCAGGACCGCTGCTTGCCTCGAGGGCTGTGCAGCGCAAGACGGGACTAGTGGTAGCTTCCCGGCACTCGAATCACTCTGCTAAGCTGTGTGTGGGCCAAGTGGACTTTCTCCTCGCAGGGACCCAGAATAATAGCATGCACGGAGGTGTGACTGTTCGCCAGGGCTGGGCTCAGCTCTTCCCCACCCCTCGGGTCCCCGCCATCCATGGCACTAGGATAGGGAAGAGTCGCCGGCGGACGGACTAGTTGGCTTCTTGGGAAAATCTAGGATCTAGGCAGGGAACCCCAATCTTGTCTCGTTGAGCCTCCTTCGCTTGGAGTGGATGTGGGTGTCGTGGCTGCGAACGGCTGCCTAGGCCGAAATGGACGATGGAGTGCCGTGCGCGAGGGATGGGAGGGTAAGGAGATAATATATATCAGGAGCTTTGGAAACCTCGCTGGGTATCTCGGGCTCGAGTTGTTTCCACGCCAGGCTAGACTGCTTCTTTCTTGAGTCTGCAAGTATTGGACGTCGCGCATTACGGTAGCTACCAACTTGATTGAGCTTCTCTTCGAGCGAGAAGGGATTCTATGCACAACACAACCTTACTTTCATCGCCGCACGATTCCCTCCACGTTCAACCCTCGCGTTAGAAAAAAAAGCGCGCTGAAGCAGGTGACGCTACCGCTACTACTGCAATTATGGTAAGCCATGTGAATTCACCAGCAAGCATCGTCCACGTGGAGCGACAATAATTGAGAGGGGAAATAATAAAACAGTGGATGTTTTCTAACCCAAGTTCCCAACGCGCAGGTTACCACTAGGGTCCCCATCCGCTTGAAGCCCGATGCGTCTTCGAGTGGATCAGACGGCACTCTCACCGCCTCTCGAGGAGGCTACCGGAGTCACTCTCGGCATCCACTCCGTGCCCGAACACGGCGGTATTCTCGTCAAGGTCCAGCCCCGCGGGCCCGCAGCGCTTCCCTTGACGGACGACGGCAAATCGCTGCCCTTGCCCCGGACCCCGTGCGATATTGTGCTCGTCATCGACATCTCCGGTTCCATGAATTCCAGAGCCCCCATCCCGGGAGACGGCACCGAGCCCGACTACGGCTTCTCCGTGCTCGATCTCACCAAGCACGCCGCCCTCACCATCCTCGAGACCCTGGACGAGGCCGACCGGCTCGGCATCGTCTTCTTCTCCGATAACGCCCAGAGTCGGTGCCAGCTGGAGCCCATGACGGAGGCGAATAAAGCTATTTGCAAGAAGAGAATCCTCGGCGCTCGGCCTCGTAGCTCGACGAATTTGTGGGGGCATTGTTGAAGGGTTGAAGCAGTTTGAGGAGGCGGGTCCGTCGGAGGGGAGGGTCCCGCCATGATGGTAAGTTTTTGGATTTCCCCTCGTTTGTCAGTGTGGGTTTTGGTTGCTGGGTTTGATGGTCGTCCCACGATATGAGGTTGAATACTTTAGGGAACCATTCTTGATACTAATGGCTGTGCGAATGTAGGTTCTCACTGATGGACAGCCGAACATGGGGTAAGTCAAAGAAACAACCATTTCCTTTCATGCACTTCCCGTCTCTTTCTAGGGAAAACTAACACCTTCCTACCTATAGCTGCCCATCCCGCGGTTATGTCCCCAAACTTCTCGAGAGAGGAAGCGACGGCGTCACCCCTGCAATCCATACCTTTGGCTTCGGCAACCACCTTCGCTCCGGTCTCCTCAAGTCCATCTCCGACGTCGGCGGTGGCGGCTACTCCTTTATTCCAGACAGCAGCATGTTGGTACGTATTTTTCTTTCCTGTTAACTCGGGACTTTTTCTTCGTGCCGTAGAGACTCACACCACTCCCCGAAATAGGGCACCGTCTTCGTCCATACCCTCGCCAATCTCCAGTCCACCTACTCCAACCGCACGAGCCTACGCCTGCGCTACCCCTCCAGCCTGACCCTCAAACCCGGCAACGGCCTCGTCGCCGCCGCGCCCAAGCCCGTCAAATGCACGGTCGACGGCCAGCAGCTGACCGAGCTCACCATTCCGCTCGGCAACCTCCAGTACGGCCAGTCCCGCGACCTCTTTTTCCAAGCCGCCCCGGCGGAGCTCGTCGCGTCCGGAACGCAGGTCGAGGCCGTGCTCACCTACTCGTGCATGACGGACGACAAGGTCTCCGTGTCTCACCGCGTCGACTTGGGCGAGCCCGCCACGGGTAGGCTCGGCCCCTCGCCGGCCGAGGTCGCCTACCACGTGTCCCGGTCGCAGATTTGCGAGTTCATCGGCTCGCACTACAAGTTGAACCCGGACCAAGAGCACGCCAAGCGCGTGGCCAAGGCGGCGCCGGACGGCCTGCAAAAGCTCCTGGAAGCCCTCCCCGCGCGGAAATTCAGCACCGGGGCGGACGGCGAGGACGACGCCGACAACGGCGGAAACGGAAACGGCCTCAACGACTCCCTCCTCCACGAGCTCGACGCCGACCGCGGGGGCCAGATCCCCCTCGCCGTGGGACCCGACTACTTTCAAACCTGGGGCGAGCACTATCTCCTCAGCCTCAAGTCCGCTCACGAGAGGCAGGTGTGCAACTCCTTCAAGGACCCCGGTCCGCTGCAGTACTCGTGCGACAGCCCGCTCTTCATCCAGTGCCGCGACATCCTCGACGACGTCTTTGACAATCTCAAGGCCCCGCCCCCGTCGCTCCGGACCAGCTACACGGGCGAGCGCGACATGCGCGTGTACCGCAACGTCGCGGGGCCCTGCTTCGCCGGGTCCACCCCGTGCGTCTCGCCGGCGGCGCGCGCGTCGAGATTCGCTCTCTCCGGCGCGGCATGGCCGTCGCTACCCCGCGGGGCCCCGTAGGGTCCAGCGCGTCCTGGCCACCCCCGTCGGCGCGCAGGTCGTCGTCCGGCTCGGCGCCGACGTCCTCGTCACCCCTTGGCACCCCGTCGTGCTCGGGCGACCCGGAACCGCGGCCTGGCAGTTCCCCGCGGTTGTGGCGGGAGGTCAGCCCGTGTGGTACCGCGGCGCCGTGTACTCGGTGCTGCTGGAGCGGGACGAGGACGTTGACGCGCACGCCATTGCTGTGGGAACGGGAGAAGTCTGGGGCGTCACGCTCGGCCACGGCATGACGACCGGTGCGGATGTGAGGGCGCATGGCTTCCTAGGGAACCGCCAGGCTGTCAGCGCGGCTCTGGATAAGCTGGGAGAAGGTCGGAGGGGCGCCGGCGTCGTCTTTGGCGGCGGGGTCGTCAAGGACGCAGAAGGGCTGGTGTGCGGGTTTGCGCCGTTTAGGGGCGTCCCGGGTGCGTCGAGGAGGGTGAAGATGGTGGGAGCTAGCGCTTGGCGGAGGGTTGTCGTTTGAGGAGCGGGGGCTATCGGCCCCGCTTCGGTGCCGGAGGGCCGTACAAGTCATCCGGGGTACGTCACTAATTTTACCTCCGTAGGAGAATAGTTTCTTCAATCTAGCATGACTTTGAAATCTTCTTTTCTCAGAAATGAATCCTCCATGACACGCGTAATGTCGTACTTGGACCAAGTTTTGCAACCCCCAAGTCAACTCCAACTCTTGTGATCTCACTCTTCGCTTCCCTGCTGTTGAGCCATCGCATCGCGAATATCCAGATCACGGCAAGCCAAGAAGCACGCCCCCCTTCTTAGCCAGCATGACGACACCCAAGCAGCCGGGTCCAAGTTCTTATGAGGTTGGTTTATGCTCATTAGCTCGTTGTCCGGCCCGGATACGTCAACGCACCCTCTCCCGGGATCCTCTGGCCCCACCTCGGTGTCCGAAGCTGTCGGTTCCCAACCTTGCAGCAAGCACCCGGGCCTGAACGACGTCGGAGATAGGCCATCTTCGCATCATCCACTCTTTTGTTTCTTTTTTTTTCTTTCCCCCTCTCTCTCTCAGACCCCTTTTAAAAATGCTTGTCTTCGTTAAGGCCCTGCGCCGAGTGGAGTTTGTCTCCAACCGTTTCCCGAATCCCTTCAACCTCCATCCTCCCGCCCCGAGTTCCCTTGGCTCACCCCTCCCCACCCCCTTCCCTCCTCCCCGTCGATCTGCCCACTTCGGTTTATTGAGATTCGGCTTTTACATCTGCTTCTTCGGCGCTCGATTTCGGAGTTCCACTTGGGTGTCGTCTCCGATGAGGGATCGTCAAGGCCGAAGGAGGAATCGCGATCTCGAAGCACCGGCTACGGGGTTAGGCGTTGATGTGGACCGTCCCTTCGCAAGGCTTAGCCCTGGTCTGCCAAGTGCGTGTGCGCGTTTTTGACGTAGATGATGGATGAACTGGATCTTGGAGGATATGAGCACCCGTGTTCAAGCCTGTTTTATAGAAATAATGGAGCAACGTAGATATCCAAGTTGGCTTGTACCATGGATGTGGGCTTGCTAGGAACCGAGATAGGTAGAGTTGACAATAATCATTACTAGGAGTAGGCACACTGAGCCCGGGTGGCTTCTTTTTATCAAGTTGCACACACACTCTACTCCCTCGTGGTAGGCATATGGGACATGCAGCAAATTGAAGACTAATAGGGTGTGAATATCAGCCGAGACCTTTTCACAAGCTGCAAAAAGCAAGTTGTGCGCCTGCCTCGTGGGCCGAGGTCTTGGGGAAACGTCAAGGAACGATTGTTCGAAAAAGAAAATATTCAACATCCGGACACGAGCACGTCATCACCGATCTATGTGAAAAAAAAAAGAACAAAGAAGAAAATTCAACACGGCATCGGTGTTCCACGAGCATGAACGAGGTCGCGCGCATCACTGCGAGCGAGCCTTCGGCAGCGTAATCGGGTTCACTGCTAATGACTAAGCGTACACGGCGAGAGGAGAGGTCATTTATGGATCCATCCACTATCAATTGTTCTCGAGGTCACTCTGAATGCAAGGGATGTGCCCCAATATCGTGAAAACAAGAAAAAGAAAACTCCTTGGAGGCACGCCCGCTGAAAGGAGGCAGTAGATTGTTCAACCCGAGATGACATCAATGCATTCTTGCGGTTGTCAAGGCTGTCACAGATTACGCTGCGTCTGGGCGGCTGCCTTGACGAATGTCTTGTTTTGGAACTCTTCGAATTGTTTTCCGAGCCCGAGATGATGAAATTGGTCTTGCGAAAAAGACTCAGTGCATTGATGGCACTGCAGCTCTTCCGGGGTGTCGGGGGACGGAGCACCCATGGACCCGGGTTTAAGGTTACTAAAGATGGATAAGATTGGCGTCGGGTTCTTAGCGGACCCCGAGTAGGCACCTGCGAAGCCGACGCTCCACAGGGCCGCTCACTCCCGTGGCAAGGTTTTTTCTTTTTCTTTTTCTTTCTGTTCGATGGCAACAGTTGAGACGAAATCCTTCGGGTGGGTGGGAAAAGGGGGCCCCCATATTCTCCCGGGGCTTTTCCACATTGGCGTCGGAAGAAACCCATCAGTTCTGCAAGGACGACGGTGGAGAATACCGGTTTGGTGCCACACGCTCTAAGCCCCCAAAGGTCAAGCGAAGGGGGAATAATGATCAAATTGATCACTGCAGGCGTTGGAAATCGGCTTGCTGTGGTGGGGGAGGGGGTGGGGTTTCTGGAAGCTGGGTTCAGAGACAGTTCCTCTCGTACAAGGTACTTTGAACATTCGCGAGGGGAGGATTGCGAAGACACAGTCTGGCCAGGATCGAGCCTCCCCCTCTACAGGACTGTACCCACCCACTGTTCAGTGGATCAATGAGATGCCTTGCTTTCGTTTTCGGGTTCGGAGTGGTGATGAGCCCGGCAAAGGCCTCTCCTCTCCGCCGAGTCTTCTTCCCGCCAGCGCTCAGCGGGTGTTGCCAAGGAGAGAGGATGAGAGGACCTTACCACGCTCACCAACCAACCGGAGCTACACCTGTTTTTCAGGCAACCAAATTAATACTTCCGTCCTTGTTTCGTCTCTGTCTTTGGAGCGCGAGTTTCCCGAGCGCGCGAGGAGCCCTCCCGACGGCGCGGGACCGTTTCCAACTATTATGGCCAGCCAACCTGTATCATCACCTACCCTGAAAGGCAGGAGACAAATCGGGGCAGTTACAGGTGCGCGGGCTCTTCCACGACCCCAAACGCCTCGATCGAAGATCTAGAAAAACCCCCAAGTGGCGGTTTTGGTGGGGTATTATCAAGTGCATATATTCCTATATTCCTTCTACGATTAGTATTAGTAGTCATCGCCCCCTCCTCTCCATTCTAGAGCAACCACTGGTCAGATCCAATGCTCGTCAATCTCCGCTTGCTCTTGACAACGACTCTTTCACTCCTCCAGTTGCGTGGCGCTGGGATCGTGAGCTGAGTCGGGTCCGGCGGTGGGCAATTGGATCGAGGCCGGTGTCGTGTGTCTTGTGGGTGTGATTGGGTGGATGGGGGCTCTCGGGTCCATGCGACGGGAACTCGGGAAAATCAAGACCCCGAGGGCCTGCAAGAATGTTCCCGGCCGGGAGCAATTTCTTTCACCTCGCTCCAAAGATTAGTTTCCGTTTTGGGAGGAAGGGTCTAAGTACCTCGGTACCGGTACCTGGTCTCCTCCACAGCGAACCGCTGCACTGGCTCGAGCACTTGGGAACAGTGTCACACAAACAAGGGCGGAAGATGACGAACTTGCATGTCACCCTGGCCTAACACAACAGGTACCGGTACCAGAAGAGAATTCCAACAGGGTGTTTGGGTTTGGGGTGTATTATTGTTCCTTCACTGCTTGGAGGATGGAGATTGATGTGAAGAAGAGGTTTGACCAATGCTCTGCATCATCCCATGTCTGCATTTTCGAGAATTGGCGGCAGAGTCTCGGGGAAGACGTAGATAAGAGACCTTCAAAGGACTCAGAGGTGTCAGCGGTATGCAGGGAGATAATAGCTCACTCTGCAGGAATAGTACTGGGCAGAAGACCAAGACTGCAAGAGTGGCCGCCGTTGTGACATGTCGGCATTGAGCAGATTGAGTAATATCACCATCGCGACCATCAGCACGACTCTTTGGGAATGCACCCTCGCAGCGGACTCCGATTGCCAATGCCTGTAATTTGACCCCTTGTGGGAAAGCCTTTGTTTGGAACCGCCCAAGATATAGAACACAAGGGACGAACAATGCTGGCGGGAGTCCGCCATTGCCCCACGGCGGCGTTCAAAGGGGAGGAGGCCTGGCGGGGCACTACGGAGGATGTATACCCCTCCAAGGACGCGCTATCTGGAACTTTTTTTCACAAAGGGGAAGAGATCAGTTATGATGCTCCTTCAACCTAGAATGGCTCATCCCAAACTGCGGCGTCGGGGTTTTGCAACAACCCTCAGGCGCTGTTCCGCAAGGCTAGCTTGCGGATTGAGGGCGATGTGCGGACTAGCTCCATTGACCAATGTGGTGGAGTAGATTCGTAGAGGCGCAGTCAGAAATGAAGAGGACAAGCGATTGAGAATGGCAGCTTGTGGATTTGATATTATGGGGGTTCCCGAATTAGGGTGTGGAGTTTGGCGGAGTATTGGCAACCTGTCCCGGCTTCTCCCCATTGAGCGTCGTGCGCAGACTTTTGGGGCATCCCAAAGGTATATAGCACGTCGTTAATATTGCCTGTCAACCGGGAAGTGACATGTCCACGCCGAATCTCTCTTGTTCCAGCAACCTGGGATAGTAAGAAGTACGAAGGATGAGGGTTTGCGGGTTTAATAACTTTGAAGCCTTCACGTGGTCAACGCGGCGAGGAAGGCTCGCTCGCTGGTCCGCATCTGGCTTGTCTCAATCGACGAGTCTCTCTTTTTCCATATAGCCTTGGTTTCAAGGGTCCATTCTTTCTAGCCCCAACTCGTCGAGTGTCTGGCCCAACAACGTGCCGTTGTGTTGCCCCGAGTTGGGTGAATGCGCTGCACTAGGCGATAGGCCTTCTCGGTGGGGCAGACGCCAATGATGGAAATGGAAGCGATGCGCTTGGCTAGTTCAAAGCTACACGACACTGATACCTCGTCTTTTGGCTCGGAAACGTCAAGGGGTAAAGTCCAAGGTACCTCGAGCCTGGATCCGACCCCCTCCTAAAGAAGGCCTAAAAACAAAAGGAGAGCGAAGAAAATAAAGAAAAAAAGAAAGAAAAAACCTGGATTGGGGCGGCACGACAGCGTGTGCGAGAAGAGAGACGGAAACATAACAATGGCACGGACGGGGTTTCTCAAAACCCGACACGTCCTGTCCTGAAGAACGAGGCGTCCTTCAACTTCAGGACTGGCACTCCTCTTGCGGTGCCTTTTGGTCTTGGTGGGTTCAAGGTGTCTCTCGAGCGTCGTGAACAGAGCGAATGGACGACGCAGCTTGTGGTGCACACGCGATGCAGTCATCAAGTTCTGCTAACGGTATCAATGGGATACAAAAGCCGCGTGCGGGACTCCGCCCTACCGAGCCGACATGTTGCCCAGTTCGGGGTTTCGACATTCACGTTGGTTTCGGTCGCGATGGCATCAGCCCAAGCAAAGTATGTTTCTGACGTGAAATGCCATTACACGCCCCCACCCATAGCTGTCTTCCGGGCCACCTGCCACCCATCCACAACGCCTCCCGGGTCGGGTACATTCGTAAATTCTGGGTTTTTGAGCCACCCACGTTTGAACAATCGAGATAGTCTGTCATGACTCGCAGAAGCCAAGCTGACTTCCACCCCTCCTGCCATAGACAGAAGTAGTGAGCGTCCGGGAAAGGACGCTGGGGGCGGACTGTGATAGGAATTAACGAGCTCAATTGATTATAGTTGCGGGAAACGAGTACGAAGACATCGAGACCCTCAACACTGTTTGTATGTCAACCATCTCCCCTCCTCCCCTGGTGCGTCATTCCTGGTGCTATCGCAGTGCTGCCGTTGGAACACCATGTGGCAAGGCCGATGTGGGCAAGAAGTGCAATCGGAGAAAGACAAAATGATATCGAAAGTACCAGGTACAAAGCCCTGCCCATGGATCTCGCGAAAGGAAAAGTGGAGAGCCCGAGGGGTGTGTGGGGTGTAAATAGGGGCGGCGTTAAGAATGGAGGAAGACATGCCCCAGCTAACACCGCAAACGAACTGGCGGAAGGGCCTGAAGAAAAAGAAAGAAAAAGAAAAAGAAAAAAGAAGGAGCGGAGGGGAGGGCGTGTGAAAAGTGTGTAGTGGATATCCCGGGGCGCGGAACGTTAGCTAGGCCCGTCGCGACTTCCCCCTGGGCTTTGTGTCTTTTTCAGTCCCTTTTCGTTTGCCCATCGTTGTGACCCTTATTATAAGGCTCTCCCTCTGTCCTCCTCCCACTCGGTTCTTGCTCCGGAGGGTTTGGAGATCTAAGAACCTTCTTCCCCAAGCTTCGTTGGGCTAGTGTTTGACCGATTCTCTCAGATCTGGTCTCCCCTTTATCCCCTTACTTATTACTCTACTAATTGATTCCTACTCTCCTTCATCCTCTGGACTCCTTTTCTTTCTTCTTCTTCCCTAGATCTCCATCTCCTCGGTATAATCAAACAGCAGTTCATACATCACCTATAGAAGCCGAAGTTGTGACGCGCCTAAACAAACGAATCCCCCATACGACGCTCCCGCATAGACGTCTAGCGTCGCTTGCGCACCACTTCGACGAAGATGGCCAGCGTCGACGAAAGGCGGCCGTTCGCTCGGCCGCCAGCGTCGAGTCTGGCAACGCGGGCAACCGAACCCGCGCCATCTCTGACACGGAAACCGAAATCATGCCCGGTGGCGTGTCTCGCGACCAGTCCCCCACTCCCGTCGACAAGGGCGCGGACTACGATGGCGGCGAGGTCGAGAGGAGGAACTCCCTGGTCCAGTCCCTGGCTAGGCAGTATACCCGCCAGTCTCACTACGACGTCTCGGGCAACCCCTTCACTGCCGATGAAAAGTCGGCCCTCAACCCGGCCTCGGAACACTTCAAAGCCAGTGCCTGGGCCAAGTCCGTTGTCAACATGGTGACCACGGCCGGCCACGAGTTCCGCTCCGCCGGTGTCGCCTTCCAGAACCTCAACGTGTACGGATACGGCGAGGCTACTGATTACCAAAGGACGTGGCCAACGTCTGGCTCACGCTCGGCAACTACGCCCGCTTCTTCAGCGGCGGTAGCCGTCGGCGTATCGACATTCTCCGCTCCTTCGACGGTGTCGTGAGGAAGGGAGAGATGCTCGTCGTCCTCGGCCCCCCGGTTCCGGTTGCTCGACTCTGCTCAAGACCATTTCTGGCGAGACCAATGGTCTCTTCCTGGATGACGGCTCGTACTTCAACTACCAGGGTATGAGCGCAAAGGAGATGCACTCCCACCACCGCGGTGAGGCCATTTACACTGCTGAAATCGATGCTGTAAGCTTTCAAACCCCTACGCCGTCTTCCTTGGAAGATGCTTGAGAAGATTTCTTGACAATCATTCTAACAATCCTTTTCTAGCATTTCCCCCAACTGTCCGTCGGCGACACTCTCACCTTCGCCGCCCACGCGCGCCAGCCCCGCCAGCTTCCCGAGGGCGTCACCAAGACCATGTTCGCCAACCATCTTCGCGATGTTGTCATGGCCATGTTCGGTATCTCCCACACCATCAACACCAGGGTCGGTAACGAGTACATCCGAGGTGTCTCTGGTGGTGAGAGGAAGCGTGTCACCATCGCCGAGGCTGCCCTCTCCGGTGCCCCCTGCAGTGCTGGGATAACAGTACTCGAGGTCTCGACAGCGCCAACGCCATTGAGTTCTGCAAGACCCTTCGCCTGCAAACCGAGCTTTTCAACAACACTGCCTGCGTCTCCATCTACCAGGCTCCTCAGTCTGCCTATGACCTCTTTGACAAGGCCACCGTCCTCTACGAGGGTCGCCAGATCTTCTTCGGCAAGGCCACCGAGGCCAGGCAGTACTTTGTCAACCTCGGCTTCGAGTGCCCTGCCCGCGCCACCACTCCCGATTTCCTCACCAGCATGACCTCGCCTCAGGAGCGTATTGTCCGCCCCGGCTTCGAGGGCAAGGCCCCCGCACCCCCGACGAGTTTGCGGCTGCGTGGAAGGCCAGCGCCGAGTACAAGGCCCTCCAGGCCGATATCGAGTCCTTCAAGACCGAGCACGAGATTGACGGTGCCGATGCCCAGGCTTTCCGTGCCAACAAGAAGGCTCAGCAGGCCAAGGGCCAGCGCTCCAAGTCTCCCTTCACCCTGTCGTACATCCAGCAGGTGAACCTCTGCTTGTGGCGTGGCTACAGGCGCCTGATCGGCGATCCCAGCTTGACTGTTGGCGCCTTGATCGGTAACTTCATCATGTCTCTCATTATCGGCTCTGTCTTCTATAACCTGGATATGACGACCGCCAGCTTCTTCAAGCGTGGCGCCCTCATCTTCTTCGCCTGTCTCATGAACGCTTTCGCTAGCGCCCTGGAAATTCTCACCCTGTATGCCCAACGTCCCATTGTCGAAAAACACTCCCGTTACGCCTTGTACCATCCATCGGCGGAAGCTGTCGCTTCCATGTTGGTGGATATGCCCTACAAGGTTGCCAACTGTATCGCTTTCAACGTCGTCCTCTACTTCATGACCAATCTGCGCCGCGAGCCGGGGCGTTCTTCTTCTTCCTGCTTATGTCGTTCTGCACTGTCCTCACCATGTCTATGATCTTCCGAACCATCGCCTCGGCCTCGCGAACACTCTCCCAAGCCATGGTGCCCGCCGCGATTCTCATCCTTGGTCTCATCATCTTCACCGGCTTCGTCATCCCCATCGACTACATGCTTGGCTGGTGCCGCTGGATCAACTACATCGACCCGCTCGCCTACGCTTTCGAGTCACTCATGGTCAATGAGTTCCACAACCGCGAATTCACCTGCAACGAGTACGTGCCTCCCATGATTGGCGGCTATGCCGATGTCGGTTCCGCCAACCGTGTCTGCACTGCCATTGGCTCCATCGCCGGATCCCCTTTGTCTCTGGCGACGATTACCTCGACTCCGGTTTCCAGTACCGCTGGGTCCACAGGTGGCGAAACTTGGGCATCCTCATCGGTTTCACCGCTTTCTTCTTGATGACGTATATGATCTCTGCCGAGCTTGTCTCCGAGAAGAAGTCCAAGGGTGAAGTTCTCGTGTTCCGCCGTGGTTACAAGCCCGCCACCTTCTCCGACAAGAAGTCGGACGATGTAGAGGCCAACATGGCCGCTGTCGGTCCCACCACCACCCGCGACGCCGATCCCACTCTCGCTGGCCACTTGCAGCAGCAGACTTCGGTCTTCCACTGGGAAGATGTGTGCTACGACGTCAAGATCAAGAAGGAAACGCGCCGCATCCTGGACAACGTTGATGGATGGGTCAAGCCTGGTACTTTGACTGCGCTCATGGGTGTCTCCGGCGCCGGTAAGACCACTTTGCTCGACTGCTTGGCCGATCGTGTTTCCATGGGTGTCATCACTGGGTCCATGCTCGTCGACGGTCATCCCCGTGACAACTCGTTCCAGCGCAAGACCGGTTACGTCCAGCAGCAGGATCTCCATCTCCAGACCACCACTGTTCGTGAGGCGCTCAACTTCAGCGCTCTCCTTCGCCAACCTGCTCATGTCTCCCGTGAGGAGAAGCTCGCCTATGTCGACCAGGTTATTAAGCTGCTTGATATGGAGGAATATGCTGATGCTGTTGTCGGTGTGCCCGGTGAAGGTCTCAACGTTGAGCAGCGCAAGCGTCTTACTATCGGTGTCGAACTCGCTGCCAAGCCCCCTTGTTGCTCTTTGTTGATGAGCCCACCTCTGGTCTTGATTCTCAGACTTCTTGGGCTATTCTTGACCTTTTGGAGAAGCTCACCAAGAGTGGCCAGGCCGTTCTCTGCACCATCCACCAACCTTCTGCCATGCTCTTCCAGCGCTTCGACAGGCTCCTCTTCCTCCAAAAGGGTGGCAAGACGGTGTACTTTGGTGAGATCGGCGAGTATGCCAAGACCATGATTCAATACTTTGAGCGACACAGCGGTCTCAAGTGCCCCGACTCGGCCAACCCTGCCGAGTGGATGCTCGAGGTCATCGGCGCGGCCCCGGCTCGGAGACGGATATCGACTGGTTCCAGGCCTGGCGCGAGAGCCCCGAGTACAAGGATGTCAAGGGTGAGCTCAACAGGCTTGTCGAGGAGCGAGGACCTATCCCTACCAAGGAGGAGGATGCCGGCAGCTATCGCGAGTTTGCTGCTTCCTTCCCCAACCAGTTCCGCGAGGTCTCTCAACGTGTCTTCCAGCAGTATTGGCGCACTCCCAGCTACATCTACTCCAAGATTTCGCTCTGCGTGCTCGTGGTATGTATTCACCCTCCCTATCTATACCTTTATATTCTTCACCTATGGGAGGAGCGCATTTGCTAACTGAAGTCACACTTGTAGGCTCTCTTCATCGGTCTTGTCTTCCTGAACGCCCGAAACACGATCCAGGGTCTCCAAAACCAGATGTTTGCCATTTTCAATATCCTTACCGTCTTTGGTCAGCTCGTGCAGCAAACCATGCCTCATTTCGTCATCCAGCGAGACCTCTACGAAGTGCGTGAACGTCCTTCCAAGGTGTATAGCTGGAAGGTCTTCATGTTGTCGCAAGTCCTCGTCGAACTCCCGTACTGCGTCCTTCTCGCGGCCCTCATGTTTGTCTGCTGGTACTACCCCGTTGGACTCCAGCGCAATGCCGTGCAAGCGGACCAGGTGACGGAGCGAGGTGCTCTCATGTTCCTGTATCTCTTGCTGTTCCTGCTCTTCACGTCGACGTTTACGGATTTCATCATTGCCGGATTCGAAACCGCAGAGGCGGGTGGAAACATTGCCAACCTGCTCTTCTCTCTCTGCCTCATCTTCTGCGGTGTCCTCGCCAACCCCGATAGCATGCCTCGGTTCTGGATCTTCATGTACTACCTCTCGCCCTTCACCTACCTTGTGTCGGGCATGCTGTCGACGGCGGTCGCCAACACCGACGTTGTGTGCGCCGACAACGAGATTCTGCACTTTGCCCCCTTCAACAACATGTCGTGTATCGAGTATCTCGGTCCCTTCATGAAGGAAGCGGGCGGCTACCTCATTGACGAGAACAGCACGACCGAGTGCCAGTTCTGCGCCATTTCGGACACCAACGTTTTCCTCAAGGCCACCAAGGTGGACTATGCCGACCGATGGAGGAACTTTGGCATCGTGTGGGCGTACATTATCTTCAACGTGGTGGGTGCGTTGGTCATGTACTGGCTCGTGCGTGTGCCGAAGAAGGGCGGCTTGTTCGGCAAGAAGAAGCAGGAGTAATGATTTTCTTTTGGAGATGACGAGAGGGAGAAGTGTAGAGAGTGAGGAGGATGGATGCCTCTTTGTCTCTCTCTCTCTGCTCCCATTTTCTCCCTTCCGTGCTGTATATGTATATTCTCACGGTCACGACCCTCTCCTTTCTCTCTCTTTTTCTCCTCTCCTGTCTTGCTTGGGCTTTGCATCCGCAGCCGAGATCCCCAAAAGATCTCGAGGTCACCTCACTCACGTCCATCCCCTACTTTTATTCCCGCAGCATCTCGCTGCTTCTATTCCCCATCTTTTGACGGCCATCGCCTGTTCACTGGCAGTTTTCATTGAGTTTCTTCAAATCCCTCGCGGGCTTCGCGCTCTCCGCCTTTCCTCTGTTTCTTTCTTTTTTTTTTATCTGTCCTCGTCTTCGAGACTACACCAAAACAACGTTTACCTTTCTTGCTGGCTATAGAGAATCCCTCGGTCGATTTCCTCTTGTTAAAACTTTTTTGTCTTTTGCTATTGGCAGAATTACCAATACGTCTTTTTTTACACGGCCGTTTATGTTGTAGAAAAAGAGGTGACTGTGTTGCGGATGAGAATGAATGGGTGTCGAGAGAGACACCCGTATGGAAGAATGGTGAGGAGCATATTCTGGGTTATACACTTTTTGTATTGGGTTGCGTGCTGCTTTTTTCTGTAAATACTGGTTTTAAAGAAGGTATAGACATCTACCATAATATGACGGTATAAAGTTCAAATCGCTATTCCCTTGTATGAAACCGACGCGTGCGAAACTGAGGAGGCTGATGATTCCCCATGTCTTGAAGTGCTGTCGCTGGCCACAGCACGATGTCAAATACTGCTTTTAGAGCAGGGATATAATAGTAGCTGATGAAACGAAAATCCTGGGGGTCCCGAACTGTGAAGCTCGAGCATCTACTGGCTACATCTTCCGTTTTAACATTCGCAGACCTTGCTCCTTTCTTGAGCCTACGCATGTGGTGTGGTGGTGGTAGGGAAGGTGCTTTACGGAGGTCTTCATTTTGGCCTAGCACTGAGGCGTCTACGAAGTGTTTATAGTGTTCTGCTGCGAAGTTGTGACAGAGAATGGCTGGATCATGGGTGCCTCAAAGTCTTTTCAACATACTGAAGACGGGGGAAAAGGTGTCGAAACTCGTCCATGGCGCTGTTTGTTTGAGCCCCTCGAATCCTGGCGTGGACTTCTCCAAACGCTCACCCCAGATGTCGTTGGCTTGGGCCATAACTTTCGATGCCATGAGGAATCGAAACCCGGGCCTTGGTTTACTTTTTCTCTGGTGGCCTGCGGCATCAATCCTGGTCCGACTTTGGAACATGGATTCCTGTGACCCTTTGTCTGCAGAATTGTTCTTTTTTTTTTTTTTTTTTCAATTTCGATTTCCATGTGCACCGTATATCTTTTTTTCTTTTCCCCTTGAAGCGCAAGTGTTGCCAAAGCGTTGGCGTCGTCGCACGACCCCGGATGGAATCTCACAAGATGGTCCGATGATCCCCGCCCTTCCGTTTCACAACACGGGAACGAACCCACCACCGCAACACCTTTCTCTCCTTCCTTTCTCTCCCTTTTCCCGAGGCCCTGGAAGAAGGGTAGGGGTAAGCGAACGCAACGCAAAGCACATTTTGTCTTATAGGGGTGGGGGAGTAGGTAAGTTGCTATGGAAGCTTGGTGGAAGAGGTTGTCGGGGAGGCGCGAAGATCATCGGCTGATTATGGTGTGAGGGATCGCGGGTCGGGGGCCGATCTGGGATCTGGGATCTAGGATCTTGCTCTCGAACGGGTGCATGCGTGTGCGGTTTGCGTGGATAAGGGATGTCCTGTTTCTTTTTCTTTATGCTTGTCCAGACTTATATGAACTTTAGCTAAGCCGCAAGTTGTATCTGGTCGAGTCCTCGCTTCTTTTCTTTTCCCCTTAAGTTGAATCGACAATCAGATTTTTGTTGTAAAAGGAGACAAAGAAAGTCAAAGTTAGGAAGAAAAAAAGACCAGCTTCGACAGTAACAAAAGTCGTTGTCAAGACAAAGTATCGCCTCCCAAGATGAACAACGGAGGCAACGGCAACGGCCTCCGGAGGCAAAACTCAACCAACCCTCGCCCCGGCCAACCTCCCTTCCCTCCACCCCGGAGCTCCCCCGCGCCAACGTCGGCACCAGCAGCGGCAACGCGCGTGCTGACAACACCTACGACGCCCGCGAACGGTCCCGGTCCAACGGCTCCTCCGACTCCCGATACAGCGACGCGCCGCAGGAGCCGCAACAGCCGCGGCAGCAAGCCCGCCCCCGTGCGCAGCAGCAGCAGAGGCAACAGAGGCAAGATCCGCCCAGACAGGAGACGAGACGAGAGGAGCCTAGGCAACAGCAGCAGCAGCAGCAGGAGCGGAGGCCGCGCCAGGAGAGGACCCAGTTCGACAACACGTACAACTACAACTACCAGGAGCGGCCGTACGCGCAGGGCGAGTACTACACGAGCCCACCTACCACGTTTACTTTTGCGAGGTCGCGCGAGTCCTTTTTCAAGCGGGACGGGCCGGGTATCTTTGGGGAAGGGTTCTTTAGCCGCCCGACGACGGGCTTCTTCGATCGTGGTGACGCGCGGGTGGGCGGCGTTGATGTGGGCGGCATTGGTGTCGGTGGGTTGAACGTTGGCGGACCGAGCGTGGGAGGGATTGGCCTCGGCGGGATCGGGCTTGGCGGGATCGGACTAGGTGGGATCGGGTTGGGTGGGATTGGTTTGGGAGGGCTTAATATTGGCGGCCTGGGGACCGGAGGCGTCACGGGGATGGCGACGGGCCAGGCATATGCCGCCGGCGATGACGGGATTAGAGTCGCAGGGATCTCGATCGGGGGCTTTAACCGAGGCCAACCCCAAGAGGCAAACGGGGAGCCAAATCCGCGGGGGCGGCAGAGGGAATCTGGAAGGGTCGTCGAGGAGGAAGATGACGACAATAGCGACTTCTTCGATAACTATAGAGCATCGAAGAGGCAATGAGCTCTTTGCGAGACGGGGGCCGGGACCTCTGAGAGCTGGTCTTCTCTATACGTCGTCTCTCATCCTTTTGGCGGACAACGCCTTGTATCTATTATGCCCTACGAACGAGTATCTAGCATCGGCAAGCGAGTTGGCTTTTCTTCTTTGCCCTCCCTGGCGCGTAGATCCCTATTCTGACGTATGGAAGAGACACATACCGTCGAGTTCCTTCTCACCCACCCCGAACTGGACCCGGGGTCCCGTCTATCATGTAGGTTTCGTCCAACTCGGCCAAGACTCTAGAAGTTTGCCGGCAGGGCCATAAAAACCACGCCAATAGGTTAACCGTATGTCTTAGGGTGTCCACAGTAGCGACATCATGTCCTATGAAGTTCATCCTCTTCACCTTATAAAAGAGTGTAACCACACGGACTAATGCTAAGCTCCCCTTATGCACTGCATTTCTCGGAGTGCAGAGCTGAGCGCGGAGGTTTTCCCCACGAAAAGCTAACAAGACAACGTTCACTAGACATAGAAATTAAGAGACTAAAACAACCTAATCAACACATCCATTATAATCACGGTGTCGCGACAATCCTACACGGCGAGTCTAGCACAATATGAGAGCTTCCCAAGACTTTCAGATGCCCGCATAACTGGGGAGTCGATACCATAATGGCCTTTGCAGACTTGAGAAATGCAAAGAGAGACAGGAAACGACCACATGGCCCGATTTGGTAGCCACCATCAGCCACGAATGTCGGTCGTTGGAGTGGAGAGCTGTTCAATGGGGAGGCGTGCGTCTTGGCACTATTGACAGCGAAGCAGTGTCCACAGGGTTTGTGGGGACCAGACAAGATTCTGTTACGTTGCAAATTGGGTGGACCGATGATATCGTCGTCAACCTCAGTTGTGGCTATTTTCTTGGGAGCTGGCTAGTAGCCAAGGGTCACAAGAAAAACACGGCGACGACAGGATTTCACGGGATTTCCGAGGCTGTATTCGTTTCCCGAGTGAGCTCTGATGTCTTAGATATTATGCAGTCTAGCGATGCCATGTTCACGCAACATGTCGTGATGTTACGGACCAATAGGTGGTGGGTGTTGTGGTGGTGACCAGATTTCGTTTGGCAAGGCCCGCATGTAAAAATGCCGCTCCTTTCCAACGGGCTTTGCCTTGCCCAACCAAGCCAACCTCTCTTCCCGCCACGCGCCTTCCGCTTTTTATCATTCATGGGCGTCGCTTCCGATTATAGGGTGCGCTATAGCATTTGGCGGGTCTTCATCTTGGCCCGGTGAAGAGGGGAATATCGCTGCCGCGCATGCCGCCGGTTGCCTCCTTCTTGGCATTCGTTCTTGCCGTTCACCCTGATACTGTGGCCCTTTTGGAAAGGATTCGAGTTGCACCTGCACCTCACGTATCCACCACTTCAAATAGTGTCAGGCACCACCTTGCTCAGGGAAAGGACCAGTACTTACGCAATTCTGGTGCTTCACGACTGCTATGTGATGCCATCCCCACTTCTTCATGTGGTTGATCGAGACATTGCTTTTCCACCTTGCATCATCGTGCACACAGAATCTGGCCGGTTTGATCCCAGACTTGACTTTGGTCATTGGCGTAAACCTCGCCAATGATATTGCACTGTTAGTATCTCAATCACTTCCACTTGGATTGGCTAGCCCTCTGCTCTTGACCGTCAGTGTCTTTGCCTTCGTCGGGTCTGCTCAAGTATAATCAGGATTAAGCTCATCATTCCTATGCCGGCTGGCATACCAGATATCTAATCTTGGGGGTCATCTGTGATTATGGCCAGCCTCGGCCTTGGCTGTAACCATAACTCGCGTCGTGAGCTGCCCCAAGTCAACTTTCTTCTGTAGGTTTCGGGCATCAGGATTCCATCTCATGGTCTCTAGCTCACACCGGACCCGTTGTCCTCGGTTCCCCATTGATGTCTTTCTGGGTATCCGGGAACCAATCTTGGGCAGGGATTGGTGCCGCCGATGGATGTGCACGAGGTAGCAGGCCTCCTTGAACCATGGGCGGTTGCAAAATCCCGCCACACGATTTCTCACTTCCATTGCTGTCGACGCGCTTCTTCGTCTTTGAGGTGCCATCCCAATGACACAAGGCAAGGCCCGCCCCTAAGGCTATTTTTGATGACTGGTCACATCATCTCGAATCGATTGCGTGTCCCGCATGCCAAGAGCGACTGTTTTGGCAATAAGAAATAATAGAACCATAGGTTGTGCGCAATGAAACATGAGGCACTTATACGCTTTTACCCCCTCCTTTCCCCACATGTCCTGTGGCCACCCTGCCACGGCCTTGGCCCCGCGATCCCGACTACATCATCAATCCCAAGCCTTACTCGTCAGGCTGGCTACTGTAGGGGCGCTACGCTCGAGAATTTATAGGGTAGGGAGAACACCTCTACGGATGCGAAGCAAGGACCCGTCTCCTACTTCTTGAGGCTCAACGCCCCGAGCCGGTTGCACAACCAATGGTATCGATGGTAATCTTTTACGCGAAGCACCTCCTTGTCCACACCTAAAAGAGATCGCCTAACGGACATCTCCCTGTGGAGCGTTGGAAAAGACATGCGTCTTATTGAGCGCATCGTGACTTGTATCTCGGGCGGGGCAGGATGTGTTACGTCTTCGCTACCTTGCATCGTGCATACGCACGCAGCGGTTGCCCACCTCTTGGATGCTGTGGGCCGTAGACTTGAACGGATGCTTTGTAAATGCAAACGAGTGCCAGTTCCCAGGAGGCCTCCTCGGTTCGCGTGATGTGTGACTACAAGATTCTTCTCGATGCTGGGAGCTCATGGTCCCCCGTTCATGATCTATATAAAGACCCCGCCACCTTACCAGCGTCGAGGAAGTGAATACAAACTCGTCTTTCTAGAGCCGCTAATCTACCCCAAATATACCTCGAAGATCTTTAATCCCTTCCCTTCCACCTAGTCGCCATGTCTTTCCACCAGTCTGCCCAGGACGTCACGCTCGACGGCGCCATCCTTCGGGCCCGCCTTGCCAACGTTGAGGGTGAATGGATTGACGCAGAGTTCGACCTTGACAGCATCCTTGGAAACGACAACGGTAATACCTCAGGCCTTTGGTGCCCGTCTTTCTAAGATGTAAAAACGTTGTTGCTGATACGCGGTGGATTCCATAGGCGCCTTCCAGTGGGGTGGCGGCGGTTTCTCCGGCTCCAGCGAAGACATCAGCTTCGAGCTCGAGGGCGACGACCAGGTCCCCATTCTCCGTGCGGCTCTCTTCAACGTCGACGGCGAGGCGATTCCGGCCGATCTCAACCTCGCCGAGAGGATCCATAACAACAACGGAGAATTCTACTTTGGTAAGGCCCAACCACTAGTTCCTATCTTATCTTTCCTTCATGAGTCTCTCCAGTTAGGATAGCCATGAGTTCTCTGTGGGGAAAAAGGATAGAGTGCTGACGGTTGAATAGAGTAAGGTGGTCATTCTCGGTCTTAGCCTGGGGTAGATTTGCCCCAAGTGGTTCTTTGAGCTTTCGTTGTTAGCGCCTGTTCTCCATGTTCTCTGTTTGATAGTAGTCTAGGAATTTGAGGCATCTATCTCTCCATGTTGGGCGTTCTCCCCGAACCCAGTTGACGTGAACTTGGAAGAGCCACAAAGAAGAGAATACCAAGAGTTAAGAGTAACCAAGTGCTTGCTGCGCATGAGTGATGGAAACGTGATTTTCTAAATTATCTGTGTGGATTTGTTTGTACATTGCATGTGGAATACCTTCTATACGCCCAAGTAAATAGTACACGGAGAGCACCATCTAGTCCATACATCCAAGACGTACACTTTCAGCATGGCCGCCCCTAACCCCTCCCGCGAGCGGGCGGCTATCCATCCCCCCTCCACCCCCAAGGAAGAGCCTCCTTACGGCTTGCCCATGAGCCAAGCCCTCTCCTTGGCCTTTCCGTACTTGCCCGTCCCCGTGATGGGGAGATCCCTCTTGCGAAGCTCCGCCTCGATGACCTTCCATCGGCCGACCCAGACCTCCTTGTCGATGGGCGTCACGCGCCGGCTGTACACCTTGACGTTGGGGAGGTTGAGCAGGTCGTTGCCCGCCTTGGAGGCATCGGCCTGGGCGCGCTGGTGCTGCTGCTGGATGACGTCGATGAGCTTGCGGGCCTTGGGGGCTGCGCGACGAGCGAGAGAATGTGCTGGGCCGTGCGGGCGGGACCGAGCTTGGCGTCGGGGATGTACTGGCCCGAGAGCTGATAGAGACGTTTGTGAACCTGGAGATGCGGTATGATTAGCGAGCTGCTTCGTCGATTTGGCATGGTCGGGACTGGCAGGTAGCTAAATCATGGGAATAATGGAAAAGAGACAAAACTTACGGCGAACTTGAGGGCAGGGTTGGCAAGCGCGATCTGCTGCCAAGAACGGTCCCACGACTTGGTAAGTTCGCGGGCCTCTTCGGCCGTCAAGACCTCATCCGGGATGGCCTCTCCGACCTCCTGCTCACCCTCGGCAGCGGCCTCGGCAGACGCCTCCTCCGCGGCAGCCGCTTCAACCTCCTGGACGGGGGTCTCCAGCCCAGCGAGAACGGCGCCGAGGTCACCCGTCAACGTGATGTCGCCGCCCTCGGAGACTTGAAGCTCCACGGCCGCCGCGTTGAGCGTGCTCTGCTTCTCCAAGCCCGCCCACCGGCCCATGAGCATCTCCTCGCCCTTTTACCCTGCACGACGAGAGCCTCGACGACGGCCTGCCGCAGGAGCACCTCGAGAACGCTAGGGTCCGTGACCTTGGCGCCCGCATCGTTCCTCGGCGCCGAGAAGAGCCTGAGTCCGTCCACGGCGCCCCAGTGGCCGTCCTGCTCCCACCAGTTCTCGAGGCCGCCGACCTCTTCGAGGTCCTCGGCCGTCGTGGAGGGGACGTAGAGATCCGCCTGCTTCGGGCTCGGCGCGTAGGAAAAGTCGGGGGCACCGCGATACGGGCGGCGGCGGCGAGGGCTCCGTCGGCGTCGAGGTCGGCGTGATGGTGGCCTGCCGCGGACGAGGAAGAGGAGGACGAGGCTCCCTCGTATTGGGATTGCAGCTCGAGGGCGGCCTGGCGGTCGCGCTCGAGGGCTTCGAGCATCTCCTGTCGCTTCTTCTCATCGGCTGCCGAGTCGAGGCATCGTCGCGCCGAGGTGAAGCGCGCGGGTCGGGTTGTGGAGAGGGACCGGCGGAAGGGAGAGGAGCGCGCGGGTGTGGTTGGAGAGGCGGTGATGGTGGGACAGCGGAGATGCTGTATTCTCGGTAGGCGACGCATCTTTGCTGCTTTTGTGGCTTTTGGTGGTAGAATAGGGGAGGGAGGAAGAGAGGCGTATATGCGTTTGTTTGTGCGTGTGTATACGTCGAGCCGGGTCTACGGCAATGGTATATTTCCAATGCGAGGAACGAAAAAAACGTCTGGGAAAATCAAAAGGGAGTGGATGCGGCCTCTCACACGCTGGCAATAATCGGATGCTCGACCTCGTCTCGAGCTTTTGGGGAAATGGTAATCGAACTTTTTTCCCTTTGAGGTGCGTTTCGCGTGAGCCAATCAATCGTGGGGAATTCAACGTGGCTCGTGAGCGCCACATCTGTGGCTTGCTTCGTTATGACCGCATATCCATCCTTGTCAATTAAGCCAGCTACATTTACGGGACTCCGACCACCCTCGACTGCGATCAAGGCGCTTCGAAGGCAACCATCTCAACAACCCGGCCGACGATTTGGATTTTTCCCTCCTCTGCTCATCCGCCCGCGCCAGAGCACTTCCTCGAACCACCACGATGACTCGTATAAAATATCTACTCCTCCTCTTAGGAGCCCTCTGCACGTTTGTCGCAGCAGAGAGTATGTTTCTCCTTGCCCCCCCAACCTCCCTTCCCCGATCTGTCCCGGCCCTTTTTCCCCAACTCCCTTTTTCGCAAAGGGAGGCCACGAAGAAGGAAAAAAGCAAAAGCGAAGAAAAACAAGAACTAACTCCAGGTCTCTCTCCCCCTTTTTTTTCTTTTTCGAACAGGTCTTCAAACATACTGCAAGTGCACTTGCTTCAAAAACAGCACCATCATCCCCTAAGTCCTCAACACCCCGACAACCAGTTACGCTCTCTCCCGCTCGACGACCGCTCCGCCAACTTCTTCTCCCCTGGTCCCGAGAAACGCGGCTCCAAGCTCTCGAAGCGCAATCCGTCGGCATGCTCCGGCTGCACCAAGGTCTTTTGTCGCGACCAGAACTTGCCCTTTTGCAAAGATGCCAAGGACGAGGACATGCAGACCATGTGCTTCCAGCGCGACTCTGTCAAGGATCGCTTCATCGTCTGGGGATTCATCCTCGGCGTCTTTGGCTTGCTCGGCTGGGCTGGGGCTCGAAAGATTATGGAGATTAGAGGGATCAGGGCCGCGGGGACCGGCACAAGGGGCGGGCGGTTCCTATCGACGGGTGGGCTGAGGAATTGGATGGAAGCCCTGACGTTTTTGGTAGAGGCGGAATCCCGTCTGGTGGCTACTTGCCCGATATTTGATTCAACATTTACCGGCGTTGCATGACTGGTTAGGCTGGGGCGTTTTACGGTTCTTTTGGGGGGCAGCGGAAAGCTCTTCTCGCAACATCTTTTGAGAATATCACCCTTTTTGATGGGATATAAGTATTTGCTGGCGCATGTTGCCCCGAGCATTGACAAGATAATGTCAAGAAAGATTACATATTCTCGTTTTCCTGGCTTGTTCAAGGCCCAGTGGTGACTTTGATAGAAGCGACTTCGATCTCTTTTGAAATGTGGATGCAAGTAGCTTCTTGATGAACATTCCTAACGCCTATAATCTTCTCATTCTACAAAGCAGCTTCAAATCCCAACTTTTCCTTCCCATTATTTGTTCCCGTCATCCCATGGAAGGCTTCGCCATAGCGACTCATCCACGTTTTTATGTAAAAGATAAAACGACTTTTTCGTCATCCGATGCCGGTTTGGCAAGGATCATTCGTTGCTCAACCCTCTTCCCTGCTGTTCATATGGATATTTATGATCAAAAAGAAGACAAAAGGAAATGTAAAAACGCAAACGTGTAAGAAAAACAACGCTGAAATGCTCGAAATCTAGTTGCCGTTGGCGGCATTCACGGTGCGGCGGGTGCGAATGGCCTCGGCGAGCTCCTCAAGGGTAGTGACGGTGCTCTCCCAGTTGATGCAAGCATCAGTGATGGAGACACCCTTTTGAAGGGCGGCAGGGCCTTCAGCGGGGACCTTCTGGTTGCCTTCGTTGATGTTGGACTCGATCATGACACCAATGATGCACGTCTCTCCCTCACGAAGCTGCTCGGCGACGACGGAAGCGACCTTGGGCTGGTTGCGGTGGTCCTTGTTGGAGTTGCCTGATAGAGTCTCAAGTTAGTACGGTAAACGTTTTTAAGGCGAGCAAAAGGAAAAGAGAAAAAAAAGGCTCTTCGAACTTACCATGAGAGCAGTCAACCATAATGGCAGTCTTCTCGTTCTTCTTGATGAGGGCAGCCTTGGCAGCCTGGACGTTTTCCTTGTCAAAGTTGGGACCCTTGGTTCCTCCACGGAGAATGACGAAACCGTGCTCGTTACCCTTGGTGCGGGTAATGGCAGCGAGGCCCTGCTTGGTCACACCCATGAAGTGGTGGCAAGCAGCGGCGGCACCAATGGCGTCAATAGCAACGCCGAGGTTTCCGTCAGTTCCGTTCTTGAAGCCGACGGGGAAGGAGAGACCAGAGGCCAGCTCACGGTGAAGCTGGGACTCGGTGGTGCGGGCACCAATGGCGCCGACGGAAATGAAGTCGGCAAGGAACTGGGGGAGATGGTGTCGAGCATCTCGCTCGCAATGGGCATGCCGGCGGCAGTCAAGTCGCTGAAGAGCTGCCTAGACACGCGGAGGCCCTTGTTAATCTTGAAGGTCTGGTCGATATCAGGGTCGTTGATCAACCCCTTCCAGCCGACGGTGGTGCGGGGCTTCTCGAGGTAGGCGCGCATGACGATGCACAGGTCATCGGAAAGCTTGGAGGCCAGCGCCTTGAGGCGTTCGCAGTACTCGAGGGCAGTAGCAGGGTCGTGAACGGAGCAGGGCCCAACAATGACGAGGAGACGGTCATCCTCGCCCTGGATAATGGCGGCAGCGTCCCGACGACCGTTGACGACGGTCTCAAGGGCAGGCTGGGTCATGGGGATCTCGGAAGCGAGGAGGGCAGGAGGGATCAAGGGATCCTGGCCGAGGACTAAGAGGCCGAATGTTAGCACATATTTCGTTGGGCACACATGCCGGGGAAGCGGGGAGAATCCCGTCCTGGCCCAGGCAGGGCGCGTAGACACGGATACTCCCTACTGCAACTATGCTTCGTGTAGGAAGAAAGAAAAAGACTTACCTCTGGTGTCATCGGCCTGCATGGGGGTGATTTCGAGGCCGGGCATGGCTGCGGTATTGTGTGTGATGGTTGGGTATTTGGTATAAGAGACGCAAAGGAAGACTCGGGCGCTTGCAACGTTGCTCAAAGAGGAGGAGTGTGGACTTTTGGGGAGAAAGGAAGGGCAGATGAGGGATGAAGCAAGGAATGATATAGAATAGACAATGTGGGGAAATGGAGAAGCTTTGGAGGGCGAGACCAGGGTAGAAATAGTAGCTCGTGAATGAGTCAATAGACGGGGAACGCGAACAAAAGTCGGGTTCGGGGAAGTGGTTTAAAATTTTGGGAGAAAAAAAAGTCAAGCAAGGCGATAATAGGGAAAAGTGTGCTTAAGCTAGCATCGGAGGGTCCTCGGAGGTCGCCCTCCGTTGTACCTCCACGGCGAATTTTGGCAGGGAAGGTACGAAGGAGGAGGAAAGCCAACGCCTGGAGGCAAAGGTATTGCTGTACTTTTCGGGGCACATGGCAAAGAACGGATGGGAGCCAATCTTTTGCCCACACACACATATTTTCGTTTGCTATTCCTGCGATGGGAAACCTGCCGTTCCGTTCCACAGACCTCGTCCTTGAGAGCGAGCCTCGAGAGCGTGAGATTATGCGAAGCAGCTGTTGGACGTAAGAGTCGAGAGGACGACGGAGCACTATCGTGGATATGAAGCGGACCACGTACGTCTTTGGTCGGCGGTTTTTGACCACTCCTCCGCCACAAGTTTATGTGATAAAACCTTGATTTACATTCAAAGTACCTCTCCCGATCGCCCTCATTGTCTCTTTTCTACTTCACACCAAGCCAAGCATCGTGGCTTGCTTCACAGCTCTCCTCTATCTGGGAAGAAAAAAAAAGGTGATGGGCGATGGCGGGGTAGTCAATTGGGGGTACAACTAGATATTCGCCTGGAAGGCACGGGTTGGTATTAGCGCAGATGGCGGGGTAGGCACAGCCTTTTGATCCCTGCACAGAAAGGACAGTCGTGTTCTTTGCTATTTTCGTGCCTGACACACCCACCTTGGATTTTTCTCACCGCCTCCGCGATCCATGACATGTGGTGCCAACTTTGAACACTATCACAGGATAAGCCATGGAGCATCTATTGATCACATCGCCGCTCGTCCACCATGCAGATTTAGTGGTGATTCCAGCATGTCTACTTGCGGTCCAATTCGCTCTCAAATAAGCAGAGGGGCCTGAATCGGCAGAGTTGTCCAGCCGAATTTGACCAGAATGGATACTCAACTTGCTCTCGTCTCGGGAAAGTTTGGTGATTGTGGATTATCCTGCCCTTTTACCTGTGTCCTGATTCGTGGGAGCTGATGGCCGCGTCCGCTCAAGGCCGGGAACCAATCCATCCCACCACCCTCCACCAGCAGGACCCTCATCTTGTGCCCACGACCGGCGGAGCCCGAGGCCAGGGGCGAGTTAGGGTGCTGACTAGTCTCTACGTCGTGGGGTACAGCTAAAATCGAAGCCCACGACCCCCAAGGAGAATTTCCTAATCTGGGGGCTAGCACCCATCCAGAGATCCGGGGTATATCGCTTCGCCTGCGCGCCGAGTTTGACCAAGTTGTCAAGGCTTGTGTGCCTCGATATTTTTCTTTCTTTTTTTCGTTTCCCTTTCGCTCGTCATCCACGTGAAGGATTAATCTTGCTTGAAAAAAATACCAGACAGGGTTCCAGTTTAGAAATGAACCGGTAATGGCCCTGGTTGGTTGCGGGGCTATATACGAGATGTTTATTTGAACGGAGGGGCAAAGGCAAAGAAAGGAAAAAGGAAACGAGAAGGCGAAGCATGCCCCATCGTGGCGAGAGGGATCGTCCGTCTCTTCGAGCTCTTTGACACCACTATGGTAGATGGTATTGGACGCCCCTGGCTGACGCTGGCGCTAGGGGTTGCTGCTACGCCGTGAAAAGCATCCGACCCGACCGACCGCCGCATCCGAGGCAGAAGATGAGGAATTTTCGCCGGATTAGTGGAGAGTCGAGAAGAGATTGATGGCTGGCCTTGGCCGAAAAGGCTTTTGGGGTGCTACGTCGTGGGTCTCAATTGATCAATCACAGGGTGGCTATTGTCACTGGAGAGCCACTAGCCGAGGGTGTTTCCCCAGAGTCCAGGGGACTAGCTAGCTCTCTTCAACGTTGTGAGTCACCAGCTGCTGCTTCATGGGCTGGTCACCTCCAAGGCGACGAGATGCTGGCTGGGAAAAGGAAGCCTTCAGTTATCTAGCGTCCCATTCCCCACCGGCCGGGGTCCTTAGAGCGAGGATGATGCGGCCTTCTCGCCGACAGCTCGGCATCGTGAGCTTTTCCCAGCCATCTAAACTCCTAGATCCCTCGAGGTCAAGGATCTCGAGCGGGCCATTCCGGAGACGTCTCCCGGGCTTTCTTCGTCCAAGTTCAGCTTAAGGGGCTGTCTCGGAGATTTGCTCCTCAACTCGATCGTCCGCACAAATGCATGTTCCTGCAGACTGATGATGTTCTGACTGATGGGAGAAAGAAGCAAAGGGATGGACACAGGGACTTCTGTTGCCCCTTTCCCCCTCGAAGGATCTTTGTTATTCTCAGCGACGGAACCGCATTGTGGCAACGCTCTTTGAAAATATAAACATTCCTGGGTGAAGCGCGGGCACAAGCCGTCAGGAGAGGCCACGGCGAAGCGCATCCACCCAGACGGCCTCACAAACATTCATCATGAAGCAATTCTGAAACCAATGGCCTTCGATCCCCAAGGAAACGGACCGTCGAGAGCTGAGATGCAACGTAGATCATAGCGCCCGCTGTATGACACATGCGAGGCTTCTCTTTGCCTCCCTTCATACAGCTGGCCCTGGTGCACACTTTCACAGAAAACCAATAAATTTTATCGTTCGTAAAGAAAGGCAAAAGGTGAGGGCTGCGGAATGGACTCACGACTCCCGTTATCTCCTGTTTGTCCGGCTTACCTCGAAACTCGGAGCATCATTTGACAGTGGGATCGGTATCTATCCTTCCAAGTATTTTGGTTCCTCGTTGCAGATGACTGGGCCTAGAGAGGGGATCCGTTTATGATCTACCCCTCGGAGCGCAGGAGGCGTGAATCGCCAGTCATTGCGAGCCTCCCCTGCGCAACTCCTCATCCTCACTTGACATTGATTCCATGCCCTCGGTCTCATTTTATCGACTGGTCGAGAATCTGCTCTCGACCGGGTTTTGTTTTGGTCACAAACGACGTGCCTGGGGGTGCTTCGGAAAAAAGGTGTTGATGATTTGATGCGTCCGTCTACCAGAGTGCATTAACCTTGAGATGGGTCCTGCCTAAACCAGCTTGGATTTCCCTACCATTCTTGTCTTGTCGGATTTCTGTGAGCGTGCTGCGTGGCGGCACTTCCTTCCATCACGTCTTTCCAGCTGGAAAGAAGCGCGATCGGGCGCTCACTTGAGGCGATGGCTGGAGCCTCTAGTTTGTCCAGTCCCAACAGTGACGACACTGTTCAGCCCAAGACAGCAGGCGGACACTAAAAGTGCGGGCATCGAATCAGGCGGTTTACTGGCTCTGTCACATCCCTGCAGGTGGTTCTGAATCTGGGCAGCTTGTTGCACCACCATCGTGCGCTCAGTTCCTCCTTCTCCAGGCTGCTCCTGCCCCTCAACGGTTTCGCTGGTCGGCCGCACGGCTTCCCCTTCCTTCTTTTTTCCCCCGCCGCTTGCCCTGATCGTGAGACCTTTTCCTGTTTTCTCCTTTGTTCTGATTTCCTCCTTCTTTTCGTATTTTGTATTTGGATTGTAAACATAATTCTCCCTCCTTTTTCCCTATCCAATTATGCTCATTTGATTTTCGAGAAGAATAGAAGGCGCGCCCCCTTTCTAATTCTCGGTGGCTGAAATCGACTCCAACCACGCTATTATTCCCGCCGGCTGCCTGCTGATTCGGCTTCTCGACTGGGCTGGGCAGGATCCGATTTGGTACACTTGTCGCTCCACTTCTCCCATCAGCTCGACGACTGTGCGAGGCACAAGGTTGGCCTCGTGGGCCGAACGACGCTCCTTCTTGTTCACCTCAACCATTATCTCCCAACCCTTTCGAACATTACTTTGAATACTCTCGAGGATCCTCTCTCCTTTTTGCCTCGACCTTTATCGTGTGCTGTGACTTGTCTCATTTTTCTTTTTCTTCCCCTCTGTCGTGGCACCTTGGATTTGCGATTGGCCGTGACTTTCCCCGCCTTTCGCTTCAATCACGCCGAACAACCCGGATATCTACCACTCTCTTTACGCGCTCAATCTACCGCCACAATGCACCATTCGCCTACTGACGATATGGCGGGACTGCTGAACCCCTCGAAAAAGCATGCGAGGGAAGAGCTGGAGGACCCGGCAGCGTACGGCTCCTCTAGCTTCGGTGAACATCGGAATGTAAGGCCAGCACAGGTTCTGGGTTGTTTAGACTGGCACATTTCCTAGATATCTAACAGACGATTGTAGAAACGCATCATGTCCGGCACGATAGAATCTGCGAAGCGATGGTCTGGGCCGCCAGCATTTCCGACAACCACCAGTCTCTTCCTCGACACGTCCGGTGTCGGAAATGCAGTCAGCCAGGACGACATGTACATGGACATGGACCTGCAATGTCCCGAACCCAACGAACAATTCCAGAGTATTCTCGAGCCTGGCCCCTTCCACCCCGAACCCCTGGCGGCTAACCTGGCCGGTCGCATACCCACACCCATTCAGCCCAGCTTTAGGAATCAGGGAGGGGATCGCAGTGGGAGGAAGGAGCTCGCGCCGACCTGCATCGTCCGAAGGGCATCAACAGCATGCCGAATCACGGCTTCGGCCACCCTGTCGCTCCTGACCAGGCCGTGCCACGTACTATGGGCTCCGACGACTGGAGTAGTGTGCGAAACCGACGCCTCCCGTCGCCCATCAGCGAAGGCGAAGACAGCCCCTTCATCCATCCCGTTGGCGCGGACTCGCCGGACATGGTTCTTGACAGTGGTTTCACGACGAACCTTGCCCATAGACTTGCCTCCCAAGTGTCCATCTCGACCCCCTGCGACGTTGGCCAAGACCCCATGGCAAATGTTCACCCCGAGCATATGCAATCGGGCGCTGGCGCGGATTTGCCTGGTACGATTGACTTGGCTGATATCCCGACAACACCTCCTCAAGGTCGCAAGGGTCATATTCGATCGCGCCATACTATCAACTCGTGGACGTGGCAGCCTGGCATGAAGAAAAGCTTTAGTATGGGCTACAGGACGGATTGCGAAAAGTGTCGCCTAAAGGTTCCGGGCCACTTCAACCATATCATCATCTCTTAGGAGAGGGGATGGGGGTCGGCCGAAGATGCTCTGGTTTCTAATAATGGACGACCCGCACAGGAGTCGCGTCCACGAACGAGATCAGCGAACTGGACAAATTGTTGGTGATCTTCTGTTCCCTCTTTACATCCTTGCCTTTTTTGTTCTTCTTTCTCTTACTTCAATTTGTGTTATTGGTCTCTTCTTCTCCTTTTGGGACCTGGCGTTGGTAGCGGCGTTTGTATGGCCATGGGTGGGAACGGTGCCTTTCTGCTTTGATTCACTCCTTAGATTGGATACCAGCTCCATGTAGCTGCATTGAAAGGGTAACAGGTAACAGGTTGGGGAGATTCATTGCGGATGGTTAGGAAAACCATCCGAGCGTTCCTTTTTCTTTTTGTTTCTTTTTCTTTCCGGTTCCGCTCCTTTATCTTTCGGTGGCGATACTAGATTGTCTATCCCCCATGCGTTTCCCTCCTCAATCTGGATCGTACGCTGGCGCCTTGAACAGGCAGTTTTCTTTTCTCCCCTTTCAGCTCTCGTCTGCTATTCTCATTCCTGAACATAGCCTTTAAGCAATCCGTAGCAGATGCAATACAGAAAATCATCAAGCTCATTTTCCGTACTCAAGGGGTGGGGTTTGGTCAGACAACGGCGGGCACAGCACATGCTTTTGATCAAGTTATTATTTTACTGGAAGCTGGGTTGGTTTTCCTTCAAAGGGTAATGCACCTTCCATACGCCGTCTAAATGTAGCCAGTCTACATGTACAGAAATGGATCTATAATACAGCAGCATCATACTCGTTCCACTACTCTCGTCGGTTTTCTGCGACTTGCCGCTTAGAGAACCCTCATCGGCCGGCTATCCGGGATCTTGTATTGTGTTCCCCGGTGCCCTTTGCTCCCTTATCTTTACTCAGCAGTCTGTCTGCTTAACAACACTTGATTGCTTCCCCAACGCTCACCAAGGCTTCCACCAGCTCTTGCCGGAGCCCTGCTTTGCCGCGCCAGTCTCCAGACCTAGTTGATCCAGGGGCCCACCATTCCGCTGATTCGCCTTTTCCTGTTCGAACGCGCCCCTGACCTTGTTTCGGAGCTCCTCGGCCTTGGCGGGGAGACGCCGGTCTGCTGAGCCTTGACTTGGGCGTCGACCTGATCCCATATGGATTGGGACTGGTCCTTTTGCGCCTGGGAGGCACCGGGTCCGGAGAGGAGCGGGGGCAGCCTCTGGCCCGTCCGGTCGGCCTCGCGGATGGCTTCTTCGACGAGGCGGGCCTGCTCCTCGGTGGCGCTGCCGTTGAGGAAGGCGAGGCGCGCGGAGTCGAGGGCGTCGTGCTCGATTCGCCTCTGGGCTTCCATGAAGTCTTCGCGGCGCTTGCGGTTGTATTTGAGCATGTCCATGACGGCGTAGACGCTGAACACGCCGGCGATCACTGGGAGGAAGAGGGAAAGCGTTAGCCTGGTTTGCAATGGACAAGTGGAAGAAAAAGGGAGAGAAGAAGAACAAAAGGAGGCAAAAGGAGAGAGGATAAACGTACCAGTGAATCCGATAAGGCCGGCCAGCGTCGCCTTGTGCATCACATCAAACACCTTCCTACCGCCCTCCGTGATACGATCATACCTCGAGATCGGCGCGTTCCTTGCCGCCAAATGCGCTGCTCTTAACCGAGCAACTCGCTGCTCGAGGGTCTCGCCAACGGGGCCAGCATTGGCCGCCGCCGAAGTTTTAGACTTGGGTTGTGGAGTCGTGGAGGTGAAGCGCGTGGCGTCACTGACGCTCCGCGGACCCGATCGGGAGCTCATCGTATGTCGGCCTGGAGACGAATGAGCAGAAGGTCCCCTTATTTTGTGCGTGGCGGAGACACAGAGAAGGCGAGACTATTCGAAAGGTCGGAGGGGGAGAGTGGGGGAATTTTCTCTTCGCGAAAAAGAAGGGTCCTTTTGGCAGGCGGGTGGGATATCACGACACGGAAAATGTCATGAGATTTTACCAAGCTCTGCTCGCGAGAAGTTCCGCTGAGGTCGCGTCCGATTGGTTCGGAAATTTGTCGGATGGTGCAGTGGCTGATGAGGCTGGAAGCCACAGTGTTCTGTGGCTGAGAAGGCTTTTGAGAGGTCTCTGGAGACTCTTCAGTTTTGGTGTAGAGGGGTTCGGTGAGGGCCTATTTCACGTGACTTTGTACTGCCTGGTGTGTTGCGGCGATGCGTTTGAAGTGCCCTGCCAGCATTGTGAGCAGCCCACCCCACTTTGCAGGGCGGGCAAGAGTTGACCGGCAGAAAAAAAGGTACGTACCCGCATAGGGTTTCGTGCCCACCAAAGAATTTGCTTCGGGTGGACTGAACATCAAATCTAATCTTCGAATCTTTTCCCAATTGCCCTCTCGACATCACCAACCACACTTCCACGCCCAAAGTGATTGATCGTGAACCGGCACAATGGTACGACAAATTTGCCCTCTCTCGTATGCCAAAAGACATCAAGAAGAGAAATCTAACGGAATAATTCAATTATAGGCGATCAAGCACAACCAGAAGCTCATCAGCACCCGTAAGCATGCATCGGCCCTCAACCCTCAACGGGAGAAAAGTCTTGGGGACACTTTTGGTGGGCTGACTTGAAAAAACCATAGATCTCCGAAAGGACTGGCAGCGCCGGGTTCGAACCCACTTCGATCAGGTACGATTGATCCAGCCCATCGAGAAAGCCACGATTTGTTGTCGAAGTCGATCAGTCTTTTTTTTCCAAGACCTTTTTCGCGCGAAGACCGAGCCGTGTTTAGAAGCTTTCCTCAGTGCATCGCAATGTGTTCTAACGTATGATGGAAATCTAGCCCGGTGGCAAGGTCAGGCGTCGGGACGCTCGCAGGGCTAAGGCCGCCGCTGTTGCCCCCGTCCTACCGACCTTCTCCGACCCGTCGTCCGATGCCCTACCATCAAGCACAACCGCCGTGTCAGGGCCGGCCGTGGCTTCACCCTTGAGGAGCTCAAGGTATGCACTCTCTCCGCGATGGGCGGCTGAAGACTTCGGGATTTGTTTTCGTTGGCTCCAAAGCCGCCCACGTGCGCCTCTAAAACGCCTAATGCCCATCCATCAGGAAGGGCACCTCGGTATATCAGTTCTAACCTTTTTGCTCTGTTAGGCTGCTGGCGTCTCTCGCCTCTATGCCCCCACTGTCGGTATTGCCGTCGACCACCGCCGCCAGAACACCTCTGAGGAGTCCCTGGCCGCCAACGTCGCCCGCTTGAAGGAGTACCTCAACCGCGTTATCGTCCTCCCCGCAGGGTCAAGAAGGGCGACTCCAAGACCGACCTCAGCAAGGTCGAGACCGTCACCTCCATCTCCGCCGCCCTCCCCATCGCCGTCGCCGACAAGACCATCAAGGAGATCAAGAGGAGCGACCTCCCCGCCGCTATCGAGGGTGGTGCCTACAGGAAGCTCAGGCTCGCCCGCAGCGACGCCAGGCTGGCCGGTGTCAGGGAGAAGCGCATCAGGGACAAGGCCGAGGCCGAGGCTGCCAAGAAATAAAAGGTTGGACGGCACTAGCGGTAGCGGAGTTGTGTTCTTATTTCAACAGGCGTGGTACCTCCTTTCAAACAAAACAAAAGAAACTGCATGGACACTGGGGTTCTCTCGGAGCGTTGCTGTGTCTTGTGTCTGCTGGTTTTTCTCTCGCTGCTTGTTGCTACTCCTTTTGAAAAAGGTTACGGACACGGAAGGGCGGGACTGGAACCAAAGCCGCTTTGGTATTGGCCGGGCGTGGCCGTTACGTTAGTTTGATGACGATACCGGGCAAGGGCAACCACGAAATACAAATGCATTAGACGCCAAACTCGTTAATTTTTTCTTTCCTCCCGCCCCTTCTTGTGCACCTGCCTCGTTAAAAACGTGATAAATATGTGATTGCACCTAGGTTTCTTGGCTGCCTTATAGCACACGCTTTGTTCGTACTTGGATTATATTGTAGTCGATGTGACATTGTTAGGAAGCCTCTACATTATTCTCCTTGGCCTCGCTACTCAAGAGCGAGCCAGCCTTGTTTACCAAATCCTCAAACTCACTGATTTGTCTTACTGGTTGCGTCTCCGCTACCTCTACAGCCGCCTCGTTTAAAACCTCTGATTTGGCTCCCTGAATTAGGTTCCAGGCAATGATGAGAGAGTTTTCCTGATCAGCCCTCTTCGACCCGTTTGGCGCCTTGGCTGCCGGCGGCGGCTGGGCCACCCCGGCATCAACAGCAGCCTGCTCAGCACCAGCCTGCATGACCTCGGCCGCCAACGCCTCGGAGTCGTTGCTGTCGGCCGCCGCTTCGGGAGAGTACCTTTGATAGCGTCCCTCAGTACGGCAAAGGCGTCGTCCTTGGAAAAGAGACGGCGGAGCATCGGCAGCGCCGCCTCGGTACGGGATGCCTGAGCAAGGGCAGTGATGGTCTCGGAGCGCAGTGGAGGCCAGCGGGTCTGGACGAGGAGGTGGGAAACGGCATCAGGGATGTCGAGATGCGCGTCGTACAGAGAGCGGCTGGAAGCGGCGAGGGGGAGCGCACGACGCGGAGGACGGCCCGGGCGGCCTCCATCTTGGCGGGATCGTCGGTGCGGCGGAAGAGGGCGAGAAGGTTGTGGAGGTTGGTGAGGGCTGGAGTCGGGACCGCCGCTGCTACGGTGACGGCATCTGCGGCGCTGGGATCGGCGGAGGTGGGTGAAGGGTCGGTGGTGGGTTCCTTGTGAACTGTAGAGAGGGGACCGCAGAGGATCTCGACGTTTTCGGGGGCGTTGACGAGGAGCATGCGGGCGAGGGAGGCGGCGGCGAGATGGACCTGGGGCAGGGTTTCCATGGCCCAGATGCGAGGGAGGACGCTCGGAGCGAAGAGGGAGGGGCCGAGGACGCGCTTGTTCTGTGGGGGATGGCGAGATTCTTGAGGAAGCCGAGGGCGGAGTGGATGAGGAGGGTGTTTGTGTTGGACGGGTCGGCGAGGAGCTTGACGACGGGCATGTGGACGGTGTAGGATGAGACGAGGGAGAGGGCGGAGTCGTCGTCGCGGGCCAGGTTACCGAGGGCGAGGCAGGCGGCGGACTGCAGGGCGGGGTTGGCGGCGTTGAGCCAGTCGCCGAGCTGGCGGAAGATGGGGCTGGAGATGGGGTGGGTTTGCGCAAAGGCCGGGTTGTCGGTGATGTCGGAGAGGGCGTTGATGAGGATCTTGCGCACGATGGCGGCCTGGTTGGAGAGCTTGGTGTCGTCGAGGGTTGAGGAATCGAAGCGGGACGAGTGGGCGATTTCGAAGGCGGAGAGGAAGAGGGGCATGCTGCCGGCGGAGACGAAGGCGGTTTGGAGGGATGCGTGGGTGAGGTATTCTTGGGCGACGGAGACGAGGGAGAGGAAGTCTTCGGCCTCGTCTTCGATCTCGGGGCTGGTGGCGAGGGAGAGGAGGACGGCCGGGGTCTTGGGGTCGGCGTTGGTCGCTTCGGATTCTGCTCGGTCGTTGTGTTAGCTCGTGGAAAAAGCGCAGCGAGAAAAAGAGTAAAGAAATGGGGGCGGGGGGGAGGGGGTGTTAGCGAACCTTGGGTGGCGATTAGGTTGAGGGTCTTGGAGATGAGGTCTACTAGTGGTAGGACGTCGTCGAGGTTGGGTCCGGAGAGGAGGTCGATGAGCTTGGAGCTGAGCTTGGAGTTGGAGGCTTGGTTCTGTGCTGGAGCTGTGATGGGCACGGGATGTTAGTTCTCGATGGCTTCTATGGTAAGGAGGATGGCACATGGAGTCGAGGAGGAAACGGGGGCCGGTTTACCATAGTCGACCATGATATTGTAGAGAACTGTAATGGCAAAGGGGCGGAGTGTGCGGTCCGCAGAGAAATGGATGATGTTTGGTATGGCGTTTGCCTTGACGACCCGGTCGCGGTTCTCGTCTGCGGTCGGATATGTTAGTCCCGAGGGTTGCGAAGATGCCAAAGTTCAGTTGGCTTCTCGTCAGCTTGTCACTGACCTGTATCGGCGCAGGAGTTCCCTATGAGACGGAGGCATTGCAATGCCAGGTCTCCAGAGGTATCCGGTTCGGCCAGGACCCCGATGAAAAATCTAGTATGCCCGACTCTCCGAGAGGAAGTCGCCAAGGTTCTGTTATAGATCATCAACAAATGTTCCTACCTCGCCCACATTTGTGCTGGGGCCACACGTACCCTGGCGGCTACCAATGGCGAGCTTCTCAGCATACGCCTTGACGACACCGGAATCCCTCGCAGCCCACGCTTTCTCCACGTCAACGAACACGTCCTGTAGGAACTTGACCTTGCCCTGCTCGTCGGCGGTGGAAGGTAGTTGCCCCGCTACCCCGCCATCCCGTCCTTGGAGAACGGCTTCGACGTCTTCGGGAGTCATGGTGTTAGTGGGGGAATGAGCGCAGATACTCTGGTTTCCTGGGGGCTATCAACTGCGTGCTGGCCTTTTTCAGTCTTGATTCATGGGATAGGTGGTCCCTATCCTCTATCTAGGCTCTGGGAGCTCCAGGTCGCTGGCAAGGAAGCTCAGCTGAACCCCTCCAACATTGCACCATGAGCTGTGCTTACTCATCGCAAAAATGCCACAAGCTTGAAGGCCAGCTCCAACCTTGCAGCTCGCATGCAGCTAAGATATGAAAATTGAACTTTCTACAGCTCTACTGAAAGAAATGTATAAACAATGATATATCCTTATTCACCGGGAATTCTTTTTCATTTTTCTTAACGCTACATGTATCAGAAGATAGTCTATATGTGAACACTCAAAGTATCAAAATATCATTTAGAGAACTAATCAGGAAAACCAACTAGTAAGGCCTGCAACTTGTTTTTCTCCGACGTATGGCTTACCAGCTTCAAATTCCTATTCTATTTCGTATACATATTCTTGATAGAGCAGGTTGAGCTATAAGAAAAACCAACATGATACAGAAATGTTGAAATCAAATCCTTTCGTCTACTGTCCATGAAATGTAATATATGTTGCTTCCATCATCCCATGTACCCAAAAATAGTGCTACACGAAAGTTGAAGAAAAAGAAATATGTATCGTACATCAAACTTAATCAACATCAGGGGACGGTGGGAGCTCATCCTCTGAAGGGTACCGAGACGAAGCCGTGGAATCCTGGCCCCTCGACAACCGGCTTAGACCAGCAGCCTGGTTCGGTCCCAGCAACGACGGGGTTCCCAGCGTGACTGTCGCCGTCAGGCTTTCCATCCCAAACGGGCTCCGCGCGGTAGACGGCCGCGGGCTGATCGCGCCCATGGGGCTATAGGCTGACCTAGGGCTTAGTACGCCCGCGGGGCTCTTCACCGTAAACGGGCTCCGGAGAGGGGCAGATGAATTGGCAGCCCTAGGGCTATTGGTTCCCGCATTCCGAGGACTGTTGAGTGCGGTGCGCGTGGCCGGCGTCCTGGGTCCGTTCCTCCGGCTGGCGGATCCCCTGCGGCCGTTGGAGCTCGTGTTGACAGTGGTCATGGCGTCGGGGCTCCTTCTTCCATTGTTGGCGCCGCGGCCACCATTTCGGCCGTTGGAGCTCGTTGTAATAGCCGACATGGCATCTGGGCTCCTCCGGCTGTTGTTGGAACGGCCACCATTTTTGCCGTTGGAGCTGGTCGTGATGGTTGACATGGCGTCTGGACTCTTCCTGCCGTTGTTGGAACGACCGCCATTCCTACCGTTGGAGCTGCTTGTGATGGTCGACATGGCATCAGGGCTCTTCCTCCTGTTATTATTTCTACCCCCTTCCGCCCATCGGAGCTAGTCGTGACGGTCGTCATGGCATCCGGGCTCCTTCTTCCGCCGTTGCCATTGTTTCTTCGGCCCCCGTTATTCGCACCGGGGCTCCTTCCGCGACCGTTCTGATCTGTGCCTCGGCCGTTGGTCCGGTTCGGGCTTCCAGCGCCCCGTCGGTTAGGGGCCGATTCCCGTTATTCCCATTACGGCCGTTAGGGCTATTGCTCGCGTTTCTTCCACTGGATGCCGCAGCACCCCGCTCGGGCGACTTCCTGCCGTTATTCCGGCCGGAGCCGGCCCCTGCGCCACCACGGGGTTTCTGAAGGTCGGCATCGCTGCCGCTGCCGCTGCTGTTGCCGTTGCTGGCGGTGGCCGTGCTCGTATTCGATGGAATGCTGATTGTGGGTCGGGGTTTGCGCCTCCAGCGATTGCGCTGGGGAGCGGCTTGCGTCGGGCTTGACTGTTCGTCTGAGGTGGAATTCGGCGACGCTTGCCCGGAGCTATCGGCGGGCACCTTGGAATCTGTAGCGGGGATTGCTGAGCGGGCTCTTCTGGTTGCTGTTGAGGCGCGGCTGCGGGCTCCGGTTCCTTGTCGATGGGCGGCTGAACAACAGTGGCATCTACGTCAGGGGCGGAGGTTGACTTGGGGGATTGAGGCTGGCTTGGCACCACTGGATGAGCCTGGGCCTGACTCTCGGTCTGAATTTGGGGCTGTTCCTCGACCAGAGGCTGGGTCTGTGCCTGAGGTTGGGCCTGAGCATCCGCCGCGGCCTCTCCTCGCGCCGCATCCTGCCTATCCCTCTCCTCAGCCTCAGCGTGGGCCTTCATAAAAGCTTGCTTGAGCACTTCGGCTTGCGCATCCCTCTGCGCCTGCTCAGCCGCCTGCTGCTCGGCCTGGATTCTCGCCTGCTCCTGGAGGGCTGCCCGCTGCTCTTCGGTCAATTGGACCTCCTCGGGCTTAGCAAACTTGAGCTCTGCCCTCAGAAGCTCAATCTCGATGACGGAGTGCCCGGCTGCACCTTGCCCTGCAGCCTGTCGCCGTCGCGGTCAAAGTACAAAGCCCAAAAGTCACCTTCCTTGACGGCGCAGAAGCCCTCCCAGCCGGCAAAGGTGAGCCGCTTGTCCTGGCGGGTGCAGTCCCAGGGCCCCGTGAGGTTCCCCTCGGACAGGGCGCGGGTGCCGAACTTGACCTCGTAGGTGTCCTTGTGGACGAAGACCCAGTTCATGATGGGGGCCTCGTGGGTGATTGTGGAGACGAGCCCGGAGTAGCGTTGGCCTGGGTAGGGGAGGTAGTAGCCCTCAAAGGGGTGACCAAACGGGACATTGTATTCCGTGCCGGTGTCGATGTAAAGCTAGAGAAGGCAGAAGACGGGAGGGAGGTCATGACGTTAGCATAGGGGATTCTCGGGGTGGGCAGGATCGGTGATGTGGGAAGTTGCTTCATGAGCGGGGAGTCCTACTTTTTCGCCGGCAAGAACAACGGCCCTTCCCTCAAGGAAGGCGCTTGATTTGGAACTTTTAGGGCAATGGACGACGAGATTATTCTTTCTCGACCGATGTTCCTCCCTTCTTGACTTTGACTGGGCGGCCCGGACGCCTTCGGCGGTGCCAAAGACGGCCGCAAAGCCAGCGATGAAGGTGAGCATCCTGGCTCAACCTGACAAAGGGGAGAGAAAGAAAGAAGGAAAGAGAGGCAGGCTAATGGCAGGCGAGAAGGAGAGTGTATGGACAATGGTAATGGTCTTGCTCGTCCTTAGCTTTCTCGCTCTTCCACTCCTTGAAGATGCGGGGCTTTAGCAGGTGAATCTAGATAGCTTCCAGAGCTCCAGAGCTCCTGTCGACGAAGCTATTCTCGAAACCAAGCGGAAAGCGGGGTGAAGAGAAGAAGATCCTGGATTTGAGATGATGAGGGGCATCAATGTAACTCGATGTCAGAGTCCAGGGCAAGAAAATGAATGGGGAGGTATAGTTGAGCTTGCTATTGTTTTGCCGGGTAAGAGGGCGACAATGCGGAATTGAAACAAAGGAAGAAGGAGATCCTGCTCCAAGAAGGTGCTCGGTTTGGCAAATGACGGAGGAAGGGGGTGAAGAGCTCACTCGGAGGAGCCGAGAGCAAGAGAGGAGAGCTTAGGAAGATCCTTGCTACCAGCGCCAAGGGTGATGTTCTTGCACGTTTCTTCCTTTCTAAGGAGGAAAGAGATGGATGAGGGTAAACTTTCCCTGATGAGCTGGGAAAGCAGCGAGAGAAAGTCAAGTGGATGAAACCCTAGGAGGTCACTATTCCCTCCCTCTCTCTCTTTACCACACGTTTTCAGGGTCTTCATGGAAAAAAGGAAGGGAAAAGGCCAGTTTACCAATAGACCCTGATCCTTGCTTACATCGTTTCTAGATCTAAGTTACACGGGGAAAGCTTGAGAGAGGTGCTGAGACAAGTGGAAGTGCCATGTGTGAGTCCCCTTGTCCCATCCTCCAGGGAGCTTCTGGGTCGCATTAGATCGTGAGTGTCAGAAATTCGGGGCACTTGATTCTCTCCCTATTTGGTCATGGCTTACAGAGCTCTTGGTCTACGAGTACCTTGGACACGAGGGACCAGGGATGAGCTGCAGCGCTTACATTGAGTTTCTTGAAGGACGAGGCTCCGAGCACAAGGCTTTGGGCAATATTCAAGGCTAAGCTTGACGGTGAGTATGTGGGGGATTGAATTTGTTTGATGGACGGAGGTCTAGAGCGTCCGGGAGCTGTACATATGGTGCGAGTAGGGCGATCATCAGCTCATCGGGGACGGGATGTGGTTGGAGGATTGGAGGATCTGAGGCCGGGGTTGTGTGTAAACGGGCACCGCCAAAAAAAAAAAAAAAAAAAAAAAAAAGAAAAAAACTAAGCATCGCCAATGGCAGTGTAAGGACGAGGGATCATCATCTATCAACCGTCATTCGCTTGACTCTCTCGAACGTGCTACAGATGCAAAGCAAAAGGGGATTTAGCCATTAATTGCCGCCTTGACCAAAAGACTTCTTGATGGGTCTTGAGATGAAAGATTTCAGGGTTTCTTACCCATGGAAGTGGAGAAATGGAAGGGGATGGAGATGGAAATCGTATTAGGATGGATCAGATGGTTGGAAGGGGAGCGGGCAAGTTCGCGATGAACGGGTTCACGGGCGACGAGGTTGCGGTCGGCTACGCAGCAGATGCAAGGCAAGGACCCCTAATATCGTACGTAGGCTGCCTTTCTGGCCATATGGCGGGCCCGCAGTCCGGGGGCGAAAGCCCGTGTGGTGAACGGGGGAGCGGGCGGTAGAATGGATGAGAAATGGGCTGAGGTGCCCTCCTCGCCTTCTCCGTCGCCCGTTCGATTACACGGAGGCCACGCACACGCTGAGGATCCTCGAGAGCTTTATCGATATGGATAGCGAGGAGTTGAGTAGACGCGATGAAACCGTGAAACCTTGAAACACGACAAGAAGCCAACAAGAGAGAGAGAGAGAGCTCCTGAGAGAATATTCGCCGATTCGACCAAGCAGTGGGGATGGCTGGCGCAGCATTGTCGGGGAACGGTCGGAAAATGATTCGATTTCTAGAATCTGAACCCCGGCTCTGAGGCAGAGGCTGCCGCACCCACAGACCCCTGGACATGGGGATCTACCCGAGCACGGCACACACCACACCACACATACACGTAGGCACACGCACATTGATCTATGTCGGAAGCTGCTGCTCGCCTCAACGGGTCAGGTTTGTCTAGACCGATTACACAGCGGGCCATTATGGGAAAGAGGAAGCAGGCGCTGTCGGCTGTAGCCTCGCATCGAATGAGGCAGGAGAGCTGGCCTCATGATCGGGATTTTCGAGGCAAGAGGCGAATGAATCGTGCTTGCCCTGATATTTTGCGGCTCTTCACTTGATTTCTTCCGGGCCATTTACCCCCAACGTTCCTTCTGCAAGATGCTCGTTCTGCTACTCCAAACAAATACTAAACCGGGCAGAGGATGGGAAGGTGGGAGTTGCGATCTCGTTGTCGGCAGATGCCAGTGCTGAGGGCCCGCTCCCCCTTCCCAATAGACAGCGGAATTAACCTTCTTGTGCTGCCAAGCCAAGCTCCGACACCACCGCACAACCCACTCCACACACACACCAAGCCAAAATCCCCGGCCCGATCTGCACGGCGAGTTGTGGGGCCCCTCCTTCCTAAAAGAAAAACATACGATTTTTGTGCCTTGACACTGTTGAAACTCGGGTTCGAGCTCATAGCACGATTCTCGATTGCTGTGATTTCCGACCCCCTTCCATTGGAAGGTCCAGGTGCCATTCTCAATTCATTTCAACTTCTTCTAAATTCTCATTCCTCTGTAGCCACTGTCTCCATCAACGTAATACTCGCTCATTCAATTTAATGAATGGTACAACATAGATATGCCCTTTTGCCTTGCGCACTGGATCATTCACTTTCCCGCACATGTGTGTACCTTGGGGGCCGATATGAGTTTATGCGTTCTTTTCATACCCGGGAATTCCCTGTTTCTCGCTTTGAAAGTGGAATTGTAAGAGCATTGTGACAGCTAGGTCTCGACATAGCTACCTGGGGTAGGAACGGAGACACGACGGCTGAGGGAGGGTGTGTTCTTGGTGCCACCATCGCTGCTGACATTTCTTTGAAGTGTCGCAGGGACCGGAAAAGGGGCGCGGGGCGTATAAGCCCGCTCTCACTGAGCTTGCAGACTGCAATGGATAGATAGCCCCAGCTTGTTCAACATCGTTCGGCTGTGGAGACATCAGGGATCTGAGGTACCTAGCTCTTGTCACGCTCCCCTCTCCCAGCGCAGGAAGAAAATAACAAAAAAAAAAAAAAGAGAACCTGGAGGGATCATGGTCTCAGCCGATGGGAGCAAGGGGCGTGGGGAACAAAACAAGGGAAGAAGAAAGAGCAAGTAGCTGTGCCTCCCTTGTCTCCACCTTCTGGTCGAAAGGGGTCGGGTTGTTTGAGGCAAGGGAAGCGGCTATTGCGAATGGGTAGATGATCGCAGAGCGATGAACTGAACCGACCCATAGGAATGCATGAAACGAACTTTGATGGATCCCAAGGGTCGGAACCAAGCGAAGAATGGATGGGGCCGGGGGACCGGGGCCGGGTGGGTTACTCGTGAGCAAGACGAGCATGCGTCCAACGCCCTCCAACACGCGCCATATGCCGCATGCGCACACCTTTACACTATAGGAATTGCCCTCTTTGCTTTCTTCCCTGCGGAGACTGGGGGAAGGGACCGGACAGGCAAGAGAGAAGGGGAAGCGGTTGTATCTCGTTTGTTGGGCTCCCCGCCCATGAGCATGGACTGTACGGCGCATTGTGTCGAGGGAGAACACGGAGACAGACTTCAAATCGGATGAACGTCAAAGATATAAACTCTGTCCATCATCCCTTCTTCCCGACTTTCTTTTTACCTCTCTCTCATCAGCATCTTCAATCCCACATCTCCAAGTCCCATTCCCTTTTCTTGCTTCTCATCCTCTGGTTTAGGATCTCTCCCTCTCCCTTTCCAATTCCCTTCTCCCTTCTTCTTTCCCCAAGTGCTCTACTTGCACGGTGGCAGCCATCGCTTCCCAAGGCACCCCAACGGCTAATAAGCGCTTCTCAACCGGCGGCTTCCCCTCCCCCACGAGCTCGCCCCAGGACTCTCCAGACCTCTCCCCGCGTCTCAGACGAGCCTCTACACTCAAGCTCCCTATCAAGATCTCCACCGATCCATCCTTCTCCTCTAGGTTTTCCGCCGCCCGCTCCCGGACCCGTTCCCTCACCGCCATCTCTCCCGAAGACAACCCTGCTCGCCAGCAGTCCGTTCAGCTTCCACCTTCTGTTCTAGAATCTCCCCCTCTCACCGGCTCCACCCCCACCGACCCCATCTCCGCCTTTCTCTCCGGTATCCTTCCGGAGACTTTAGCAGCAGACAACACGTCCGAACGACCCGCTCCTCTCCGGCCCAACCGCCGCCCCTCGAGCCCCTCCTCGCCGCTCCTCCGCCTCGCGAAGAAGCAGCCACAGCAGCCTCGACAGCTAGCAATCGAGCTCCGTCAAGGCAAGCCACCACCACTACCATTCCCTCTTCCACGCCCGAGAAGAAGCCCGCCCGGCAGCCGTCTTCTCGTCCAGTCTCTCCTGAGCTCCCTCGCGCGCCGAGACAGCAGCCCCGTGCCCAAGAGATCCCGCCAGCTAGTGCTAGGCCGGTCCAAAAGGAGTACAGAGACGAAGAGCCTCAGACGCAGCGCTTAGCTCCGCCTCCCGCAATGTCCTCTCCGTAAGCTCACTCCGAGAGATCATGAAATAATACAAAAGAAAGAAAAACTTGAAAAATGAAGAGAGAAATAACAGGAAGAGGCTCTTTTGCCCCCTCCCACTCTCCCCTTAGATGGGGCCTCTTTACCTTCTCTTGTGGCCATCAACACACTGCACCATCTCTTTTTATACTCTTTTCTTTTTACCATTGGAGAACAATTTTGGCTAACCATTTTCTTTTCTCCCCTTCACAGCGCCAAGAACCCTCAACTCGCCATGGATACTGCTCAGGCTTACACTCAAGGCAACAGCCAGGCCGCCAACCGAGGCCCCATTGCCAACCTTCCCCTCCCCAACCTCTCTGGCCAGGCCAACGGTGTTATCGGTAAGTCACAAACTCAAGATGGACCCTCCTCCTTTGAAGAAGAAGAAGACGACGACGAAGAGGCGCTCCTTCTCGAGAGGATAGCGGCCCAGTCTCCGCCCAGTGGGGCCATCTTCGACTGGGGCCTCCGCACCGGACGGGCGAAGAGGGCTAACGTCGCTGCTCAGGTAATCTCCTCAAGGGACCGGTCGGTGCCGACGGCAAGCTAAAGGATGCGGCGCTGATGGTTGGTATCAAGCTGGACCTGGAGGCCGAAGTGCATCTCACTGCTAGAATCAGGGTGACATCCTCGTGGGATTGTATTAAAGAAGTGGAGGAAAGAACGCGAGGCCGCGGAATAGCACAATATGGTTTTGGATCGATGCCATTTTGAAGCGTATATAAAATCACCACATTGGGAACTCTTTTCAAGAACCCCGTTGCATGGAGGAAGAGAGTAGAGGGATAGGGACCTGCAGGGACTGGCTTTCCTGATGGCTTCCGAGAGGTAGAATCGAGAGTTGAGAGTTGTATGAGAAGCATTTCTTTTCTCTTCTTCGTTTGGGCTTGGAGATCAATACACAAATTTGGGATAGTCTCTACTTTTTTAAGTGATATTTGCTCCTCCATGTCCTCTCCTCATTCTCATTTCACTATTTCCAAAATTTTGATCTGGCAAAGTGTTTATTCTCGGTAGCTCAGCCAGAGATGGAGGGCTATTGGGAGTCTCGCACCCACACCTGGGCTTAGGCCCCTGTTGTCCGCGACTGTCTGTGGAACGGAACGATGCCTTACCGGGTGAGCGAGAGGGTGTGAGAAGCCGGGAGGGAGGGAGGGAGGGCGGGCCTGTCTAAGGAATGGTGGGGAGGCCGGAAACGACAGTTTGTCCATGTCAATCTTGTGTCCAATCCACCATTTACAGTCTCGTCCTTCGTTGTCTTGAGCCGTCACGTTTGACTATGCAGTCCTTTGTGATTTACAAAGTCAAATTTACCAGTTCGGACTGAAGTACAGCAGCATGTGTAACATTTCAGACAGGGCAAGGCAAAATCTCAGCAAAAATCAAGAGGTACCAACACACGCACGTAAAAGAAAGTATGATTGTTCACGTAGGGAATGGAATTCCACGACAGGTGCCTCGACCGGCGAAACCCGAGCCTGAGGTCAAGCCAACACCGGGTTCCTGGCTTAGATGTCGGCCAAAGGTCGATAAACCCCCGTCTTATCTTTGTTGGACCCGGGCACCGGAGGGTTTATCAGGATTGATGACGGGGCTTTCGTGTATTCCCCCTCGGAGGTGTACACGTACCATGTGCGAGGCGGAGCACTCGACGACCCTGAGGGAGGGCTCTCGGTGGGATTTTCACAGCATGCTGGGACAAATGGAAGAATCGGGACCGGGGGTGATAGGAACAATGGCAGTTTACTGGGAAACAAACAAGCAAAAAAAAGGAAGCAAAGGTCATGAATAGCCTCCATAAAAAAGGAACGAAGAAAAAGGATGGTGATGAGGCGAACCCTTCGACGCCAATCCGCATCCAAACTCGTCGTGCCACGCCCCCTCCCTTCATGGCTTTTCAGTGTGCGATATCGCGTCAAGACGTATTATGACAAGCGAAAAGAAGGGTCTCCTGCGTGCGGCTCAAGAGGTGCAACGTACGCTACGCGGGTAGACTTTTTTCTCTTTTTCACCTTTTCGCCCTCCTTCCCCGCGTTCTCATTCGATGGCTCGTCGCATCAACATACCTGGAAAGCAGCCGAGAAGACCAAGAGACGACAAAGTCGGGGCTCTGAGCCTTGCTATTGGTTGTGAGTGTCGCAAGAGATCGGCTACGGGTTCATTACGCCTGTTCCCCCTCAACAAGGTGCGAAAGACCTTTGGGCCAAGAAATTTTCTTTTGGTTATTTCGCTCCAAGTCTTCTTTGAATGGTGGGAGCGGGGTGTGTGATGTGCGTGGTGTGTGCGGCGTGGTGTGTCCGCGCGGTGTGAAAAGGTGTGTCCTGGTGACCTACGTCATCGGACATGGGCCACCCTCCATCCTGCTTTCTCGCTTGCCCGCCCTTTTGCACGCTCGCTTTTTTTTGATCCTGCCGCCTGCGTAGAGGGAAGGGCGCACGAACAGCCACCTTTACATGGAGAAAAAAGAAAACATTACTGAAGTCATCGGGTACACTTGATCTCAAGAGGGGTCCTCGCAATCCTTTCACCGAGACATTTGGGCACCAAGGGGACCCGGGCCACGCACAAGGCATAGCGCAGGTGGAGGTGGTCCCCTTGCGCCAAGGGAGCGAGGCTAGGATCCAAGAGGGGTCCCACCAAGGGCCTCGTTTCCCGTTGCATCGTGTGCGGAGGATTTTGGAGGCGCACCCAGGTGATGCCGAAAGGAAAAAGGGCCTAGTGGTCTACGATGGGGTGGGAGTTATTTCGTTGGGCTTGCTGCTCCCTTTTGTCGTGTGGCCTCGTCAGGAATAAGACAGGCGGACACGCTGTGAACGCCACGTTTTGTTCAACGGAAGGCGAAAATACCGACGGCCTTTATCGTCGAATATGGCTATGAGGCTTGCCTTTGTATCTACATTCCTATCACTCTTTTGGAATTTTCATGGAGATAAAGAGAGAGGCCACCTGAGGCGTTGGAAGGTGGCCTTGGCTTGGCGCGCAGCAGCCTGGGCTGCACCTATGAAGCCTTCGCGGCGAGGGTTCATGCTATCAGTGAAGAGAATTCCCCGAGGCCGTGCCGGAGTCATGCTCCGCATCGAAAGATTGAAGGGTCCAGACGCTATTTTCTTTTTAACCCCTTTTTATTTCTTTTTATTGCTTATTTAGAATGGGGGTTTTTGCTGATGCGAGAGTATAGTATTTTTGCTTTAGTATTTCGGCATCAGAGCCAGGTTTGAGGTGACATTGGTGTGTAAGAATAGAAGTGGAGGCCATCAATCAATGATCAATGATGCTAGCCCGGCAATGCCAGCCACTAGGCTAGGAACATGGGCTCTGAAAGGTCCAAGGTTTTTGTCATTTGGCGTGTCAGGTCAACACCGCCCAACGCCACTGTGAAGTGGTGTCGTCATCGTTCAAGTTGGGTTCGGAACCTGGCTGGCCCTGGCCAACGAGAAGGAGCTAACGACGAGCGAGCCTCTATTCCCCTGGGCGTTCCTGCCGTTGCCATTCATCTAAACTTCAGTGTAAAGAAGAGATCTAGCACATGTAAAAGGAAGGGACAGCTTGTAGTTAAAGTGAAGCCTACGTAGGAGATGGAAAGCAAAGTAAGTTGATGTCCAAAGTTCAAATTAATTCGTGTCGAGAGCATTTTAGATTGATTGACATCTCGCAACTCCATTCCCTCCCTCTTTTTCGGGGCAGTCCTCGTTCCAGTAGAGATTTTCCTTTGTTGGTAAGAGAAATGTCCATCCCAGCCGGATAGAATCCGGCAGATAGATTCCAAAAGTCGCCACACACCTCCAGCTCGTCTCCATCTCTCTCATCTTGGCTGGGCCTGCTCCTACGCTACCCTGGGTGGTGGTCCACACCGCACCCTCTACCCCCCTCCCCGCCCCTCTCCATCCTTGCAAACGAGTCCGTCATTGCGCATGAGGGCTACATGCGTCGCTCTTTCTTCAGTCCTCCCCCACCTCGCACCTCACGCAATGGAATTTTACTGGTCCCGCCTCAGGTCTCAAAGCTTCCATGTCCCGTTTCTCCTTGTAAAAAATAAATGCCTGGAAGGGTTGGAAGGGTGGAAGGGGTGGAAGGGGGGACGAATAGATCATGCATGGATCCGGTTCCCGTGAGGGTAGATAACTACGTCCACGCACTCACTCTCATCTCTCCATCTTGTCTATGGCGTGACCTCTTGTTTCTTCTTTTTCCTCAACTTCATCCTCACAACACCCAAGACAACATCCATTCCCCTTGTACGCGCCACGCAGCGAGGACTCGTGTGGAATATAGATCACCTTCCACCTCCTTGTCTCTGCCTCTCTCTGTACTCGTGAGACGATACCCGTCAGGATACGAGTACTTTACAAGCTGCCCTCCACCTTTCTTCTTTGTTCCTTGTCCTAGACTTTCTTCCACGTCCTTGCCTCGCCTGATCTAGACAAACTGTCACGTAGACATCTCCATCTGGTTCCTCCATCCAACTTGACCAACGGTGGAACATCCCGTTCGAAACAAGACAAGACAGAAGAAAAACAAAGAAGACCAACGAATAGATAAACTTTGTCATACCCAACCCACATCACAATGGCCGACTACCGAGGTCGAGATCGCATCATATACGACCCCGACGCAGTAGACCACGTCTACCCCCAATCTGGCGCACGTTTCCGCTCACCCTCTCCATCCCCAGACCGCATGTCACGCTACGAGAGGCGCCCTCAGCGCTTCCACGATGATTTCACTGATGACGGCCGGTCCGACATCGACTTTCGAGGCCGCCCCGGCCCCGCCGGCGGCTACTACCATGACGAGCCCCAACCTCGTTATATTCCCAGAGAGATGTCCCCGGATTACCGCGCCCAGCGCGCTCCAGAGCGTCGGGCGAAACATTCCAGTTCCGGGAACCGTCGCCCGAGCGCCGCCCGGCCCCGCGTCGACCCGGCGTGCTGAGGAGGCAATCATCCCTGGACACCTTTGACCGGCCACGCTTCTACGAGAGGGAGGAGTACCCCCGCCGGCGCGTCGGGAAGACATTCGCAGAGGGGACGACTTCATGCACGCGTACGGCAACTCCCCTGACGTCACGCATGCGGGCCATGCGGATCGACGACGGCCGCACGGGCAGGGCGGCTACCGCGACGAGTTTAGCGATTCGCACAGCCTCACCAGCGGCGCTGGTCTGGGTCTGGGATACCCTGCCGCCGCCATGCCCCCGGCGCCGTCGGCTGCCTCGGCCGAACGCGTGCGGGAGCGGGAGGTGGTCAAGGTGCACAAGCGGAGGAGCAGGAGCCGCAGCAGGGAATCGTTGACGAGCCGGAGCTACTCGAGGAGGAGCTCTTCGCGTTCTAGATCCAGCTCGAGCCGCTCGAGCAGCCCCAGCCGAGCCACGAGTGTCAGGAGCGGCGGCGATTCGTATCCCAAGAAGGGCAAGACCAAGATTCCTTCCAAGTTGCTGTCCAAGAGGGCGCTGCTCGATCTGGGTTACCCGTTTCTCGATGAGGTAAGTTTGCGGTTGGTGGCTTCTATCTATCTGGATGTGGGGAGTCGGGCTAACACTGGTGAACTAGGGCAATACCATTATCATTCTCAAGGCGTTGAATCAAGAGCAAATCGACCAAGTCCTCCGTGTCAGCGAGGAATACAAAAAGGTAGAGTCTTTGGCATAGTTCTTTTTCCCCTTTCGTCATCTAGTCAGACGACCATTTGGGGACTTCACATGCCATTAGTCGCAATTACTAACGCACGCATAGCTGAGCTCGAAATTTCTGCCGCCCGTTCTTCCGCAGGAAACATTGCCGAAGAGCGCCTCCTCGAGGATCTCCGCATGGCTCAAGCCCCGTCCATCGCTCCGGCTCCCATCATCATGGAGGCGGCTCCCCGGCAGCGCCAGTCCTTGTCCATCAACCCGCTCAAGAGGTGGAAGTCGTCAAGGAGACGGTGGTGCGAGATATTTCGCCTTCCCGCTGCAGCACTTATACCTCGACTACGTTCCCCTCGACCATTACCGACTCGACCATCACCGCGCCAGTGGTGTACGAACGTAGACGCCGGCACTCGGGTCCTCTCGTCGTACGCCGAAAGTCGCGCTCCCGGTCCCGCCACGGCAAGGACATCCGCGCCGAGATCCGGGCGCTGGAGGCGGAGCTGTACGAGCGCAAGAGCCACAAGCACAGGCCCCGTGGCGATGTCTCAGTGGGCGGCGACCTCGTGCGGGTGGACAGGCTCGGGGATGGGCAGGTGGTCATGTTTGAGGAGAGGGTGGAGAAGGTGGAGGAGGGCTACCGGGGTCCTAGGATCGAGAGAGACAAAAGAGGTAGGCTGTCCTTGAGCGTGCCGAAGAGGAGGTGAAGGACGCACGTCCACGTTTTTTGAAGAAACAAAGGTGTGCCCTTTTGCGGTATCTGTCTGTTGTTGAAAACTGAAATTGGCTAACATGTGATTTTGCGTGTAGGACCGCCTCCCGCGTTGGTGAGGGCCATGCTCAAGACGGTGACTTGATGCAAGCTAGAAAGCTCCAGGTTCCACCATTCCAACAATTTTTTTATTCCTTCTCTTTTATTCCCACTTCTTTTCTCATGAAACTTTCTCGTTGATCTTTTCTCCCATATATAAGTTGACACACGGCTTTGCCTTTCTTTACCTTGACGACATTTTCTCCACCAAATTTTCGTTATAGTCTTTTGCTCTTTTCGCTCCATACCGGCGCCATTCGCATCCTTCTTGTATTGGATTATCTTGAATAGAACGGAAAGAGAGGGTGGGACGAACGGCAAACAAAGAATGTGAAGGACATGATGATTGATACGCAGGCTACGGCAAATCCGAGCGCAGCGTGCTCCAGCTCTTTGGCAAGGCGTCCTATGCATTCGGTTTCTTTTTCTTTTCTCTTCTTATCTCCTATCAATCTCATTCTTTCTCCCTTGTTTCGTTTAGGGATTATACGGCAGGCTCATAATCTTTTCTTTTTCCCCTTTCCTCTTCTTCTTTCATTCTCTCTAGGGGGCATATATGTGTACAAATTTTAGGATGAGTCTGATGAAACTAAAATGACGAAAAACAAGATGAATTCTCCAACATTGAAGTCTCTGAATGGTCTCTGGTGCTCTGCTGATGTGATGTCTGCGGACGTGCAATGTGTGTGTCTCTTGGTGGGGATGTCAAGCCTAAGACGATCGATCCATGGCTCTGGACTAACTTGTCCCGGGCTCCCGTAGGAAATTATTCCGGGGTAGGGAGGGGCGGCGATGGGCAGGTTGATGGGATTGACGGGGAAATTCGCGCCGGGACTGGAACGAGGCCAGGATGCCACTGTTACACTGTGGGCGTTACTATTGCTGTTATCCACATCTATACTCATGATCTCATCAGAGGCCGCTCCGACACTGCTCCCTTTCTTTTCCTTTTTTCTGTTCAATTGTTTTTAATTGGGACAAAGGTAGGGTTAGGTGGATTGGGGGCAATAAAAAGAATATAACCTGAGAAGCAGGGGGCAAAGAGGTAGCAAGGCATTATACACGCAATACGATTTCAATCTAACGAGCCGCCTCTCTCTTTGATCGGACGAGGACTCGCCCGTACCCCGCCGTACCGTGGAGGACACCAGAGCAGGGATCCGGTGCCGGGAGTGGATCGTGGAGGAGAACTGGGGATCACGTGGGCGGAGCATCGGTCTCGAAACTTGGGGTGAGGAGAGCAGGCCTCGTTGGACGGTGGTTGAATTAATTACATGGAGGTTTGTGGATGTCGCTCATTGTCGCCAGGAACCCCGATGGAAGGGTGGTATGTGGGTGCATAGATCCATCTATATGGATGCTTGTCCTTTCACCCGGCCCGCTTTTTGCTGTATTTCTTGGTTTCTGGACTGGAAAGTGGCCTTTGGGACTCTTTTTCAGAGAGTTGCGAAGAGTGGAATTGCGGTAGGAGTTCCGCTCGACTAACGGTTCAAAAGAGGGTCAAGAGGAGAAAAACAGTACATAGCACAAGGCTGATTCAATTACATGCGGCGTCCGTAAGAAGATCAATGATGGTTCCAAAGAGAGACCTCGAGTATGTCCTTCAGCGTCTCCTAGCCCTCTCGCGGGACGCTGCCGCTGCTACCCGGCAAGGCACATGGGGGAGGGAAAGCAGGGGAGCAACGAAGACGTGAGGGAGGGTTCCCGAAGCATGCGTCGCCGAGGCGAGGCGGCGGACCAGGCAGTACGGATTGGCGGCTTTTTCTGTTGCGTGTGCTCGGTGCAGAGTCGATTACAAGGTGGGGGAGGAGAGCAGGTATAGGTGTCAGCGGCTAGTCTCGAAGGAACTGGGGGAGCTACTCTGGTGTCTCTTTTTTTTCTTCCAACTTTGAAATCTACATGCGCTGCACGAACTCAAGTGAGCCGCCGGGCCTGGTGTCCGTTTTTGGAAGGGCGGGGAAGGCAAAGCGCTGGACCGGTTGGGACGGGTGGACGGGAGATGCATGGAGAAGAATTGAAGAGAGAATGGATCAATTGATGATGGGACGTGGAGAGGACCCGGGAAATTGGGCGGGCCAAGGGTGCTTTGCTCCAAAAGGGTGGGAATATAAGGGAATCCCCGTTTCCGCTCCTCGTGGCTACGCGTGTGGTTTCCTGTTGTATTCTCTGTTGAACACCTGCTCTCTTTCTCTTTTGGAGTTTTTCCCATAAAAGTGAGTGAGCATCGCGTTTTTCGTGGTTTTTGTATAAGCCACAGAATTCTCGTGCTCTACGGAGCTGCTTGGATGACTGGCAGAACGCTAATTCTCTGTAGTAGAAAAGACGGAATCCGAAGCCGACGACGATTACCACCCGGGGTCATTTATTGAAGAAAACAACGTCCAACATGAGGGTCTCGTCTATTGTCGGTGCGCTGACGCTTGCCGCGGGCGCGAGGGCGGCGTGCTCGTCGCGCAACTGGAAGGGTTGGGAGAAGGCCAAGCACGCTTTCATCTTGTAAGTGTATGGGTGGACGAGACGAGAGCCTTTTTTTTTTTTAGCTCGGTGGATGCGGTACGCCACGAGAGGGAAGGGCATGTGGTGGCATAGACCGCCGAAACTAGGTTGAGCTTCATCTTTGCCAGAGAAGTGTGATGAAGACGCAACACTCAGAAAAGGTATACTAACGATTCTGGTTCAACAGCGGTGACAGCTACACACAAACCGGTACGTATCAGCATCTCCCTTCTCAAACACAAAAACCCAAGCACGCACCCACTAACCCTCGACTCACACAGGCTTCGACGTCGCCGGCGCGGCCCCTCCGCCTCCAACCCCCTCGGCAACCCCTACCCGGGCTGGACCTCCTCCAACGGGCCCAACTGGGTCGGCTTCCTCACCAACAAGTACAACGCCTCCGCCGACCTGCGCACCTACAACCTCGCCTACGGCGGCGCCACCGTCGACTCCGCCCTCGTCGAGCCCTGGCAGCCCACCGTCCTCTCCCTGCGCGACCAGGTCGCCGACCTCTTCCTCCCCAACTACGCCCCCGGCGCTACCGAAGCCGCGCCCTTCTGGGACCCCACCACCACCGTCTTCGGCGTCTGGATCGGCATCAACGACGTCGGCAACTCGTTTTGGAGCGGCGACGAGGCCACCACGGAGCTGTACGCCCAAATCTTTGATGTCTATGCCGGTCTCGTCGCGGATCTGTACGCGGCGGGCGGGCGCAACTTTGTCTTTATCAACGTGCCGCCCGTGCAGCGCTCGCCGCTCATCCTCGGCCAGGGCGAGGAGGCGATTGCGCTCGAGGAGGGGGCGCTGGCCAAGTTCAACGCGCTCGTGGACGGTCTCGCCAAGGACTTGAAGACGGCGCATAAGAACGACGCGAATGTCTGGGTGTACGATTCGTACAAGTCGTTTGGCGATGTCCTTGACGATGTGGCGGCTTATCCTCAGACTGCTGGGTACAAGGACACCACGACCTTTTGCGAGGCCTACCAGAAGTGAGTCTCTTTTTTTTTTTTTTCCCTTTCTTTTCTTGTTCTCGTGTATCCATTTTTAGGAGAAGAAAGCAGAGAAAGGAGAATGAGTCGCAAGCTAACCGTCACTGCCAGCGGCACGCCTGAATGGGACACCCTCGACGAGTCCTGCACATACCCCGTCGACCAGTACTTCTGGCTCAACAGCCTCCACCCCACGTATCCCATCCACGACGTTGTCGCCGAGGGAGTTGCCGAGCTCCTCAGCGGTCCCCCAACGTCAGTGCTTAAATGAAGTCTGGTGGCGCGAGAACGGCCTGATGGAGGCGAGGATGGAGGGAGACCTTCTTTTTCTTTTTTCTTCTCATTCATAATTGTTTCTCTAGTATATATTACTTTCTTCTCTAAGATCAACATTCTTTGGTTACTTTCAAGTTGTGGAGTGTGTATAAATCAGTGGTTCAGTAAATACAATCTCAAATGGAAGACGACGGGACGAGAGCCTTGTTACCCTTTCTCTGATTTATATGCCCCCTCACTCGAACGGGTTTCGTTGTTCAAGCTTACAGTCCAAGTCACGCTTCTAGGAAAGCCTAGAGAAGAAAAAGGGGGTGAAAAAAAGAGGTGTATCTAACGAGTATCTAGCCTCGTCCTAGTTCGTGTGAAGATGTGGGTAATAAAAAAAAAGAAACAAAGTAGAAAAAGTTCTTTGTTTTACAAGTAGACTCCGTGAATGCCAATTCTTTCCCTGATGCTGTCTCTTCTACCTCCTCTCTCCGCCCATTTTCCCTTTCCCGCTACCCGCGCTCCCATCTTAGACGCACTGCTGGTAGTACTGGTTGGTGGTATCGCAGCTAGAGCCGGACTGGGAAGAAAGACGAGCAATGTTAGCGGAACCTGTTATCAATGTGCGAAGAAATAGATGTTGGCACTTCAACTTACAGCGCAGTTCGTGCAGCCGGTGTAACCCTGGCCACCGCACTGCTGGTACTTGGCAACCTCACAAGAGCCAGCAGCACCACCCGCAGCAGGAGCACCACCGGCAGGGGAAGCAGGAGGCGCAGCAACCTCGAGGTGCACGCTCGGCTTATCGCCAGCCACGCACGTCTTTTGGCAACCGGCAGAGCATCCGGAACCAGCCGTGACCTCGAGACCGCTAGGAATGACAGCGGGGCCGGGCACGACGTAGGCGCTGATGGCACCGTGGATGTTGGCGGTGAGACCGGGGTCCGCGGCGCTGTACGCGCCGGGGAACTTGACGCCCGCGGGGACGGCGGTGCCGGAGCCGCCCGAGACGGTGATTTGGTAGCACGTCATGTAGAGCTGGGCGGGCATGGCGTGGAGCGCGACGACCTCGGCGCGGAGGAGGTAGTCGCCGTCGGGGATGTCGGCGGGGATGGGCACGTCGACCTTGCCGCAGCACGCGTTCATGTCCTTGACGCCCCAGTTGTCGTTGTCGCCGACGGCGCCGGCCGACGTCCACCCGTTTTGGAAAATCTTGAAGAAGTCGGCCGAGCCGTCCGCCGTCTGCGCGTCGGCCACCTTGGAGAGGTAGACGATGACGGGGCCGTAGTGGGCGCCGCCAATGGCCTCGGATCCGCAGGATCGGTCACCGGCTGCTGGTGCATCTCGACAGTCACGGTGCCGCCGGCCTTGACGGGGCACTTGGCGCCCACGCCCTTGGAGCCGCCGGCGTTGCAGCGAATGTCGGGGCTGCCGGTGTTGGTCACGGGGGTGTTGGACATGGGGACACGAGCGCACTGGGACGCGTGGACGCTAAAAAGTTAGCATGGTGCCATTCCTTTTGAGGGGGATTCTTTTTGTGCCATCTGTTTTTGGATGCTACCATCACGGAAGAGAGATAGATGGAATGGGGTTCAACACGGGTGCAAGCAAACAAAGCGAAAGAAAAAAACAAGGGGAGACTTATATAATCCTCTCCATCAACCCAAAGCTGCTGGAAAAGAGCATGGCCGGAGACCTGCTGGGCCGCAAAGGCGGCGACGAGAGTGAGGAATGCCGACTTCATCTTGAACTCAAACTGGCTCTCTTTGTGGAGGTGCAAGAGGTTGGTTGTGTGGTGTAAGAGGAAGATGAACGTCTGAGAGGACACAACGAAGAGACGGGCGGGTAGACGAGGGGGCAAAGAGGAAGTGAGGAAAAGGGGAGAGAGGATCGAGGTGGGTTAAAGTAGACAAGGAAGAAGCACAAAAAGGAAGGGGAGTAGAAGATCGAAGATTAACAAGAAGCGGCACAAGCAAACCCCGGGGAACTACCGCGCTATTATCGCGGAACGCCCTCACAAGTATACATCCATCTATTGACTATCGAATGAAAGGGAGAAAAAGAGGGCCTTTCATCTACCTGCCAGCACAGGAACGAACCCCAAGGCGCGGGCCAAACGTTCCTTCTGTCAGTCCTCGCCCTTCACATTGATGATGTCAATATACTGGCTGTGGGGAACAATGGCCGGATGGCTACTCGGCCATATTGACCCCACGGAACGGGCTTCCCTCCTCTACCCACACACTCGAATCCCTGCAAAGGGGGCCCACGAGATATTGAATTGGCATGGGAAGCCTGTTTGCGGGGGCAAGGCCCGGGTTACAATGGGGACGCGAAGTTTTTGACTTGGCACGTTGGAGCCAGACGCCCAAGATGCGGAAAAGTAATATGCGCGCTCCACCTCTCGCTCTCGCTCTTTTCTCTCTCTTTCTCCCTCTATTTTCTTATCAACCGGCCCGTTTCCGTGCAAGACATGCATAACAAGCAGGAGAGCGTATAGCTAAGTGAAGTGCGTGCGCTTGGGTGGCAATGGGGAGAGGCATGGAGATGGCTGTCGGCAATGCGTGCTGCGACTTTCTCGAGGTTGCATCAGAAGCTTGAATCAATAAATCAGTTTCTCTCTCAAAAGTAGTTATTTTTTCAATGCAAGCTTTCTCCTGCCAGAATCCCGTCCGTCTAGTATGCCATGCCACCTCCTGGGTGCCGGCACGGATGGGGGTGGGCACCGGCCTCTGTCGGTTCATGCAAGCTTTGTGGAAACCGAGCCAACACCAGAAGCATTGAACTCTTCATCATGCTCATGATAGCATTTTTCTTCTTCTTTATTTTCCGCTCGACGACGTTCAATTGTCTCCTGTGTCTGGCCTTCGTCACCAGTCTCCTTCCTCTTCTTGTGAGAGAGGCATGATTGCTACCACACCCACACACTCCCCAGGATCGTCACCCCAGCTTACCCCAGATTTCCCGGCTGCAGTGGCGCGCAGGGTGGGATGGGGAGACCGCAACCAAGGCAACGTTGAAGATTCGCTCGCAGCATCGGGGGAGAACACGCACAAAAAAAAAAGAGCGCAAAAGAGAAAGTAAAGGAAGCATTTCGTCCCGCCGTAAGCCACGAGACCTTGCCGTGCGGCCGAAGTTAATAAACAAGCAGAGCAAAAGGGCGCTGAATCTCGCGAGGTGACTGGTTGTGGCTGTCTCGTGCCTAATATAAGTGCAATATATCCCGGCAGAATACGGGGAAAAGATCGATTGCCCTTTTTCTGGGGGTGAGAAGGGGGGCAACGAAATTCGACGGGACATCAATTGATCGAGGGCTTGGTTTGGTCAAAGAAACGCGGGGTGAGGACTGGAGGGCTTCAAACAGGTCAACTGGAAGGCGCGAGCCAAAACCCAGATAAAAAGATGAAAATAAAGAATAGATGAAAAAAATTATAGGGAGGAAAGAGCATAAAAGAAGAGTTACAGGAGGAAGGCGTGTTCAAGCTATCGAAATCCGAGATAGACTTACAAGGGAAACAGTGAAGATGGAAACAACGACTAACAAAAAGAGTATGGGGTAGGAGCGTCTCACGTTAAGCCAGACCCTATGAAATCATCCCCAGTGACAGCCCAACATTTCAAGCAATCTTTCTCTGACAGTGACTAGGGCATACTTGAAGACCAACCACTTTCCAAGTCTTGGCCCGCCTAGCCGCTCATATTACTCTCATCTTAGACCAATCCAACCCTAGAGAATAAGTGAAGAGTGAAGGCGTAGGTACGGCAAAGAGCAAGACAACTGCCCCTGTACTACATGTCCCCATGCCCTGGCTTACGCGCTGGTTTATCGAGTTCTGCGGGGATGGTCACTCGCTAGTTCTCGTAGTCTCACGCGTCCAGCATGCTCATGTCGGTCTTTTCGCTATCCGGGCCGTGTGAGTATAGGGATTACACCTCAAGATGCGGGGAGGTCGAAATCGGAGCTGAGCAGAGAAAAGATCGTCGCTGATCACAGGGGCGAGTCTGGGCTCTCGCCCTTGATCTCGAAACCTTGTTTATACATCCATGATCAGGTTTTGGCGAGTTTTGTCCGGCACCGGGCTGTGGTAATGTTTGTCTGATGCTCGAGATTTCCTTAGGGCAAGTTGATGGCAGACCTCATCCTCCCCTTTGTTCGAGAAATGCGCAACATCTACGCCCCTTTCTTCATCTCCCATATACGCCTGGAATACACGCCGAGATCGACGTGATGAAAAAATCGCAAGGAGGGAGTCATTCGTTTGAAGTAGTAGTAGCCTGCCCAGCAGTAATTTCCCTCCCCAGTCTTTCGTACATCCGAACTGCTCGAATCCGGCCCTACACCCCCGTCCGTCAGATGATGCGTGATGTCCATGTCACGGCTCCTCTTGGCCTTGACGTATGGCGATGCTCACCTCTTTGGCCCCAGAGGAAAGAGGGTTGTATATCTCATATTAAAGTGAGCAAGAAAATGGGAAACCTTGATTAAACACTCGCAAGGCCATCCCACCCCCATGCCCGACACACACACACACGCACACACGCCCAAGTGACAAAACACTCCCTCCCCTCCTTTCCACCCGCCCTCCTTGGCTTGGCATCGCGCCCTCTATCCATCCAGCGAGGCCCCGTCACATTCTGTTCTCTCAATCCTCGTCCTCAGCTTTCCTCCAGCCAGAAGAGAGAGGACCTGGAAGAAACCATGAAACCCAAACCCCCAGCAACCACACTACCGAACGCTGACACACACACACACACCCCGTTCTCTCTTCCTCCCTCCCGTTCCACACACCCACACGCGTCAACTGCCGACCCATAATAACACTCCTAAGCCTCACTTTCACTTGCGCGGGTAGTAAGGGGAAAAACGCGAGGGGGCGCTAGGAAAGGGAACGCAAGGGAAAGGGTTACCTGCCCATTATTCGAGCAATGAGAAAGAAAGCAAATACCTCTCATGGTTTCCACACACCCAAACGTCGTAACGAGTGCCTCATGTCCCGTTGTTCTCCATACTTTGTCCGAGTCGCATCACGAGCTCTGTCCCGATATCCACAAAGAAAAAGTAGCGCCGTGCCGACCATCCACGCTTAATCTCGGCCGGGGATAGCGGAAGAGCGGCGCCAATCTTTTGCCCTTTTGTTCTTCTTCTACTTCTTTTCGAGTCAATGGCACCTGATGGGTTGCACTTCACGCCCCCTCCTCCCCTACTGAGCGTAGTCAGGCGGTGCATGTGAATGGCCCCAGCGTAGCAGAAAAGAAAATAGACTCTATAGGCCCCCGGTTCCGGTGTCCGAGTGTAGCTTGCAAAGGGCCGGCTTGGTCGGGACCTGACCGTTTGTAGGCGGGTTTACTCGTGTTCTGGGACTACACACCCCCGTTGGCGGGATGGAGTTCCATCTCCCCTTGGCCAACGGCCCTGACGCCCAAGCCGATTAAGTGGTGCGGATGACGTACAGAGAACACCTACCCTCAGGTGGCTCCGGCGCATCGGACGCAAACAAACTCTGCTCCTACATTCCATCTCCTCTCCGTACCCGCACATCAAGCGCGGATCACGGTGAGAAAAAGGAGGAGTGTCGAAAATGGCGAGAAGAGAGTGAAAAAGGCCCATCAATGTTGGAAGAATCTCGTCTCTGTTTCGCAACGGAGAATGAGCATCTTACTCAGGGTGGAACCTTTCTACTCAGATCTAAAAGCAAACAAGCAAGCGAAAAGGTCGTCGAGAAAACAAGCAAGTCGAGTCAAGGTCGGCGAGCCTAGAGAAGAACGAGGTTAGGATAATAGGAGTACGGTTGCTCTATGTGATCTGTCTCAATTAGGTCAATATTCGTCATAACGAGCCAAAGAGCAGCGCCAATTCCTCTTGAGATAAGAGAAACGAGGAAAAAGAGTCGGGCATGGAGCGCTAGACATAGATAAGTCACTCATCATCATCACAGAGTTTCGAGAAAACAGAAAAAGGGGAAATAAGGGGGAGGGGAGGAAAAACAAGCAGAGGAAGCTGCACGCTTCCATTACCTCTGCCCTCTCAAGCATCGACCCAATCCCTCCACTCGGCGCAATTTTTCCTTTGTCCCCTTCATTTTCATCTCTTTCAACACTGGGATGGAGCTAAATCCACATCCCAAAGCAAGGTAACAATACCCTTGTACAGGCCCAGAATCGTAGCCCCATACAGTCGCTCTTTGCTTCGCCTTTGTGCCTCCTTCCAGTTCACCCTTGAGGGTGGATTGTCTGCCTTGAGAGGGCAGAGATGCCGTTGCGCGGCTGCCGTTGTCGAACATTGACTCTTTCTAAAGTTAAACCACGTTTAAAAGAAAACAAAAGGACGCCGACCCACGTAGTCGGTCGTACCTTGCTGCGCCGTGCTGAAGGTGAGAAATCTGGCGATTAGGTGTGGGTATCTCGATGTTTCGTGAAGCAAAAGTCCCCTCCAACGCCTGAAATGCATACCCTCTATGCTTTCGGAATTCCACCTCCTGTGCGCCCTAACGACCCTTATAATTCCACATCGCGGCATATCAGACAGACAGTTGCTAAAATAATCAAGCCGCCTCGGATCAGGCGGCAAAAGAGAACACTGGATGAGAAGGGTCTTTCCATGCTGGGATAGACCCTATCTCGGACTAGCTCAAAGCTGATTCTCTCAGGTCGATCACCAGATGCGACCAACAATCTCTCGTTGACTTTCATTTACCCTGAGCATGTGCCCTGGTCTCTTTACTTGAACTGGTACGCATCTTCAGAGCAGGCGCCGTACGTCTTCTCGTAAAGCTGCCGCATAAACTCCCGCTGCGTTTCGAAAGGGCTGTAGTTGCCCCTAGGATAGGCTGGAGAATGCTTGCCGTCTTGCGTTGTGAGGCGGACATCCTGGCCACTTCATCCAACCTATCCCGGAGCAAGTCGAAAGCTCGGGAAAATTCCCGAGATATCGTGGCCCAGTTGGATGACCCTCCCGAGATATCGTTGCTCGAGTTGTTGGGGTCGATAATGGATAGCCGGTCTAGATTTCGGTAGGGAAAATTCTGCACCTTGTGCTGTTGCGCAAGCCTTGTCAGCCCATTCATTCTCAAACAGACCCGAATATCAGAAGGCGCGGGATGGGGTGGAAGTGCCAAAGAACCTACCTTAGGAACATAGCCGGGAGGTGTCATCCGAATAGCCACCTCCTCGTAGTTAAACCTGTTACCGTAGAGGTCAAAGAACTCCAGGAGGATCTCGCCCAGATGATGCTCAGGTATCATGTTTCTGCTCTGCACCTGCGGCATTAGTTGGAGGAGGCTGACCACCAGGCAAATAACCGTGAATCCTCCAATGCCCCCATTGACCGGCTCATTGAGACCTCTCATCACCAGAAACTGCTTGACCACGGTCACCAAGATGGGCATGGACGGAAACTGCTTCCTCCAGACTAGAAAGGTGTCGATGGCGTTGATGCCGCTAGTATTCTCGAACGAGACGTCAACCTTTAATCCTGTAAGCCTGTCCACATACTTCACCAACGGTACGCGGGCTTTAGCAATCACTTCCGTTGAGTCCGCGAATGGGATGTTGTCCGTCTCCAGGAATCTACGGAATCGGTACAGGAAACTCTTCGCCATGCATCGTTGGGTTTCGCGGCCGGTTCGTAACAGGGAATAGGAGCAGACGACGAGGTCCATGTCTGAAAGCGGTAGGTACAGCCCTGACATGAACGAGCCAAACGCCTTGATCTCGCAGCCGGAGAAATTGCCTCCACGCTTCATCGAATTGTCAAGGTGCGAGACAAGTTTCTGTCGCAAGTCCTGTTCGAACTGCCGTGGTCGGAAGTGCTCGTAAAAGTCCATTACTTCTTTGTGTAGCCTAAGGAGAGTGTATTGTTAGAATATAAAGGCAGGGTGTGGATTGGATGGGGGCAAGACGCGAAGGGCAAAAGCTTACCAGGCACCCATTTGGCGGGTGGCAGAGTGGTCAACAACGGCCCATGGACACGGGTCCTGTCCCCTCGGCGCCACCCATTCGGGTGTAAGACCTCCGCCTACACGCATCTTTAATGGTCCCTTCCTTTTACCAGCCGCGTGAAATGGCGGCTTGATTTCGTCGTCAAACGTCCGCTTTCTCGAACCAAGAGGATCAGAGTTCCGAGGGTGTCGCCGAAGTCTCGATCCGTGATACTCGATGCTTTGGATGCTCTAGAGGGTATCCTACCCCTGTCGTCCGTCTCTGACTCGTCGCTTCGGTCACTATCGCCTCCAAAGGATATGAATTCGTCAAGCTCGGCCAGGGGCTTGGGCGTATCCTCGTCAGCCTCGACACGAGCTTTCCTTATGAGTTGTACTACGTCCACCTTCTTTCTCTGAGACGGGTCCGGGGGTGGTAACGCCGTGTAAGGGTCCGGATTTGACCACTTGGGGACGTTGGCGTCCGTGTCCGTTACCTGCAATTGGCGGCGGGCGCGTTTCGATGATGGTTGCGCAGGTTGGCTGGCGTCGCTATCCGATATTTCCATATCATGCTCCTCGTCATCCGTCAGCTGGTCAACGTCCTTGTACTGGGCACCAGTATCATCGCCACCCAACACGACCTGTGGGAGGTTGTCGTTGGCGCCTTGCAGAATAGGACGTTCTGATGCGGTATACCGGGGAGGGAATCGGGGTTGCGGCCACGATATCCGTCCCTATGACCGCGGGGCCGCCCTCGATAGCCCGAAGGACCAGACGGAGGCGGTAGGGGAGGATCCCAGCAGGGTTAGCAACACGAAAGGTGAAGTCGCCCCGGGGCGGTCGAAAGTCTGGTCGGTAGCTATCGCTGGCGCCGTAGCTCTGGGAAGACTTGGAGTAGCGGTCGTCGGATTGCCGATAATTATCGTTATCGCCTCGATAAGAAGGGCGTCCTGGGGGTAGGAGGGTGGGGGTGGTGGTGGAATACTTGGCGGGGGTGGTGGAGGGGGACGTCTGTCGGATCTGCGAGGTGAGGCGGATCGTTGTCTCCCAGGACGCGACCGACCTTGGCCGTGGTTTCCACCACCACCGCCACCATTGCGGCGGCCATTTCTAGACCTATACGAATCCATGGTGCGTGTAGCCCAGGTAGCTGTATCCTGAGAATAGAAGGAGGGAGGGAAAGCGCGGGAGTGGGCTAGAGTACAGCAATGCGACTAAATCAATGCGAGTTGCGACTAGCAGGCGCGACAACAGGTAGAGAGGGTAGGGGAGGCGTCTGCCTAACTTCAGCACAAAATAGAGCAAAACGCGTCAACATGAGGCAAACAGTGCTAAGAAGGCGCGTCTGTGAAAAGTGGAAAGTGCAAGGTGGAAAAGCAGTTGGACTCGGAAGGTGCGACAGAGACGTCGAATGGAAATCTTGTCCGAACTTGCTGGTGCTCAAAGAAAAAAATGCGACAGGCCACACACACGCACAGAGCTTGGGTTTCGACGGACCGCGTTAATGGGGCTCATCTATTCGCAACCCTGCACATGTTAGGCTTAATTCCTGCGCTCAATGGTTCTCAAATAGCGCGGTAATTCTTCGTTTAATCCAGAGAAAGTCAAAAAGGGCACGACGTCAGAGGGCTTCGTTATGTAAGCATGGAAGCTCCAACCCAACTGCTTCCTCAATCCAGCTGACTAGACCAATCTTGGCCAAGTTCATGTCCGATCCAAGCGATGACAGGCGTGGAAGAGGAGGAAACCGAGGGACATGAAATTCGCATCTAGAGCTTTTGAGGCTTGGTGGAGACTCCAGGAAAATGGTAAAGAGTACAGAATTCGAGGTTTATTACAAAAGTGCTTGGGGCCTTGAATGAGGCCCATGCTAACAACCCGAGACTTCATCAACCCACGACCTCTCTAATCATTCAAGATCGTTCATTGTGGGAGGATATGGAAATTCTTACCCAGTAGCATCAGTGTGAATCTTCAGCCAAGCACTATTGTGGGCCTCCATCTCAAAAGATTTGTGATGAAATGCAATGAATTCATTTTCATCAGAGGGCTTTCGCCGTACATGTAAATTCTAGACAGCTCAGTCCAAGATGCCTTCGGGCTGAAACGACACATAATCCAGCGGAGCTCCCTCCCTCCGTTCGGCGACCCGGCAATCTTCACAGTCTGTCCCTTCTCAACCGTCACCCCCTAAACGTGACCCTCGCCGCTGAGTGGCCATCCAACCCGTTTGACGTGGCCTTGGATATCCGGCTCTCGACGTCGCCCTGCCACTCGCCAATGACAGTGTCATCAATCGACAAAGTCCACGATGCCTTGCCGTTGCTGACGTCGAAGTAGCCGACGGCGATATCGTAGACGCCCGAATCGAAGGCGATCTGGGCAGACGCCGTGCCACCACCCCCGCCCGCCGTGACGACGGAGCCCGAGGCCGCCTCGCCGGGGTTGGCGTTGGCGCGGGAGTAGCCGCTGAGGGTCATGCTTTCGGCCTCGATCCTCCACACGTGGTTGTTGACGCGGTCGAGGGCGTCGGCTACGCCGGACATCTTGTTGTAAAAGCGGCAGATGAAGTCACGCCATACCACGGAATGACCCGCTTGGTACTCGAGGCGGTAGAGCTGAGCCTCGTACCGCTCGTCGTCAATCTTGCCCTCGAGCGTGCGCCACAGAAGCGGGAAGGTCTGGGCGGTCTCCGCGCCAGCATAATGCGCGTCGTAGAAGTGCTGGATCACGGTCTTGCCCGTCGAGAGCTCGTGCGTCCATGGCAGGTGGTGGAACCATAGAATCAAGTTCTCGGGAGTAGTTTCGACTTTTTCGAATTGGGAGGCGATCTACGCATTGTCAACCTGGTTAATGGAGCTATGGTTGAGTGGTAAAAAGCATGGCTTCAACATACCTCGGGGGTATTGCCCCGCGTTACCGGTACCCGTCGCCACGGTTCGATCCATCCCGATTCCGTTGCGGTCGGCACGAGTCCACTGGCCCCATCCATTGTTGTCCTGAGAGGAGGGGTTCGGGCCATAGTGATTGCCGGTGATGTCGGTCAAGGTCTGGACACCAAGATTTCCCGTGTAGTTCTAATACGCGGGCCACGATTCCATGGACATCTGTGTAATGACGTCCCTGACCTGGTCGTCCAAACCAAAGGTAAGGCGGGTCCAGTCCTCAAGCATGACTAGGTTCCAGCGTTAGTTCCACTGCGATCGAGGGCATCTAATTCCCATCCCTCGTTGACTTACCAACAGGGTCATCCCAGGGGTTCCAGGCAAGGCGGCCGTAGGAATAGAGATTCGACATGGCGAGATGGCTACCAAGCCAAGACTTTTCCTGGCCAACGTTGGAAACAGCCGCGAATCCGCCGATTGCCTGGGTCTTGCCGCCAGGACGCTTGCCAGTCAAGATGTCTCGCACGGGCAGCTCTTCGCCCTCCCACCTCGTATCGAAGTCGAGGATTTCCCTCCAAAGCGGCGCCAAGTAGAAAAGATGGGCTTGCTGGCCTAAATACTCTTGCGTAATCTGCAGCTCAATGGCCATGTTCGTCGTAGGCAGATTGGCAAACAGCGGGCTGGCAGGCTCGCGGACCTGGAAGTCGATGGGGCCGTACTTGATCTGCACGACGACATTGTCCTCAAACTTGCCGTTGAGACTCTTGAAGAATTCCACGGCGGCGTTGGCGCGGTCCGCCTTTTTGTTGTTATAGTCGAGCTGGTTGTAGACAAAGGCGCGGAACATGATGACGCCGCCAAACGGCTTCAGGGCGCGAGCAAACATGTTGGCTCCGTCCGCAAGCGTGCGCTGGTACGTGAGCGGACCAGGCTGGCCCTCCGAGTTGGCCTTGACGAGGTATCCAGCAAAGTCTGGGATGCGCTTATAAATATCCTCGGTCTTGCGCGTCCACCAGCTGATGACGGAGTCGTTGAGAGGATCAAACGTGCTGAGGCCGCCCGCGGACTGGGGAGAAGCAAAGTTGAGAGACAGTCCCAGACGCACGCCGTAGGTGCGGAACGTGTCGGCAATCTTGGCGATGGCGTCGAGGTTCCTATCGGAGATGACGCCAGCGTCGGCGTTGACGTTGTTGATTACAATGGCGTTGATGCGAATAGACGCCAAGAGGCGGGCGTACTCCTTGATGCGCGCCTGGTCCGAGACGACGCCGTTGTTGGCGAAGAAGAGAGACGGACCCGCGTACCCACGCTCCACGCTCCCGTGGTTGCCCCCGGCATTGAGGTTATCCCAGTGATTAATCCACCGGATGTTGGTAGCTGGGTTCGTGGCATACGAGAGCTTGGTAAAGTTCCCCTGGGCAATCATGGAAAGATACTCGAACGCTCCGTAAAGGGCACCCCGCTCGTTTTGGCCGATGATCTGGACACCCGCGCCCTCGCCCGCCTCCGTGCTCAGCCAGAACCCGTCCTCGACGAGGTCAGCGGCACCCTCGGGTAGATCACCACATGCGGCGCCAAAAGCCTCGGCGGTGCCCACAATGACGGAGGAGGCAGCGTCGCACGCCGCTTCTTCGGAGATCTTGGCGGCCGCGCCAAGCACACCGCTTAATCCAGCTTCGAGCTCGGCGCCGGCAGAGGCAATGGGGCTGCCGTCCGTGGCGTTGAGCAGGACGATATTGGTCGGAGCGGCGTAGTCTCCAATCACGGATTCGTCAATAGGTGCATAGCGGAGCCATCCCGCAAGGCCATCCTCGGCCGCGACGAGGCCGAGGAGGCTGCTACGAATAGTGCGCTTCTTATCTCGCAGAAAGAGTGTTAGCGAGGCAGAGAAGTATGGCCGCGCAAAAAGATGCAGCAAGGTGGCAAACGAGCGATACTCCAAGTCATGCGAACAGAGCTCGGCTTTCTAGAAAGAATCTCACTTCTATATACTATCTATATACCAACTGCCTTTTTACGGCCAGGTTGAGAGATTCCACTGCCGTCATTTTCCTTCTCGAGCTCACCTCCTCTCGATATAGCAGCAGCATCGATCACGGTCGCGAGGTGGGAATAGTATAATTTCTACACAAGAGAAAGATGCATTCAACGAGTTACTCCTAATATGGGTAGGCACGGTTAAAGCGGTGTCGTTGGGAAGGCCGTCGAGAATTGGTGGAATATTTATTCAGCCTGTTCCACGAAAGGGCCGCCACTTTCTCGCCCATATTAGCATCGGGCTCTGGTAACGTGGGCTCCGTATGGTTTGTCCCGTCCCGCAGTCCGTCCGAAAATCGTGTCGATTCGCTTCCAGTCCCTGGGTTATCAGCTAGGGCTTTCCTCAACTCTCTACTTGATCCTTGCCATGTCTAGTAGCTCGGCGAACTCTGTGTGCGCGTGGAGAAGGTAGAAAGAGGGGTGAAGAGGGGCTGATTTACCTCTCGCGTGAGCCAAAAGGACTTGCACTTTATTCGTGCGTTTCATTGAATGAGGGTTATCTGCATAGAGGTGGAGGATGATAGATGAAAGAGGATCAACACTCATTGGAGTCCGTCTCGTGGTCCTGGCGCAAGTCGCTCGCAATGGCGGGTGCCCGTTGCCTTCCAAGGCTATCCAGCTCTATCAAGCATGTCTGGGGTAATTCGCCAAATCTAGCGAAGCGAAGGAACGTCCTGTTTGTTCCTGGACATGGTACGGCTTCGAGGCAATATCCTCAAACACGCCAATGTGCTCGATAACCGCCCAAGCCAAACCAACTCATTTAAATGGCAGTTGAAAAAGGTGCGAGAGGAGGAGGAAAGAAGGTGAAAGGAAATCCAGGTCATGGTGTCAAGCCCTAGATCCATGATAATCAGATACGAGGCGATCTCCAAAAGATTCTTGTTACCCAAGAAACTTTGGGATAGCCCGAGGTGGCATCTTTAGCCCCGGGGCGTCAAGTCGAGACGAAGAACAGACCTTTTTGGGGTCCAGGAGTTTGGCAGACAGGTCTTGGCACAGCATGATCGTTTTTTGAACCAGTGGAAGACTGGGCGGGCGCAACGACGAGTGTAACGCTGCATGATCTTTTGACATTTCAACACTAGGACCTCTCCAAGTCTTTAACTTGCGTCATATTTCCCAAAGCGGAGGTAAAGGAAGGGATTCGTGATCTCAACAGCGATTGCGTCGAAGCAGGAGGTGGACCTAGGAGCGAGAGCGTATATCATCACTTCAAGGCTCTTTGAAGATCATAAAGGGCCTCGCAGATGGCTATTGTTCCTCCACCAAACACCCTCACCATAAGTTTTCGAAGCCAGCCGTAAAGGTGAGGCCACGCATAACTCCAGAAGGATTTTATCAAAGAAGACGAAAGAGCCTAGGATGCTGCGGGAAAAGCCCCGCCTGCCGACCATGCCGCCATGGACTACCCCTGTTTCGTCCCAATCTTGAGCCTGGGGCCTCGTCTTTGTCCGCCGTCGCGAGAGCATCGTCGACCTCACCCGTCTCGATTAGGTCTAGTTATTATCATGGCTGAATACTTCTTGGTCGAGGGCCTGCTCTTTATTTTGGGTTTCCATGTGGCCCCTTGCGGAAGTGACAGCACAGATTACTAGCCTTTTGCAGTTCTCTGTTGGGGCTCGCCGTGCCTGGGTCCGGTTTCACTCCCGGCCGCCTGACCCGCTCTCGTCGTCGCGACTTGAGAGAAATGCCCCCGTCCAGGGAGGGTTGAAGCCACACTCTTAACCACGGGCACGCTCGCGCCGACCCTTTGTTTGACATCGGCAAGGCGAGCCGAATGTGGGAATGGCTTCGTGGCGCGGCGGTAACAGGCCTAGACCTAGCACTTGGATCAATTGAATGGATCCATTCCATTACGTTGATGCACTCTCCAGTCTTGTCACCCATGCGCGACTGGAGAGTCTGGAGAGAGAGAAACAAGAAAACAAATCAACGACGTCACTCAGCGACAAGACGATCAGGCGCCATCATTGCTACCCACACAATTTGTATTCCAAGGACCTTTTTGTATCCAAAAGCAAAGACGGAAGGTTTTCTCGCAGCAGAACCTCACTACCCGCATCGTCGGCGCCGAAATCTATGTGGGGAATTTGTGAGGGTTGATCGACAGCCCCTTGCGACGTCGCTTCAGGCAAAGGTGCTCTTGCATACAAATCAGAGCAGAGGGAACCCGTTTGGATCCAGGTGCTGAAATTTCTCCGCCTGTCATTCTTCGCCGGATTGGGCTCGGACGGTTCATCTCATTGGGTGCCACCGGCTGCTGAAACTGATCGAGTATCACGTCTTGGCATTGATCTGACTCTTGAACTTGCCGCGCCCGGCTCTTTTACTCCAGGCAGGGTGAGAATGCGCCGTTCATGCTGCGCCCTCCCATTTCTCCATGTTTCTTTTACGTGGGCGAAAAAAGTCCAAGAACATAACCAAGAAGAAGAGAGAAAAAAAGGTACAGCCAAGATGTCAAAGTTGCAGCGACCGCCGCACCTCTTGAACCGTTCCTCGGATCCGATTGCGCGCGCGCGCACACCCTTTGTTGAAACCCGGGCATGTCAAGTAAGAGGCCCTTGATTTGTCTTTTCTTTTTTATGGTTTTCGAGGACCCTCTAGCTTGCTTTTCCTGTGCTACCTCTCATTGACCAGGGTGAGCTACCTTCTCTGCGCATTTGGGGTATTAGCAGGGCGACTTGGAACGAATGGGCCGGCATGGGAGTGTCCTGCGACGAGCGCAGCGCATAGGGCGTTGTCCTGGAACGAACGTGTGCGTGCACTCCCTCACCCATCCTCCCTCCCCGTGAAGGAAGCCTTGCCGAATAACCCGAGATCGTGGCCAAAGGAAGAATAGACCCGCTTTATCTTGCTTTTTGTCGCTTCCATCTCTTGAGCCCCCTTCCATTCCAACCCTGTGTTCTAGGCTTGCACCGATTTGGACCCCCTTGTTCCCCGTTCCTCTCTATCAGCGCCAGCACGGTGCGTCCCCCACCTCCCCTTCTCGTTTCGACCCGGAGCCTGTCGGCAAGCCGGTCGCGAAACTAGAGACTTGTTTTCGCCTAGAGAGTGATCTGCTTGTAGACGAGCGGAGTGTTACTTGACGCTCCGGGTGCGCACGGCAGCGAAAGGGGAGGCAAGTGCTCATGTGCGACACACATCCAACCTTCGTCCGAAGAAAATCCAAACGTTCCCCCTCGGATCTTCTCATTTTGTTTTCCTCTCTCCTTCTTCCTCTCATTCGTTTTCTTCCTCGCCATCTTCGTGTGTTTAGTGCGTCCTCTTTTCTCTTCGCTCGTGCCGGTCACCAAGTTGTATTAGCTACACGTTCATTACTCTCCGCCTGTCGTTTCTTTCGCTACATTCGTTTTTGACAAACGATTTCGCCTCGCTTCCTTCTTCGCCGTTTGCATAGAGTTATCAAACATCACCTGGTCCGGATACCACGAAACAAGAATCATATATCACCAACAAGATGAAGTACACCGTCGCCGCCCTCGCCTCTCTGGCCACCATGGTCTCTGCCCACGGCAACATCACCTCGCCTCTCGGTCGCATCGCTGGTGCTGCCATGGCTGCTGCCTGTGGGCAGGCCGCGGTTGATGCCGTCAACATTGATGGCACCATCCCTCTCGAGAACATCCAGCCTGCGACTGCCGACTGTATGTAATCCCCTAATGTATCTGCGGTGAAGGAAAGGAAGAAGAGAGCCTCGAATGAGAGCAGGCTTCTCGCTGAGCGACGCTGAGGACCAGAGGGTGCTATGAACTGGAAGCAAATACTAACATTCGGGACGTTTCTAGGCAATCTCTTCCTCTGCCGTGGTGCCACGTTCGATGACAACGTCGACCGTGTGCAAACCTTTACCGCTGGCCAAGTCGTCGATTTCACCGCCATCTTGCCCATTCCCCACGAAGGTCCCTGCAACGTGTCCGTCGTCGACACCACCACCAACTCTGTTATCGGTGACCCTCTGATCGAGTTCGAGAGCTACGCCGACGAGGCCCTAGCCCAGCTCCCCGCCAACAACACCGCCTTCAGCGTCACCATTCCCCAGCTCGCCGCCGGACAGTGCGCCGTTGCTGGCCAGTGCGTCCTCCAATGGTTCTGGTTCGGTACTGGTGCCCAGCAGACTTATGAGAGCTGCATCGACTTCGTCGTTGCTTAAAATGGCCTTGTGGCTGTTCACGGTACCCAGGCTCTGGCTATCTGGAAGTCATCATTGAGTGTAATTGGGGGTAGCGAGAGGGAAGAGATGTAGATCTTATGAATCCCTCATTAGTTGTCTATATCTCTGTAACCAGCGTACATTTGGGCGATTCTTCTTCTTCTTTTGTTCCCTTAGCTTCTTGGATGTTTTTTTCTCTCTTCTTTTTCGCTGCTTCAAATGGGATAGATTGTTGGGACTTGGTGGGGCATGCTGGTAACGAAACTGTGATGACCTGTTCGCCGGACATGCAGGCACGGGGAGAACATACCCAGCGCTGGCGAACCTGTGGCAAAACTGGTCCGAAGGGCGCATCGGCGATAGCATATTGGAGAAGACTGGTTAGGAATAAGTAATACCGCAAAAGGGGAGTGATGTATGTTCCTCTATGCCATTCATGAACAACATTGCCACTCCCACTTCTTAGTCAGTCTCGCCGTCTCAATTCCTGCCATCGATAAACCCGTGCAGCGTGGACCTTGCATGTTCGATGGCCAGTTGTGTAAGAACAAGGCCGCGCAGTATCAAAGAGAGGGGCGAAGCTACTGGTGTCCGTCGATAGTCGGCGGGTCTCGTTAAGCCAATGGAAAACTCTCGAAATAAGCTCCGTATCCTGGGTTGAGAGGTTGAGCCTGGATCCGGCGGATTCCTGGGAGGCAAAAGTGGCCCAAACCTTATGGACTGATCATCTGCTAACCCACAGTCCCCAGCTTTGTTACCTTATCGGCACCTTCCTGCCTTGCCTGCGCTGCAACTGGGGTTTTCCCAACTGTCGAAGAGTGATGGTTGCAAATGCAACACTGCTGATTGGCTCTGCCAAAATTAGCGTCCTGCCCCGTCCCTGAAAGTGCCCCATAATAGTATCGCCCACCTGCGTGTCTCTTGCGATCTCTAAGACCCACGAGACCTCAAGGGAACAGAGGAATTAACATGGTTGTCCGTGGGGTACTTGGTATTCCAAAAGTACTGTCTACTCTCCGTTTTAGCCACCCGGGCCTGGAAGAGGATTCGGAGCGAGTGTCCATGACCAGCCCATTTGCAAGATCGGTGTTAGTCAAAGCTTCCATTAACTTCGTCGCGGTTTCCGGACTGACGTTGCTCTTTCCCCAAGTACAAAAGGACTCCTCGTCCCTTCCTTCTTCTCAATTTCTCCTCGATATTAAGCAACTATCAATTCTCCAATATTCTTTGCGCCTCAATCGTCTGGCTTAACCTCACTCTCTGCCTTTAACTGTCCTGCAACGTACGACACCTCATTAATCCAATAGCACATTCTGCTCGTCAACGTCATTACCCCGCCAAAACAGCAGCTTTACCACGTCTCCCTTCGCCATGTCTCCCGCTGATACCTGCTGCCGAAAGGGTGAGGGCTCTTGCGTCTGTGGTATGCTTCCTCTTCGTCACCTCCAATTCGTACTTTCTAGGAGATCCCCGCTAACTGATGTGATTCTGCAGCGGAGCAAGCCACCTGCTCGTGCGGAAAGCAATCCGCCCTTCACTGCACCTGCGACAAGGCCCCTGCTGAGAACAGCATCACCGGACCTAGCTGTTCCTGCGGCGCTCGCCCTGTAGGCAAATGTACCTGCGCCAATGCCGCCTCGGAGAACCAGAAGCCCGCTGGCTCAACCTGCAGCTGCGGTGCTAGGCCTGCTGGTAAGAAATCTCTACCTCCCGGCTTTTAAAGCTTTTTTCATTGTTTTTGGTTCTCCATGTTGTAGGTTTCAGAGTACTAATCTGCCTCTTTCTTATCAGGCTCTTGCACTTGCCACAACACCGCCAACGAAATCGACTTCACGACCAAGAAATAAGCAAGTTGCATTAAAGACCCTCGGGATAAGAGGGCCCTTTTCTTCGTCAGGACAACTTATGGGTATGCATCGGGATTAGGCGTTAGGTGGGCTTAGGAATGATCATAGTGCAGGAATACGCACTAGAATAGGTGTTATTGTGTGCTCATGGCTTTATTTGAACCCAGTGAGCTTCGTATGAGTGTTGTAGATACCAATACAAACCAACTTTAATAACCCAGAAACCAAACAAAGCATGTAACGCGCAAGTCAGAGACATCGGGAGTATTGTGGTGAGGAATAGTACATGTGTGACAACCTCAAACTGCTTGCCACATACATTGGCAGCGGCAAGCTCTAGTTGGGTAGAACGAACCAGATGTAGGCCCAAAAATCTCATCACAATCTTAAACACTGAGCAAGCGTGAACACGAACAAGGTCTATAAACGCTCCCGGACATGATGAACCTATTAGTACAGGAAACCCAAACTCTCATAAACGTCTGTAAATGAATTTTTAAGACTCGGCACCGTATCTCACTCTTCGGACGCAGCAAAACGTCCCAATTTGTACTGTTTCCATTGTAAATACCCGTCACACCCACTCCTGATGATGTGAACTCGAGAAGAAGGACTTCTCGTGACTCCTTTTGAATGTCCCAAATACCGCAAGCGTCGCAAGCCGACACTACCAATCTCTCCGTGTTGCTTGTTCAGCTACCCTATAGCGCTGGAAACGAGCTGCTGCCTCTGCTGCTGAACACTCCCATAATGCCGAATCCAGCGTAGAAGAGGGCGAGAGGGTAGGCGACAAGGGCGCGCATACCGCGCATCCTACCGACGGCGCAGAACATGCCACTCGAGCTAGCGGTGCACCAGAGGATGGCCAAGCTGGTGATTATGATGCCAAAGGGGGTATCCATGGGCATGACGATGCCAACGAGGGAGGTGGCGACGAGGGGAAGAAGACAGTAGCCGAGAACACTGGCGCTGCGGGCAAAGGTGAGCGAGGAGGCGTTCTTGGGCCCGCCAGGACCTGGCTGTTGACCGCCATGGTAGCCCGGTCCTCCACCGTACTGGGGTTCGGCGTTAGAGTCGGGAGGGGTCATGAGGGAGAGAATGGCGTGGAGGGATGTGGAGCCGAGGAGGGCAAGGCCGTAGATGTAGCCAAAGTGCACCTTGCCGGAGAAGAGGAGGAAAGTCCCAAAGAGGAGGAAGAAGAGGACGGGGCCGGCAAGGTCGGAGTCATCCATGAGATTCTGGTCGATGCGACCGAGGGGATTGAGTACGGCTAGCGTCTGTGAGGTAAGTAGAAGAACGAGTTAGCCCTCATCCCATTCCCACAATGTAGATACCGCCACACAACAGGTCACTATTCTTGGTCAAGCATACCTTGGCTTGGATATGACCAAAGTTCACACCGAGTTCTTCCATTAGGGGTTCTCCGTCGTATCCCTCCGTCGAAAAGGCCGCGAGCCATCCTGTCCTCAGACCTCCTTGCTCGCCCATACGGCCCGATACACCGCCACCGTACGCGGGTGCTGGGGGTGCACCGTATCCGCCATAGCCTTGAGGCGGAGGAGGGGCAGCATCGGGGCCTGCCGAGGAGTAGGAGGAGGGGAAGAACTGGAGGTTGTTGGCCGAGGGTTGGCCGTAGTTTTGCTGGGATTGATAGTAGTTCGACATCGTCGCTGTCGTATGGAGAGGGAGGAGGGGGGACTTTGAGGCAGAGCTCTCGATGGTTTGGCGGGGAGGCCAGGCGCGAAGGAAACAAGAAAACGAGGGTATCAAGGAGAACGCGGCAGAAGATATAGACCAATAATTAAAAGTGTGTCTGCGGCGGCGCGCAGCATAAAAGTGCCTGGCGGGAATCCGAAACCAGATGCCTGATGATAATACGCTGTTCGAGAAAGATTGACGTCGCCAGTCTCAAGGCAAGCTGTCTGAAAGGAGGCAGAAGCGAATGTGATGGTCGATTAGGTAATCTATTCTCAGCTGTGTGAGAAGGTGCCTGTGCCACGTTGCAACCAGCACGAGCTCGTGGCGCTACCATGAAAGGGCCAAATGTGGCTTGATTTTCGGAAAATATTCGGCGTTGTCCCCTGCCGTCTTTTTCTTTCTTTTTCTTTTCCCCTTGGCTTGGGCAGACGAAAACGGAAAGGGTAAAAAAATTCGCGTTCGGAGGTTTTCGCAGCGTTCATCCGACAAAATCGGACTTCTCTCTCTTTCCATTGATGGATCCCTTCCAAGCGTGTCCTTGACGCTCAAATCCACACTCACCCTCTACGCCCCCTCGCTCGCCTACTTCTCACGAGGGAATCGCTTGAAATCTCACCGAGTCCAGCTCCCTCGCCTCCTTTCATTTTTCCCCCAGCCAACCTGTGACAATGGTAAGTTGCCGAATATGGCGCCACGCTGTGCCACCACGCCCATCCCAAGATTTTCGATCGCATTTCGCAGCCAAGGAGGGAATCATCGCCAACTAACAGGCATCCGCCCCCGCTTTATAGGCCCACCGACTCGTAACCCAGGTCGTCATTATCGGCAGCCGTATCATCGGCCGGTCGTTCGCGGCGGCCTACAAGCAGGCGCAGGCCTCGTCGCAGTACGCGCGCGCGCAAGCCAAACTCAACCCCGACGGTGCCGGCGCGGGCCGAGGGGCCTCCTCGGCGCGGGCATGACGCTCGAAGAGGCGTGCAAGATTCTCAACGTGAAGCCGCCCAAGGGCGGCCAGGCCAACGCTGAGGAGGTCATCGAGCGGTACAAGAGGCTGTTCGATGCCAATGACCCGCAAAGGGTGGCTCCTTCTACTTGCAGAGCAAGGTTGTCAGGGCGAAGGAGAGGCTAGATAGGGAGCTCGGCCCGATACGCGAGAAGCTAGAACAGGACGCTGAGGTCAAGGAAGGCTTCAAGCCCAAGATTTACAAGGACTAAGCATTCGAAGAGTAACTCGCTCGAACGACAACGGTATGGCGGGGATGATATGCCACGAACAGTTTCGAATCATCTCTCGGAACATCTCGCCTCAACGACTGCTATAGCAACTCAGCTATGCGCGACGCCATCACCACGATGTCCCACAACAAAATCTATTGATACGATACAGACGAAGACGATGGGGATGAAAGGGCTGGTTGTATCTTCTTAAGAATCGACAAGGAGATGCAGTCAGGGACGGACTTGGGAGAGCCGACAGCCCTACACTTGGTTGCTCATACGAGCGGGAGTGGTGGGCTTGGGTTCGACCCATGTGTAGTATAAATCTTCACTGACATGTCGCATTGCGAAGGCGTTATTTTTGGTGGAAAACACAGGCACCATGGCGAGAAGCCTGCTTTGGAACTAGACTATAAAGAAGGGGTCGCTAATACAGTGTATATTTATCTTTCCACAAACACATTTTAGGCCAATCTTTTGGGGCCATTGCTCTGTGAAACAAGTCGGCCTCGGTGACTTGAAGAAGCCGGCCACTGCCTCGGTGCCACCGGGTAGCGTGGATATCATCCCGTATTCTGGGAACGCCGTCTCTTCCTTCGCCTGTCTACTTAAGATGTTATAGAATAGAGACCTGAAGCCATGCCATTCCCGGTATGCTCATCGACGAGACGATAGTTTATGCTTCATTGAATCTCTGTTAACCCGGTCGTGTGAGAGCCATTCTTCACTCGTGCCTCATACTTCGGAGCCACCGAGATGGCGGTTCCGCATAGTTAGAGAACCTCTGGATATGGGGTGTGCCTCACTCGTGTTATTATCGCTCCTTGAGGACATTGGTGGACGTCCTGCTCTTCCTTCCTTGAAGCCTACCTGCACAGCGATCTTAGAATAAGTATACTTCAGGTGACAGCACTCGAGGAACGCCGGGGATCCAAGTCTTATTTCCCTCCCATTCCGGTTCTCCGTTCTCTATAGCATGGGAAAACGTGCATCGGAGATGGGAGGTCGCCGAGGCCCGGTCCGTTGTTTTCGTGACAACGAGCAGGCTCCGATGTATGCTCCCTCCACAATACCACCGTCAACTATGTTCTCGTTATAATACTAATCACGGCCTATGGCTTCTCCATCTCCGCATGAGAAAAACAAAACAAGGACCATTCCTCACTCGCCGACCCACCATGATCACCGTCGATCAATCCGCGCCACCCAAAGTCAGCCACCGCGTGCCCTGCCCACGAGATGGGAACGCATGAGACCGGGTTGTTCTGAACTTGCAGTCCCGATGGCGCAGCGAGCTGGGACTTTTTGTTTCGTCCTATGAATGCAGCCCACTCTGGCTTTTCCCTTGTGCGCTGGTTGCCAAGGTGGAAAGCTCGGCCCTGCGTGTTTCCGGTTGAGTTATCATTGACCTTCTCGAAGACTGTTCCCTATCCGTGAGCGCGCTTGGCGCAGGTCACCCATGAGCTATAGTCGCCTTGATCAAACGTTGGATTTCTGTTGTCCCTCCGTACATGTATTTTCAGAGATATGCCTGTATCACGCGTCGAGGAGTGCATCACAAACACTTCGTAGGTTGCAAAATGGAACAAGAGTGGTAGAATCGAAAAAGAATGTTCGAACATATTAAGATGGGTATCTATTAATTACACACATTGGTGAACCGTCTTCGCGGTTTCCGACATTAACGTCTAGCATCTAGCTAGGATCCTCACTGAGGATCATGATGGTTGAATCAAGCCCAGGGTGTTTCCCTCAAGAAACACCAAGCCGCCAGTGCCGCTAGTAAAACGTAGGGTTGCGGGCGGCCAGAAATGATATTCTAGACACGCGCGCAAACCCTTTGAGAACCCATAAACGTTTCCCTTGTCTAAAGTTGACTCCCAGTAACCCTCGTATAACGTTGGTCCTCCAAGAAAAAGAATTGGAGGACACTCTCTATGTATGTTAAGTGCTGTATGCCGAACAGAAGAAATGTGTAAAAAGAAGGAGGAAGAAGAAGAAGAAGAAGAAGAAGAAAAGAAGCTTGAGCTCAGCAACGAGTGTGATGAAGTGAAGTGATAGAAATAGAACAAGGTTGCTTCCAGATAGATCGCTGACCTCTGCCCATTAGGTATGGTAGGCAGAAAGAGGATGGAGGTAGAGAGATAAATTGGAGATCAGCCCTATGATTGGAATTTTAGATCGGCTTCCAAGGTGACAGGGCTCTTCCAACGCTAAGGAAGTCGCTGCCACCAACGCCAGAACCACCAGCGCCACGGTCTCTGCCGTTATCCCTGCGCGTAGGATCGTATGGCTTCGGGAATGTCGGAGTCCAGTTATCTGCAGGAGAACCGGGACCGGCTCTGCTACCGTCATCGCTCGCTAGGCTCCAAGCTTTGGGGTCCTGCGGCGACGTCGACCCGCTCTCCTCGACGAAGAAGCTATACGTCTGTCCATTATAACCAGGAGGCCTGGGGAACTGCGCCCTTCGCGAGCCTTGCGCCAAGGCAGCAGCCGCAGAAGAAGCGCCCGACGTGGCGCGCGAGCCCTTGCCAGACCCAGAAGGAGCAAAGAGTCCAGAGCTTTGAGTGCGGCGCTTGGGGGCCGGGCGAATGACGATGCGCACGTCGCCCTCTCCAGGGCCCGTGCTCGACGTGCCATCGCTGCCGAGAGCCCCCGCGGCCATGACGGCGGGAGCAGGCTTAATCAGCCTGTTCTCGGTGGCGTTGGAGAGGATGCTGGCCGCGCCGACGGGGATGGAGCGGGATCCCGAAGAAATCATTTCCTGCTGCTGGCGAGACATGTCGAGGGCTTCCTTCTTCTTGATGAGGCGGTAGATGAGGAACCCGGCGAGGATGAGGAAGAAGAGGCCAAAGATGATGCCGAGCGCGATGCCCGCGATATCGTCCGAGGTGAGATTGGAGCCTGGAACGGGGCGGACGGGCCCCGTAGGTGAAGGGTTCATGTTGGTGGGCATCATGGATTGAGGGTTTCCGGGGGCAAGATGCCGGTGACGCCGGGAGGCAGCTGCGTGCCCGTGGGAACGTTGGTGGGGTTCTGTCCCGCTCCGGGGGTAGGAGGGAGCTGCCGTCCGGCAGGCCCGAGGAAAGGTTGGGCGGGTTCGCGGGGATGAGGCCCTCGTTGCCCGTCGGGGGATGAAGCCGCCGGGGAGGAGCCCACCGGTGAATTCGGGCCGCGGCGCCACGGTCGTGGTGGTGAAGACCGTGGCGGTGGCGCTGGGAGCCAAGGTTTGCGTCACGAAGACGGTGTTGAAGAGGGCCGAGGTGACGGTTACGACACCGGTGATGGTCGCGACCAGCTCCACGGTCGTGGTCAGGGTGACGGCCGCCACGGCATCCGCGTTGAAGCCCACTTCGCTCAGGGGCTGGGACGCGGCCGGGAGCGTTGTGGCGAGGTTGAGCGCGCCCGCGTCGTCGGTGACGGTGGGTTGCGGGGCGGCTGCCGTCGCGGGGGTGCCGTTTGGGGCGGCGCGGCGGCGGCGGCGTCTTGTCGTCGGACCTGGCTTCTCGCGACGGCTCCGGAGGTGATTGTCACGGTGAGCGTCTGGGTGCGTAGCGCGGGGTCCTGGAAAGTGAGGGTCTGGAAGACGGTGACGGGGACGACTGTCGTTGATGTGACGGAGCCGACTGTCACCGTCCTTCGAAGTGTTGTGGTGACGATCACCGTGGGAGCGGCTCCGACTTCAGCGGCAACGCTACATATGAATGTCAGCAAATTTGGCGGAACAAGAAAAGGATATTTTCAAGAAAACGAGAAAAAGACCGCGAGCACTGTCGCTCATATGGCCCAAAGGTAGGAGATAGTGAAGAAACTTACCCGACTTCCGTGCAGTCCGCACCAACACAACTCGCCGCCATCTCTGCCGCTCTTTGCTCGGTGGGACAACACGCTCCGGTGCCATCCTCCGCCATACAGCAGGCAAACCCCTCCCCGCAGCACTGAAAAGACCCGGCTCCATCCGGGCACACCAGAGAATCCGTGCACGCTGAGGCAGTTCCGTTTTGCCGAGCCGCGAGCCTGGTTGCCATCCTGCCGGGTTCCGCCCTCGTCCTCCTGCGCCTCCAGGTCGGTAGCATCTTGGATCGGATTCCGTCCTCGGCGTCCCGCGGGCCGGTGGGGTAGCGGCCATCTCGAAGGCCTGAGGTGAGCTGAGACTGTGATGAAGACGGAGCGCGAGGTTGCGCTGGTAGTTGGTGTGACGGTGTGCCGGCTAGCGCGAGAGTGCACCATAACAGGGCATATAGACCCTGTGATATCAACATTATAACACTGTTCTCATTCTGGCTGGTTGGAAGCCCCGGGTTGTTCCTCGTTTAGATGAAGGAAGAAAGCGAAAGAAACTTGTTCTTGGTGGTGGTCGAAACCCTGAACAGAAGAGCGAGAGAGTTGGAGAAGAAAAGAAAGAGAGGAGAACCCGATGATAGAACGAAGGTTTCGGGTAAAGGATGGTAGGTTGATTACAAAAGAATGTAGTAGAAAGAAAAAGTAGGAAGAAGCGAATGCAGCAACGCTTTAGGAAAAAGAGAAGATGGAAGCTGTTGGCTGCTTAGAAGGAGCGGATGCAACAATATGGCGATTGCCTGGCCATGTGGGGAAGAAGGGAAGAAAAGAGAGGGGAGGGACGAGATGATAAGACGAGGCGGGGGGATACAAGGGATGTAAAAGAGATCTTGGATCATGAGATGGTCCGAGCCTAGGGTGGGAGGGCAGTGGGCAAACAAGCTTCTCTTGGTCGTTCGGGGAATTTGACCTGAGGGAGTGGTGACAATCTGCCCGGATGTCGAATGTTGCCCATAGCCGAACCACTTTAGAGAAGAATGGAGGCCAGGCGAGTGTAAGTGGAATAAGACATCCGGGACTCACCGAAAGTGATCTCTATGAAGGGGGAGGGGTGTAAAGCGACGGGGGAGGGATAAGGGTAGCACGGGTGCCCGGAGCGAATGATGCAAAGGGGAGTGAGGTGAGCAAGGCAGAGAGAGAGTGTGAGTGCGAGAGATCTTCACAAAGCGAGCAAGGCTCGGTACAAGGTGGCGTCACTTCCCCGGCGGCGGAGAGAAACATACGAGGGCCCGACACCAGGGCAAGGCGGGCGAGGTGAAAAGTTGGTACGCATCATCAGCGTCCCCTCCTCATCGTCATCAGCAGACGATGGGGAAGGATGAAAATAGGGTGGCAATGGGCCAAAAAGAAAAGAAAAGGTGGAGTGGCAGGGGGGATGATGGCCTATCATCCATGCTCCGGTAGCGTGGAAGGCCGGGCCAGGTACGCCCGTCAGGCAAAGACCATCATCCCTGCTGGCAACGACGAGGATCTCACGAGGGCTTGGCCAAAAAGAAGAAATGGGTAGTGTCGATTTCTGATTTCTATGGAACCAGTTTATTCCAGAACAGACGGGAACGTTCTGGAGGGGGTGCAAGTTTATGCATGCGTCTGGGGGTGGGGTGCGTGCGTGGTGTGAAGTCGGCTTGTACACATCCTCATTGAGAATAAGACAGCACCGCATGGCCTGCCGGGGAAGGGGGAGGAGTGGCGGGAGTGAAAGGGTGTGGAGAGAGGATGGGATGATGGCGACAAGCGCGCGTGGCTCGCCGGTTTCTCAGACATGAACTTTGTAGGGCACTATTGGATGAACAGGGCCGGGGATAGGAGGCAAGAGGCGAACTAGGGGATGGACGAGACGAGACGAAGACATGGGTCTTTAAGGCACACAAGTTGTGAACGACAAGAGAAGAAAAGAGTATGAGTTGAACAGACAAAGATTGCTTGCGTATAGTTCACCACACGCGCCGCACCAAATTGATTCTCCTCTAGCAGATGGACATGTCAGTGATTTGGAGAGGGGCCGCGGGTGGGAAATGTTTAAGCTAAGCGCTGTCAGAGACAGAGTGACCGCCCGGTCGCGGCTTGATTACGGAAACAGGTGGCCTTGGACCTGGATATTGGGAGTCTTGGATGGTCATAATGATGATACTAGGCGAACGGGTCGGAAATGCGGGTGGGAGTGAGGTAGGTAGAGAAGAGAAAAGACAAAGGGGGTGTGAAGAGGGAAAGGAAGGAAAACCCCCAACGCCTCGTAAGCCAGCGTGGACATGTCAAGGTCACCGGGGCAGCCACAAGGCGAAACAATGGACCTGCCTTGGGGATGCTCGCTGGTTTCCCTTTGGGCTTGGCGGCGTCGGTATCGCAGAGTGAATCGGCATATGACTGATCGGAGGGGTGGGTTCCATTCGTCTGTGCTTGCGTTGCAGCATGCCTAGCTTTCCCTCTCCAACGAGACCTCGGAAGATAAAGTTAGCTGCAGCAGATGAGACCCGATGCAACCAGCTTGTCTAGGGGAGTGCACAAGGCCAAAAGAGCCTCAGTCCATCAAAGTCGTCATGGCCGGGGAGAGCAGGGTGGACAGGACCTCGGAGCGAAAGCAAGGGGAGGTGAGAGGCTCGTCCATGGTGAGACGGCAATGCCGCACGTGCATGCATTTCAAATCCTCGTCCTGATCCTCTTTGCCTCTTTTTAAGAAACAGCAGCAGATGTATCGAGAACCAAAGAGCCCTGCGGCTGCCTTGCCTTGCCTTGTCCTGCCCTGCCTTGCCTCGCTGCTATTTCTAGGATGGATGCTGGGGCTAGCGATGACGAGTGTCAATACATCGGCGTGAGTAAATTTAGCAGCCATCTTGTTTTTGCGGTGGCTGTTCGTGAGCATCCGGCTGATTCTTTCTCGTGTTTTTCCCTCTCGTGACGTTTTTTCCTCTTTTTTGCCCTGCTTTTTTCCCCTTCCATTCTTTTCATTTGATTTTCCCACGCTTAGCCGGCTGAGAACAATCATGCCTGGGCGGATTTTTCATGCGCCGATAAAAGGTGAGACCGGATCGAGGGTGGCGAGCAGGTGCAATGATGCGCAGGGGTAATGTGTGAGGTTGACGATCTCTTTTTCTGGGTGCTCGGCGTTCGGGGCACGGAGGCTCGCGGCTGCCGTGCGGATTCGTCCGGGTGGGCCCTGGCCAAGCAAAGTCAGCAAACATGAGCACTAACAATTATCAGTCAGCTTCCCTTGGTGGCTCTTTCCCTTACCCCGATGGGACGTACTATTCGGAAAATAGTAATTGCGCCCCCTCCACCCCAGAAACCCCATCCGAACGCTCAGCGCTCGGCCTCGCTCCCCTCTCCACACTTTCTTTCTAGCGAGCCTACACGACACCACCGGATGTGCCCCCTTGCGCTGTCCGTGGTGTAGGTTCGGCGCCAACGTCTGAGCGCGCGGGACATGGGTCAGCTTCGTTCCACCCCTTGTCCTCCGGCTTCACCCCAGACATGCCCTGGTGCGGTGCAGGCACCTTCACCCTGACTTCCATTACAACCTTTGCCTGTTGTTTGCCTTTTGTTGTTCTTCCTCTCCAACATTTGGCCTCTATTATACTTTGCTTTCGTCTTAGTTTGTTCTGTCCATTGCTCGATGCTACCTGGAATTTCCTTCGGAGAAGGTCGATCGAGAACGAGATCGGCGTTCTACAACGCGCCATCGCCATCGCTAATACCACATTCTTGTGCGTCCGAGACGCCTCCATCACAAAATGCCGCCGCTGCTTCTTTGGTTCACCTTGTCTTTTGGGTCCCTTTGTCTCTTGGCTCTTTGTTTCAACGCAATGGTGACATTGCATCCGCTTTCTCCCTCGCCCTTCGTTTTATTATGTTTTCCTTTTCTGTGTTCTCTTCGACCTTTCCGGGTTGCCCCGTGAAGCCGTTTTCCCTGCCCATCCACGACAGTACCAGTCAATGGTCCCTCTAAGCTCGCTCACCTCTCCTAACCAAACCCTGGCCTCCTCCCCCACCCTTCCTCTCTCCCGCTTTTCTGCACGTCTCGGTGGTCTCGTCTTGCTTCAGAAATGGAAATCAGCGTGGATTCTCGTAAATGCCGGGTTAGCCCTTCCACCGTACCCGGGAAAGTGAGCTTCGTCTTTTTTCATCTTTCGTTCGTCTTTGCCCAAGATAAAGGACTTTGACGGGACGGGTGAGCAGTGATGTAAATCAAGACCAAAAAAGTCAAGGCCACTTTGGTCGGGCGCAAGATATGCGAGAAAGGCTCGCCGTTAGCGTCGTGTCGTGGTAGACAAAATAATACCCGGGAACCAAATCTCTCGAGGGAGTGGTGCCCGTTGCTCTCGTTTGCTGCGTGGATCACCAGTGGCTGCAAAACGAAAGAAACACTGATGGCTTGCGAGAATACATGGAGTAGGAATCTTTAGTCTGCAGTCTGCACTGCGACTCAAAATCTCTTGGAATCACACCGATTGATGTAGGCTTGAGCCTCACTCACATCTAGTCTTTATTGACACGACTAGTCCTTATTGGGCGCTTCTCGACACACAGGCACACACACACACACACACACACACATTTACTTACGTGTACTAGGGACGCTTGCACATGCACAACTCCGCTCCGAAGGACACTTAAAATCACCTTTTTCTCAAGGAACAGAGGCAAGAGGAACAATAGAAAACAAATGCATATTTTTGGTATCTCGAGCGCTGTCACGGCAGCCATCATAACTCCCTTTGCCCAATCCTTGGTATCTGCGCATGCCGGCGCTGGCTTATGCACAATTGTCGTCACAACATGTATAACGCAGCCCTGTTATGGAATTGGCCCATCATATCATCCCATAATTCCCATCATCATAATCATTTCGTCCGGTGTATGAGACCAGTGCCTTCAGGACACAAAAGGAAAGAGAATGGAAGGAAAAAAGAAGTACACAAAGATTCGTCGTCGGTGGATGATGGACATTCCGAACCATTATGCTCGTCCACTGCCCGCACCCGGGGATTCTCTATCCGCGAGGAGGTATATGACAGGCAACGTAAGAAAGAAAAAGAAAAACAAAGAAGAAGGCGAAGAAGAATCGATAAAGGCCATAGGAAGGGTTCCCAAAAAAATGTAGAGGGGTCGGGGGAGGAGACCCGGAAAATGCACGCATGATTCCAGCAGCGGTGGCCTCGGATCTGCCGTCGGTCACGGAATCCTCAGACATCGAACCCAGGAATTCATGCTCCCAAGCACGAGATTGCATTTCCTCCCCCTTTTTCGGGCTTCTTGGATTCTTCCATCGACCATTCTACGCAACTTTGTGGAACGTAGGGGTCTGATCGTTGTTTTACTTACAACGCGGTATTATGGTATTTTGCTGTCGAGGATTCTTTTGCTGCTCTTCCTCTTCCTCGGCTCTTCACGCCCAGTCTTCCGCGACTTCCCGACACCGCTTTAGGCCGGCTCCTGCGTTATTTTTGGCTCATGGGCGTGCGTGCTGTCCGGCCTCTTGATCGCCACCTGGCTCTCTATGGGGCCCGTCCGCCGTGTTGCGGGGACTGGTCTTGGGGTTCGGAGCTCTCGTCACCCTTCTCACGATCGTCGACGACTATTCTGGACGCCGGTCGAGTCTTGGTCTCATCGATAGCCTCCCCACCCTGTCCTCGTCGTCGTCGTCGAGAGACACGGCATAGGTTTCCCCACTGAGCCCCGAGACGGGGACATCCTGCTCGAGTTCCTGGGGTCGTTGATCCCCAGGACGAAGCTCTCCTGGCTCCTGGCCCAGCGCGCCTCCGACATCTCGCTCTCGCGCTTCTTCCTCCGCCCCGTCTTGTCTCCCTTTTGATGTGTCGGCAGGGGCGGAGGCGGCGTTTGCTGGTACGAGAGCCAGTACTCTTCGAAGCCGAGGGACACTGGCCTGCTCTCCCGGCAATGTCGCTCCTCGACATGGTTTGAATCTCGTTGTCCCTGTATTGCTGCAGACCGGGCGCTTGCTGGGCAAGGCGTCTCGTGCTCCCGAACAGGGAGCGGAGGCTGAGCTGTGTCATCCCACGCTCCGAGTTCGCTGCCTCCATTTTCGTGCTACTGCTATTATTGTTGTTGGTATTATTATTCTCGAGGTCCACCTCCGTCATCTCGGGTGCCGTGTTGGCCGCGTCGCCCGTCCTCCAGAGACCGTAAACGCGCCCTTGGCCAGCAGCTTCTTTTGTTGATTTCGACGCATCGTGGCCATGGCCATGGCCATGGTCGTCGTTGAGTACCCGCGACCGCCTCCAAGGATAGCCTCGATAGCTAACCATGGTCGTCAGGTCCACGCTCTCGTCATCGCTCACGTCTCGCAGCGGCCTCGCGCTCCTCCTCTTCCCGGCGCGAGCCCCTTTCCGGCGGCCGCCAACCACCCTTCCCGTCGCCTGGGCATCGCCCATCATCCTCGGCCACACCCTCGCGAGGACGGGCCTGAGCATGGGAGCGCTCGCGCAAATGAGGGCGACGTCGCACTCGAGAATCGTCATGACGAAGAAGGCGAGCGTGTTGGTGACGCCCACGCTGCCCGGCTGGAAGTGCCGGTGCAAGCTGAGCTGCAGGCGGAGTAACGAGGCGGCGATGACGAAGATGGACAGGCTGAGGACGGTGGCGAGGGCGACTTTTGGCGCGGGGGATATCGAGGCGCGAGATGCACGGGATCACCATGATGATGATCCAGGCGTCGGTGGCGGTGTGCAGGCTCGCGCTGGAGATGAGGAGGGGCGCGAAGCCGACGCAGCGCATGGGGCGGCCGAAGAACTCGCCCTCCTGGGGGTGGCACTGGAACACGCTGACGAAGAGCAGGGGCACGCCGTAGAGCAGGACAAAGGCGATGGTGGCGCGGGCGAGCCAGCGCTCGCGACGTTTGCCGCTAAACATGCGCAGGTAAAAGGTGAGGACGGACAGCTTGGTCAGGCACAGGCACAGCTGGTAAAAGATGAGGCCGAGGTAGGTGCGCATGATGTAAGGGTGGACGGAGCCGGGCCCGCCGTCGGCGGTGGCGAGGTCGAGGTCGTGCTGCAGGTCGCGCTCGTCCGGGGCGAGCAGGATGTCGGGGTGTAGGCGGCGATGCTGTAGATGATGCAGGTCGCGGTGGAAAAGGCCCAGGCGGCGAGGATGAGGGTGTCGTCGAGGTACCATTTGCGCAGGAGGACGAGGCGCGAGATGACGCGGCCGATGATGACGATGGTGCAGATGATGTGGGGGACGAGGATGCCGGCGAGGATGGCGGGCATGCCGGTATCGTGAGGCTGTTTTTCGTGGAAGAGGGAGGAGATATTGTCTTAGTTTGCAGGTTTTTGAAGGGGGACTTGGACTTTCTGAGGTCCTTGTATAGCTTCTCTGATAGACAAAAGCTAACCAAGTGAAAAGGGGAGGAGCCGTGATAACTTACCGTATCATAATCGTCAAATGTTGATGCACCTGTATCGTTGTGCATTGGCAGCATCTGTGCCGCCATGATGGGCAGCTATCACCTCCTTGAGGAGGTAGTCGAGATGTGAAGCTGACGATTGGTGGCGGTGATGAGTCTGTACCTAGCTTCCAACTTGACCCTCGGGGATCCTCACGAGTAAAATCTCGCGCGTCCTTTTGCTCACTTGCTCGGCTTTCGAAATGTGGAACCCGCGAGAACAGACCATATAACACAAGCTAGAGCAGGAAGGAGCGAGGCGGGGAGCTTCCCTGTTAAGCTGTTTTCTTCTTCCGAGACTCGTCGGTTCTTGATCCTTCTGCGAAAGGGTTAGGATAGTCCTAGCTCTAGCTCCTACTACTTTCACGGAAAGTAGATGGCGACGAGAGCTGATCGACGCGAGGTGGAGATTACATGCAAGGTCACACGCGAGGAAGAAGGCGCTTCTTACACGCAGGACAAGGTGACAAGGTGACAAGAATAGAAGCCTGCTCCCAAGGAACCGCAATCGGTGGATGGAGTAAGAGGGTAGAAGAAGTAAGACAATAGAAAAGAAGAGAAATCAACAGTAAAATCACAGAGGAAAAAAAAAAGAAAACAACAAAAAGCAGGATCACCAGACACCGTTTAATGTGTGCACCAACGAAAGAAAGTGGAGATGTAGAATGGGAGGAAAGGGACGGCCAAACGACAGAAATAAGGTAGCGAGACAAGTCCGAACCAAAGACGAGTTTGCGCGCACGCGCTTGTCCTCGAGCTTTATCTATTGTGATTGAGTCCTCCTGCCCGGATATCCCGTCACCCTCGCGGGGGAGGAAGGCTGAGTCTATTTGAGGGAACAATATATATCAAGCCGGGTAGACAACGAGGCCGAGGTGCGTATCGAATGTATGTGTGCCTGCGAGTATCTCTGCTGAGGGAGATAGTGTATTGTTTTGAGGGCGGGGGGAGGCGTCAATTGCAATGGCGGACGCATCCCACAGTTTCTGATTCCATGGGACTGAGATAGATTGAGGTGAGGGGGTCGCCAGGTGAGTCGTCAAGAGGGAATGTGTAGGAGATATGGAGGGTGAGGAGAGAGGTCTTCTACAGTGTAGGGTGTGTGAGACCGAACCAAACCAACATAAACATACTAACAAGGTGTCATGAGGGGACCGATCTTTGCTTCATGCAAGGTCATCTGGGTTCTTCTTCATTTTTTTCTTCCTATTCCCCCACCTCTTTCTCCTACAGCAGCAGGAGCGGCGGCAGCGGGGGTGGAAGCCATGGCCGAACAAAGGGGCAATTTAATATAGGCATGGAGAGGAAACACGGAAAACGCCCAGCATTGTTCAAATGTCAATGTGCAGGCCAAGAGGCTTCGTCAGGTGGGAATCCGGGGGCGAGTAGGCCGAATTATCCATTGCGCCAAGAGCCTCTCTGATAGATCCATAGTGGAATTGAATAGATCAATTGCGATTCCTTTGTGGTTTTGGTGGTGTGTCTTATGTGTATGTATACCAAGGCCCGTTCTTCTTTTCTTTTTCTTTTTGTGTCAACCCGTTACTTTACTTCTGTCCTCTTGTGCCTCACTCAGTGCTACATATACAATAGGCCAATTGATGATGGGAGGGTTCCTTTGCTCTCCGCGTGTCTATCGAAAACTTTGGTTCCGGGGGCGGGAGTCTGAGCAGCGGATCCCTTTCTTCGGCTATTTTGCATTCCCCATACGACTTGTACATGTGTCTCTATCTATAGATGGGACGAGAACGTACACCACTCTCCACTCAATTGATGTATCGATGAATATGTGGCGAAAGAGACGGACGGAAAAGACTAGACGGGTGGGGGAAGGAAGCCTTGAGCAAAAGGTTCCTTGCATCGCATACCTGTCTCTCTTTGTCTCGCTGCTTCTGCCTTTTTTCTAGTTCTTTTTATATAGGAAACAAAAAACGCCTTTCCGAATCACCAGTCGCATTCTTCTTCTACTTTTGTAAACCGCGTTAGGATTGAAGAAGAAGAAAACACATTGAATATGCTGAAGACGGACTTGATAAAGTGTTAGTGGATTTGAGGGTATTGCCGAGGGCGGGCGGGGGAATCAGGACATCAAGGCTCCTTCACACTACTTAGAAACGGAGGGAGTTGAATGCTGATGTCTGATGGTTCAATCTAAAACCCCGTCAAAGGTGAATCCATGGGTTTAACCTTAATAGTAGTCTATTTTGTCGCACCTTTCTGATCTGCAGCCTGCGCGAGGACTGGGAAATTTTAACATGCGTCGTCCCAAGCACCAGCTAAATTACCAGACTACAGCAGCTTGTAAGGTTTTGCCAATCCTCGTCCCATCCCATTACAACTCCATTCAATGCCATGGACCCCAGCTTTAAAACCTACATCACCACGCATCTTGTTCCCCCGCCTTGATCTTCCAGGAAAGTAAAAGGTGGCAGTGAGGGGCATGATCCAGAGCGGAGGGGCATTTCTGGTAACGGTGTTCTCTCCCACCTTCGATTTTGGCGTGGATGGATGCAACCCTCTGGGAGAGAGTTGCGGGGTGCGTATGGTTCAGTTCCACCCTTTCATCACCCTGCAATTGATTGCGCGTCGGCGCCACATACAAGGCATGGGCTTCGTGAAAGCTGCAACGGAGGGGGCTTGGGCTTTTGTGAAGCAATGGTCAACACCCCCTTCTCGCGTTCCTGGAGACTCGATGCAGGCCAGCCAGACGGGGCAACATGGGCAAGGGAAGTGGGTGAACGTTGGACGGGATGTATGGAGGGAGCTAGAGGCTCGAGGCACGGGATTCAGTCGCGGCTCGGGTTCCTGAGCTCACGCATGTGGCTCGACGCAGCTCGCCCCAATGGCCAACTACTTCCAGCCCATTCTCGGCTCCACGTCACGATCAATCGTCCATATTCCGTGGCAGGTGCACTGAGCGAGTGGACGGCCACTAGGTCCTCAGTGCCCCTAATACACGCTCACGCGTTGCACTAAGAGTGCTTCCAGGGCTCATAAGGTATCGACTTGTATCAGTCCATGGACATCGTTGTCCTACTTGGCGGCGTCTAGGCGAATGAAGTGGGATTGTTTTCCCAATACCCATCAGTTGTCAGACCATCCATCAGTCAAGATGAAATTCGGAACAGACCTCAATCTCACACTGGTCGATCCAAGGGCGGCGTCCGACTACTTCTTGTGCTTATGTGGGGGTGCTTTGTTAATCTCTGAAAAATGCGATGTTCGGGTCTGGTCGAGAATAGAGCACCCAACTCACCCGTGCCAACACGAAAAAGAACCAAAGTCCTGCGCCTCATCGGGGCTCAACGTTGATACATGAATTGAATGCTGAAGCAAATAGCCGCAGGATTCAAGAATATAGATAAATTAAAATGACCCCCATTCCCCAAGCCCAAAGCCCCGTTTCCCTCTCATTTGAACTGTTTACTATTAGAAGATGCCCTTTTCCCCACATTCACCCAAGCTTACCAGGAATTGATACAATAGATGGGACCACTGCATGTGCAGCACGATGCAGTGGAGTGTCTCGAGGAAGTCGACGTGAGAGGAACTCTCGGCCAGCAACACGACAAGGGACCGAGGCGGTACCTACTTGCAATGCCGACGCCCACGTCTAAAGTGTTAATGTGAGCTCTTGGATTCGCTTGAGCCGCCAAGCTCAGCATGAACCTCTCTTTTGGCGACGGCGTATGCCAAGCCCTAACTCACCCTCCAACGAAGACTCTGTCTTCCCCGCCCCAAGACTGAAAGAATGTAAATGAGATCCCGATGGATTTCGGCCGGGATGCCTGGTGTGACGAACAGCTTGGAGAGGGGACGAGGTGGCTCGCCGGAATCGAAAACCGTCAGTAACGTTCTCGAATGAGATGCTCCCTGAGGAACAATTTGTGATGATTTGCTGGCGGCGAAACAATAGTAACGAGATACGGTGATGCTTACATTCCTTTAGAAAAATGCAGCCATTCGCAAGATCAAGGCGTGGAAATGCAATGTGAAATACATGGAAAGTACGCAGATGATCGTTCTCACGAGCAGGACATGGGACATACTGTCGCCACTATGGCCGGAGTGTACTTCCTTGGATATCCAAACAAGCAGGGCGTGATTTCTACGGAGTTCAGGTGAGGCACTCGCTATTGCGTAGATAGGTATCCATTCTGATAAACATCCACTGGATGGATAGACATCCTCGTGGCCCAGCCGCAGAGCTGTGAAGACGGCTCGGCCCCGAGGAAGCCCAATCTCCGTACAATCGACCCAACTGCCACCTTCACTCAATCTTTATCGATGAGCATATCACCAATTGATGTCTCGCTACAGGATACTAGAAAATGGCGACGGAAGGCCAAGTAGATTATGTACAGAGTGGTCTACATTTATATGGTCGCCCCACAAGACGAGCCGAGGCAGTCACGATGCTGTTAAGCCATGAGAGGCCCAATCAACGGTTCCGACAGCGCGTGACCACATGCAATCCAAGCTTGTATCGAACGAGCCTCTCACAATCTAGAAGCGGCAATTGTCGGATGGTGCCTGGGCCTTGACCTCTTCAATGTTATTTTAGAAAATGTAAACCTCACGTCTAATCTGCTATGCCCGCATACCTTCTCGCATGTCACCAAGTCTTTGTTTTGGTCCACTCCCGTTATTTCATGAGCTGGGTGGCTGCAAAAATCGCACTAAAGTGATGGATCTATATGCCCAAGAGTCAAGACGCCGCAAAGCTAAAGAAGACCAACCTTGCTGCAGACATGCGAGTCGGCACTGGGGGTTGCGTTCTTGATGTCTATCGGCCGAGCTGCTCGCCGAGATTTCGTTTCTTTTTCAGGGCTTGATTGGTCCTTCCTCGCCTTATCAGGCGCAACACTGCGTCTATCTAGGTCTTCCTTTTGAGGAGCCCCTTCCAATAATCGAAACTGTTCTCGTCACTCTGGAGCGTCCACACTTTGCCCGTGGTCCGGCCTTCCCCATCCAATTCCTCCGCCTTGAGCATGCCCCAATCTCTAGTCACCCCGAGCACCCGAGCCCTCACTCCGCCCTCCGCCTCTAGTGTCACCTTTTGGCCCGTGTGTAGCCAGTGCCCGTAGTACCGCGCTTCTAGCGCCGCGCTGAACCCGTCCCGTCGGAACTCGGCGTACAGAGACTCTAGCAGCGTGAGCATCCGCGCAATCAGCCTCTCTATCCGGAACGGCTGGAGTGAGGGCCTCCCGCAGCGGCTACTGCGGGGAGCAGGGAGTCGAGATCAATGGTGGGACGACCATTGCTGACGTTGACGCCGATGCCTAGGACGATCTGGTACGAGCCCGCCATATAGGCGCAGTTGGCCAGGATGCCGCCAATCTTCACGTAGGAGGGGGTATCGCTGTTATCACGGGGTCTCGAGCGTCTGTGGCCAGAATATACAAGTTAGCTTGCTCTCAGCGGGGCTTTCTTCATAATTATGGCGTGAAAAAAATGCAGTGATGTTGAAAAGGGTATTTTCGAGATAAAGGGCCATTGACACTTACAAACGTCATTAGGCCACTTGATCTTGAGGTCGAGGTTGTTGTACCCTGGGCCGTAGCTGCGCACGGCTTCCACGGTGGCGATGGCCGCGAGGTACTGGAGAAAGACGATGGGACGGGAGGCGGCGAGGTGGGCTGGGTGGTTGATGACGGTCGACATGATGAGGCAGCCGGGGGCGCGAGCCAAACGTTGGAGCCGCGGCCGCGTCCTGCTACCTGCGTCGTTGCGATGAGAGTGAAGCCTGTCGCGAGCTTCCCTAGCAGTGTGGGGTTCCTGTGCTCACGGTTAGTCTTTGAAACCTTCACGCCAGGAAGGATCCATATATCCAAGGCTAAAGGAAAAAGGATAGAACTCTCAAGCCGACGAAGACGAGAGATGGAAAGGGGGAATGGACCATACTTTTCGAGGACGGTGTTGGTACTCGTCACTACCTCGCCGTACATGATTTGATTTCCCCACTCCTCCGCCGCGGGTTCCATATCTCTGTACGACTGCAGGCTCGTGTAAAAGACATTGTGGTGGAAACTCGGCGTCTCCTTGACGTCGGGCCACGCTTCTCCGTGCGGCACCACCCGCTTGACAATAGTCGTGTAGTCCACGATTCCGCCAGCCACGGCACTCTCCGACGCCGTTGGCTCCCAGCGCGAGTCCTTCTTCTCGACGTGAAAGGTGTCGTTCTCGCACTTGATGAACTCTTCGCCTCGGTCGTCGCGGGCGATGATGTCCTCCCAGTCGTGGAGCATCTCGTCTACCTCGGAGGGGTTCAGCGCCGAAAGGTGCAGGCTAGACAACGAAGGCATCATGGCTTCGGTCTCGTCGACTTCGAGGCCAAGTTTCGAGAGACAGGCCTGGAGGAACTTGACGCGGCCACTGTCGTGGGTGGTGATTTCTTCCAGTAGCTTGTCGTACCCGGGCACCGAGGGCTGCGGCGATATATTGATTGGCGCGAATCTTGACAAGAAGGTCAGTGGGAATGAGTAGAGACGCAGCCATAGAAACGGGGTGCGCGAGGTGATTTTCAGCTCGATATTTGGAGAGAAAACTTACTCGGGATGAGGTCCGGTGAGAACGGCAGCTCCTGCCCAACCTTGCAGTACACCACGGCAGCCTTGCCGTCGCCGCCATCAACATCGATATCCCCCACGTAATTCGCAAGCACCTCCACCGAATCCGCATGAGCCGCGGCATCGACAAAGACGCCGCCTCCATTGTAGTAAAGAGAAATCTCTCCGAGAGCGGTGCCCTCGCCCTCCAATCCCAACGCACCGTCGCGGACAGAGATCTTCGCCGCCCGTGCGCCGGACTCGCTGTGATACCGGAACCCCTTGTGCGCGCCACCCTGCACGTGCCGGGGAAGAAACCGAGCTCGCGACGGCCGACGACCTCGAGGTGGGGTCGCCGACCTCGAACTCGCACCGGCCGCTCCCGTAGTAGCCGCCGGCGCAGAAGCCGAGGAACCGGCCGCCGCGGCGCACGTATTCCGTGATGCGGCGGTTCCCGGGCCCGTTGAGCACGCTGCAGAAGCCGAGGTCCGCGCCGCCGGGGAAGACGAGCAGGGCGCAGGTGGGCAGCCAGGGTTCCTTGAGCAGGGCGTTCTCGCTCACGGGCGTGACGGCGTAGTTGGGGGAGAGGAGGCGGCGGAGGGTGTAGAGGCAGTGCCGGACCGAGTCGACGGTCGTGCCGGGTCCTGGAGATGGATTAGAAGGTGTGGGGTGGGATGAGGCGCGGAAAGAGAGGGGCAAGCGGATGAAATGAGGCTGTATTGTTGGGGAGAGAGAGACGCACCTGTGTAGACGAGGACATTTAATCGTGAGACCGACATTCTTTTTGAGTATGAGCACGAAACTTGGAAGAGTAGCTATCTGTTCTCTCGTGCGTGAAGACTACTTTTTTTTCTTGTTTTATATATTCCTTTTTACTCATTCACCTACTCGCTCACTCTCACTCTTACTCGATCGAGGGTCGTTGAGCCTGCGCAGTGGCTCAACGTGCGAACAGGGGTTTTCAATGAGAGAATAATTGCTCCTAGATTTGCCGGCGCAGATCCGCTCACACCTTTTTTGCGCCTCCAAGAATCCGCATGCGCCAAATCTCAGCTTGCCCGTCTGACTGATCACCCATCAAGATCTTTTTTACTACACACTCACGCCAACAAACAGCACCCCTACGCATACTCAAAGTAAAAGACCAAGCTCATATTACAAATAAGAATTCTAAGCGCCTAGGCCGAGACAGTGACACACTAGGCGTCCCGAAGAGGAGCGGCGCAGATCCGCGGGAAGGAAAAAAATGACGGAAAAGCAAGAACAAGTGGTTGCGCAGATTGATAGCCGGCCTATCGCGGATGACAACGACGAGCCGGATGAGTGGTGAGTTTCAAGAACCAGAAAGCCAATACCCCAACAGGAAGAGACTGGGAGGGAGAAAAAGAAAGAATGGAAGAGGACCCAAGGTCGAGCGAGGGGAAGAGATAGAACCCTCTAGCGACGGCGACATCGGAGGATGTTCGGCGCGATTTTGAAGCCAGGAATTTCAGATATTGGTGGCTCACACTATTTCTTGCTGGTAGGGACCAGAGGATAGACCGCACTGGCTGTGCAGGTAAGAAACGAACCCAATGGCTTGATAGGCCTCCTTTCCTTTTGCGGGAATATGCTCAATCTTGTCTAGAGCAGTTTGAATTGTGTAGCAAGATTTGAAGTTCCCCGAGGCAATGGTGATGGCTGCTCGCCATGCGCATTGCCATCAATTAGTGATGGATATTGCTTAGGCGGTTGGATCCAGTATATTCAAAGCTAACCATATCGGTTGTGTCTATTAGACCAGAATGCGAAACTGACAGACTGCTATTTCGAGCACAAGGACTGGCGGTCCTGCACCGCTGAGGTGAGTGACTCTCTTGCTGCCAGCACCGCTCTTGATGCATCACCACATTTGTTGATGCGCCAGGCCGCATAGCGACCTTGCCCCGTGGAGATGAACGACGTTCAGCGCTGACAGGGTCGCCCGTCGCTAATTGTCCACAGATGATTGCTTTCCAACAATGTTGGAGGCAAAACAACAACGACGAGCGCACGGCAACCAAGGATTCCGACAAGCAGAACAAATGATCCTGGAGACTACCAACTTCAGCTTGGAACTATTACAACCATCATTGACGATCGAGGCAGCTTGGAAGAACACTGGGAAGGGGCGGGCGGTGTGTGCAAGCGCGAACGATGGGTCATGATTTTGCTTGCGAGGTGTTTACCCGCGAATCATCCGAGAGAGCTCTTTCCCTGCCAACAACGAGGCAAGCAGGGAAAATCAACGTCCAGGGTCGCGCTTGCTGGTGTGTGCTCGCGAAAATTGTACCATATATTTCTTTCCACCTCAACATCTCTCAACTATAGACAAAGAATAGATCTCTCCTCCTGTTTCCGTCTCCGCCTCAATCCCTGGATTTTCCCCGATTACTAACCACGATCACTCTCCCTATCGACGAGCGGGTATACATTTCCTCGACCCATTCTCCAAGCCAAGCTCACGCAGCTCCTCCTCCCGTCCCGGAACCATCTCATCGCCGCACCCTCCACCATCTTCCTTTTTTTTGCCCAACGGTCGCCCTCTTTTTCCCGCTCGATGGCCGCCCCCTCCAGGCCTCGCGCCTCCTGGCCGCCGGCTCGCCCTCCCCCTCATGCACCGCCTCGCCCGCCCCGTACGGCCCACCCACCTCCCCGTCGGCGGTTCCTCTCCCGCCCTCTTCTCCTCCACCTCCCGCGCCGCCGCCCTCGCCTCGTCGACCTCGTTCGCCAGCGCCTACCCCAAGTCCTGCCTCCGCAGCGGCACGAAACGCATCTCCAAGTTTCAGCAGCACCAGCTCGCGCCCCGCCTCTCGGTGAGCTTTGCCCGAACCGCGACGACCTACAGCTCCAAGCAGCAGCAGCAGCAGCAAAGCCTCGAGGAGGCCGCCGCCGAGGCCGAGGCCGACTACGTCTCCTCCGCTAGCTCGCCGACGCTCGTGAGCGACCTTTCCGATGCCTCGACGTACGTTGACTCGCCGCTCGGTTCCCCCTACGCCACCGAGTGGGGTGTGGATTGGTCCACCTCGTTCCAGGGCATCGGCGCCGCGCCCTTTTCCGCTGAAATTTCCGAAGTCCTTAGGCGGCCGATAAAGACGGAGGACGTCGAGATCAAGCCCGACGGCATCCTGTACCTCCCCGAGATCAAGTACAGAAACATACTCTTCGATGCTTTTGGTCCTGGTGGCTGGGGCATGGTTCCTAGGGGCCCTGTGCAGGTCGGTGCCAAGATCGTCACCCGCGAGTGGGCCCTAATCGCTCAGGGACGGTAAGCTCTTCCATTTCCATGGCTCCCCTAGTCTACCTAGTACGCGTTCCTAGCTAATTCTTCTTCCCATCAATGCAGATTCGTCAGCCAAGCCCAAGGCGAAAACACCTACTTCAGCAAGGAGCAGATCCCCGCGCCGTCGAGGCCTGCAAATCCAACGCCCTCATGCGCTGCTGCAAAGATCTCGGCGTCGCCTCCGAGCTTTGGGACCGCACCTTTATCCGCTCCTACAAGGCCGCCCACGCACAGGAGCTCTGGGTCGAGCATGTCGTCAACAAACGCCGCATCAAGATTTGGATCAAGAAGGGCGACAAGGTCGAGTACCCCTTCAAGGCTGCCGGACCCCCTTCTGCCTCTGCCAGGTCGGCTTAATGGATAGGTACGACTTGTTGCAAAAATAAAAACAAAAATAAACAAGATCTTGGGAGATGACTCTCCTCAATGGGGTTTATACACGGCATACAACCATCGCTCGGAGAGGACGCCTCCTGTCCCCTACTTTTCTTAATACCACGACGCACGGTCTATACTTCGCTCATGTATTTTTTTCTTTGTTTTACCCACTCAATCACCAAGCTCGGAAGCGAGATACCTGTACTATTTTACACTCACACACAGCATGGAGAGGCTATGGAGCAGGCAAGAAGATGAGGCGTTACTGGGGGAAAAGAAGAAGCAAGGCAGAGAAGGAAATACGCCAGAGGCAGCGGGGCCTCGTGTATCTATTGTAAAAATACAACAACAACCAGCTCAGTCACCAAAGAGATAAGACTCTCTCAAACTCGAGATCCCTCCTTAGGCTAGTAAGGTGTGAAAACATGAGTTTGTCCCGGACAATGCGTACATTAAAAGTACGCGTCTATAGTTACCGATCGGTAACCAGCTTCTCTGTAGCATCGCCCTCCCCGACACCGCTGGGAGGGAACGACAGGAGAAACCATGTGGACAAAAACCATAAACCAGAGACCATAAAGAACGCCATCCATTAATAGAAGCTAGGTGAACCACTTGCACATAGGGCATGTTTTGGGCAAGGTTTCCCTTTCCCGAAACATTACTGTGGGCTCTTGTTCACGCTAGAGCTATGGCCAGTGCTTTCCTCTACCGGTGTCGTTCCCGATCCCCAACCCCACGGCATCCAGGAACCGCCACCACCTGGCGTGGTCGCGCTAGTTCGGTGCCGGAGGTTTGGATCTTCTTCCGCAGCACTGTCGACATCGATCTTTTCGAAATCGACCTCGCTGCGGCTTTTGCTGAGGCCACTCCAGGAGCTGAGGCCGCTTGGGGGACGCTCATCAGGTGGTGAGATATCTGTAGGAGACCTCGGTGCGTCGCCGGTCGCGCGGATAGTATCCTCCCGCTCAATCGTACGAGCCTCGCGGTCGAGCGCATTGAGAACCGCGGTTAGCCGGTCCCTCTGTGCGGCAATAAAGTTGATCTTGTCTGCGCCTTGCAGGTTGGCAGGGATGAGGCTTCCAGAAGCACTTAGTCCGCGATCCGCGGATGAAGTGGCAGAGGAGCCAGTGCCAGCCGTCATAGCTGTGGAGACAGCGGAGGCCAAGAAACCGTAAAAATCGGCACTTGTCGAAGCGGCCGCACCTGCGACGCCAGGGCGGCTGATACCGGCTCCGGCCCAGCGCGCCGCGGGGACGCTGAAGCGGGATAGTAGGTTTTGCGTGTAGCTTTGGGCGTTTCCGGTTTGGGAGGCGGCTGCCGGCGCAGGCTCCTCGGGAGGCATGCCCAGAACCTTAGTCTTGAGCAGTGCAATCGCCTGCTTCAGGTATGAGAGGCCTGCAGCCTTGAGGCGCTCGTGAGTGCTGGCAATGAAGTCCTCGATCTTAGTCTCGTTCTGCTCGAGGTAGGGGTGGACGTAGGTCTGGTAAAGGATGCGAGCGCCTTGCGTCTGGGGAAGCACGAGGTAAAGTAGGAAGACAAGGCGGATGTAGGCGTAGAAAGGAACCCTATGGCGAGCGAACAAGAGAGTAAAGAAGTCAGCAAAAACGAAACTGTCGTCGAACTGAGGGGTCGGCGCAGCACTCCAGGGCATGCACCATCTCCCCACTGTGAACAACGTCACGGGCAGCACGCGCGGGTGGCATGAAGGGACAAATCCTCACCAGAAAAGGAACCATTCAGTCCATGATTCCACCAGGAGAGCGCAGGCCAAAACGACCCAATACATGAGCCATGGCGTTAGTTCGGCAGGGTCGGAGGTCTTGAGGGCTTTGTATGACGCGAAGAGGGGAAAGAGAAACGATGCGATAGAACTACGGTGTCGCGCGCGGGTTAGTTTAGATTCCTCGCGGCCTCAGTCAGACCATCGGCCACGATAATAGAGCATTTCGATCTGTCTCCTAGGGTTTTGGGTCTTGCGACCCGTCGCTCACAAGGCAGGAGGGTGGGGAAATTGGTGTGCGGGGCTCCAGGCACTCACGATAGGAGCTTCGCAAAGATGTCAAACATGGCTGCTTGGGTCGCCGCCTAATCACGGCAGAAGAAGCGCAGGTTGTGGCAGAAGGGGGTGAAAATGTGGATATATCCTCGTGAAAAGAAATTATATTTCTTGGGGCAGGTTCTAACTGAAGGAGCTCGAGGAAAATAGAAGATTGGGATCATGGAATAGGAATCGTTGGAAAGGAAGGAGCCCAAAGTACAAACGGTCAGAAGGAAAGGCGCGGGTCGCTCGGTGCACGAGGACAGGCGCAACGCCAGGCTTAAAGGGCCAGACCAGGCTCACCATTACGCCACGGGTACCTCACGCACAAGTCCACCCCCATCCACCAGGCCGGACCAGGCCAGGCCAGACCTCCGGCCGTTCAGTAGCGGGGTCCTAGCAACAAGGTAGCCGGCCAGCTACGATCCTCATAAAATTAATCGAGGTTTATGCTGATGCTGAGACATGGCAGGCTCGCACCCGCACCCGACCTCGCAGGGCTTATCGCTTGGTGCCATGTGATGTGAGATAACAGACCAGGACTCCACCTCCCATACCCCCTCAAACCAAGCTTGGACTGGCGTACCCCGCAGGTACCACATTTGGTGTCTCAGAACCAGTTGACGTCAGCGCCCGTCGCGCGAGGGAAGCAAAGGAAGGAAGGAGCCAGAGCGAAGCTGAGTGGCGAGGCGGCAGGATCGACAACAGCGAACCCAGAACGAAAGGCGAAAAGCGTGAAGCGTGAAGCTAGAGGCTTTTCGGGCCCGCATTCAGTAATGAGTCGCCAATCGACAAACTCTAAAGGCGTGAAAATGGTATTAAAATGGTAGAAGGAAATGTCCGATGCCGTCGTTTCTTACCGTCGCTCTAGACTTCGAGTTCCAGCACAGGTTCTCTACCCTTCGCTGGGGAGTCCCGTCGCCCCTATACCGCCGACGAGGACGACTCGGCGCTGGCCATTGCGGCATCATCACCTGTTTCGATCCCACGGCGGCCTTTTCGGCCATGATTGTTACCCCCACACACCTCCTAATTTTGCTCTTTGTCTAACCAGATCCGACGGGTGATGAGCTCTTTTTAGCTTCTATGCAGGTTCAGATGTCCGCGTGTGCCACACTGCTGCACACCGCCCGTGACTTTGCCGGTCTTGTCAGCAAAGGTTTGCCGATTGTTTGTTGAGTTCTTCCCGCCTGTCTCTTTTCTGATGCGAGCTCATCGTCGGCCAACGTCGGGAAAGGCACGGGGTTTATAGATCGCCGGATTTAAATGCTAGCAGAAATCAGAGAGATGCTAAACATATGTTACACTCGACTCTACTTTCTTCATATGAGAATTTTCCTCTTCCCCGGCTCCTTTGGCACTCATATAGCAATATAGAGCTCTAGTCTCTTGAGCTTGGTCGCTCATTGATGTCCATTACTTTCTCCCCAGGGCCCCCGCGCCCGAGGCTATCACCTCCTTGCAATCATATCTCCCCGATGACTAGGGCTATGGTAAGGGCGGCAAATCGAATGAATCACCAAAGGTTTGCTGCAAAAACAACCGCCAAAATGAAGTCAGGGTGGAGGAAGGTCCATGGCTTTGTGCCCTGGAACGACAGGGTACTCGAGCAGGCTCCTCCATGTCTCTAACAGTAGCAGCCCGACATATTCAAACCTACATGTAGCAACATACAGGTGGCTGGCCACAAGAGAAGAAGGGCGTGGGAGATTTGCGTTTGCCTGCCAAAGGCACACAAATCAAGACACGAGGCAAGATTCAAACGCGAATTGAGGGCCTGAGGACGTGGTGACCGCTTAGGCTCTCCCCAGGAGTGTACGGCGGGCTCGCAGGAGGTAAGTGGCGAGACTTTTAATATCTGACTCAACTCCAGACACCCTGTGATCTCAAATCGGCTCCCTCGATTGCCCCCAGTTGTACCGATCTTGTAATTAAGTTTCACGAGAAAAAAAGACTGTAACGACCAATGCGAACCAACCAGCCATCCATCTATCCTTGGGTATGCGCCCATCCAAAGATATACAATTCAGTGCTTGCATTGACTCCCCAGGCTGCGTCGAAGATGAAGTCAACATTGTGGTGGGAACTTTATCTCGTTCATCAGCAGTGCCTGCAAAACACCCACCACACATACAACCCATTCTAGGTACAAGATGCGAATGGTGCAAGGGGCCCAAAGAGACATGAAAAAAGAAACATTGGATTCAGAATGATCGATCAAGGCGTGTTTCGATGAAAGAAAGAGTAAAAAACGACAAAAAATGAGGACCGAGCGTGGATCGAACACGCGACCTAAGGATATTTAGCAGAGGAACTGCAATCCTTCGCTCTACCACTGAGCTATCTGTCCTTTGAGGCTATTCGGAAATCATCGTCTTGATTCCGAGCTAAGAATGTTACCCCACATGATCAGCCCCGCGCGCAAGGGCGGGGACTCGGTTCACGGAACACAGCGTACAGTACACACACGCAGAGAGAGAGGTGCTTTCCTTTCCTTTCTTTTCCCTCTCTTACAAGAAATTTGAAAATTTTCTCTCCACACTCAAGTGTCTTTGAAAACATTGGCCAATGCTCCATGGACCCGGGCAGTTTTGTTGACGGTGATTGATGAATGTGTGCACAGGAAAACCTATCATTGACACAGTCCCCGTGGAGCATTCAATGATTCTATTTTTGTCTCGTGGCTTCGGAATGGCCATTTCGGCTCCAGAAAGCCAGTACACATCCTCGAGTACAAGATAAATTGAGAATCCCACACCACAGCTTTCCCCATACGGACCCTGCTTTAATACCATTCCTTCGTCTTGCAGAGTGGCGGTCTTCATTCCGTGAGTAATATGTGCCCCTGGCCCGGTTAAATAACGTCGGATCACCATCACCTGGGAGCATAACACGGCTCGTATATTGCGAATTTGGAGAACTGGCCAGCAAAGCAGCTTTCTGGCTACTCGGATTTTGGAGCTCTACAGTGAAAGAATACCACGTGTACGTGAAAGCTCTCTTTCACCTTTTGGTCCATGAAGGGAAAAGGGAGGGGCGAAAATCCATTAAAGCAAGACGCTTCGCCGCCCTCTTCTTCCAGAAGGAAGTTTCCTCCGGAACCTAAGTTGTAATTCTGTGCTGCGATCATTGGAATTGTGCTCTTCGTGTCTTGATTGTTCTCGCGTTTGTCTCTCGGTTTCTCTTACTAGAGTAGCACCCTCATTCTTTCTTTGGTGAATCTCCAGTGCAAGAGCAACAATGGCCAAATCCCAGCTACTCGTTTCCCTTCTTGCCGCGCTGGCTGCGGCGCCGCCGTCAAGCCAATGTGGTCATCTCAACCGTCGTCGACACTTTTAACTGGCAGGACCCTTTTGGTTCATACGAGACGCCGCCCGGCTTCGAGGCGAAGTGCGAGTCCAAGAAGTCCTTCCGCGCGATGCAGCACCTCATCTCGGACCTCTCTCACGAGCCTCCCATGGGCTTGGCTCCTGGTCCGACGCAATCTTCTACTTTTTCGGTGGCCGCCCATACCCGGGAACATGGGACGGTGTGGACGACAAGGGCGAGAGCCGCGAGATCATGAGGATGGAGTACACCGATGTGCCGGCTACCGTCAAGAAGTGGATCGAGGAGCAGAAGAAAATCGAGGATCCCGAGGCCCCTAGCAAGCACCTGTTTGCCGTTTATGAGAAACCCCAGAAGGAGGGAGACAAGATCACGGGAACGGCTAAGCCTAGGCCAGATGGAACTGAGGCCGCCGACGAGGAGAAGGTTCTCATGTTCGCTGCCGGTGCGCTCTACGAGATTTTGCCTCTCTGGGTTGCCGATGGCAGTGACTGTCAAGGTAAGCCTTGATTCACCCGACTTTGCATACAAAACGGTACTTTTGCCATGGACGCATTGCTAACTAATCATCCCCTGTAGACGAGCTCCTCAACTTGGAGAACTACCAGGCGTGGCCTGAGGACAAGAAGATTGTGGCATGGCCGGTCGAGCATACTTGGCCCGACGACGAGAGCGGCAACCGCGAAATCGAGTTCACCGTCAAGGCCCAAATCCTCCACGAGACTGAGGAGGGCCGCGTCGCGCGTCTACAACGAGAGAAGGAGGCGGAGGAGGAGAGAATACGCCAGGAGGAAGAGGCGAAGAGGCTAGCAGAAGAAGAGGCCCAAAAGGCTGCTGAGGAGGCAGCTAAGGAGGCGGAGGAGGAGGGCACCAACGAGGAGGCTGTCACAAGCGAGAGCGAGGCTCCAGCCGTTGAAGAGGTGGTAGTGGAAAAGGTTGAGGAGCCAAGTGCCCCCGAGGCGGAGGCTGATTCCGCAAGCAAGACTGAGAGCTCGGAGAAGGACGAGTTGTAAAGGTGACGCAGTTGGCCGGTTGAGAACGGGCATTCCCTTTTTTGTCAAATCATCCTGGCGGAGTTTGGGTTCACTTGTACATCACTACAGACAGTAATTCGATCGAATTGGGTTTACATGCGAGAAGCGTACGGTACATGTGATTTCTTTTCTTTCATATAGTGGGACGTGATAAGGCTGGGCTGATCTTGACAGGCACGGGCAGGAGCCAAATATTCGCCGAGGGAAAAACTTGATATTGCCCCAGCATTGATCTCTATTGACATCTACTTCTACTCACATGCTAAGAAATATTGATCGTCTCTTATTCAAATACGAGAAAGGGCCTGCAATAGACCACTTATTGAGCATACCACCTCGCGGGGGCGAAAGAAGAAGAAAAAAATAGGAAGGGAAGGCCCCGTTCTGGTTTTGACTGGTCCCCGCTGGTCCCCGTGTCCTGGCGCATCTCGAAGCAAAGTGACTTGTCATCCAAAGATCCATTGATAGATGTTTGCGACTCGCTCAGCCGCCTACTAATCAGAAAATACTAGAAAAAGGAGGGGTTCGAACGAACGGTCGTGCACGTGGATAACATGTTGTACTGATTCATTGATCGTTGATGAAGCTTTGGCGCAAGGGGCAGGCGCGAGGACATGCGTAGCCGTTACTTGATCAAGCAGCGTCGAGATGCGACAATGACGCAGAGGCGGGAAGTGGTGGGCTTGAAAGGGAAGGCGGGGGCGGGGAGGGGTTCCCCGGTCAGCACAGAAAGCAGAAAGAGCCAGCCAGGCCAGTGGGCCAGACCCGAGTCAGGCCAGGCAACCCGCCCCCAACGGACCATAGCAAGATAACGTTGGAAGGTGCGCTTCCGCCTCCCTAGTCTTCACTTCCGCGCACCAACTCGTGCTTTCATAGGCTTTTTGGTGAATGGATAGATAGATCCATCTACCGAGCTTTTAGAAGGAATGCGCTCTCTTGATCCTACTTCTGCTACGACAGACTAGGCGCCAAGACTTTGGCTGTGCTGATGAGAGCATCAATCATAATCTGGCCGCAGTTCTTTACCGCTGATCAGATCATTGATCGGTCAGCCTATAGCAATACGACATCGCTGTGTGTGCCGTTCCCTTTTGCGTGGGAGAGTGGGTTGAGAGGGGATAGCTACCGCATCTGGCGATTAACAATGGGGCCGTTAGGGAAAAAAGCCGAGGTCGAGAGCGGGTTTGACCGTGGTGGCAAGATTGCAGGGAAAGCAAGAACCGTCCGCGGTCGGCTTGACGGAGAACTACCAGAATAGAAAAAGAAACGACCAAGAAGAGCTGGGTTCCACAGCCAGGGGACTCGACTAAACGGCTCGATTTTACTTTGCCGGCGTCGAAGTCCCATCCCCTACTGAATCTTTCGATATAGTGCCAAGCCCATGCCCGTCTGTCTTGCTCGACGCCAGCCTCCGTTCTCAACACCGACGTCGCTCAACGTACAAAAGCCAGGGGTCGAACAATCTCGTGTCCTGTCGGATCCCGCCGTCCTGCCTGCAACTATTAAACCCACGACATCCCACATGTGGACTTTTCTGTCTGGAGAGATACACGCATAGCCACACGCCCACCTATCATCTTCCCTCGAACCTGTCCTACGCCGTTTCTCTCAGCCCAGGCCCAGGTCCGGTAGACAAAACCCTCTGCATAGCCCAATTTCTTCTGCCGGTGCATACCCAACGAATCGTCGCTTTCCCAGGGTGTCGTTGTACACGCCACACCCACGCCAGCCTACGAACCAGGATTAAGTTGACCTTCAACGGCGCCGAATCGGCATCGTCAGTCGGACCTGACAGCTCAAATCTTGTGCGCGCCACTGCGATCTCGCCCCTTGGGATTTTTGCAGATCAAATCCAACCTTGACGAAGCCCTCCTTGGGAAGCATTTCCTCCGGCCGGCGGTCTCCCCGTCCATCCCCCTCACCTACTTTTGCGTCCCCCTCCGCCCCCTGGACCTGTCGCTTGAATCGTGTAACGACTTGCTGGATTTCTTTTCCTCGTGATCCCACTAGTCCGTGCATCGTCGTCGCTCTTGCAGCAAACCCCACGGACTCAAAGATTCGGACCCGCTCCCATCCGACACCCAGCTACAAACTGGATCGGGAACTCAACAATCGCTGCCGAATAGGAAACCCGGCCACCTCCATTGGGCAGCCAGCCACCTTGGGAAATCTCCAAGCCCTATTTACAGGCGATCTCTCCTCACCTTTTCTCGGTATTCACCGTGTTCTTCCCACCTTCCTTCCTTGATTTCTGGAACAAACCCCCCTTTTTTTTTTTTTCCTTTTCTCCAGATTTGTTTCTCTTTTAGGATGTGCATCGTTTTCCTCACAACGGCGCATCCCGACTACGCCCTCATTGTCGTGGATAACAGGGACGAGTTTATCCTCCGCCCAACCAGCCGGCCAGAGTGGTGGCGGCACCCCAATGGACCCGAGGTTCTATCAGCCCGGGACCTCCAGCGCTCGGAAAAGGGCACCTGGATGGGCATCACCAAAGATGGCGTCTTCGCTGTCTTGACCAACTACCGCGAAACTGATGTCGATGATGCCGACCACCCTATCCATGCGATTCGCAGCCGTGGGGTATGGTCACCTACTGGTTAGGAACCGGTGCCAAGGAGCCTGCCGCCGAGTCAATTCACCGCTTGGTCAAGGACGGCGGCGTAAAGGGTGTCGGTGGTTTCTCCATGGTCTGCGGCAAACTGAGGAAAAGTCTTAAGACGGAAGGCGGGAGGAACATCGACCCCATCGCCATTGTATCGAACCGCGCGAGTCACGTTGACCACGTTCCTTGGATAGGCCAAACCCGTGGCGAAGTATGCGCTCTGAGCAACATCGGCTATGGTGATGTGGATAGCTGGCCCAAGCTCGAGGATGGCAAGCGGATGTTGGGAGAGGTCATCACCCAGGCGATCAAGGAGAATCTTAGCGAGGATCAGCTTGTGGACAAGTTGTTTGGCATTCTAGACGATGACAAGCTCCCTCGCTACGAGGGCATGAGCCTGATGGACTATGTTAGCGAATTGAAACAGTCCATTTTTATTCCCGCCGTCGGTGATGAACCCCACCGCATAGAGATGGAAGAATCCATGGCACGTGGAAAGACGGGCTGGCCGAGCGGAGACTCGCCCGCCGCCGAAGAGGCAGTCACCATTCCTTCGAATGGAACAAGCGACAGTGCTCCCAAGGTTGCGGATAACAACCTCGGCTTCGCTACCGGCATGTACGGCACGCAACGACAGACCATGATTCTGGTCGACTGGGACGGCCAGGTCACCTTCCGCGAGAGGGCTCTATATGACAGCCACGGCAACCCGATCCCTCGTGGCCAGGCCGACGAAGTATTCCGGTTCAAGATCGAGGACTGGGACAACGACGACAGGTGACTATTGGGCTCGCCAATCTTGCCCCCGAAAGGGGAAATAAAACACTTTGACTGACGACTAGGGCAATAATTACCCCATCTTCTCTTGCAGGACCCAAGAGCCAGCCAAGTCGTCTATCCAGGCTCGTCTTTGAACGAATAACAACAAAAAAAGAAAGGACCACCTATTCCGTCCCCCAGCATCTCTGGGTCGACGTCGCATGCATGTATGAATGATGTTAGAAATGTGTCGGTATCTGCCCGGTGGGGCTGATAGACGGGTAATGGAGAAGGAATAGGGGCGGCGTCAAGGGGTATACTGGCGAAGTGAACCATTTGCATTTTTACCTGCATTCGGTACATAGTTGGCACTAGACTCGGCGGTTTTCACGAGCATGAGAGATGTCCAAAATTACATGAGCAACCTCAACGTTGTTTTTCTTCCTACAACTTTCCTACGCAAAAGACTTGATCCTCTCCGTGATATATGGCCTCCGGGTCGCTGTGGAGAGGTGCGGATGCACTAGATCTATTAATGTTGACATCAGTCGAGCCATTGATGGCACCCTCTTGGTAAAACCGTGCTAGCGACTTTTCCTTCTACGAGATTCATGCCATTCACTTGGCCGGTCACCAATATATGGCTAGTTTGGAGATACCCGCCAGGTCATCCATTCCGATCACAGTCGTCAGCATGGTGCTGTCCGGATCTACTAAACAAGTCATCTCAAATCCTAAAGGCCGTGCTCGCGCCTTCTCCTTCGCAAGCCGGGCCTTGCCAGCCCCTTCCCCATCTCATGACATGGTAAATGTCGAGATGTTCCTTCTCCAATTGTTTGTTTCCACCACGTCATGTAGTAATATGTTCATTGGGCAACGATCATATTATTCACTATGGCTTTCCCTCTGTTGTTTCTTTCGACCTTTCCCCCATCTTTCCCCCTCTCGTGGTCACTCACCTCTATGAACTTTTCTCTTTGTGGCCACTCTCGGTCTAGTTTACTATCTCAACTGTCCCGTTTGTGCGAACTTGAAAACTACACTCTTTCTTCTTTATACAAAGTAAGTGTCTCTTCAACAACTATGAGGCCTGCTAAGGCTAGATCATGTTGTCAAGTCACTAACTCTGCAACTTGATAGTGGTTCTGAGGCCTTCACACACTCTACGGATTGATTAAATCACTCTTTGTTTGACTGCCCAAGTTAACACCGCTTTAAACAAGTGTGGTATGTCTTACTCTTTTCTTTGTGCGTTGGACCTCTATCTAACACCCATCAGTACTTGGTTCATAGACCAGTCCCGACTCTAGTCCCGTCCGTCTTTCGGAGAACAAGAGCCCAGAACCGGGATCCCGATAGTGTAGTCGTACTGGAGAAGCGCCAATTCGCAGTCGACTCATTTTGTCTACCAGCTATTATGGATACTGGTTCAAGTTCCCGCCTTTCATTACTCGAAAATCGGCTCGACGGGCTGCACTCACTTTTCGATATACTGGCTGAGCTTCTCGTCGGCACGGCCACTGTGCTCTTGGAGACATTTATAGCATCTGTTCTGATTGTATTCACTGCAACTAGAGGGCTTGTTGTGCTTCACGTAAAGGTCTTCTTCTCTCTGCTCGATCTCTGGGCTACTCCTTTGAGGCCGCTTCCCAGCATAGCGAAGGCCCTCACTTTAGACGTTTTCACGCTCCTTAGAAGTCGTGTTAGCGGGGCACTGTTCTCTAACAACCTTTTCCGTAAGGAGGGACCCGAAGTTATTGAGCCCTTGCCAGGCCCCGTCACTCAAGGGGAGCAAGACTCCAACAGTAACTGATATTTACGGTTGGGTAGGGCGTCGCTATATGCTTGGTTGGGTGAGTCAACTAGCCGTCTGCCTGGTATTGAAGAGCTTCTAACATGGCAACAGCGAGAGATGCTAGGTGCTTCTGGGTGACCACAATAGTAAAAATGGATCGCCCTTTCCCAACGAAAAGGGATAGCGACGAGCTCTCATCCGGCAACTCACCTAAGGTTGAATTCCCTCATGATGATACCCGCGGGTACACCCGGGCGGCTGCCATGAACAGTCGATTTAGACGTCGGCCCCATAACCTCAGTTTCATCACCATCCCCCTGCTTGCATTTCAGCTACGGCGTTTAGACCTGCTCTCGGAGAAGATAATGATGGCAGCCCAACACCAGGCATGGCTGATGGTTTGGATGACGATGTTGTGGGGGTCACGAAGGACCCTTGCCTCGGCAAACACAACATTCCTAGCGGTGGTTTGGTTCCCAAAGAATGTCAAACCGAAGAAGAGAGAATGCTTCGTGGGGTTTCAAATGCCATGGACTCTTCTAGTTCCATGATTCCTCGTCTGCTGGGAAAAACTAACGGGAGAACGCAAACCCAGAATGGTATGAATAAGGGTCGTACCTGCCTCGCCACGGGTCCACGGCCATTCATGGTTTTCGACAATCTCTCAAAAAGACGTTCTTCTCTAACTCGCGTGATGGGTCGAGGAAAACTTCGCATGACGGATTTGGATCGTATCTCCAACTTGCTAAAACCACCCTTAACACTCTTGTACTCGCCCAACCTAACAACCAGGTTTCGCCCCCTCCTGAGATGGATCTCATCGATAGCGAGATGGAGTCAGCATATTGGACTGGTCGCTTTATGGCGGCATCGGATCGGATTCAGAGCCACACGATTTTGGGACGCCAATCCATTCCCCGAAACGCAGCTGCCAGCACTTTTGACGAGATGGAATGTCTGGTGCCCGCAGACCTTGAATTGAGCCGGCCCTGTACTGATGGTAGTGGCCTGACGGGAGGCAACGCCAAAGGTTCCATGGCTACCTTCACAGTTGGCAGCGACAAGACGATCTGGTCGGACGGGAAGCAATATGTTGTCCTCACCGACGAAGAGCGTATCAAGAGGGCATTTAGGTATCTCGAGAAATGCTGCGTCACACCCGAAGCTCTCAACAGCTTTTACACATGGCAAGAGCAGTTCGCCAGGTCAGAGGGACAAGAGTGTCTGCTTCCAGTCGGGGAAGCATGAAGGATTCTAAGCTCCGTAAGCTCTTCAAGCCTGGTCCGAAGCAATTTGTTTGATGGCCGGCCCGTATGTTGGCGGAAATGAATGGAAGGAACTTGGGGGCATCTTGTGTTTTCTTTCTTTTTCTTTTTTTCAGTTGCATCCAAAAGGGAGGTACGGAAGGATAGGCGCAGGGAAATGGTCATTAAAAACAAATGTAGAGAGAGATAAGAAAAAAAGAAGGACTGTTTAACTTTTTACTTGATTTATTGTACACCTTTTCTATGTCATTGCATTTGCCTCGCTTGTCGGACCTATATATATATAGAGGTCGAGCATGAAAAAAGGAAAAGAAAGAGGTCATGATCCGTCGAGGCGATAAACAACTCTTGGACAGCTTGGACTTTACACAAACGCCGTGAAAATCAATGCTCTCATTATCGAAAATGCGAGGAAAAATAAGACACCTAGCCGGGCCTAACTCTGTGGAACGAAAGAGTGATGCGTCAAAGGGGGAAAAAGTGGCTGAGCTGGAGCGTGGACACGCAGCCTCTCCTCCTGCGAGATAGGAAGCAAGGAAAAGGAGAAGACGGTGACGAGGGTGCGGCCTAGTCTGCTCTCTTCCTCAGCCTAAGGAAATCGCGAATCTGTTCGTGCTTACTCGCGAAGAACATGGCGCGCTTGTCGTTGCGCCAGACGCAGACACCGACCTCGGTAGCGTACGAGGCACAGGCTTCATACTCTTTGAGGTCGTCAAAGTCTTTGAAGAGGAAGCCGCTGGTGGTCTTCATGCGCTCGTTTTCGAGCTGCCAGAGGCGGACCTGGTCGACGACGGTGGGTGGCAAGACGGGCTTGTTGGCGGCGAGGGCTTTGCGGCGCATCTGGTCGTGAGCGTGGGCGGCGAGGTAGTTGATGATTTGGTCGGCGGTGATGCCGTAGGAGATGGCACGGCGAATGGACTCGCGGGAGAGGCGGCCAGAAACCATTTCGTGGAAACGCATCTTGAGGTTGGCGAAGAGGGCGAGAACGGCGATTTGCAGGGGTTAGAGGTGTAGGCGTAGATGCGGTAGTTTGTCTCGACGATGATGCTGCCCTTTGCGCGGTGGCGGAGGGTGTTGGCGTCGGCGGCGGCAGCGGCGGTGGAGGAGGAGGAGGAAGAGGAGGAGGAGCCGTTGGTGGGGTTGGCGGGGGCAGGGAGGTGACGGCGGCGAAGCCCTCGGAGACGGTGCGGAGGGAGGAGGAGGACGAGGTCAAGGTGGTGGCGAGGCGGGTGGGGAAGTACTGCTGGGGTTTGTGGGAGGGGATGAAGATGAGACCAATGTCGACGAGGAAGGGCAGCATGTTGCGGCGCTCCTCGGTGAGGGCGTTGGTGTCGTAGGCGCGGCCGAGCTCGAGGCTGGCGAGGAGGAAGAGGAAGGAGAGCATGTCGACGCTCTGGCCGGCGCCGGAGCGTTCGGCGGCCTCGAGCCACAGGAGGAGAAGGGTCCAGACTTGGGCGTTGGCTTCTTGGAGGAGGAAGGTGAAGCCGGCCTGGGTGATGCCGACGCCCGAGGGCCCTCCGTGGCTGCCGGCCCTGCGCTCGACGAGGCGGCCGGCGAGGAGGAGCTCCTTGACGGACTGCTTAGGCCCGCTGCTCCCGCCGCCGCCGCTGCCGCCGCCGCCGCCTGCGTTGGGGTCGAAGCCGGAGCGGCTCCCGACGCTGTTGACGACGAAGTGGAGGATGTCGTCCCACTTCTTGCGGGCGTAGCGTTCGAGGAAAGGGGAGTCGACTTCGGGAGGGACGGGGAGGGAGGAGGAGACGCCAAAGGAGTTGTGGTCGCCGCCGCCGTCGAGGGCGAGGCGGAAGGAGTTTTTGAAGTTGGTGGTGAGTTGGATTTCTTGCTTCTTGCCTTTGCCGGGGGCGGATATGGTGATGATGTGGAGGCTGCGGAGGACGGAGAGGGAGGAGCGTTGTAACCTGTTGCGGGGAAGAGTTAGCAGGGGGCGTGGTTGGGGATTTGTGGAAAGGAGATAGAAAGAGAGAGAGAGAGAGGGGGGAGACATGCCGCTCGGATTCGGGCTTGACCCATATGTCGAGATCTGTGAGGAGCATGGGCTTGGGCATGTAGAGAAGGGCCATGACGATGGTTTTGGCTGGTGGAGGGGGCGGTAAGAGTTAGCTTGTTTAAGTTTTGCACGGGAAGGAGAAGAAGAGTGCATGAAGGGGGGATATTCGTCGAGAGCGCAAGACCAAAGCAATGGGGAGACTGGTCGCATACCAAGGTTGGGGAGCATCCGGCGAAAGATGGCAAAGGCTGTCGAGGGCTGCTGATAGAGCTTGCGGAATGTGGTGCCGGGGAGCTTCTCGAGATACTCCCCGAGCTGAAGAGAGTTTGTCGACATGTTGCCGCCTACTCTCTTTTATCTTGTCGATGGGGACGGGAAGGGGAACACGAGTCGACAAGGGCAGAGCGCAAGACGGGCTTTCAGGTTCGCGATAGAAGAACCTTGCGTCTCGACCGGGTGTGTTTTGTGAGATTTTGTGGACTGGGCCAGGGAAGGCTCAATGCTGCACAGCTACCTCATACTAGAGCTGTAGTTGATGGCGTGAAGGGCGACATGCTCCGGATAGGTCCTGAGGGGCGGATCCGGGTTCAAAAGCACGAGATTCGTCGAGGGGGATTTCGTGGTGGTCGTGGTGGTCGTGGTGGTCGTGGTTCGTGATCGTGCGTGGGCGCGTGCGTGTGGAGATTTTTCTGTTCCTTGTGGTCGCTTCTCGGAATCGTTGGTCGTTCAAGGCAGCATTGGCTTGGCTTGAGAGGACGTGCAGTAGTACATACAGGCACAAGCACCACTTCAGTGGTTCGGTTTTTTCTCTCCTTCTTCCGGGCCAGCCAAGTCTCCAGCATGATTATGTAAGATGACGCCGCTGGTTCGCTTTAGAGCTTAAATTGGTGGAAAGAGCGGCACAGCGCCTGTGGCATCAATTAACCCTGATGGAGAAAACCCGGGAATTGGCCCCAGTCGCGATGCCCCTCAACTTAGCTGCTGACAGCGTTTGTACCTTGTCCCCCACTGTTCGTGATGCCTAGTGCCGCCAACTATTATTATGACTGCCCTGCTACCCACTCTTGATCTCAATGACTGCATCTAAATTATTCCGTGACTCGTTGAGTACTGAATTGGCTGTGGAGCGCACGCAGCAGCTCTTCTGTGGGAAAACAAAGCAAGAGTGGCCGGGTCCTCACTCCAATTGGGCCAACCCAAGGTGAAGCCGAGCTACCGACCCGCCGTCCCGAGGCGACGCCTCAATTGAACCAACTTTTGGCACCGAATCTCCAAGTTCGGCTGTGCCTTTAATTCCCGACATTGTAAAACTTGCCGAACCTCCAGAATCTTTGGAAGGCTTCTTCATTCGTATATGTTCCAAGCTCGCTAAGAAACGAGTTTCTCTCACTTCCTTTTTCTTGCTGTTTCTTTTCTGGGTCTTTTTCTCTCCATTCGTTTTTGGTTCGCCATCGTCGCGAACCGTATTTCCTTTGCACGATGTTGAAGATGACCTCCAAGCTTGCGCCGGAGCCCTTTGTGCGCGCTGTAAGTCCGCCTTCCGAGAGAAAGGCGGTCGCGATGTCGCGTATCTGGAGGAAAGCTAACTAGGTTGCCTACAAGGTTTGGCGCTCTTTCCTGGTGGATTCCGGCCTCGAAGGAAGGTAGGTAGACAACGTCGTCGACTTTTTAACCTTCTCGTCACTGGAGGCACTTTGTTTGGCTGATATACGTCCCCGCGCAGGTTGTTGGGCGAGCATGTAAGTTAGCGAGGGCTGCGGATACCCACCGCATGGTTCTTTACCCGCGTGCGCGACGGTGGAATATTCGAAAGCTCACTCCTATGGCTCGGCGCACAGTTCAGGATCAAGGAAGCCGCTGCGGGCAAGGTAACCTTCGAGCTTGACATTAAGAAGCAGCACACGGTAAGAGGCCCGGTCTATTAGGTCCTACATCTCTCTGGAGTCTCCTGAAGCTTACAAAGCTCCTTCTCTCTCTCTCTCCGTAGAACCGCCTGGGCACCCTCCATGGTGGCTGCATCGCGAGCATGGTCGACCTTGGCGGCTCCCTCGCCGTCGCATCCATGGGAAGGTTCTCTACTGGCGTTTCTACGGATATCAACGGTATATTCTTCCTTATTTGTCCTTCTTTCCTTCTCCTTCTCCTCCACTCATTTGTGGCCTTTGTCCAGTGCTTTTGCTAACGTCCTCTTGTGTTTTCTAGTTTCCTACCTCAGTGTTTCCGGGCGCGTAGGCGACACCGTCACTGGCACGGCCACTTGCGAGAAGAGTAAGCCCGATTCATTCCGCCTTCCTTTTCCTCTTCCTGTCCAAGGTACGAGACTAACGTGCAGCGTACCACAGTCGGGAAGACCCTGGCCTACACGATGGTACAGTTCTGGAATTCCAAGGGTGAGCTGGCCGCGAGGGGCAGCCATACCAAGTAAGAACTCCCTTCCCCGATCCCGCCACACTAGTCCATCTATCCGCCCTTTATAGCCCATTCTTCTTAATGCATGCGACTGATGGCTCTTCCCAGATATGTCAACGGCACTGTCACGCCAGAGAAGCCTGAATACGTTGCGCCAAATGAGTTCGTCGAGGACGGAGAGAAGAACGGCTCGGCATAGGAGGCGCATGTTTGCGGTTACGTACGGGACGGCAACAGTGCCCATTGATACCTGAAATCGCAATTTGATAATTGTGAAGCTTAGACGATTTAGATTAGAACTGTGAAATGGGTATTTATTATATAAACTTCAATGTACTTGGCAAAAAAGAAATTCAAGACAAAAGGAAAACAAGCCAGAAAAATCCACCTCCCCTCTTTCCCAGTGAAGAGACGATCCTAGCGTTTCAGGAAGCCAGGCTCCATTTCTGTCCTTCCCCTACTCCGCGTTCTTCTTCGAGGGTGTAGGTAATTCAATCCCTCACTGTCTCTTTTGATTATCGCTGAGCTCAGACGCGGGGGCTGGCGTCGACGAGGCGCTAATGGTGCCGGTGGGCGCGGGGGCCGACCTCGTGGGATCGTTTACGAGCGCGGCGGGGGCGACGCGTTGGGGGTAGCCGGGCTGCTGGCCTGCCTGAGGGGAGCGTAGGCCTGCTGCGGCTGCTGAGGGAACTGCTGCTGGGGGTAGTAGTACATGCCGGGCTGCCAGGCAGCCTGGCCCTGGGGTTGGGGCTGACCCTGGGGATAGGCGTAGGCCTGTCCGGGTTGCTGGGGCTGGGCGTAGTACTGTTGAGGGTAGCCCTGCGCGGGGCGCTGGGGGCACCGGGCTGGACGGGGTACTGGACGGGCACCGCCTGCATGCCGGGGGCCGGGTAGCCGCCGGTGTTGGGGGTGGAAATGAACTTCTCACGGCCGCGGGCGAGGTGGAAGAGGGTGACGAGGGTAGCGAATAGAGTGATGACGCCGAAGATGAGGTTGATGATGATGGAGTAGGACGGAGCACGTCGGGTGCGGCTGCTTCGGTTAAGGCCGCCGTAGAGGCCGATCCAGACTACCGCGTAAAGGCATTGGACGAAGAAGAAACCGGATGCGACGAGGAAGCACCTGGCGGCCTAGGAGAGGGATAAAAGGTTAGGGGTTGATCCTCTTGAGACTTAGAGAGCGAAGGAGGGGGAAGGGCATGTGAAGGCAAGAGGGGGTTAGAGAAACTTACAAGCTGAAGATGCGCGAGGGTCTTCACCTTGGTGAAGATGAGGCCGCCAAGACCCAACAGCCCGAGAGAGAGGAGGAAGAAGATGATGTGCAAGGCGGCCCAGATGTTGTTAGCGTGGAGCGAGGTGATGGAGCGCGCGCCGACGTAGTAGCTGATGCCGAGGCCGAGAAAGGCGATGGAGAGGACGGTGACGAGGACGACGAAGGCAATGCTGGAGATGCGCGCGGGGGTCGCGAGCTTGGCCGGGGTGCTGGTGCGAGCGTACAGGATGCCGCGGGCGAGGGAGCCGAGGGTGGCGATGATGAGGCCCTTGACGACGAGTTCGAAGGCGGTCTCGATAACATCCAGAGTGCTGGCGAGGCTGAGGCCGTAGATGACATCATACCAGTAGAGGGTGTACAGGATACTCGCTGCGGATCGGAACACGAGTTGTCTAGAAAGAAAGGAAAATTATCGTGTTAGCAAAAAACGAGGGGCGCATATCCTGAGAGATGAGGAGATGGGGGCCGGGAAAGAGAGTGATTCTAAATCGCTTCTCCTTTTGTGTTTTCAACATACCCGCCAAAGAACACAAAGGCAACCTTCATCCACGTTATGAAGCCTCGGGCCTGGTCGCCATAGCGGCGGCAAACGAAGAGACTGGCGAGGAGGAGACCCGTGTTCACGAGGAGGAGCAATAGGGTGACACCCGCATTGCCGGCCCAGTTTGACCCTGTACTCATGATGAAATGTTGACTTGAGATTGGAACTTTGCGCAAAGGCGTTTGCTTTGTTGGAGCGCACGCCGCTTGTGGCAGGTTCCTGCTCACGGCCGTGGATAAGGGGATCTCGATTGGGCCTCGATTCGAAAATGGAGGTTGTGGTGAGAAACGAAGAAGCTGGCCGTTAGGAAGAGCACCGCTGTTTTCGACCGATGGGGATGGTGAAGAACTAATCGAGTTCGCAACGTTGATGAAAGATTAAACTTCTCACCAAACGCACCAAAGAATCAAAGAAGGGAATCAAAAATAGAAAAAAAGCCACGGGGAGAAGGGAAGGGGGAGGCTGAAAGTTATCAACGAAGAGGCAACGCAGGGGGCCGTTCATCTCTGCTTTTGTTCCTTCATTTCGTGGGGCGCGCTCGTGGCGTCTTCAAAGGTAGGATCAACCTCCCCCTTCCCAAGCCATCTGCCATGGCCCTACAGCAAGGACTCAAGAGAGATCGACGAACATTAATGGACGAGATAGGCAAGGTCTCTGGTTGACTTATTTTTGGTACACACGTTAATGGAAAGGAAACCGCTCCACCAGTCCAATCAGAAGGGTAGGCTGACTCTTGGATCGGGCAATGCCTGCCCGGCTTGCTCTGTGGCCAAGGGCAGGGGGACCGGGGGCGGTGTCTGCATGCCAAGAGCGAGAAGGATGAGCCCTTGACACAACCCAACCCGTTGTTTCTTTGACTCTTCGCAGCTCCCGGCTCCGAAACGGGCTGGCTCGGTAAACCTGCGCAAGCGAGCACAGCAACTTAATTTCCTCCCGTCGAGCTTTCGCTTCTTGGGGACAGGAATAGGGAATAGAAGAAATTGTTGATAGTAGAGGTCTCATGGCCATGCTGCGCCTTGGTCCGTCGTGTGTTTTCGAAGGCTCAATTAACGTTGGCGAACATCGTATTAATCTTGGTTGCTTGTACCTTGGTATTAAGATTGAGCGCCAATGCGGAGACGAGTTGCTAGGGTTGCGTGCAAATCCACCATCAAAGCAATCTTACAATGACCTCTTGACCTCTCATGAAGCGGCGTTCAGGCACGGCCAAGAGGAGGGGGACCCCTGTCAAAATCAATGTCCTTGTCGCCCAGATGTCGAACCACACCAGCTTTCCCGCGGTTTCGAGACCCTCTAGGGCTGTTTCAACCGTAACGCCATCGGCACTGGTGGGGAACCCGTCCAAGCCTCCTTTTCCCAAGTCTCTTGTCACGTCGCACGTCGCACATATTGAGCACAGTCGCATGAGGGACCCGCCCGTCCATCGCGTGCGTCCCATCGAGTGTCTATTATTTCTTTCTGTTCCTCCTCACGTCCGTCCTATTCCGCCCTGGCGTCGCATCGGCGTACGGCGTTAAGGTCTTGCGCTCCACCTTGCGTGTCGATGGCGATACTGAATAGATAACACCCACGCGCGTGCTGTTCGGGTGGGAACAGCCCACCTGCACGAGTGGGTTTTGTTTTTTCTTCGATCCACATGCCTCGTTGCATGAGCAAGGGTGTGTATGTGTTACTTGTAGACACCTCGATTATTACTTTGGGTGTTCGGTTGCGTGAGAACTTAAAAACGAGTGCGTTTGCATTGTGAGGGGACTGATTCGTGTACAGCCCTGCACAAAAATGTACTTGTACCTTATTGAGGCGCAGGCTGCGCGATCCCAAGAGTTGGGTGGGTGGAGAATGGAGAACCAACAGACGACTGACTGACGGCATCACTCTCTTGCCAAGTCGTCCAGATCTTTCCTCTCTCAGTCAAGTCGTCGCCACTCTAGAACTAGGTGGTCGCTATTCCCAGAGGTGGCTCTTATTTTTAACCAAGCCAAGAACGACACCAATCGCTACGTTTGGCTCAATACGAGGCTGGATGTTTGGTGGCGCGAGTCCTTGGCCCTGCTTGGCTTGTCTTCGGTGTTGTCGTTGCTTCCTAAACCAGACGAGTCTTTTCTATTCCATTCAAGAGCGGCCATGGCCCGAAAAGACAGTTTGATGCTGTACTGCTCTCTGTTGAGCGCGGACAGATTGGGGGTGGAATGGATCGACTGCGGGGAAGGTCCCTCCCTGCCTACCTGATAGCTGTGTCGTTGGTGGGGGTGGATGACTGGGCATTGCCCCACCACTGCCAAATCCAAAGATCAATTGGGAGCTGCAAACAGCTAAAGTGAAGCTGGGTCCTATTTGCACCAACCCAGTCAGTGCCCACAATCAGTGACCCCATCTCAAGATTGATATCAAGCCCATCATGAGAGGCACGAAGGGAGTCAATCGCCAGGATTCTGTGCCCTAGGATATTCCCAACTCACGATATGGACATTCCTGCTCCAGTGGACCCTCTTTCTTTGAGAAAAGAACTGAAGCCCTGGAAATATGGTGTCGTGCCTTGATCACACTTCCTCTTCCTCTCCCTTTAAACCTCCTTCACCTCACCCACATCGTCAGATATATTATTCACAGTCAGCAGCTTTTATTTTATATTAGCTAGTATTCATGAATTTCTATAACGATGGCTTCCACCCCTGAGCAGCCTGCGTACACAATCAAGTCCATAGAGGGAAAGGGCAAGAGCTTGGTTGCCCTCCGCAAGATCCCTCAGTTCACCCCGATCTTCAAGGATACGCCCATCATCCGGGGTGGTCGCCAAGAACTAGCAAAAGAGCCCAGCGTTCTTCATGGTGAAATAGCGGAGGTTCTCGACCAGCTAGGTGAGGCCAAGAAGAAGGCATTCACAAGCCTCCACAGCACTGAGCCGCTCGACTCTCCCACCCGAAACGTCAACATCGTCAAGCTCAACTCGCTGCCGCTGGGGTTCGCCCCCGACTGCTCCGAGTATGGCGTCTTCCCCTCGCTGCGCGCATGAACCATGCATGCGTCCCCAATGCCCACAACTCCTGGCACCCGAAACGCCAGGAGCTCAGAGTCTACTCCGTGAACGATATCGAGGCGGGGCAGGAGATTACAATTAGCTACCTGCGAAGCTACCTCCCCTGCAAGAAGCGAAGAAAGAAGCTGCGCCAGGCCTTTGCTTTTGAGTGCAGCTGCGCCACGTGCTCCGCGCCCGATGATCAAAAGGCGGCCACGGACAGGGGCTTCAAGTTCATCGAGTCTTGCCTAGAGGCCAACCGGAGACGCGAGATTCCAACGACCGACGCTGCCCGAGAATTGCTCATAAGAGTGCTCAACGCGTACGAAGTCTGCGTCGAGCTGGGACTCCAGGGACGTCTAATGTACACCCTCCGCTTGGACGTCGCGGATGCCTTCCTGTCCCACTCGGACCTCGCCAGGGCTCGCGTGGCCGCCAAGCGCGCGCACCAATACGCTACGTGGTGCGAGGGCCCTGACAGTCCCGACGCCCAGGTGGCCTTGCGGATCGCCCAAGATCCCCTCAGCTACAAGACGCCCCTCGCGGATCACTGGAAGACGGGCAAGCACCACATCCCCCAGGGCTCACCCGCGCGGCTCTCCGCCACTGGATTTGGCGATGGATCCAATACGAGCTTCCATGCCAGGAATGGAGCCGCGCCTTGATTGCAGACTTTTCGGACACCGCGTATTTCCCCACCCGTGAAGGGCTGCCTCGCGTCGGCCAGAGCCCCAGCGGCTTCTACGCCAAGAATGGCCTGCTAGCCACCCCGCGCAAGCATTGGTGCCTCCTCGCCGAGATCACCGCCATCGAGCCTCTAGACAAGCATATAAGCCTCCGCGTTGTCGACCGCCTCGGTAACCCCTTGATCATCGATATGCCCCCGAGCACCCTTTCGGAGGGGCTTTCGACTGTGGCGCGCGGACAGGCGGTCATCGTCATGTACCCAGAGATCTCTGACGACAACGTTGTGATGTTGATCCAACCCTATCCTATAAAGGTAAGGGCTTTCTTACTCGTCTACAATAAACCTACGCTAATCTTTCCTCGGCGATCTGTGATAGCGCACCCAGATGAGCCTTGCCGACCTCCTAAAGCTCAACGAAACCGTTCGGAAATACTACACCCCCGCGAGGCGACCATGGTCTGCCAGGGGTGCGACAAGGTATTGATTCGTGGATTGGCAAAGAAGTGTGACCGTTGCGGGGTGATGCGCTACTGTAACAGAGTCAGTGTTCTTCCTTTCTTTTCGTTTCGTTTCTTTTTATTTATTTTTCTAGAACAGTCTACTCTCCCTCTCCTCCCTTTGGTTTCACCCGCAGCGATGCGAACCCGCAGGCTAATCCCATCTTTGTACAAACACAGGAGTGCCAGGTTGTTGGCTGGAACAAGGGTCACGATAAAGACTGCGGGTTCCTGCTCGACGATGATATAAAGAGGCTGCATCTTCTCGAATGGCCCGTTTTCGAGTCCAAGGTCGGATTCCCGCTCGAGCATTTCCTTGGAGATCCTCAGATTGGATCTTGAACGTCAGCGGCGCCCGAGAAGCCTCCCTCATGGTCCATTCTAAGAGCGAGCTCCGCGTCACGACCCTGTGATCCTTCGAGCATTGAGGCAGCCCCTATACTTTGCCTAGAGCGGCTACATTTCATGTAAATGATGGTTACTCTTCCGTCACGGCGAGATCCTCCCTTCCCGGTCCACATCAGACCCCTGCATTAGTGACAAGATAGCCAAGCGAAAGAAAGTATTTAATGAGGTGCTTGTCTCATGCCAGTGCCCCGTCCGAGTTTCTCTGCTGCTACCGGCGGGCTCATTAAGGCTCGCCGCATCCGTCTGGATATACTACGAAAGTTTTCCAAGTCTATGCGTGCCATGCTTCGTTGTAGGGAAATTCGGATAGACAACCGTAGACTTTTGAGGAACAAGATGCTGTAAAACTCATGGTTGATTTAAAGCTTAATCTTACGACCCCCAAACGCCGTATTTTGTACGTGTGTGCAGCCGTACGCCTCCTGGAGCTCATCGCCGTTTTAACATTGGCCTCCAAAAACGGCTCTCCAAGCCAAAAGAAAAAAACAAGTGCCCATTAATCAAGATGTTAGAGAAAAGAAATAAGGACAGGAAAAACCAAAGAAATAACTTGGAAGGTAGGTGGGAGAGGATGATGTGGTTCCTGATCTCTTGTCCACCACTCACACATCCATATCTCATCGCGACCCTGGGAGACCCATCACTGAGGAGCAACCTACGTGCCCGGCAAGACAAAATCGGCTTTTGGGCTTCTAGGGGTCCGTGAACGGAGTGCCGTGCTGAATGCAAGTTCAGTGCGTTCAAACGATAGATATATAGATGCCTCCGTAAAAGGCACCCAAACACTGCTTCCCGAATCGGCGAGCCTGCCATCGCGCAATGCGAGGTCATAACCTCGCGGTTACCAGCCCTTACTCTTGTCGGCCCCGGAATGAGGCGCCGCAGGCGAGGGATCGGATGCCGCCGCCGCTGTCGACGACGACGGCGTCGACGATGAAGAAGCCCCATTATTAGACGAACCACTCTGTTTCCCGACGGCCTGGGCGTGCCCAAGGAAACTGTCGAAGCGCTCAAGCAGGGCACGGTCGTCGCCGAGCATCTTCTTGGCGGCGGCCTTGAGCTTGGAGCCCGTGCCGCAGGAGCCGACGTTGCCCATGCTGCTCAGGATGGAGAAGAATTTGAGTCTGTCTTCTTTACGGAAGCGGTTCTGTGCGCCCGGCCGGGGAAAGCTAGTTAGAAGACGAGCCCTCTCGTAGCTAAAGGGGGCATCATGGGATGCGTGGAGGATGGGATTTAGCTGCAAACCTCGATCTCCGTGAGGAACTGGGCCATTGCGAGGTAAGACTCGGTCTTGGACGCCGTGGTGGCGACGGCGTCGAAGTCGCGGGCTCTCGTGTTGGGGGTAGCCATTTTGCGATGATTCACGGTAGACACGGGGAGACAATGTGAGGGGGGATGATGATTGATCTCTTGGGACCGCTCGCTGAAGCGCAGGGCAGCGTTCCTCAGCGAAGTCCTTTGAAGTAAACAAGGAAACTGCGTGTCTATGTTGCGTTGGAAATTGTTTCAACGGTTCCTCTGCTCCCTTTTTCGTGCCCTTGTCCCGAGATGACGTTCCAAGCAAAGCTCTAGGTAGGTAGGTGCTAGCGAGGTGGAGTTTATTTAATGAAAACCAGCTGGTTGGGCTCGCCTTGCTTAACTGCCGCTGAAGGATTACACTAGAAAAGGTTCCGTGATGTGCCCATGTCGCCGCTGCTTCTAGGCTGGCTGCCTTGCTTGGTACCACCCAAGTAACATTGAACCCAAGTATTACGCGACGACGTATTCGCCATCAGCCACCCAGGGAGAAAGGGAAAAACGGGGGACACAGCCACGTATTAGTCGATGCATTTTGAGGCCCCGGAGTGGGTGATTTTCCCAATCAAGACGTTTCTCGCAAAATGCTCAATAGAATTGAGAATTAACATACATGTCAACAGTGCGGGGCAGAGCGGGCGGTTCATTTGACGTCGGTCAACGTCTGCCTCGCTGAATGCCTTGACTGGGAAGGGAAGAAAGGGCATGGGCCGGGGAATGAACAGCCAGCCATCTGCTTCACGGAGATACGCACAAAATACCTCGGTAAGTAGAGCTCCTTTTCGGGACGAGCAACTCTTGTTTTATGTTCAGTGATCAAAATCCATTCAAATTATATCGGGTGGAACACATGGGCAAGGATAGAATGAGAATACCAAAAGCTAAAATTTGACGGATAATATATTATAATATATAAGAAGAAAAAAAGACGCGTTCTATCATTGCTCCCACCCGGATTCGAACCAGGGATCTTCGCATAACCTTGTAGAGCCTGACTCAGAAACTACAAGTGCGACGCCTTACCACTTGGCCATAGAAGCCGGACGTCTTAGTCAACCGCTTTCTTAAACGAGTATATACGTCAGATACCCCGCTACGGCGCCCTTGTGACAACCCCGCCATGCATCTCGGAGGTGACCCAGCTCGAGATCGAAGCGATTGAAGACTCGAGGCGCACCGCAATTGCGGCTTAGCCGTGGAATTCCATCACTTTTCAGGCGAGAGGTATGTGCCTTGAAGAGTCAAGGCCTCCCCGGCATGAAGAAAAACTTTTAAATTGATACACAGGAAAGCCAACCACCGCCATGCGAGTACGTATGCACAAGACCTTCAGGGAAAAAATCGCCAACACAATAAAGAAAGCCGAATTGTTACACGGGCCAACCGCCCAATTACGCGAGGAGCAAGGCAAAGGCAAGGCACGCCCCAAGCCCGAGAATCTGCCCTCCTGCAGCCACGGCCACACCACCGCTCTGCAGCGACGGGCCCTCGGCCTCCGCCTCCTCCACAACCGTGACAGCATCCCCGACCCGCGCCAGCTGCACCGATCCGCTCTCTTGGGACGGCGTCTCGATGGCAACCATCATCGGGTCCAGCATCGCGCAGTTGTCCTGCTGCGTCTGCGGCATCTCCTCCATCCTGGTATTGCCCGTCTCGAAGACGAGCCTCTGCCTGGTGTCTACCGTCCAGGGCATCCACTCGGGGGTGTCGGCGGCGTTCACCTGCGCCACCTTGGCTCCCGCCGCCGTCGCCGCCGCGTTGGGGTCGAGCGACCGTACGAACCGGACCCAGTACGCCATCGTCACGGGCACGATGGCGGCGTTATCCGTCCTGTAGCTCTTGGGCGGCGCGCCGTCCGTGTTGTTGGGGCCAAACACGCCGTTGAGCTCCACCGTGTGGTACGCGCCGAACCCGAGCCTCTCTTGTTCCTCGTCCAACACGCCGTACCGGTAGTTCCACGTCATGACTCCGTCGCGCGCCTGCGCGTCCTGCAACCGCGCCGTCACGCAGTGCGCCCGGTAGTCTCCTGCGCGTTGGAGAGGTGGCGCCAGAATTTGCCCGCCTCTTCGAACGTGGGCTCGTCCGCGTCAAAGTACCTCTCCTGAATCAGGGCGAGAGATTCCTCGCTCAGCGCCCCGGATGCTTGGTTGTTGACGTGCTGGAGGGCCGCCTCCAGCGTGTCCGTGTCCTTGGGCACTCCCTTGGTTCCCTCGTCCGTGCATGACCCGGCCAGCGTCGGGATCCTGAGGTATTTGCCTTCCTCGAAGCGCGTCAGCATCGGCGCCCTGACGAGGTTGTCGTCCAGATGGGGGTTGAATTGGCAGTCCTTGGTCTGGAGCGCCGAGGCATTAGCCGCGATGAGGCAGGAGAAAGTGTCGGTCGTTGCGCTGTCGCACCCGGCCGCCTTCACGAGGCAGTCGTATTGCTCTTGACCCTGTGACATGTCGCGGACGGTGGCGAGCGAGACCGATTCCATGATGGCACCCTTGAAGAGGCCAGGGTCACGCTTGTCGTCGCCGTCGAATGCGGCAAGGAGAAGGGCTATCGATGTGGCGCCCGCGGAATCGCCTGCGATGACAACTTGCCCGGGATCTCCGCCAAACTAACGAGGAAGCGAAACAAAGAAGAGTCAGCACGCTTTTCTTTCCATTCGTGTGAAGATCGGCCTTCCTCTTCTGTCTCCTTTTTTGTGTCTTGTGCCCCTTGTCGAAAACTTACCTTGGAAATGTGTTGCTTGATCCACTGTAGACCCTGAAGGAGGTCCTTCAACCCGTTATTCAAACTACCAAACTCCTCTACCTCCCGCGACTGGAGGAACCCAAAGGGCCCCACGCGATAGTTGACCTGCACCACCATGATATCTCCAAAGAGGGCCAGCTCGGTTCCGTTGAAGTTTGCGTTCGAGTTGGACTCGAACCCGCCGCCCTGGATAAAGTACATGACCGGCACAGGCGCCTCCGCCGTCGCTGCGGTTGGCGCAAAGATGTTGAGGTATAAGCAGTCCTCGGACACGTTGAACCTCCGGTTCGGCTGCATCGTAAAGTCATCGGGGCTCCGGGGAGGCAGATTGGTTTAAACTAGATGCCAATTGGGTAAGTTGCCGGGACATATCTTGCGAGCCTTTGGGGAGAGGCGTCATGAGAGCCCTCCTCGTATGCGAATGCAGACACTTACCTGTGACGCGTCGACAACCGCCTGAGTTGGCGGGGGTCCACCGGCGCACCAAACCTCATTACACCCAGCGGCGCAGCGGCGTACCTGACGCCCAGCCATTGCGTGGCGCCGTTTGCCAAGCTCACGCCCTGGAGTTGTGTATAGCTAAGGTCGACGAGCGGTGCGACTGCGGCGGCGGGGGCTACCAGGCCCCCGAGAGCAAGCAATACGGAAAGCATGTCTCAACCTGTGGTTTGCTTCTCTTGATCCGTAGACAAAATCGAATCTTCAGTCGGTGAATAATTCGCAAGCTCACGATGGGAAGAAATATAAAAGGAAGAAAAAAGTGTTAATGCCCGTTCTAGCTCGTCTACATATCAACTCTTATCCTAGCCAAGTTTCGTCGATTGAAGACCTCCCTTGTGTCGCCAGGTGCATTTAAACGGCTGCATAGGCTCGCGAAAGGGCATCCGGAATTCATCGAGAGCCGAGCATCGCCATCGTGACGAAGTCTCGTGTTTTCCCTTTTGGCGGGGTTTCAAGTCGGTTTGGGTTCTCATGTTCGCTTGGCGATCCTCTCCCCTCTCCATCATGGCAGCTCGGGACGAGTTCTTTTATTGATTTTATTTCCCACTCTCTAACAATTAAGGCTTGCGGAAGGAGGTGGTGGCCGGACTGTCAAAAATGCGGAAACGAAACGGAGCTTTTATCCGGAGGTCGATCTGTGGGCCCTCTGAGCTCCTACCCTCCCAGTTACGTTTGCCGAAGGACTTTCTCTACTGGGGATGGCCTTGCCTCGTGGAATGAGAGTCGAAGGCTGTTGAAATTTGGCGTGTAATTCATTCTGAAAAGGAAGAAGACCATGCATCATGTCTCATTGAGGGATAAAGTAAGAGAAGAAAAAAACGATCAAAAAAAAACCTATGTGCCGTCCCTACATGTAGCATGCTATCACCAATCTGAACAGTCTAAAAGAAAACGAAAAGGTTCCCCCAGGAAGTAAATCCACCTTCGCGTGCGAACAGTCTGCGAAAGTTCAAACCCCCATCAGCCATCCATTCAAAAGAGATGGAGGCAACCATGGGAGGTGCCTTTGGCGATCCGCCTTGACCAGCCCCCTTTTCTTTGTATCCTCGACCAGGAGCGTTAGCCGCTTCGATATTGACCACCTCGAACAGCCCTTAATCATCCCAAGAGACATCGCTCCCGGGCGTCCTGCGCGTTGATTTGGATCTCGAGCGGAAGTCCCCGAGCTGGGCCAAGTCATGCACTGGTGTGTCCATGTCAGTAGGCCTACGTAAGGAGTGGCCCGCCAAAGCCGTGGCAACCAAGCTGCGAGGGGCGCGATTTCGCTTAATAGTAAAGCACCCGAAACGCCTTAGGCCAAGAAGCAAAGGTCTTTGCTTTCTCTTGCTCGTAAATATCCCGTCCCCCAAGTCTATCACGTTTTTCTTGTTTTCATCGATTGAAATCTCTCCCAATCCGCTGACCTGGCAGGCTGTCGTCTTCTAGTTCGCAAAGATTCTCAATTTGCAGTCGACCCCACCCGATGCCAGCACGCACCGGATCTGGACCTCGGGCGCGGCAACCTTCTTCTTGGGCGTACCATTGCTCTCGCCGTTGGGCGCGCCGTTCCCTTGCGCCGCGGGCGCCTCCTTGACCACGCCCGGCGCCCACCGTAGACACGTGATGAAGGCCTCGGAGGCGTCGCTCAGCACTTTGACGCACTTGCCGTCCTGGCTGAGATCCCAGCAGCGGATGCTCTTGTCGTCGGAGGCGGAGAGGAGGTACTTGCCGCCCGGGTGGAAGACGAGGGCGCGCACCCAGTTGTCGTGGCCGGCGAGCGTGAGGAGGCAGGTGCCCCGCGCGTCCCAGATCTTGATGGTCTTGTCACGCGACCCCGTGGCCATATACTCGGCGGCGCTGGTGGTGGGCGGGGTCTCTTGAGGCCGGCAAGGGGGCCCAGGTACTGGTAGGTGGCCGGGGGCGCGAGGGCGCAGCACTCGATAAAGTGCTCGTGGCCGATGGCGGTGGCCTTGTGCTCCGGATTGGCGACCGAGATGTCCCACAGCCGCGCCGTCTGGTCGTCGCCGGTGGACAGCAGGTAGCGTCCGTCAAAGGAAGGCGCGACATCGCGCACCCACTCGGCGTGGCCCGATATCGTCTTGAGGCAGAAGCCCGTCGTCACGTCCCAGATCCTTAGCGTCTTGTCGCGGCTCGCGCTCACGAGCAGGTTGCCCGACGAGGAGCCGCCGACGCCGCCGACGCCGCCCGTGGGTATGAAGCGCACGGCGCTGACGCTGTGGTCGTGGCCCAGCAGCGTCCGTATGTTCTTGTACTCGTTGGCGGGGTCCCACAGCTTGATGGTCAGGTCGGAGCTGCACGAGGCGAGGAGGATGCTGCCGCGCGGGCCGCCAAAGTCCACGTCGATGACGGCGCGGGTGTGGCCCTTGATGGTGCGCTCCAGCTCGCCCAGCTCCCAGTCCCAGATCTTGATCGTGTAGTCGTCGGACCCGGTGGCGGCGGAGGAGAAGATGGGGTGGAAGGCGACGCAGTTGATCGGGTCGCGGTGGGATTCGAGGGTGTGCCGGGCGGGTGTTCGCGGGAGCCACGCGGCGGGGTCTTGGTTGCGGCGGAGGAGGGAGGTCGGGGTCGCGTTGTCGAGCTCGGTTTGAAGGACGGAATTCCGGGATTCCAGGTCCATGATCTAGGGAGAGGGGACAAGGGAGAAGGGTTAGGTTGCATGTTTCTTTTTCCTCTCATGGCGGACAGGAACCGCTCCGCTAGTAGGCTTGGAAAGAGCCTCTGCTGGCTGAATTCCCGGGGGTAGTGGCAACGAAGTTAAACCCTTACCTTCTTCTGTAACCTAACAATACTGGTCCACTTCTTCTCTAGAAGGGTCTCGTACTTTTGGCCGTCCCCGGATCAAACGTGTCTTCGCCTAGATTGAGTTCCGCACGCATCGCTGCGGCGGTACTAGAGAGATTGTTCGCCGAAAGGTAGGCGATGATGGATTTGTGCCTAGGACAGGAAGATCCGTAGCGTTAGCCCCTTATCAACGAGTGCGGCGGGGCTCCTCCCAGAGCGTTTCCTCTTTCCCATTCCAGCGCAATGAATGCGGGAACCAGCAGGCCGTTTGAGGAGGAATTGGTCTCGCCATCTTTGTACGTACAGCTCCTCAGCTTGCCGACTCGTGAGGCTGGAGGCCATGGTAGGCAATTATCTGGATCGGAGTCCCGATCGAAAGGGGAGAGAGGAACGGTGAGGTGAGTGGCTTATCGAGGGGATCGACCGCTTTGGTCGTGGGAATGTGGGGTGTGCCCAACGGGGCCCCAACTTGGCGTGGGCGGGTTGTCGTGCGTACGGGTTAATGTAAGGCTTCAGAACGAATTCGAAAAAAAAAATGCAAAGTCGGCGCAATGGTTCGAGGCAGGAAGATCCGCGAAAGCCTATCGTGAGGCGAGAGCCGTTGGGAGCTGGCTGTCGTCGTTGCTGGAAGGTTTTGGTCCTCGATGCTGACCCACAGTGGATTTTTCGGAAGGGGGTGGGTGGTGAGGGGCGGTGGACGAAACGGCGGGGGAGGCTAAGGGGGAAATTGAGGAGCGAAACCAAGGGCGCAAAAATAGTAGGCTAAGGGGACTCAGGTACCCGAGGGCTTTCTTTGTATAAGTAACCTTGAAAGGGGTGATTGAACAGGACGACCAAAAAACGAGTGCGAAAAAAGTCAACCGAATCTAGGTGGGCTTGAGGGCATCGAGACTGGATTGTTCGGGTCTCCTGTGGCCTGGCCTTCTGGTGGCATGGAAATTCGACCCTCCCCAGACTCAGTAACATTTGGTACTTGGGTACCTGCCGTCGCATGGGAGTGGCAGTCGGCACAACGGTTCAAATATTTTTCCGAGCCAAGGTCCATGCTGGCGGTGACGATGCTGTTTCGTTCCTCAAGCATAGACGATTCAGAGCATGAATGGAGCGGTACCATGACTAAGCAACGATGTTCAAGTTGTTTCCGCTGCAACAAACGGCCAGGGATGCGTTTTATACAGTTGATAGGCAAGACGGGGTGCAGGGATGTGTAGGAAGTTTATGATTTAAAAGGGTTAATTCTGTCAAAGGTGTGCCGCGATCTGAGTAGTCTATTTGGGCCCATTTTAATTGCTTTTGGATAGATGTGCATGCGGATTTGGAGCTTGAATCAACACAATATCCAAAACGGCGTCGTGTAAGCAGACAGGCAGGTCACCGATCAAAGAGCACGGGAGGGAGCATCTCATCACGCTCCTGTTCAAGAGCATGAAAACTTTGAAAAAAAAATTGCAACATAAATTCGACTAAATAAGAGAAATATACAGCTATTGAAACACTTAAATCCATTAAAGCGACTACGAAACCAAGGTGCTCATCCGTGACGTGCTCAACCTCATCGTTGGTAACAGCTACAAGAACAAGCCTCAGAATTAGTTGACGCAGCCCTCACCTTGACTTCGTAGTGATAGTGGAATACCTCAAACACAACATTGAAGAAATAAAACTGTTGAGCTAACTAGTCTTAATTGCCATAAAACTTTGTGACCGTGCTTGTTCTTGGAAGACAATATTGAATTCCCCACGCCACTAGTTTTGACAGATAAACGTCCACGTCAGGCAGGCTCTCGATATCTGTGGAGGGCACTAGCGCCAGGCACCAGTTCCGGGTTTAAGCACGCCCGGGATGGAACTGGGGTGCGGCAAATGGCGGGGGTGGGCACGAGGGTCGGAGTTGGTTGTGTGTCCGGTGTGATGGTCCATGTGCGGGGAGGTCGGGACCACCATCCATCGGCTTCGTCGGGTAACAAACTAGCCATCCTGTTTCCCGCTTTCCCCTCGTTTCCCTTCTTATAGAATAGAGAAGGGTTCAACTAGGGAATTTGCGGATTGGCAATCTCTCTTGTTAACTCCCCGTGGGCAAATTTAAGACCCGAAGATTCATTAGGAGACGGGAGTAGGGCAGCAATAAAGGCCCGTATATGTACGAAGAAAAGAATATTGAGATGACCGTAGATCTTGGAGGGTTCATCACGAAATAATCTTCATAGTCTCATTCTAGCCGGTCAAAGTGGAAACAAAAATGGCTCCTCCAACCCTGAGATGGGGCGTCGTCGGGACCGGCTGGATCGCCGACATGTTCGTCACGGACATATTGGCCCCCGCTCCGATGGACCAGCCAAACACGTTCTCGCCGCCGTAGGCTCTACGAGCAGCATCGAAAAAGCCAAAAGTTCATCGACAACCACTGGGGCGGCGCTGGGCCCGCACCCCGCGCTTTGGTACGTACCAGGAAGTGTATGACTGCCCCGACGCGGACATCATCTACGTAGCAACACCGCACGCTCAGCACAAGTGGAACTGCTTGGATGCCATCCGCACGGGGAAGCACGTCTTGTGCGAGAAACCGATGGCTTTGGATTCCGAAGAGGTGGAATCAATAGTAGCTGCGGCGAGGGCTAAGGGTGTGTTTTTGATGGAAGGTATGAATCGTCATAAAATCTTGCTGTGCCCTGGTGTTTGCAAACTTATTGACGTGATGTCTCTACTACCGTAGCTGTTTGGACTCGCTTCTTTCCTCTGTGCATTGAGCTGGAGAAAAGGGTGAACTCTGGCGACATCGGCCGCGTATGGCGCTCCGTCATCGAAATTGGCCTCGGCCAAGATTGGGACAGCCTGCCAGCAACCCACCGCCTGAAGACCCCGCGCTCGGCGGCGGCGCCCTGCTCGATCTCGGCATCTATACTCTCACATACTCATCCGTCATCATGGGTCGGGGTCTGTACGGAGATGCGCATCCGAGCCCGGAGATGATCTCGAGCATGGATATTGTAAACGGCGTAGATGAGACAACGACCGTCATTTTGCAATACAAAACCACAGATGGTGAGCCTCAGACAGCCGTCGCCCTGGCCACCACCTTGGCAGATAGTCAGCGTGACTTTGGACGAATTCAGGGCAAGAAGGGTGTGATCACCCTGTACACGGAGTTCGGCCCCAGCTGCCCGTCTGGATTTCGAATTCGATGGGCGGATGGGAGCGAGCAGGATTTCCCGTTCAAGCACCCGGAGGGCACGATTGGATTCATACACGAAGCAGATGCTGTCGCCAAGGACATATTCGCAGGGCGTACCGAGAATGAGAGGATGCCCCTGGCGGAGACGTTGCGGATGATGCGGCTGATGGATCGGGTCCGGGCCCAAAATGGCCTTGTCTATCCTAAAAATAACAGATGAAGACAATATAAAAGCACATTCGCCGTTAGCAGTATCCACTCTCAGTGACATGACTATCTGTTTGCTTCATCCTTTCTCGAGCCACCCGGACCCTGCTTGACGATGAAGGATTGGTCTGAAAAGACAAGAGAGCAGGCAGATTCTACCGCAGAACACAATACCAGGAGGGAGAAACGATGTCTGTCTGCTGATTGCAGCTGGGATTTTGTTTGAGTGTTGGCGAACGAAGAATGGGCCTCCTTGTCAACCTTATCTTGAGAGAGTTACTGTTGAAATCCAAGGTAAACCATACGGAGTAGATGTAAATTTAATATCGGTGCTAAGTAAAATCTCCTGCGTTGCCCGGCCGGAGGCCTGGTCGCTTGATGACTTCAAAGTACTTTGAGAGTCAAGCAGTATTTACAGATTCGACCTAGAATTCCCAGTCCACTTCGTGATGAACTCCGCAACCTCCCGTCGGATCCTGTCTCCGTGGGTCCGACTCAGAAAGTGTACCCCACCCTCACAGGCCACCAGCCTCGCCTCGACAGAGTTCTTAAACAGGGTAATATCAGCCTGGGCTTGCTTGAAGCTGAAGACGACATCATCCGTGCCCTGGAATCAAGTTAGAAAAGTCAAGGAGTGTTCTTCGGCTACTATGTGTCCTCTCAGAGGTCTTACCTGGAACCATACCACTGGAGCTTTGACATAGGGTAGGCGCTCGTGCAATCCGTCCCTGCCCGCAAGAGTTACCGCGGCCATGCAGATTCGTCGCTTACCCTCATCGCCACTGTAGTTGGACTTGATAGTTCGTGCCCAGAAATCCCTCGTTTCTTGGTCAATGTGCTTCCCGAACCCAATTTCCATCAGAAAATCGTAGTAGTTATCGCCGGGCTCGAATTCGGGGACCGGGTTAAAATCACCAGCAAGAGTTACGAGCCCGGAGCAGGCTCCCGGACCATCCCAACAGCCGAGCTCGCGGCTCCTGGGAGACTCCGAGTCCATGGATGAGCCGATTGGAATGACTCCTTTCACCTAGTGGAATAGTTAACACCCATGTGCTCAAGAACTAATGTCACCATACTCTCTCAGGCGCTATAAGAGCTAGCCGGACTGCGATGAATCCGCCCTGCGATGTTCCAAGGGCAAAGAACTGGTCGACACCCAACGCATCGAGTAGCTGAAGAGTCGCAATCGCCGTGTCCCAGTAAGTGAAGGACTCCGTCTTGCGGGCACGGGTGCGTCCATGGCCGAGGGGCTCGACAGCCACCAAGTTGGCAGCACGGCAGAAAGTCTCGTCGTTGAATTCTGGTAGGTAGTAGTCTACCGTGGCCGTGAAAGGGTTGAATAAAACGAGAGTTGGCTTGTTCTTGTCGAGAGAAGAAGACGACAGGCGGTATCCGACGTTGATTCCGCCAAGGTGGGGTACTTGAAGTGTGTTGGTCAGGTCTGGCATCTTTGAGATTCTTGATACTACGTGCCCTTGTCTCTGTCTTGCTGTTGCTGGGATGGCCCTTGAGTGTTTGATATGGGTCGAGCCGGAGGACGGCGAGGCATATGGGCTTACACTGGAGAGGTGGAATGGCGCTAATTCGATTGGTTCAAGATGGCGGAACCGAAAGCCGGGAACCTACTGCATTGGGTTGCAGCTAGTTGCAGACTACTCTTTCCGTCCTCCGATGTTGCGATACCCGTCCGCCGGACAGCTGTACCTAACTCCCCGACCATACTAAACGGCGCATTACGCCAAGGGGACTTCGGAAACAGCATTCGACGAGTATACTGAGATATAAACGCAAGTTCATCAAGAAACACCGTCGATGTAATTGGTGATTACTCATTGGCAGGAAAGCTTACTCGAGACTCATTATCGCGCTCTCTAGCACCCCGAATTATTCACGCGATCCAAGACACTTACACGCGTTTCAACCTCCAACCCAGCCCTTAACTACGATGGTAAGCTATCCATTCCTCGAAGAGAAGCTTGGACTATGATTCTGACGGTTTTATAAGAGTTTACATGTCGGGATAGTGGGTGCGGGTATCGGCGGCCTTGCTGCGGCCATCGGCCTACGACTTGCTGGCGCGCAAGTAACGGTGTTAGAAGCTGCGCAAGAGCTTGGAGAGGTATATCACCTTACCCTAAGTGCTCGTAATTCCGGAAACATGGGAATTTCTCCTAGGCTAACGTCAGCTCTTGTCATCTAGATCGGTGCCGGAATCCAAATGACGCCCAATGTTTCCGTCCTCCTTCAGCGCTGGGGGTCGACAAGGTCATTGGGAAGAACCTCGTCCAGTTTGAAGAGCTGAACATGCGGCGCAAGGACGGAACTCGCGTCGGACACACAAAGATCGCTACGTTGGAGGAGAGCCTCGGTCGACCATGGTGGGTAGTGCACCGCGCGCATCTGCACGACGGACTCGTGGTGGTGGCTCGACAGCTCGGTGCAGAGATTCTCGTCGACGCCGCCGTTACGCGGATTCACTACCGAGATTCTCGACAGGCTACGGCCGAGACGTACAAGGGTAAGAAATACACGTTTGACCTCATCATTGGGGCGGATGGGATCAACAGCATTGCTCGAAAGACGCTATTCCCCGACGTCGCACCCGAACCGCCGACGACAAACTGCGCGTACCGCGCCCTGGTTCCGTATGACCAGATCCGCAAGGACCCGGTCGCGAGGGAACTGATTGAGAAACTGACGATGGAGGTGTGGATGGGAGAGAACGCGTACATCATCACTTACCCCATCAGCGGCGGAGACATGTTCAACCTGGTACTCTCGCACCATCGCCCCGAGAAACTACGATCTACGGAGAACGATGTGCCTATTGAGGAACTGTGGAATGAGTACAAGGACTTTGATCCCCGGATCAAGAGAATCGTCGACATGATTGACAAGACGGTTAGTATTTCCCCATCTTCTGGTGCAGGGTATATGTCAAGGGCTTTGAAAGCTGACACTCCTTGCCAAATTTCTAGTCTCGATGGCCGCTCATGGTGACCGGTCCCATGAAATCGTGGTCTTCTCCCAAGAAGAATGTCGTGCTCATGGGCGATGCCGCCCACTCCATGGTCAACCACATGGCACAAGGAGCCGCCACATCAATGGAAGATGGCGCGTTCCTGGCCAGGTGCATTGCCAGGGTCGTGAAGGGCCAGATTAGACTGGACGAGGCCATCCGTATCTATGAAGAAGAACGCCAGCCCAAGGCGTACGCCAAGCAACAAGTATCATTCCTCAACGGCGCCATCTGGCACCTCCCCGACGGCCCCGAGCAGATTGCCCGTGACAAAGCCATGGCCCCTGAGCTGGAGGGCAAGTACTACGTCCGTAGCAGCAACTTGTACGGTGACCCTCAAACAGTGTTGGAGGTCTACGGTTACGACGTGGAGCAGCATGCCGAGGCTGCCCTGGACAAATACGTCAACGGCGGAAGGGAACCTTTCCACCCTGACACCGGCGTCACCGAAACGGTTGCGGAGAAGTATATTAATTGGTTTTTGCCAGAGTCGGCCAAGATCAAATCGCGCGAGGCAAAGTCCAAGCTCTAGACCGAGATTTCATTGGGGGTAGACCTGGACGTTGAATAGGGAGCGAGTCTATGTGGGTTCAAGATCTTCAGAAGATTTGCAAGATGTTTTAGAAAGCTTCGTTTTGTAGATAGAAATTATATACAACAATTTACATACTGAATGCATGCAATGGATGGATGTGCTGTTGAATTACGGTGGCTCTGTTTATGGAAGTGTTGAACAGTCTTTAAAAAAATAGACTTCCCCACCAAGGGTCGAACTTGGAATCTTCCGATTAACAGTCGGACGCCTTAACCATTTGGCCATGGAGAATGCCGTATTTAAAACTGCCACTATTCGCACTTTTCCGCGTCTTTGCAAAGGGACTACGTGCATCATTATCTATACCTGGCCGGACTGCATGACGGGAAAGTCACACGTATGTGGAGCTTCCCTTTGTTTAATTTTAGCCTCCTAAGCTTCAAGGCAAGGAGGAAAGAATATCCGGACACGTTTTAACAAGGAACTATGAGACTGTGTTTTCGACTTGCTCTATTCTGGGTCTATGTGCTACATGATGCTTAGAGTCGGCTCTGCATCGGAGCTAGAGTATTTATCCCACCCACGGTAATCGTCTTGACCGTCAAGTACTCATCAATTCCATACTTGCTGCCCTCTCGCCCGAATCCGCTGGACTTGATGCCTCCGAACCTGTGTATCATTCGAGTGTTAGTGGATTCTCCTCAGAGTCCTTCCAACATACCCGAGATAGATAGTTTGATAAACTTACGGCGCAGCTGCGTCGCTTATGAGCCCTGTATTCAGACCAACCATGCCGACCTCAAGGGTCTTGGACACACGCCAAGCTCGCGAGGCATCCTGCGTAAAAATGTACGCCGCGAGCCCCATCTGCGTATCGTTTGCGAGCCTGATCACCTCTGGTTCAGTCTTGAAGCGGAAAAGGCCCGCAACCGGACCAAAGGTCTCGTCGGATGCCAGCTTCATATCTAGCGTCATATCGACCATCACCGTGGGTTCAAAGAAGTTGGGACCCAAGTCAGGTCGTGGCCGGCCACCAGCAAGAACCCTGGCACCCTTGGAAACGGCATCTGTAACATGGTCCTTCACCTTTTGGAGTGCCCTACCGTGTATCAAGGGCCCGTGAGTGGTACTTTCGCGAACAAGGCCGTCTCCGAGAACGAAACTCTGCTGGACGTGCGTTGCGAGTCTGGCAGCGAACCGGTCGTACACCGAGTCGTGGACGAAAATGCGGTTCGCGCACACGCACGTCTGGCCCGAACCCCGAAACTTGCTAATCAGCGCACCCTGCACCGCCGCGTCGAGATCGGCGTCGTCGAACACGATGAAGGGCGCGTTGCCGCCCAGCTCGAGGGAAATCTTCTTCAACGTCGTTTCGGCGCATTGGCGCATCAACAGCTTTCCGATCTCGGTGGAGCCGGTGAAGGACAGCTTCTTGACGAGAGGGGACTGCGTCAGCGTGCGGCCGACCTCGACGATGTTCTTATCTGTCGTGATGGCGTTGATGACGCCGTTCGGGATCCCTGCGCGGCGGGCGAGCTCGATGAGGGCGTTGGCGGTGTAAGGGGTCTCTGGTGGCGTTTTGATCACGACGGTGCACCCAGCTGCGAGCGCCGCACCAGCTTTCCTGGAGAATGGAGATGGAAAGTTAGCCCCTCTTGGTGTGCCTTATGTGTGATTCGGTTCTGGAGTTACCTTGTTATCATAGCGGCAGGGAAATTCCACCTATCACTTCGGAGTTAGCCCTTCTTTACCACGATGCTTTTCCGCCGCATGGCAGATTCTAGATGCTTACGGCGTAATTAGTGCACACACACCAACGGGTTCCTTGAATGTTACAATCTGGTTATCAGAGTTTCCTGCTGGGATCATATCCCCGTAAGTCCTTGGCGCCTCTTCGCTAAACCACTCTAAAAGCTTGCTGCATAGGCTACCTCAGCTTTGGCCTCGGCCAAGGGTTTCCCGTTCTCCAAAGTGACAAGGAGGCTCAAGTCTTCAGCATGCTGCAGCATCAAGTCGTGCCATTTTCGCAGCAGCCTTGCTCGCGCGCGGCCAGGAACCGCTCGGAATTGGTGAAATGCTCGATCCGCTGCGGCGATGGCTGCCTCGACATCCTGCTTTGAAAACTCGGGGCACGTGCCGATGGTCTGCCCGGTAGCTGGATCTACGCGAGGGAGGGGAGTTAGCAGCCCAGAGACGTATCATCATGCAAGAGCCCAAGCGGACTCGGCTCACGCGCGGGAAGCATTTGGCTGCCTTTTCTTACTCTCTACCGGGAAGGTGGCGCGGGAGTGAGCGTCTACCCAGCGCCCATCTACGAAGCCCTTCTGGATGAGGAGGGATGAGTCTCGTAGCTCTTTGACCTGATGTGCCTGTGTAAGTGTGGGCCTCAACTGGGTTAATAGGGTAGGCGAACAAACCTGAAATGAAGATTTTGGGGTTGCCATCTCGTTAAACTTCTAGACATACGGTAGATTATACACAAGACCCCGCTTTGAACTACTAAAGCTATCCAATTGCTCTCACATCATTAACATGATTATATAGCATAACCTATAAGACGATACGAAATGCATCTTTACGGAATGTCTCTTGAGCTACGCGAAGCCAGCAGGTGTGATCGGGGCGTTAGGATACTCTGTCGTTCCCCTGCGTTTGTGGGCTTGTAAGATACGTGCGCCACGACCGGGCCGTATCCCGACAGGGGTAAGAAGACAGCCTTTGCTGAAGCGAAGGCTTTCTACTTCTTCTGGGCCCCTGATTTTGATATGGACTAGACGAATTCGAAGGACGAAGGGGAAGTATTCAAGGCCCGAGGCTCTGTGTATGTGGGTCGTAGAATGGATCGAGGAAGCTATCGTACGCGGCATTCAAGCTGGAATCAATGTTCATTCAAAGAGGTGAGCAAAATCATTGTATAAGCTTCAAAGTATACTTGAAATCTACAGTATCTATTCGCAACGCAAAGCTGTGGGGTTGGCGGTCGCATTTGCCATTGCCAACATCAAGGTGACTTATTCTGCCTTACCACCCGGTAAAGAGCTTCTTCCAACTCTAGAGAAGCCTGCCTTACTGAGAGGTCATCAGTCGGCAGAACCTGCGTGAACAGAGTGGCCGCAACTCCGCTCTCTCGATCAACGAACCACAACAAGTTCGGAAGCCCATCCCAACTCACCGTGTTTTTCTTCCTCCGCCCCTCAACATCCATGCTATTGATAAGCCCACATAAACAGTAGCCAATCTCCCCACATCTCTCCAATCGCGAGCCGGTGGCCTAAATAACCAGGTCTTGGAGTCCGTAGGGTTCGGGCCAACCACAAACTCTCGTAGGGCCTCCATAGGCCCCGGCCCAAGCTGCGGACGGAACAGCTCATCCACGGACGCTTGGCTCAAAAGCGGTCCGCCGCCCGCAAGAAGCGCGGCCAGGAGCTTGCCATAATCGTTGGCGGTGGAGAACAGGCCGGCCCCTCCCAGAGCATCGCGACACTCGAATTTCCAGGGCGACGCCTCGACTTTGAGGTCCTGCGGCCCTTCGCCCTCGGCGCGGCGGGCCAGCTCGTGGATATCTCCTTCGCCGAAACCGCGCTTGGCAGGGAAGAAGGTTGTGTTCTGCGCGCCGAGGGGCTGCCAGATGTGCTTTTGCTGGTACTCATCATATTCCAAACCCGTGAGCGTCTCGACGACGTGGGCGGCCCATTCGAGGCCGGGACCGTAATCCCAGGATGTGCCGGGCTGGAACACAAGCGGGTGATATTGGCCCTCCATGGTGCCGGAAAACATATTTTCTTGGCGGCCGGCCCATGCAGAGTACTTTGTCAAGAGTGGATGACGGAGATCATAGCAGAAACCGGATGAGTGCGTAAGTAGCTGTCTGTTCTTAGATATTAGCACTAGGAAGGACCAGTATGGTAAAAGGTCAACATGATGCTGTCGCAACGAGAACACAGCCAAGATTCACGACCTGAAAGGATCTTCAGTCTCTTACCGCAGAGTGATTGGTCCATCTACCTCCTGGAGTATCGGCCGCTCTTCCTCGCCGTGACTCTCAAAACCGGTAATGACTTTCAAATCCCTAAGTCGTGGAATCACGTCCCGCACGTCGTCGTCTAGCCCTATCAGCCCCTTTTCTACAATTTGCAAGGTGGCTACCGATGTTGTGAGTTTGGTTTGGCTGGCTATCCATGTCACTGTATCTGGCGTGAGTGCTGGAGCATTGGTTATGTCGACCTTTCGATGGCCAAACGATTTACGGTAGATTTCATTGCCTTTACACATGAAAACACTGTAAGCCGGAGGAGGATCTGTACTGATATGAATGCTACGGACATACCTTGACTATTAACGGCAACAAAGGTGGCGCCATGGATACTCCCAGTTCTAGGATCTGTGTATTTCTTCAATATAGCGTCGACTTCTTCCATTTTGAGGCTACCACGGCGGTGACTGGGCTCAATTGATGCTTGTGGGAGGTTCTAACTGGACCGCTTCCTAACCACTTACATGCTCAGCTGGGATCCCCATCTCAGCAGTTACACAATTACTACTAGTTATAAACGATCCCTACAATTTCGGATTCACGTCCCTCTCCTGGCTGTAGAA